>OU975434.1:1355784-2014372 GCA_918857605.2 Philereme vetulata
ACAAGCATCCGGCCGCGGCTTCGCACGCGTGCCTTCTCAATAAAAAGGAGCCTATATGTTTGTTTCGGCGCCATAATGAAATTATATACCTGGTCGGCATACCACCTCGCCGTACCAAACGATTTGCTTCAACTTTTCTTGTTAGCACAAGTGAGGAGTGGAACTCACTTCCGGCGTATGTTTTTCCGAACCAATATAATCTTGGAGTCTTCAAGTCCAGAGTGAATAGGTTCTTTTTAGGCAAGCGTGCTCCATCTTCGATCACACCTTCACTTACCATCAGGTGAGGTAGTGGTCAAACGCTTGGCTATCATCAATAAAAAAAATATATATATCATTAAACGCGACTCCACTTGCGGGCAAAAAAAGTAACTAGTACAAGAGATAGAAGAAGAGAATAGACTGACCTTTGTCTTCTTAGAACGCTGCACTTATGGTTAATTCATAATATGGACACGTTGCCGTCTGTCCAAGGTTTATTCGTTGATAGGCCTTTCGGACAGACCCTGAGCCTGGTAGCGCTTCTTCTCGGCTGTTCTTGTCTTCTTGATTAATCCTGTGGCGGCCTTCGATATCTGTCAGTGACAGAAGCAGACGCGGCGCGGTAACGACGCGGGCACAGCAAGGCGCTCCACGTTGGTTTGCCGAGTATGCTTACGACACAAAGTTGTTGTATAGTTTAGATTTATGATTAAGGGGAGGGACAATCGCCCATACAACACGTACTACCAAGATCATTTCTAATTGGAGCATATTTCTACCTTAATAAGGTATTATTTTTATTTGAATAGTATTTATCTAGATTCCCAACCATATATTAGATCAAAATACTTACCTAAAATGAAATAGAAGCGTATCGCATTCTGCATGTTTTACGTCATAAATGACCTGTTTTCAACCTGATTGTTTCGTATTAAAAACAACAACATCTTACGTATCCTAGTCATGGGAACATAGATTATATCGTCTAGTTACAGAATAACAACACAATGAGAAAAATACAACAAGTTTTCAGTCATCATTTTTGGTATTACGGAACACGGTCAAAATCTAAAATTTAGAATCGTTCATTTGTTATCACTGTCGCTATGCGTGGCTAAACTTCGTCACTAAACAGGGATAGCGAATTGAAGTTGCGCTCGGGGTTCGCCGGCTTCTTAAGAAGTTTATGAGGTTTGGAAAGCGATTAAAACTCGAGCGGGCACAGCACATCCACAATCGATTCAGGTTAATCGCGGACTGACTCGAAGTTGCGCGTAGATGCTAGTGCAAACGTTGAAAGCGACGAACAAAAATCTTTTGGCGATCTGCTAATCGCGGGTAGGACAATAAAAAGTGTCGAGCAGAGTGGCGCGAACAGTGTTAATCCCGGTTATGATCAACGTACATACCAAATTTCATCGCAATCGGTTCAGCCGTTACGACGTGATTGAGTAACAAAAATCCAAACCTTTGCATAGTGTGATTATTTTTGTAACCTGTACTTTCCCACTACTGGACAATAGTCTCTCCCAATTCTTGGATTAAAAAAATGTGCCTTTTAATTCATTCTGGTAGTCTTGGCATATACTGCAGGTGGTCACCGAGGGGATAGTGGGTCAATTTTGTTTTTAAATGTGTAATTTTTGATGTTTGTATGGTTACATTACCTTAGCTGTGCGCATCAAGAACGTGGAACCAAAACGGTGTGTGCGAATGGGTGGTATATCAACTAGGTACGTATGGTACTGAGCCGTGCGCCTGCTTGTCCTTTGATGGAATGGAGATGGCGGGATCAGATCGTATAGATAGATAGATAGATAGATAACTCTTTATTTAATCGTATAGTTCCTGGGCACATTCCCCAAAATGTAGACTTTTGGTTCTTAGTCTTCGTCTTAGTTTAAAAATAAATAATATAATAATAGTATATACCTAGTCAGGTCATAAATTCTGTCACATGTTTAATATAAAATAATTGAAACAAGTTTATTCATTATGTAACCATTTATATACCAAAATGAACTTAACAAAACATAGATTCTTATGACACTAAAGTTTATTCAAAATGACCTCCGTGATTTTAAATACAGGCCTTCAATCTGCGCGGCCAGTCGTCTATCGCAGCACGAACGAGGTCCATGGCAATATCGGCGGCTGCCTTAATTAATCAAGGATGTCTTGAGTGACTCCAAATTGGGATGAGGCTTTGAGCACGCCTTTTCCTCCAAGTGTTGCCATATCTTGTAATCTAACGGATTCAAATCTGGACTGGAGGAGGGCCAGTCTTCGTGCCGGATGAATTCGATTTCACGCGCGGCCAGCCAGTCTTGTGTGCTCTTCGCTCTATGAGCTGGCGCCGAATCTTGTTGGAATACCCAGTGCCTGTTATTGAACATGGTATGAGAAACAGGTTCCACAAGGTTCGTCAGGACTATATTGTGATACACAACTGCATTCGTTTTTACACCTTTCTCACAAAAATGTACCTCTGTTAAGCCCCAATAAGAAACTCCCAACCATACCATGAGCGAGGATGCAAAATGACCTCGTTGGACACGCGGAATACGGTTGCTCGCTTCTTCACTACTGTGTGCGTACACCTTATCATTTTGTTTGTTGTATCTTTCTTCTACGGTAAAAAATTTTTCATCCGAAAAAAGAATTTCCGATATTTTTTTCCCGCATACCGCTTCAACAAAGCGCGGCATCTCTTCAGCCTCAGGTCCATTAGACGAGCATTCAAACGATGTCCTGTTTTTTTTCGATATGCCCGAAGCCCTAAGTCTTCATTTAACACCCTTTTCATCGTGGTTCTGCTTAACCCCATCTGAAGGGCCAACAGTTTCTGCTTACGTTTGGGATTTCTTTGAATTCGCGCCTTCACAGCTTTTATCACTGCTGGAGTCTTAATAGACCGAGGGCGACCACTTCTTGACCTGTCATCTACACTAGAGTCTTCATTGTATCTTTTGATGGTGCGATAAATGAATCTTTTGGTTATATTCAAATTTTTCAGTATGTCAATAATTTGAATTGGTGCGTAACCGCAACGATGCAACGCAATAACTGCAACACGGTCTTCTTTAAGCGTCCACTCCATATTTAAAAATGAGTAAAATTCTAAAAAGTATACATTTATATTTTCATGAACAATTCGAATTCTATAAACTTTTTTGTGGCCAGCATTCTAAAAGAAAAGTTTTTACTGTGTGACAATACTTATGACCTGACTAGGTATGTATACTTATATATATATATATATATATAATAATATACATAATAATAATAGTAATAAAAATATTATTGAATTGAAAAGAAAAAAAATTATTGTAATTATTAAACTTGTAACGCAGTACTATCTTTTAAATATTAATAGTTTTTATTATTTTAATTATTGATTTTAAATTGTTGAATTGAACCATAATTATTTTGTTAATTTATTAAATGAAATTGACTGACATAGTTTTAAGATTTTATTTTTTACTAACAAATTATGGATGGTAACATAGGAAATAAATAATTTAAATTTGAACAATAGTATAGGTAAGTTATTTAACAATATTTGGCGGTCTAAGATTCAACCGGTCCGCCTGTAGCCGGTCTAGGGGCTAATATATTGTTGTATAATACTTTCCATGTATGTGCAGGTACTGATCCGGCTACTGAGAGACATGTGCTCGCGGCACGCGGGACTAGAACCCCTGACCCCGTGGATGGTGGACCTGCTCGCGCACCACTGCATCATGAACAACCCGGCTAGACAGGCCCTCCCTATCAACGTGGCGTTCAGGTAAGGGTTAAACATATAATTAATTGTCTTTTTAAAATGGCTCTAACGGAAGCTCAGCGTTGTGCCAAAAGTAAAGAAGTGATTAGTGTTCATTAAGTGATAGATAGATTGATAGATATAGCGTTTATTTGCAACATCGAACACACATACATACTATTTACAAAAAGACTTATTAACAAACAATTTATACATATACAAAGAAAGCACGAATCAGACAAAAGATATAAAAGTGAACTTAACTAATAAAAGGTAATTTAATAAAATGTGTGCGCTGCGGTCTCACAAATTGGTCATAACTCAGCGGATAATTTAGCTCGAGGAGCAAACACTGATTTTCAGTTATAACCATCCGAGAAAACAAGTGAAACGAGATGCAATACGACAAAACAAGTATGTGTCGACTTATGTTTGTTAACAGTACTACTGTTCCTGCTCATCAGTTAGAAAAAACTAATAAAAAGAGATGCAGGTAAACAGGATAAATCAGTGGCAGTGGCAATATGTTCATTAGGTGATTAGTTATGTTCATTATATGATTAGTTATGTTCATTAAGTGATTAGTTATGTTCATTAAGTGATTAATTATGTTCATTAAGTGATTAGTTATGTTCATTAGGTGATTAGTTATGTTCATTAGGTGATTAGTTATGTTCATTAAGTGATTTGTTATGTTCATTAAGTGATTAATTATGTTCATTAAGTGATTAGTTATGTTCATTAGGTGATTAGTTATGTTCATTAGGTGATTAGTTATGTTCATTAAGTGATTTGTTATGTTCATTAAGTGATTTGTTATGTTCATTAAGTGATTAGTTATGTTCATTAGGTGATTAGTTATGTTCATTAAGTGATTTCACCTCTCCTCTTCTCTATTTTTATTAACACTCTAGTATCGGTAATACATCACATATCCTATCACCTATATGCCGATGATGTCCAGTTATATCTCAGTTGCAATTCCGATGAAATTCTATTTGGAATTGAAAAGCTCACTAACGATCTAAGCGCTGTGTATGACTGGACACAAAAATTTGGGCTACTTATTAATCCCAACAAGACGCAGGTGATAATAATTGGTGGTAACAGACAGATTGTCAAGATTAATCATAACACTCTTCCTCCGGTTAAATATAATAAAATTCCACTGCAGTTCTGCAAGGAGGTTAAGAACTTGGGCCTATTCATTACTCATAATCTGTCATGGGACCATCATATTACCCAAATTAGTAGGAGGATGTATGGTACTATGCATACTCTGAAACGCTTAAAAAATTTCTTGCCCCAATCTACGAGGACCACACTGGTTAATGCGTTACTCTTACTCATCCTAGATTATGCAGATGTAACATACATCTGCATATCCCGATGCTACGGAAGAGCAACTGAACAGGTTGGAGCGTCTGCAGAATCTCTGTATTCGCTATATCTACGGCCTACGAAAATATGACCATGTCTCGGTATTTCGTCAGCAGCTAAAATGGCTTGACATCAGAGCTCGTCGAGATGCCCACATGCTATCCCTCCTGTTTAGTATTCTTGACAACCCACTATCTCCCAGCTACCTCAGAGAGCGATTTACATTTGTATCAACTGAGGACAGAGCTGTGCGATCGTCTCGTCGTTTCCAATTGATTACTCCACAGCATAACACGGCTACTTACTCTGACTCTTACACCATAACCGCTACTCGTCTCTGGAATAATATGCCACCAAACTATTTCGAGGCTACTTCAGTGGAAGCATTCAGATTGAGAATCTATAGGCACCTTCTCGGTTAAACTGACCAAAAATGAGCAACTTAATCGTTTCTTATCACTTCTTTTATTGTTATGTATTTTTATTTGATAATGGTATAGTTTAGTCTATGATATAAAGTATTTAAGTAGTATGTACCCATGCTATTTTTATTAGTCCTGTGCAATTTTTTCTTTAGTTCCCTTTCCTGTGCACTACCTACACATCTTTATCTACAATACACAAAGGTTATCTGGAAGAGAATGCTCTTTAGCATTAAGTTCGCCTTTGTACTAGTTTTATAAGTGCAATAAAGTATTTTCAATCAATCAATTAGTTAGGTTCATTAAGTGATTAGTTAGGTTCATTAAGTGATTAGTTAGGTTCATTAAGTGATTAGTTAGGTTCATTAAGTGATTAGTTAGGTTCATTAAGTGATTAGTTATGTTCCTTAGGTGATTAGTTATGTTCATTAAGTGATTAGTTAGGTTCATTAAGTGATTAGTTATGTTCATTATCTCGTCTGCATAGGTAGTATCTACTGCAAACAATTGTTTATTCCAATGTTATGTTTAGTTGTAATTAGTTTATTTGTATTTATAATAAAGAAATACTGAATAGTGTCCAACAAATGCTGAGTTGGACGCCTTTTGTGTGACGTCCATCGATTAGGTATAAGTGTGACACATTTGTTAGATATCTATTGTTTTTAACTGACTTTAAAAAAACGAGGAGGTTCTCATTTCGTCGGAATCTGTTTAGGGTTCCGTACCACTAAACGGTAAAAAAGGAACCTTTATAAGATCACTCTCTTGTCCGTCTGTCTGTCCGTGTGTCACCACCGATTTTCTCAGGAACGGGTGGATCTAACAAGTTGAAATTTATACCAGATAATGAGGTCTATAGTTCCTATTAGGTGTATAAAAATCAAGTTCCCTGAGTTAACACGATAAAAAGATGTGGGCAAATTTAGATTTTCGCGAAAACTTGTATGTACCTACCAAACCTTACCTTAATTTTCAACTTTTTTATTTTTCGGAAGTATTCCTTTACTTTTGCTGTATTTTTTATGTTTGCTCCCCCTGAAGACGCCTGAACCGAATCGAGAAATTATTTTTTTGTTTAAAAGGGTATATTTCCCAGGTGGTCCCGTTGACACCAAGTCAGGATCTGATGATGGGATCAAAAAAAATGGAGGGCAACCCTCAAATTTTATAGGGATGGATAATGTGTTTTATTTATTTTCTATAAAAAGAAAGTAATCTAAAGTTAGTTATATTTTTATCAAAATATTAAATTGTTAGATATAAATTTGGTCCCTCAGGATATCACTTGGTCGCACGTGACATATACGCGTGATTTCGATTCAGAAGAAAGTTGTCTATCCTTAAATGTCAAAGATAGAGAAAATGATGGCTATTGTGCTCGGCGTTGTAGACTACTATCGAGTCGACTACGTTTCTTCCCGTCCACTCTCGCAATCGCCGCGCTCGAGACGATCGACAAGGGTCTTCTTTCTTCCGAAAAATGACTTAAGGCAAAACCCTTCCCTACAGATACTGTGCTAGGCCTGCAGATGTTAATTGGTATCTATCGCCTATAACAAAGTATTGCCTCGTAGGTCACGCACCTTAGAAACGTGTCCTACGATGCACTGCCCTGCGTCCATCAACTTGAGGCATCAAAGCCTCATGTGACTGTAATTTCATCAGCAACCACACCCTTCAAACCGAAATAGCAATTCTGCTTGGTGTCACTACTTCCCTGGACGAGCCCTTTCGCAAGAAACTTTACTACTCTTATAAACTCTACTTTTTAACTTTTGTTGTCCATAGACGCGCCCTCTCCCTGATGGCGGGGGGGCTGTTCCTGCCGGGGTGCGCGGGGCTGCCCGACCCGTGCGAGGCCGCGCACGCGCGCGCGCACACCGCGTTAGACCTGCCCAAGCAGGACCAGGCCGCCGCCACTGCACAGACGTATGTATACATACACATAATTATACACAGGCGTACGTACACAAATATATACAGAAGTACGTTTAGATATACATAATTAATTATACATAAACATACGTATACGTATATATAATTATACACGGGCGTACGTATACATACACATAATTATACACAGGCGTGCGTATACATACACAAATATATACAGACGTACGTTTAGATATACATAATTAATTTTTTTTTTTTTTTTTTTTCTTTTTTTTTTTTCGGTTGGTGGGTAGGTGAGATAAACAACTCCCAAAAGTTATCTCAGTTTTATTTAATTATTTAAAATATTAAAGGACTAATTCTAAACATTTTTTATGTGTAAAATCATACAATAGTCTACTTACTTCACCTGCCTTAAATCACCTTCTCCATAACATCAATCCAACTCACATTTCTGGCACAGCACTGCACTCAACACTGCAATCTGAGATACAACATGGCAGAAGCAACCTTGGCTGAGGTAATTAAGTCACTACATGATAGGATGACACGATTTGAGGGTGACCTGCAGAAATCATCATCACCTGCTACTGTGGAATCCATCGCTGCTGATTATGCTGCCTTCAAGACGTTTACACTTGCAGCACTCAAGACTCTTCAGCAGCAGGTGGAGCTCCTTGCACGTGACGTCGACCAGCAGGAGATGCGCAGTCGGCGCAAAATCCTCCTTCTCCATGGAGTGTCCGAAGACAGCAAGGAGGACACGGCCGCAGTTGTGGCAAAGACTGTGTGCACTAAGTTGAAATTGTCAACGTTCACAAGTGCTCATATTAGCCGATGTCATCGGATGGGACGAGCTTCGGGCGCTGACAGGCCTAGGCCTATACTGGTCAAGATTCAAGATGTCACTGTGAGGGACCAGGTTTGGTTTGCAAAAACCAACCTCAAGGGCAGTAGTGTCACTCTCTCCGAGTTCTTGACCAGGCCGAGACACGTCGCTTTCATGGCTGCGAGGGAACGTTTCGGCGTCAAGAATTGCTGGACTCGGGATGGCTCAATTCATGTAATTGGGCCCGACGGAGCGCGGCACCGCATTAGCAGCCTCGGTGAGCTAAACAAATTGATGCCGCCAGACACCCGAAAGCCTGCCCCGGCGCCGACGATGCCTGCCAAGGAATCGAGAGCGCCGTCGGCTAGGCGGGCCGGCACTGGCGCATCCATCAAAAAGTGAGTGTGTCGTCGCGTCGTTGCTGCTGTGAGGATCGACCGTCCAGTAAATTTCTAGCGTTACCCACTTTTTTACGACAAAATAATAGTTTTTTAATTCCGTTTTCTTTCTCTTTTGGGTAATGTAATGTAATGTCAGTCAATATGTCAGACCATAATGCAATCAGTCAATGTCAAACAAATTTTTATAAATAGTGCGGTTTGGATAACGGTCTTTTGAGACAAGTATTATATTTTGTTTTTTCTTGTTGAGTTTATTGTTTGTGCCCAGGAATACCACTGGCGGGTGGAGGGGTGAGTTTTGGTATTCTTATATATATATTTTTTGTATCAATTTTTATCTATATATATATTTTTTTATATTGTTCTTATATACTTTATTTTATTATTCATGTTGCAATCGTTGAATGATTCTAGTGATGATGATGACTTCTTCTCAATCTCCTCTCTGAACTCAAACAGAAGTGAGGACAGTTATTTGAGTTTACCTGCTCTTTCCGATACATTGTCGGGCCATCTTCCTGACGAACCCAACTGTTTTAATGTAGTTCATATTAATGCACAGAGTATTCCGGCTCACTATCCAGATATGCTGGATTCCTTTGATATAAAAAATCTCCATGCTATATTAGTCTCCGAATCTTTTCTCAAACCATGTCTCCCTTCTACCTCATACTCTCTTCCTGGATTTATCCTGATTCGTAACGACCGGACTGGTTGTGGTGGTGGCGGTGTAGCCATTTACTTACGTGCCAATATTCCTTTTTCAATTATTAGTATGTCTGCACAACCACCTCCATCTAACGCTGGCGAACACCTTTTTGTCGAAGTCTTACTTTCTCACACTAAAATTCTTCTCGGAGTCTACTATAGCCCTAACATGCGTGTTAACTTTTTCTCTTCCTTTGAAACACTCTTAGAAGAGCTCCTGCCATCATACAGTCATTCCGTATTGATGGGTGATTTCAATACATGTCTGATTAAACACGATCATCGTTCTTCTAAATTTGAATCCATTATTAAATCTAACAATATGCATATTCTCCCTCTTGGTACCACACACCACTTTCCAAACTGTATCCCATCACTACTTGATTTAATTTTAGTCTCGTCCCTACAGCATGTTGCCAAGCACGGTCAATGTGCGGCTGATGCCTTCTCATATCACGACCTTATTTTTCTTTCCTATAAAATTCGCCCTCCAAAATCCAAACCGAAAATTCTTCTGCAACGCAATTTTAGTACCATGGATGTGGAAAAGGTGAGAGCTGATGCTGGGGAAATGGATTGGTCTGCAGTAGTGGGGGCAAAATCTATTGACGACAAGATTACCGCCTTCAATACCATCATCACACAACTCTTTGACGTGCATGCTCCAATCAGAGCAGTTAAAATAAAGCATCTGCCGGCTCCATGGCTCAACGATGCAATACGAGTTTTAATGCGTAAAAAAGCATCTTCTAAATTAAAATATAAGCTGAATGCTAGTGACGTCAACAAAGAAAAATACCATATAGCCAGGAATCGCTGCAATAGGGTGTGTAGGGATGCTCAACGCCGCCATATTCATGCCTCTGTTTCTAATAACGATCCATCTAAAGTCTGGAAATTTCTAAGAACACTAGGAGTTGGCAAGTCTCGACACGATACCATTCCAAATGATCTAGACATTGACTCTCTTAACAAACACTTTTCGTCATCATCCAATATTGATTTAGATGATAAAATGAACACTCTTAATTATCTTTCTTTGTTACCAACTCCTAATTATTCTCCTTTTGTCTTTAGTCAATTCACCGCATGTGATGTTAAAAAGAGCATTCTGTCAATTGCTTCAAATGCCATGGGTAGTGACAATATTGGACGGAATATGTTAGTTCCAATTATTGATGAGGTACTTCCAATAATTTGCCATATCCTCAATTTCTCTACTTTGTCTAGTTCTGTTCCACTTTTGTGGAAAGAAGCGCATATAATTCCACTTCCTAAAAAATCCAAACCCACTTCCTTTACCGACTATCGTCCCATCTCTATTCTCCCATTCCTATCAAAAGTCCTTGAACGTCTCGTCCACAACCAGCTTAGCTCCTTCCTTATCACAAATGCCCTACTCAATCCTCTTCAATCCGGTTTCCGTCCCGGTCATAGTACTGTAACCGCACTTGTTAAAATCACGGATGATATAAGATCGGGCATGGAAAACGGCTATCTTACTATTCTAACACTGCTCGACTTTAGCAATGCTTTTAATACTGTCGACTTTGACATCCTGCTGGGTTTGCTTCGCTCAATTAACATATCTCCATCGGTGGTTGACTGGTTCCACAGTTATTTGCACGGACGCCGGCAACGGATACGTTGTGACGATTCCTTTTCATCTTGGTGTTGTACATCAGCCGGTGTACCGCAGGGTGGCGTCTTATCTCCTCTTCTTTTTGCACTTTTTATAAATTCTATCTCTCGTCAACTCACTTCATCCTACCACCTTTATGCAGACGACCTCCAAATTTACACCCAGGCTCCACTTAATGAGTTGCTTGATGCGATCACCGTCACTAATAATAACCTGCTTTATATAAGTGAATGGAGCAAGGCTTATGGATTAAGAGTTAATCCTAATAAAACACAGACCATCATACTGGGAAGTTCACGCACCTTATCGAAAATCAACTACACAACACTCCCTCAAATTAAGTTTGATAATGTAACTGTTCCCTACTCAAAGGTTGTAAAAAATTTGGGCATCTTCATGGATAGCTGTATGTCGTGGGGTCCTCAGCTTGAATCTGTGAGTCGGAAGCTATTTGCCTCTGCTGGTTCGCTCAGGAGACTGCGAAACTTTCTTCCGATAGCTACTAAAATTGCGCTTGCACAATCTCTTCTTCTCCCAATTTTAGATTACGCTGATTCCTGCTATCTTGACCTCACGGAGGAGCAGCTCAATAAGCTTGAGCGTCTTCAAAATTTTTGCATAAGGTTTATTTTCGGACTTCGGAAATACGACCACATCTCCGAATTTCGTAATAAACTCAAATGGCTCCCCATTCGTCTTCGCCGGAATACTCACATCCTATCCCTCCTATTCCACGCCTTGTTATCTGAAGGAACGCTTTGAATTCCTTTTTTGCACAAATTCCCAAACACTCCGATCCTCTGAAAACCTCCTTCTCAAAACCCCGATACATAGAACCAGTTTCTATGCAAACTCCTTTTCCGTCCTAGCTGTCCGATTATGGAACGCCTTGCCGGTCTCCATTAAGAAATCCCCCTCACCTTCCGTATTTAAAGCTAGACTCAAAAATTTTTATCTCCATGAAGAGTCATGATTCATCTGATCTCTAATATTATTATTGTAAGTATAAGTATGTAAGTACATATTTATTTATTTTATATATGATATTTATTTATTTATTTAAAGTTACTTATGTACCTAATATGTATGTATATAACTAATTTCTTTTTCTATTATTAAGTTTATTCTTTTTACACCTCGGCCAATCTTCCATTAAGCAATGATCCTCTCCATCCAAAGGTTGTCTGGAAGAGATCGCTTTGTTAAGCGATAAGACCGCCCATTATGCTTACTTTTATTTGTTTTTTTTTCTATAAATCTGCTGTGTCTAGCTTGTAAGGTATAATAAAGAATTTTCATTCATTCATTCATAATTAATTATACATAAACATACGTATATATAATTATACACAGGCGTACGTATACATACACAGGCGTGCGTATACATACACAAATATATACAGACGTACGTATACATACACAGAATTAATTATACATAAACATACGTATACGTATATATAATTATACACAGGCTTACGTATACATACACAGGCGTGCGTATACATATACAAATATATACAGACGTACGTATACATACACATAATTATACAGAGACGTACGTATACATACATACATATAATTATACACAGACGTACAACTTTTATCAGGTCGTCTTCCCATCTAGTAGGGGGCCGTCATTCCAGTGCATTATATTTTTTTAAAATTAAATCCTATTATAAAATCAGCCACAAGTTCATTTAGGCTAATCTAGGTATTAAGTTAAGTCGATTATATTTTTATTAGAAAGTTACTTGTCTCATAGTAAGTATTTGACGTAACCGTCATTTTTTTTTAATTTCTTCCTTTCAATCAGTCGCTTAAGCGACTGAAAGAAAATACATTTATTCATAACATCAAAAAAGAAAGAAAAGAACAACAAATTGCTGTCGCAATTTTGAGTAATAACCCGGCTTGTCTCTTTTTGTCCAGTTTACTCCGCGTAGTAGCCCGCGGCGGTCACCGCTATGTGCTCGGGCTCCAGCCCTTCGAGGGCGGCAAGGACATCTCTGCGGAGATCACCGTGTGGGACGGCGTGGTGGTGTCGCCGCTCGCTCCCGCCTACCACGACGAACCGGAGCCGATGGACACCGACGATAAAGGTAGCTGCTGCGGCCAGAATGAATATAGCAGAATCATCTTAGATATAGCCATATGACCAGAGTGAATATAGCAGAATTGTCTTTGATATAGTAGCTATTACCAGTGAATATAGCAGAATTATCATATATATTGTTCGTTGCACATCAACTTTAGCTCAGCCAGCAATTTTGACTAGAATAATCGGAATGAACAATTTATAGGTAAAATAATTCACAAGTAAATTACCGGTCGAGCCACTCATCATCATCATCATTAGCGTAATGTTAATCACAATAAATTCATATCCTAAAAGCATCTATATCTTATAATTTTCCACGACTAAACCGCGCAGGTGATCTCCCACAGATATGGTAGCTATGGCCAAAGTGAATATAGCAGAAATGACGTAGTTAGATTCATATTCATCGATCGCCAACATGTACATACATTTATTACAGCTATCGAAAAATGAAATTAAAATGAAGACATTTATTTTGAGGACTTACATCTAGATATATCAGCTATGTCTAGAGTGAATATAGCGGAATGGTCATAGATATAGCAGCTATGATCAGAGTAAATGTAGCAGAATTAATGTAACATATTTTTTGTTTCAGACGAGGATTTGAACCTAGACGGCGTCGCTGCATAGACCAAACTCCTATTTAAGTGAATTTAAGACAAAGATCTTTAATAAAATTTTAATTATTTCGCCTAAATTGTCATATTATTTCAACTTCCACATAAGGGGACGCTCCTATAATTATAACTGGAATATTAATATTATAAATGCGATAGTAACTCTGTTCGTTTGTTACCTGCTCACGACTAAACGGCTGAATGGATCGTAATGAAATTTAGCAAGGAGATAGATTATATCCTCGAGAAGGACGTAAGCTATCTTTTGTATCAAAAAATAATCTTGAAAGGGGTGAAATAGGGGTTGAAAATTTGTATGGGCAATCCATAATTCCTCGAGCTAGGGATCTGAAGATTCATATTTAGACTTTTGGTAAGGAATAAAGAAATAGGTGTTTCAACTTTTTTGTAAAATCAAAAGAGGGGGGGGGGGGGTGTAAAAATTATGAGGTATTCTTAGATTCACTTCCTATATACCGTTGATAGATAGATAGATTTAGATTGTGACCGGAATTGGTACATAGGCTAGTTTTTTGCCGAATTCGCAGAAGGGTATATTATTGTTTTACTATTGCATAATGCTTGCCATCTAACCACACATAGTTTATTGGTGACGTCTCGAGATATCTCTTGTTGTATCCCTTTCTAACCCAAAACCCGCAGCCATTTCCGAAAGAGATGTCAAATCGGCCTATACCCAGACAGGTCAATAAGTATTGTCACACAGTAAAAACTTTTTTTTAGAATGCTGGCCACAAAAAAGTTTATAAAATTCGAATTTCTAATTATTCATGAAAATAAAAATGTATACTTTTTAGAATTTTACTCATTTTTAAATAAGGAGTGGACGCTTAAAGAAGACCGTGTTGCAGTTATTGCGTTGCATCGTTGCGGTTACGCGCCAATTCAAATTTTGGACATACTGAAAAATTTGAATATAACCAAAAGATTCGTTTATCGCACCATCAAACGATACAATGAAGACTCTAGTGTAGATGACAGGTCAAGAAGTGGTCGCCCTCGGTCTGTTAGGACTCCAGCATTGATAAAAGCTGTGAAGGCGCGAATTCAAAGAAATCCCAAACGTAAGCAGAAACTGTTGGTCCTTCAGATGGGGTTAAGCAGAACCACGGTGAAAAGGGTGTTAAATGAAGACTTAGGGCTTCGGGCATATCGAAGAAAAACAGGACATCGTTTGAATGCTCGTCTAATGGACTTGAGACTGAAGAGATGCCGCGCTTTGTTGAAGCGGTATGCGGGAAAAAAATATCGGGAAATTCTTTTTTCGGATGTAAAAATTTTTACCGTAGAAGAGAGCTACAACAAACAAAATGATAAGGTGTACGCACACAGTAGTGAAGAAGCGAGCAACCGTATTCCGCGTGTCCAACGAGGTCATTTTCCATCCTCGCTCATGGTATGGTTGGGAGTTTCTTATTGGGGCTTAACAGAGGTACATTTTTGTGAGAAAGGTGTAAAAACGAATGCAGTTGTGTATCAAAATACAGTCCTGACCAACCTTGTGGAACCTGTTTCTCATACCATGTTCAATAACAGGCACAGTGTATTCCAACAAGATTCGGCGCCAGCTCATAGAGCGAAGAGCACACAAGACTGGCTGGCGGCGCGTGAAATCGACTTCATCCGGCACGAAGACTGGCCCTTCTCCAGTCCAGATTTGAATCCGTTAGATTACAAGATATGACAACACTTGGAGGAAAAGGCGTGCTCAAAGCCTCATCCCAATTTGGAGTCACTCAAGACATCCTTGATTAAGGCAGCCGCCGCTATTGACATGGACCTCGTTCGTGCTGCGATAGACGACTGGCCGCGCAGATTAAAGGCCTGTATTCAAAATCACGGAGGTCATTTTGAATAAACTTTAGTGTCATAAGAATCTATGTTTTGTTAAGTTCATTTTGGTATATAAATGGTTACATAATGAATAAACTTGTTTCAATTATTTTATATTAAACATGTGACAGAATTTATGACCTGACTAAGTATTTTTGGATGTCGATTTGTAAGACTAAGTTTTATATCGAATTAATCACCTAAACTTAGTCGTTTTTTTAAATTTAATAATATACTTAACTAGTAGTTTTTTATCAAAACCGTCACCTGAATATCGTCAGTATATTACCAAACACCCTGTATACGTATCATATAAGTAGCAATAGGTAAATATATATTTTATTTTAATTAAAAAACACAAATCCTTTTTAAGACGAAAACTTTAAACTGTAATTTACCTAGGAACCAACGCACTAAATACATAATTTCTAGTACCACATATTTTTATTTTCCTTGCTTTTCGCCCCAAACTATAATTTCCGGGATACAGACCGGACACTTTAGTCCGTACTGTAAATCTGTTCAATTTAAATTCCACAATTCCACGTTTTTGATCGAAGAAAAGCTTTTAAAGTTCTTCGATGTAGAAGATATTGAGCTAATAACGGTTGTGAGATATGCTTTTTCGAAGCTCACTATAACTCGATCTGAATTTCCCGTAGATAATGTGCTGAATGATTTACAGAAGCTCACATCTATTGAAACGGTCTTTAAAGTTTCCTCGAGATAACTATCGTTGAATAAAGTTTGGGTGGCGACGTCTTTTGTCAATTGCACCATTATTGCGTTATAGCTTCTAACCTATCTGGTTAGAAGCTATAACGCAATAAAAGTTTCTCATATAATGACTGGTTCCTTTTTACATCGTCAAATGACAATGTCAAGATATGACTAATAGACAAGGCAATTGAAGAATAGAGTTTGAAGATCTTCTTTAGCAAAACCGACCGTTTTGACGACCTCTGTGGCACAGTGGGCAAATGAAGAATAGAGTTTGAAGATCTGTAGCAAGAACGACCGAGGTTTTGACTACCTCTGTGGCACAGTGGGTAAATGAAGAATAGAGTTTGAAGATCTGTAGCAAGAACGACCGAGGTTTTGACTACCTCTGTGGCACAGTGGGTAAATGAAGAATAGAGTTTGAAGATCTGTAGCAAGAACGACCGAGGTTTTGACGACCTCTGTGGCACAGTGGGCAAATGAAAAATAGAGTTTAAAGATCTGTAGCAAGAACGACCGAGGTTTTGACGCCTTCTGTGGCACAGTGGGCATATGAAGAATAGAGTTTTGAAGATCTGTAGCAAGAACGACCGAGGTTGTGACACCTTCTGTGGCACAGTGGGCAAATGACGAATAGAGTTTGAAGATCTGTAGCAAGAACGACCAAGGTTTTGACTACCTCTGTGGCACAGTAGGCAAATGAAGAATAGAGTTTGAAGATCTGTAGCAAGAACGAGCGAGGTTTTGACACCTTCTGTGGCACAGTGGGCAAATGAAAAATTAGAGTTTGAAGATCTGTAGCAAGAACGACCGAGGTTTTGACGCCTTCTGTGGCACAGTGGGCAAATGAAGAATAGAGTTTAAAGATCTGTAGCAAGAACGACCGAGGTTTTGACGCCTTCGGTGGCACAGTGGGCAAATGAAGAATAGAGTTTTGAAGATCTGTAGCAAGAACGACCGAGGTTTTGACACCTTCTGTGGCACAGTGGGCAAATGAAGAATAGAGTTTGAAGATCTGTAGCAAGAACGACCGAGGTTTTGACGCCTTCTGTGGCACAGTGGGCAAATGAAGAATAGAGTTTAAAGATCTGTAGCAAGAACGACCGAGGTTTTGACGCCTTCTGTGGCACAGTGGGCAAATGAAGAATAGAGTTTTGAAGATCTGTAGCAAGAACGACCGAGGATTTGACGCCTTCTGTGGTACAGTGGGCAAATGAAGAACAGTTTGAAGATCTGTAGCAAGAACGACCGAGGTTTTGACGCCTTCTGTGGAACAAATGTTTGTATGACAATGTCTACAGGTATGTATTCCAGGTTTGGGTATTTTTCTATATACAGTGTAAACTCTATATAACGACACTCAAGGGACTGAGCATATTTTGACGATATAGAGAGTTGTCGTTAAATGGAGAGAACTTTTTCGTCAATACACAGTGATTTTCTGTTACTAGCCATGTTTACAATTTGAAAGTTTGTGAACTACTAAGAATATGACAACGTATAGATAAAATCCATCTCTTCTACTAACAACAGTCTGCAGCTACACGTGCAAGCAATCCCATTTTGTAAACAAAAGAACGGATTTCTTAGAAAGTTTGGTGTGTATTATGCCGACAGTCGAGTTTATTATGGTCTAGGATAATAAAACGACAAAAGGATATACACAGCTGCGCAGTTTTTACTAATTTGGCAACTTAAAAAGAACTTTTTATTACAAATTGTTGTCGTTATTGAGAGTGGGTGTAATGCTATACAGAGTGTACCATTGTATGCAAGACAAGCTAAACCAACCAAAGCCGAGTGATTTCGACGCTTTAGAGAGTTTGTCGTTAAAACGAGTGACGTTACATGGAGTTTACACTGTATATTACTAATATTAATAGTGGTTCGCCCCGAACTCAGATCTCGCGAGTCTACCATAAAAACAAAAAATATTATTCGTAATCTTTGACTATCAAAATGGTGCCACGAAATAAGAACCAAACAACTTGACCTACAGTTTCATTCAAATTACAGGTAACTGAAGTTCATGAAAATTGGTTAGCCTTCTTTGGGGTACAATTTGCAGTTATTCTGGATTTCAGACTTATGCATATATTTGTGATACTTAAGCTACACACAAGTCCGTGCTACATGCTTACTAAATTACAGCACTGTGGGGTCACTCACTGGTATACCCTGTGAATTTTGTCACTTTAGTTTTTATTATGGCTAACTAATAACTCGCAAACTACATGAACTTTAAGTATAAATAAAAACGGGGTCAAAATGTACTAATGAAGACCTTTCATTTGACGTCCCACTTGACCTAATAGTCTCATTTAATTTTTTTTTACCCCTCTTGAACCCCGATATCAAAACTCCCCCCAACAGTTTTAGCTCATTTAGTCACACCAACATTGTGCCATCACTACCTACTTATGTATCAAATTTCACGATGATCGAATCAACATCAACGCTTCGTAAAAGTTATCCTCGGACAAACAAACATACACACATACATACAACGCCGATTTGCCCAAGTTCATTTAGAGATCTCGCTTCGCTTGATCAATAAAGAGGAATAATTTGGATATTAGTTACGAATCAACTCAAGAACTACTAGGCCGATTTCAAAAGTTATTTCACCATTAGAGTGCTACATTATCCCGGAGTAACATAGGCTACTTTTTACTCAACTGCGCATGAGGGTAGGTAGGTAATTGTGCGAAGCTGCGGATTGAATGAATGAATGAATGAAAACACTTTATTGTACACATTATAAAATAGAAATTACAGACTAAATAGAAGACACAAAGCAAAATAGTACAATGGGCGGTCTTATCGCTTTGAAGCGATTTCTTCCAGACAACCTTTGTATGGAGAGGATATAGTAATGACAAAGATGGTCGGGGGTGCACTTAAGTTATGAATGAAGGGAGTGCAACTTATAACTAAACAAAATATAAATAGTCATAAATAAATTATTAAATTACATACCTAAATATAATATATAAAATTATGATATATATAATATTTATAATACATACATTAGATAAATACGATAAATATATTAATTTATGTGCGATACTATGACGTTTCTGATATATATAAACATTTTATCCTAGATTTAAATATGGCTAAGGATGAGGCTTGCCGTATTGTTATTGGTAAAGCATTCCATAGACGTACTGCTCGTATTGATATTAAAAACTAGTATATTATAAGTGTATTAACAAAAAAAAAATGTATAAGTGTTCTATCAGTTATCTGGTTCCCATAGCTATGTAGCTTTGTTAAGATTGGGGCTAGATAGCGCTGTGTAAAATGTCCAGCATTATTATTACCTATCATACGAAAAGATAGATTTTTGTACTAGACACTGCGTACTTTATAAGCCTCTTATGAAGGATCGTTCAGCGTGCTATGCTTGTTTCTCTACGAGATCGAATCAGAAATGAGGATATCTATAGGACCAACCCACAAGAGTTAGCTAAGAGAATTAGAAAGCTGAAGTGGCAGTGGGCAGGACACAACTCGAAGAACCGAAGGCCGTTGGGGCAGAAAGGTTCTAAAGAGGAGACCACGCACTGGAAAGCGCAGAGTAGACCGGGCCTCCATTAGATGGAGAAACGACCTGATAACACATACGAGGAGGGATCAAAAAGTAGTGAGAACGACATACTCCTTGGTAAGAAAAAAAAAACTGGCAGGCATAGCTCAGATACATATTTGTAATATTAATAAAGAAAAAATCTTCGATTCTTTTGTTTTTTTCTGAATGTACTCATTTATTTGCTTCGTGTCGGAACGTGTTCTCGAAAATGGAGAAAAACGAAGTGCGAGCCGTTATTAAATACCTTTGTTTAAAAAAGTTAACGACGCAAGAGATTCATTGCGATTTGGAGGCAACATTAGGAGAGTCTACTCCGCCGTATTCCACTGTCGCAAGGTGGGCTTCTCAATTTCGAGTAGAGAGAACGAGCACGGAAGACGAACATCGTTGCGGCTGTCCATCGACGTCAGTCACCCAAGAAAATGTTGCGAAAGTTGAGAAAATTGTATTGAGCGATCGAAGAGATACCATCCGATACTTAATTCAAGAAACGGGCATTTCATATGGAAGTATTCAATCCATATTGAAACAATCTTTGAATATGAGAAAAGTCTCCGCAAGATGGGTGCCGAGAATGTTAACCGACAGTCGGAAAGAAAATCGACTTGACATTTCGAAGATATCGTTGCGACAAGTTTCAAGAAGATTCTGAAAACTGTTTGTCTCGTTTCGTAACAATGGACAAAACATAATTTTCATTTCGATCTCGAGACAAAACAACAATCTTCACAATGGAAACGGTCATCATCACCGACCCCGAAGAAGTTTCGTGCCATGGCATAGGCTGGCAAGGTTATGGCCTCAATATTTTGGGACTCAGAAGTGATATTGTTGATTGATTACCTGGAGCGTGGAACCACTATTACAGGCCAATATTATGCAGCTTTAATTCCCAAGTTGAGGAATGCCATCAAAGAGAAAAGGAGAGGGAAACTCCGAAGGGGCGTGCTGTTTCATCACGACAACGCACCCGCGCACAGGTCGGCAGTTGCAATGGCTGCCATTCAGCAAGCTGGCTTCGAATTGGTTGACCACCCCCCTTATTCACCAGATCTGACGCCTAGCGATTTTGATCTGTTCCCCAAATTGAAAGAATACTTAAGGGGAAACAGGTACGAAGACGATAACGAGGTGATGGATGCCGTGGAGAGCTTTTTGCAGGACCAAGACAAAACTTTTTTTTTGAAAGGGACTTGGAAAAGCGCTGGACTCGGTGTGTAGACACTCGGAGACTATGTAGAAAAATAAATTATTAAGTTATCTATAGTCATTATATTCTATCTCATTCTCACTACTTTTTGATCTCTCGTACCCTATCGTTCTTACCCTCGAGAGACCAGCAAACGTAATTTGTTTGCGCCAATTCCCTGCAAAACTAACGCCGATGAGCGCGCACCCTTAAACATAATCATGAAACAACATAAACTCCACTTTTTATTGCACACTTGCAATATTTCGATTGTTTTGGATATCAATTTTCAGTTCACAATGAAAGCTTTCCCATTAATTTTTGGATTTTGTGACGCACAGCACTTTTCATGGTAAGGCAGTGAGCTCTTTACTGGTATCGAACTGTTTGCAACCTCACCCGGCTCTTTCAGAAAGAGTGTATCTGATGTCGTAATGTCGGATACACTATTTCTGTCTGACCTAAAGTAAAAGGTAAAATCTTGTTCTTGTATGTAATGTGACCTACAGATATTGTTTGTCTTCTTTCTTAAGCATGCACTTTTTATGCCCTTATAATTTGTCAACCCAATCTGTGGACACCGGGGCTGATTATACATAAAGAACTCTAATTAGTATTAGCATTATGTAACCTAATTGCAGCCCCGGATCTTCAGTTTTTTTTAGGCTGGGCAAAACCTGTAAAATGCCGCCCCGCCCACTTGTATATATTTTCATCTTTATAATTTCAGCTATCAGATTTCCAGTAATTGATTGACATTTGGACATATACCGTCCGGAAATATTGCATCTATCGCTGTTCTTTCTGCGTTATAACTATTTATATACAGATATACAGTGTTTTTTTTAACTGTAACAGTACGGCAGCACCCATAACCAGAGGAGATACAGGTGCAGTTTCTTTTAAAACATCAGCTCTTTTTCGAAGAAAAACATTTTGGCATTAACATTTTATTGGTCAAGTGTGAGTAGCGCCTTAAAATGAATCAAGTTGATAATTTTTTTTTGATGCCGATCGATGCAGTCCTATGTAAGGATCATTTTATTGTATCGGATGAAAAAAATCTGAGCTGCGAAAGTTAGTGTGCGATCCGCTCCGAATAACGTCTCGCCTCGCACTTGCATTAACGTCTCAGTGCGAGGCGAGACGTTATTCGTAGCGGATCGCACTCACCCTGATGAAGGTTCACGAATTGAACCGAAACATTGTCGGTCGGAACACCGATAAGACGGTACGTGATAAATCCCGTATTTATAATAATGATTGAAATTAATCACGAAAGTTTTCTAAGTAAAATTAGTCAAATTTGATAAAAAGTATTCTCATACAACAGGACAAACAGAATTTCTTCTACAAACATTTTATTAGATTCTAATTGCACATTAAAGAAGTATTACTACTGTAGCGATTAAGAAGTTTAGGAACTCCATGCTCTCATGAGCAATTCAAAAACATTTCGTATTTCAGAACAATTTTGAATTTCGAACATGGTTCTTGCACCTGTCGGACTTTTATATCAGTCATTGCATCATCTTATTTGTCCTATCATGGCATTGTCAAATACGCAAAAAGTAGACTTAATTGAAGCATACTCTACCATTTGCAAAAAAATTAACACAATAATAATATTAGATAAGCATTTATTAAAAATAATGACAAGTAAAAGTTAACATTCGAAACATTGGTCCAATTATTGATAGAGAGAGTTACATTTTTGTTTGGTACATTTATTGTTGATGAGTTGATTTGAGTATTTCTCTGTTCTTGCGTCTGAGGAACTTGCGTTTCATTGTAGATAGTATACGTCGGAGATAGTGGTGGTGGTGCATCGTGAGTTACGGACGAAGATAAGATGCCGGAAGTAGATGGTTGTGGCTCTGATGGATTAAGTTTTATATTTTTGTTAATTTGACTGCTTAATACGGTTATTCCTTTTTCAATAAGATGTATAATGCTTTATATACAAACTCAATGGTGTAAACACAGATGTAGTTCAGTATAAATTTCGGTAAGTATTCCAAATTTAAATCACATTCTCCCCCTAGAGGATGAATGAAATTCAGTACAATTTTCTTTCCCTGTTTTTAACAGATTAAAAATGACTATTGTTATGTTCGCTTTTTGTGGCATAGAATGTCACTTTTTTGAGCAAGTGGTACTAAAATAAATTTTTAATTAGTTTTAGTTTGCTAAAATTTCGTTCACAGCTAATGATGTATATATGTATTGATAATAATCAGCTTGCGGATGTAGTAGGAAACGTAGAGTAGAGGTCAATACAAATATGTATTAGAAAAAGCATCCTGCAAATCATGCGGATAGATCTGTTGCAAGAGATAGAAACCGTTAGCCTTTTCTGTGCCACTAAATAAAAGCGCAGCTTGCTCTTTAAAAACGTAAGAGTTCCTGGCAGAATTCAACGGCGCTTAAACCTCGCTTGTATTTTCGAGCCAGATCTGCTCTATACTTTTGCAGTTCTACAATTGACATTTTCAAAATATTAGCCCCATTAACAGGTTAGCTGTCCCGAAGCAAGTTTCGATCTTCTTTGTACACGTCCTCGTAGTAAATAATGACAGCTAACGCTCATGAAGTTTCGTATTAAGTTACGTCATTCTCTTCAAGTATTTTATGATACTTTATGTGTCCTAGTGATTGAAATTAATTATATCGATAATTGCTAATGTTAGATGAGTATGATAAGAAATTAATTATTTACGTTTAATGATAAAATGTACGTTTATGTTCGTAACACTTTAGACATCTGAAAAATATCTTTTTGAAAACAATCTTCTGTTATTGAATTGCACCATTCAATTAGGTACCCTTTCGGCCACCAGTTTCCAAACAAGAAAAAAATTTAAAGAAATCAAATCTATGACGGTTCCTCATTTGAGAAAGGTCCTACGATTAGGCTAATTTCCTTTGCTGGCTTCGTTATTGTCTGGACGGCTTGTATTGATGGAAAAATTACCGATCTCCTTGGAAAAGGTTATCAAATCTTTTTTAAAAAGTTTATTTTTTGTTTAAGTTCAATAATAAATTGATTGGTAGAATTTGGTTGTAGTATAATTTACTAATGCTACAAATAATATAATTATTAAAAAAAATTATCGATAGATCGATTGCATTATCTACATCATTGGCCATGAGGCACATATGCCTCATGGACGTACCAGTGCAATCACCCATGAGGCACATGTGCCTCATCGGACAGCTAACCTGTTAAGAAAAGCAAAATTTAAACTCAGCATGGTAACACAATCAAACCTCTTTTTAATTTCTGATAAGATTCGATCAAACACCATCATTATATCTTTAGAAAATAGTTGAACAGGTTGGAGGTGTTTGTAATTCGCCTTCACACATCTCATCGAATTTTTTTTTTTTGCGTTTTGGAGTTTTTTGTTTTGCAAAACAGGGCCAACACCACTTTTTTCAGCAACTTCTCCAGCCTCTTTTATCTAATATTCCATTGGATTTTGTCTCATTTTTGCAAAGTTTTCAGCAGACCGCCCATTAGTGCGAGGAACGGGCAAGGATAATACCTATCTTCTTTCTGAATTTCTATATTCACTCGATTGATTTTGCGGAGAATATTTGCCCAAATAGTTAAATTAAGAATACATTTTAAATTCTTTATAGCAGTTAAGCGATGACCTGCTTCGTACTTAGCTTCTGAAGCATGAGAAGTTTGCTTAACTTCTTCTAAGGCTTATAGATAAGGAATCGGTCGAGTTAATATGGCCACAGTACAACAATAGTGAAAGGAGAACGGGCATAAGTGTATGGAAGCTGGTCTACCTTGCAATAAAAATGAGTCATATGTCAATATAAAGGTAATTCTATGTATTTTCATATGTAGAAAGTCGCATTTATCTAAGTATTGTCCGATCTGAGTTCTACTAAAAATTGAATCTGATAATATTTAGTGCCAAACATTGAATATCGTGGTAATTAAAAAAACATTTTGTGTAATGTAATGATTTTATTTAAGTTAGGTAAGTAGTAATACAAATAAAAACAACATCTTCTTAAAAAATCAAAACAATATGTTATTAAACATTATCATCATCATCATCATCATCGATGAGAATACTGTTAAGGAACAATGCAGGTTCATTGAACCCTTCATGACGGGCATAACCTACGTACCATATAATTGACAGTACATGGGCACAAGTACCTATAGTACGTCGCCCTGTCAAGCAGGTACAATAATATTGTGTAATATTGTTATTAATATTATTGATTAATATATAACAAAAATATTTCCTGGCTCGGACATGTCGAGACTGTATACGTCCACGTAATAGCCAAGCCTCTTCGTTGATATCATATTGTGCCAAGTCTTCTAGAGCGTTATCTCTATACGTCTCGATTATATAAAGACCATTTTGTAAGTGCTCGCTACAATATGATCGAGCGAGCTTTAACTGGTAAGTTCCCAAGGCAAAATGTATGACTTGTTCTTCACTAAGCCTTGGGAAGTTTTCTATTTCATTTGCTTCGATTCGCATGAAGTCTGCTCTCCTATAATTCAATCTCTTTGCTTCCACATAATTGTGCAATGTGTTTGGTATGTGTATTTTAGCTCTTATTGAATTCAAAAAGGCTGCTGCGTGTGAACTATCTTCGATGGGGGCGTGGAAGTGGTTTAGAATGGCTGCAGCTATTTTGAAGTCAACAAACATTGTTGGCAACGTTTTATTAAAATAGTTTTGACGCAAAAGTTTAAAATCTCGCTTAAATCTCCCATTTACTACTTCCACCACCCATCGGCACATGGTGACCAAACGAGACTGATTAGCTTGTTCTGTAGTGAGTTGATTTTCTCTTCTGTCTTTAGTTGGTGGCACATGATGTTCGTAGCCACAAGCTTCTATATCCTGCAAACTATCTCTAAATCCTCTGTCTAGGATAAACGCATCATTATGTTCGAGTAACCAATGCAGCGGCTCATCTTCGTTATTCATTATTTCACTCATGATCTGGGCATCGGTTCTGGTAGCGGCAAATGGCCCTTTGACATCTAATATATAGCCGTCCGTGAAAACCATTAAAAACGGCTTCAAGTTTTGATATTTGTGTAAGCTGTACGACAGCCGTTGAAACAAAAAGTTGGAGCTTTTGTTAATATATATATATGTACCGTCACATATAATTATGGCTTTGATGTTTTCATCGTTTTTTTTTCAAGTCGAGCCAAAGTTAACACATTAGGGAAAGAAACAGGGTCCAAAAGCAAGCCAGGGTCAGTAAAAACAGAGAAAGAAGTTCAAACACAGCACTATCGTAACAAGACGTGACGTAGCCACTCACTTGATGCGATGCGACTGATTATTGTAGCCGTCCGGCGCGGCGCGTACACAACCGTTCCCCTCCCCCGCGTACGCATCCCTCTCCCCACGGCCCTTACATCGCTCTTCTCCCTTCTCGCTCTTGCTACTGCATTGTATAGGAGCCTTTATGTATGGATATAGTAATCGTGAAACCGTTATTTTATGTTCTTTAAAACAAAAAATGCTGGTGTTTGCATGGCTGTAACTCAAACCGGACAGACTTTTGGGGAAAGTTCCAATAGTATATTTTGATGTACTATTGTATGCCAATTCGAAAATGTGCTGCTCATTTTTATTGGACTGTAGACCAGGATGCCCGTTCTCCTTTCTGGAGTTGTACTATTATTTATTCTGTGGTTAAAAATGATGAGTTGGTCCATTCGTCTGTAAAGTGTAAATTTGGCCGCCCTCTGAACTTGCCGCCCGGGGCATAGACCCTCCCCCCCCCCCCCCCCCCCCCCCAGATCCGGGGCTGCCTTATTGTATAATTGTTTGTTGTCCTTATTAAAGAAAAATAAAATATATAAATAACTTTGGAAAAGCGCCATCTATTAAAAACGCCTCATGTTTTAGGCTCTACGCAAACGAGCCACCGGCCACAAGTGTACGGCGAACTTATACAAAACGTATGAACGGCCACCGGTGGATGTGGTCTCGTTTGCGCCTTACGGGTTTACTCTAACAGGGCATAAAGGGTGTCTCATGTAAAATACATGAAATGTTGTTAACAATTAAAACACAATATTACAAATTAAGTTTTTTTATATTTAAAAAAAAATTAAGTAACAATAATTTACTTCAAACCGTGATGAAAATCGCTACTGTTGAATTATTACTTAACCTAGTAATTACACATTACGAAATAATGCGGAGTTTACTAAAAATACTGCGCTAATCTCAAAAAAATATATTTATTAATCTATTTTAAAACAAGCACTTACTCTTAGTTATGTACATTTGCGATGTTAATAAAAATAAGCTAATATTGGAATACACAGTTAAACAAAAAACTAAGTAGATACGTCTTTTTCAAGTGTAAGACTAGTTATAAAAGAAAATAAGCTGTTTTTGATGATTCTTGTCTTTGGTTTACATGCCCAAGTAGAAGGTTTATGGCAAAATAAGATAGTTTTACGTCCTATTGTGTTAGATTCAATCAAAATTTCTTCTTAAAAATAGATTTGAATTTAAAAATTATTTATAAAACTAAAGCTGTTAGTTTATTTTTCTTAAAATATAACAAATTCTTAACCGGAACTGTAATTTTACGAAGGCAATCGAAAGTTTATATAAAATAAAACATATTTTCTTCAGTTTCCGTCGTATAAACGGACAATAAGTTAGAAAAATACATTATAATCATACTTAACAATTATGGTTACATAAGATGGCTAAGAATACTTAAAAATTAGAAATAAACTGACGAAATAACAAGCGATTTTGAGCAGTTATTTAGAAATTTAAGTTAGTCAAACAAATTTATCAATTCACTCAAAAAAAAAACAAAAACTTTAATTTGAAATGTGTCAATGTCTTAATTTGAATGTTTTAATCTGTATCATTTTAACCTCCGATGCAAAAAACATGCGTTATTAGTAAGTAATTTTATTGGAAACTAACACTTACATCAATTTTCGTATGACGGGGATTTGTTTTTTTTTTTAATTAAGTAGCATGTTTATTTTCTGGTGGGACACCCTGTATAACATTTTAGGGCCTCCCTTCAATATGTAAAAGATCAGTAATTATTATTTAATATTTTATCTAGACCTCATCCATAGATTAATTGATTTTTTAATACGACATATTTCTATAGGGGTATTACCCCATAACAGTTAGCAGGCACATTAACTTACTTTACACATTCTATCTACAGCGTCAGTCATGTCCTGACTAAATACCATTTACAAATATAATACATCTATTTCTCTAACTTTGACTAATATTAACCTGCGCTTAAGCGTCCTTCAGACGGGCCCCAACCCACACTACAGCGACAAAATGAGGCCACAAATCGTATGAATACGTATGACGTAAAATACAATTGACACGTACAGGTCGCGTCATGTAAAAAGAACGCTAGCGGTCAAGCTACCCATTGGGCGATTTGTCGGTCTATTTGGTGGTATGAGGTGCGGCGCGGGGCGGGCGGGTTGCGCGCCGCATGCTTGTCGGCTATTGGCCTAGTAGTGTACCCATGCGCTAACACACCCCCTCCCCTTTCTTCCAGTGTTCTTTTTACACGACGCGAGCTATACCACATTTAAAAAAAAATACATATTGATGGACATTTCACGCAGCGTTATCTAGCCCCAAACTAAACAGAGCTTGTATTATGGGAACCAGATAACTGATAGAATACTTATATAATTTTTTTTTGTAAATATGTACATTGTTATAATATATTATAGAGAAACAACCACACCCGAAAAAAATATCTGTAAGTCGTGCAAACATTTGTTCCGCGGCGGGAATCGAACCCGCTACATCCTGCGTCTCAGCCGACTATTCGCCCACTGCGCCACGGAGGTCGTCATCATTTTGCAGTCGCGTTTGATTGTATCGCGAACGTGTGGTCGATACCGAAGACATCGCGGCTACAACGCAACTTCATAGTTCCCATTCACACTAGCTATTGCCCGGCCCCATGTTTGTCGTTATGTGGTTGCGACTTGTGGCCCGTCTGAGCAGACGCTAAGACTTTTAAAATCATTCCGTTATTTACGAAAATATCCCGTTTTGTGCATTATAGATGATTTGTGTAATGAATGTAACACGTGTAACAAAATGAGTTTTTTTTTATATTATGATTACATTACAGTGCTTTTTTTTTGTTTTATTCTGTTTGATCAATTTATAAGTCGGGATACTAAATAAATTAATCGGGAAAATGTATTGGCGTGATCCCTGATGGGTTTAAATAATTACTAATATTGCCGGTCGGGCTGCCATGACAAAAAAAGACATTTAAGTCTATTTTTCCATAAAGAAATTATATGTTATGCCCGGCAGGTTCCTAATTTTAGGAATGATTATAAAAATCTTAAGTTTTTCCCGTAATTGACGGATAACATTTTCAAAATAAAAATAATCTAACTTGCGCGCCCAAGTCCGATACTTAACACGTCTTGGCAACAGCTATTGTTCCATAGTTATTGGAAAATAGCTTGCCTGTGATTATAACAGAGAAGATACTTATATTAAGAGCGTACCTAATACTTTCTAACGACATCAAAACAAATAGTATTTTTATTTATAGTGTTATCCCAACACATACGGAAAATTCCAAGATTTTTAAAATCATCTAAAAATTTTAAGCCTAGACGGG
Organism: Philereme vetulata; assembly: GCA_918857605.2. Taxonomy (NCBI): domain Eukaryota; kingdom Metazoa; phylum Arthropoda; class Insecta; order Lepidoptera; family Geometridae; genus Philereme; species Philereme vetulata. Next base: position 1,385,557 of record OU975434.1, read on the forward strand.
ACTTGAACCCGTCTTCGGATAACACTATAAATAAAAATACTATTTGAAATAAGCAACGCGACATCTCTTGTCAATGTACTGAACTACAACGTTTGGCATTGAGCAGGTACAAAAAACTATATAAGTTTTCCTGTAGATGGAGCTAACGGCGCTTTAGTCGTAATTCTGAATCATCTCACTTGATTCGACCTAGACGTGAATCGCCTGGTTGCACAGATGGTTAGTGCGTCCTCGTATCAAGAGGAAGGTCGCGGGTTCAAGTCCCGTCTAAGCTTGAAATTTTTGAGATGATTTTAAAATCTTGACATCAAAACATCTATTGGCGGCGAGTAATAGGTCTACAGTATACGCCAAGACTAGTGGCAGACGGGGCCAACCAACAGACATCTTTGTTTCCTTTTCAATACTGGTTTTTAGTGTTATCGATATGTACACGGCGCATCACTAAATGCTTCCGTAAGGGCTGCAAGAGCGAGCGAGATAGCAATATCATCCACGTTTTATGACGTCTGGCAGAAGCATTGGCGTCTAGTATAGCTGGGTAATCGCCGTAGAGCCTGAGACATGAGCCTTTACGAGTTGACATTTACGCAAAGTCAATTGTTTTTGTCGGCTCGCCCTTTGTGCCCGAAAAACTGCACGATGGAGGACCTAATAACCGCCTCACCTAATGATATTGCTGTGGCCAAACACCTCTCCAACATAGCATAAATTAAAACGTAGAACTCTTGACAGGCTAACAAGTAGGCTCACCTAAGGGAGCTGCAAGTAAATGTATGAAATGAAAACGCTCACATATTAACGTATGCGTAATTTGACAACTAAATTGACGTTTGCTAAATCTGTGGGTTTATGAATAGACAACACTTAGCCAAGCATGGGAGATTCCGAAAATGTAAATTGAGGATTCGATTATCATTATTGGTGGCTAAAAAACCGTTTTAGTCTATAGAAACAACTTTTTTTACACACAAATGACTATATATTACCTATAATTCAGCGAATACTCTACATTCATTCTTACTTACAAAGAACTATAATAATTTAATGGCCAATTCTGTTTGCACTGTTAGTGGTTTGGTCACTATTTATCCTGATATTTCTCCACAAAAAAATGCCAATAATTTAAGTGCTGTCAAACCTAAATAGCGTTTAGGTTGTGCTAACAGAATTGGCCTAGTTCAGATCTAGTTCTCAAAACAATCACTACGGGCGCTGACAAAGTTTTATGATTTTTGAAACCCAAATATCTGTATGACCAAAATATTGTTCTTATTAACATCTAGTGATAATTTCAATACTTGTCGATTTACAATATTGTGTTAATGCCGAATGACTTGTTTAGCTCCTACCCAGATACGTCATTTAACAATTTTCTTTTGAAAATCCAAATCGTTCGCTGACAAATAAGAATCGATATCATAAGTACATGCTAAGTAAAATTTTACTTATTATTGTACCTACGTACTATTTAATTACGTATTCACTTCATAGAACACATACTTGATATAATATAGTTTTTTTTAATACATTGTGTTGTTTAAATTTGAAGATACAGCTTAAATCTTGATTTTTTTAGGCCTATGCTAAAAGCTAGGGTGACTAAAAGCACAATATTGTTGACAAAACTGAAACAATTTAATTTCCTAATATCCTACGTAAATATTTAGGCCTACCAGTGCAGGGGATATGTATTTTAAGTGCGTACATTAAGTCGGCATATATATAAGAAAATATAGGCCAATTATTATTGATCTCCTCCCACCCCACTGGTTCTCTCATCACTCATTAGTCACAAGGACACGTACAGTTCACGAAATAAAATATATATTTAAGGTGGTTCGATTCCTATACAATCATTGCAAATTCACTAGATAACTGAACAGCAGGTACAAATGTCTAAACATACAATACAATTACTGGTAATTAGTATTATCGATATGTACTCGGCGCATCACTAACGGCTCCTGGAAGGGCTGCAAGAGCGAGCGAGATAGCAATATCATCGTCGCTTTTCCCACTCTTTATGACCCAGTCTGACAGGAGAGCGCTGGCGTCTAGTATAAATACCATGAGCCCACAACACCTCTAATTGGACAAATAATTCAATTAATATTTTGACATTTATGAAATGTCAAAATCCGTAATAATGTTGCCACGCCCCAACCGTTCCCTCGTGATGGTAGGTACAACACTATTTTTTTTTATTATTGTTGATAGTCAACGATTTTAATGAGTGATTCACTTCAGCTCGATTAGTTCAATCTTCTTTAAATTACGTCAGTCAGCACTTTACCTCTCATCAACCCAATGAGCCGTCAGATCAACTGCAATTTATTTTTCACGTTAGTTTTCCTCTAAGTAGCAACCAGATGGACGTCAAAAACATGAACCGAATTATTTGTCGAAGTATAGACCAATCTATAACTTGCAAAAAATACTTTTAAATATATGGGCCACCGTCAGCGCTCAACGTTATCTAAGATCACCATATGCGACGCGTGACGTCCAATACTTCAGGCCCCACTTTTAATCTACGGAGCGAATTCAGAGCTATTTTGCACGGCCTGCAGCCAACGGCTCTTTCCTATAATTCTTTTGGGGGCCGTCCGTGCTTACCGTGATAAATATTGAGAACAGCAGTAAATTAATTATTGATTCAAACGGGTATTTATCGCGTATGTATTAATGTCTGGATAACAAATAAAAAAGGTCCATACATACATAGGTACGTACGTTAAAATCAGTGACTGCTGTTCTCAATATTTATCACGGTAGGTAAGCACAGACGGCCCCCAAAAGAATTATAGGAAAGAGCCGTTGGGTGCAGGCCGTACAAAAAACAGGCTCTGAATTCGCTCCGTAGATTAAAAGGTTGGCCTTTTTTCAGCTTTATAGTGAGTTATTGGGTGGCGATTCCACACTGTTGTACAAAATTGTATAACATACGAACGGTCTTCTTTTGTTTACGCTAAAGGTCAAATTAGAATGACATTTAAAGTGGCATTTCTAAAATTATGTATTTTTTACTAAGAGGGCGTGTTTTTGGGCTAGTTTTAGTCAACAGTCATTGGTGCTGATTAAAACTACCCGCAAATACGTCAACTTAATAAAAAATACTCGAAGCGCCACCAACAGCTCGAGAAAGTTTGAAAACAGCAGTAAACTAGTCAAAATACCTTTAACAACCCCCAAAATCAGCCTTCTTTATCAGTTCACTCCATTCTATCGCTATCCAATTCCTTTATTCGGCGTAAAAGCCTTCTTTCCTAATACTAATGCAATTAGGCCGTCCAATACAAAGATAGCATTAAATCCTACAAATCGCACCCAAATTATAATTTATAACTCTTCGCAATTTTTCATGAAATATCGTGAAATTAGTAGTAGTGTAAGAAAACATCATATTTTTTTTTAAATTATAGATTTAAAAAAAATACTACACGCATTCCTTACTTAATCCTTTTTTATTTATCAAATTAAAAATCCTACAAATCGCACCCAAATTATAATTAAAAACACTTTTCGCCATTTTTCATGTATTATGAGAAATACTTGAAACTCAAAGAAAAATTCGGCGTTTTTTTTATACTCGATTAAAAAAAATACTACACGCATTCCCTATTTTATTCCTAATACTAGCAAATTGACCCGCACCGCGCCGGTAATAGCTCACATGTTTTGACTTTTTAATTTGGCACAATTTTATACAAAGAATGACGATCTCCATCATCGTATTTTTAGAATTGCACTTACCACCGTTGCTTTCTTTTAGTCCCACTGTTGGGACCACGAGATAAATATAATTGTTAACCAGGAACTCAAACTATGCAAGCCGTATGCGATTTCTTTTACAGGGCCTCAGGTATCTGACCCATCGCCCTGGCTTCTACTCGCAGGGTACAAGGGCGGATCCAGGGGGAGGGTCATGACCCCCCCCCCCCCCGGGCTGGGTCCAGGACCTAGGTGGGCCACTAATTAAAATTGTTAAACATAATGTATTTTATATATACTTTTTGTCTGTCACAATATAGATTTTATGTAAGTACATTCAATATTTAATTAATTTAATATAATATTTTGATTCGAAAAATTGATTTTGTTATTTAAATATAGGTATTTTTAAGTACAGTATGAACGTACATTAATAAAATTCCTACTTTTTACTTGTATCTATGATTATAAAAATTAAATTATAACTTCTTGTTGACTTGACCACGACTATGTGACCCCCCCCCCCCCTCACCCCTGGCACCAAAGCTGGATCCGCCCTTGCCAAGGTCCCCGGCTATTCTGTGGCGAAGTGAACACGTTCTGCTGCCCCGACATCTTGACAGTCACATAGATTGACATTAATTTCGTGGTTTTTTTTTAAATATCTGATTATGTATCGAAATTCGATAAGTCGTAGAACCAACGCGGAACAAATATTGTTCCTGGCAACGACCCCTTCTTATGTTGTTATATGTACTCCTAAGCACCTGTCATAGTTTAGAAGTTGTTATACATGTTTAAACACCACTGATTAGTTAGACACAGCAGTGAGGACTACTACCTAAGATGACTACCACTAGGTACTCACCCCTCCCTGCATCATTTCGAACCCTTATGTGTTACTTGTTTTTACCTTGTCATATTTTTGAGGTTTCTTTGGGCGCAACAGGAGAGACCACGCGCACCGATGTAACACCATGAAGTTAGTTTTAACAGTCAACTTACGTAAAAGAACAACTTACGTGCGTACGAAATACGCTTTTTATATTTAGACATGGTTAAGTCTAGTCGTAATGACTGCTAGCGAGGCTAGTCCTAGAAGAGTGTAGGGTAGAGTTGTGATGCGCGAGCGCCGACGAAGGCGGGATCCTGGTGTTGGCAGCTTGGCGCTCCTGCTCGTCCAATTGCGACGCGAACTCTTTATCCAATGCCTGTAATGTTAATTGTGTGAGTCGACATAACCCATTCAGATAATTACGTAGAATAATGACTATACTTGCGACATGATTCCATTCATATTTTTGGCGTTTATGAAATGTCAAAATGCGAATGTCAAATGTCTTGCCACACCCCAACCGCTAGTGTTGGCACAGCTTAGATTTGAATAGTGGTAGCCCGCGATTAGTCAAATATATATAAATTGAATTACTTGTCAGACTAGCTAATTACATCCACGTTAATCAACCCTTGAGGGGTTATATACTAAAAGTGGGATATAAAACATTCACAATAACACCCCCCTAAAGGGATTAATCATCGACTGCGAATCGAACTCACTACCTTTTAATTCGCATGCCATTAATGTTTTTATTCAAAAAGCGATTTGTAAGTACAAAACAATATTTCAAATTAAAATTTGTTAAAATACCCACTTTTTCTTAATCTCAACCATGTTACCTTCCAAGAGAGCATAAAAATAAAGACATTATTAGAATTAATATTTACATAATACTTTAGAATTAGAAATATTAGATATTACTAATTTAAAATTCATTTCAATAAAAATATCTTAAATAAACAAAGAACCTAAATTCATACTCCCATGGCGAGCAAAGCCGCGGGCGTTTCCGTAGTATCCTAAATAAGATTTGTGTAGAGCTACTTTACTGTACGGTATCAGGTAAACCGATTTGGATAAAACTTTGACTTTCATGATTTTAAAACTACATTATCAGTTTTTTTATCGATCTAGGATAAAAAGCTGATTACAATTCAACGGAATAGAATATTTGTTTCTATTTTATGATTTCTCAAAATTAAGCCAATGAGCAAATTATCAGGCAAAATCTTTTACCCTTATTAGGACACCGAACAATTGCTTACCACCTCAATTTTAGATCTTACTTTTTGAGTGCGACTTTTTAAAAATATGTACTAGTACCCTATTAGGGGCAAAAAACTCGAAAATGTAAATCAACTATCTAACTACCACACGAAGAAAATCGCGTGCAAAAGCTGTATATTATTAAAAACCACATACCATGCATTCCTTGGTAGTCAATATCCAGGTCCCTTGGTCCGCTTAAGCTCATGCAATGGCTGTTAGGTAAATTTACAATAACCTAAAATGTCTAGAAGCGATCGAGAATACAACTGAATCGGGTCAGCGCACTCAGGCCCGTAGCTAGAGTCGCATTTAATGTAGGGCAGCAGTGGTTACAGGTAGGGCGGAACTCAACATTTTACTTGATCTGATCAATTTTCGATTTTCATTGTTCTTGACTTGTGAAGTTGTGAGTGAGGTAAGTACTTAGTTGTCAGGAGGGAGTGATATAAGGGGTTATTTTCTTTTCAAAGACCAGAAACACCATATCATTTATGGGCCGAATAAAGAATTAGTACATTTATATGTGACAAACCGTAAATAATTTGGAATTTTTTAGATGTCGCTGCGCTAGCAATTATTTTTTTTACATTATATCATATTATGAACAGTTTACTTAGCGTAATTATCTTATTTTTTTCAGGTAGGACATTGGACGTTGAAATTGTTTGTTAGCCCAAAAGGGGGACATTCTAGTTTGTTACACGACTTTTCTAAATTAGATGTTTTCGGGTTCCAATGTATGATTCTCAAATTTTATTATTGAATTTTATTTTAAGAGAATGTTATCAAGCATATTGCAAATAAAATTTGCATTAAGAAAACCCTCAATTCTTCTGCAATAGTTTTTTTTATATTCAACATATTATTAAAATATTTGACGTCAGTTGAAGTGGACAGTTATTCTATGAGACTCTTAATTAAGTTGTATTCTTGATCGTTTTTTGTATAAATATTATTAGAGCATCCATTGTTATAACAGGCAACCTAAACTTGACTAATTTATGAGCGATTGGTCTAAAGTACAATCATATCACATACCTACCTATTTGAAAAGATTCTAAAGAAAATATAATGAATACAAAAACAAATGTTTTATTATTCATACCTAACATTCTGTAAGTGTCTTTTTGTACTAATCGAAACTTTATTCTGTTTTTTTTAATTCTGAAAAAGATTCATAACATCCGTTTAAAGAAAAAAAAAACTTCGTGATCATAAACGCTTTGTCCATTTTGTTATCCTAAAAATTAATCTTCCCACCACCAAAGCATAAAAATACAGTTAGAAATAAAACATCTTTATTTACAACAAAATATTTATAATAATGACATTTTTATATATGGATATGGTTAAAATTTAATATTAAACATGCTTAAAAACTATGGCGTAATAACATGCTAAATTTTAGACAGAATAGATTGTTTACGAATAATTATGTATGTTAGCCCCTAAAAGGGGTAAGTTTACAAAAAAAAATATTTGACTTTATTCGAAATTACCACTAAAAGCGGGATATTTACCGTGATCGTAACGCAAGCAACAATTCACGATAAAGGATGGTAAATATTCAGTTTTAGTGACAAGTCATAACAAGGATAATTAAAAAGAAATTATTTAAAATTAGTAAATTTGCTTTTGTCAGAATTACCTCCCGAATTAACATTATATAATCCGAAACACATTGTATTAAATTTAAATACAAAATATTAAGTTAGTTCGTTAGTGGCCGCCCAATGGCAACGACACTGCTTGATCATTCTTAGAGCCGAGACTGTCTAAGCAGCCCTCCGAACTACAGAATCGCTTAGCTAGAAACGCATTCTGAATATTAAAAACATTTACTTTATTTAAAACAAATTTGTGGCAAATTTTTAACAGTATTGTCGAATTTTTTTATTCAATTAAAACTTTATGACAATAACATAATTGTTCATCTAATATTTAATGTAAGAATGATTCACGTTGAAAATGATGAATAGCTTTTCAAACATACAAAATCTTGTCAAATTGGGTTAGGCTAACCCTTTTTCGACAAGAAATGAATCGATTTAAATTCTATACGGTCCGATACAATATAAATTGAATGATAATAATTTACTAACAAACTTATAGCTAAAAATTCAAACTATTTGTGTATAATGGAATGTTCAAAATGAGCTTTTACACTAATAGCAATATTTGATTGCGTCATTATCTAAGGTAAGATTTTTTAAATATCAACTTTATAGCCTGTTTTAATCTATTAGCGAGAGCTTAAAAAATCCAATCAATACAAATTTTTAACCTTCTATGCAAACAGAGGAGTTTTATAAATTTGACGCCTTTGTCTGTCTGTGGCGTCGTGTTTACAACGGATGGGCCTTAGCTATGTCAGTTTTACGGGTTTGTAATAATAATGAATAAAATAAATATGACTGGGCATTTCACACAGCGTTATCTAGCTCCAATCTAAGCAGAGCTTGTACTATGGGACTATATAACTGATAGAATACTTATATACATATTTTTTTTTAATACAAATACAAATCCCGGGAATCGAACCCACTACCTCCTGTGTCTCGCCCACTGTGCCACGGATGTCGCCGTTTCAATGTGTTAAGGGAATTTTCATTTTACTCTTTTTCATTGTATTTAAGTTTTTTTTTATTTAAAGGCATTACAGAGAGTTGTTTATTTCGCCCAAGCGCGAATCGAGACTCAGGGCGACATGCGCATGCGATGCCTCAACGAATTTAGAGGCTAAATAAATATATGATTTAGATTTTAGAGAGTTGTCAAATCATACTCTACATAGTTGATATTTATAACAAACTCTCAAGTGATGCACAAAAATTGACAATTAACAAATTTAAAAACGCAATTAAACAAAATCTTTATAAAAAAAGCCTACTATAAAATATCGAATTATTTGAACGATAAAGAAGCTTGGGATTGAAATTGCTCAAACTCGTTCAAAAATGTTACAACTTAGGCGTAATCTATTTTCTTTGTTGTTATGTATTCTAAAAGGATCCTTAAAAAGAACAACCGGCCTTGTTTCTTGCCTTTCTTACCTGGCTTGGTCGTTAAGGAACAGGCAGTACAATTGACGTTTCAAAGTGATCCTTGTTATTTAAATGATTAAAAATATTTTGAATTAGAATTGAATACAAATACGTCAAATTTAAACATGTTTAGACGCTAAATACGTTTAAAAGGATCGTTGTGCAAGTCGAGCTCAGTCAGATTATTCGACAGCATATAAATACTGTCATAAATCTACCCCTTGGAGTCTAGTTTTGAGTCTGGCAATACGGGTTAGGTAAACTCTTTGCTCGATAGATAAAACAGGCATTTCAATTTACCTAATTTAAAACTTCTAAATAAGGCATTGCAAGCACCTACTATAATATTTTTGGAATTTAGCTCCCGCGATTAATCAGGCAGCACAATGACGAATATATTGTCCCGCCAGGGATACCTCAACATCTAAACTATTAGTTGGAAGCGAATGTTTTGGCAATTAATCTAAGATTATAATTTTTGGATAATGTTTAAGTAACCCTAAATGATCAGCCATAAGACATCCAACGCTGAACATACACCTCCCCCATATATTTCCAGAGCGATCGATCTTAGCGGCGTGCACCCAACAACCCTTATCAGGTCCTCTTTGATGCCAGCCCCCATTAGATAGAAAGACAACCTGATAAGGGTTGCTGGAAATCTATGGCGGATGTCCTAGATGTCATGTCTAGCAGTGGATGTCCTATGTCCGGAACGATGATGATTACGCTTGACCACTTATCGTGGGGTTTCTGTGTTTCCAAGAGTATAAACAGCTAGAACTAGTATACGCCAAGACTCGGCGGCAGACGGTGCCAACCAATAAACACGTTTGTTTCCTTTTCAATACAATTTTACTGGTAATTAGTGTTATCAGATCAATCAGCCCCGGATCTAGAATTTTTCCTTGATTTGGCGCTCCCTCTCCTCCTGTGTTTAGGGGGGGGGGGGGGGGGGGGTTAAAGTTTGAAGTGTTCCAAACCAAATGAACAGCCAGGTGAAATATGTAGGTGGACCACGGGCAAGGAGTGGAATAATTGATAGTACGATGTGCGGATCGTTGCGCTCGTTGGGATTCGAGTTAAGGAGCTCAAATGGTTTTGGGCGGGACACTTGACTAGACGTGGTGACGACAGGTGGAGCAGGACAGCGACTGAATGGTGGCCGAGGAGCGGGTATAGAAGGGTAGGACGACCGGCAGCGAGATGGGTGGACGACATCCTAAAGGTCGCGGGCCGTCAGTGGGTGAGACTAGGGCAGGATCGTGGTGGATGGCACAAATTTGGGGAGTCCTATACCCAACAATGGGTGAAGTCAGGCTGTGAATGATGAGAATTTGGCGCCACCATAATTGGCGACCGGGGAAGGTGCCTATCCGGGGCTGTTATCGATAGGCACTCGGCGCATCACTAACGGCTCCTCTAAGGGCTGCAAGAATGAGCGAGAAAGCAGTATTATCGCCGCTTGCTCCACGTTTTATGACCCCGTCTGGCAGGAGCATTGGCGTCGAATATGCAAGTGTACAATATAACAAACACCCAAATTGCATGCTACAACTATCTCTGTGTCACGAGCCTCTATGAGGTTCCAACATCCATCCACCCCACTAATTTATTTACAAATCACAAAAGCATCATGATTTATTTTGGCGATTTCTACTTAATATTACAATAATATTCTAATATTTTTAAAACCATCTCAAAAACTGTCAAGCCAGACGGGAGTTGATCCCGCAACCGCTTGATACGATGATACACTGTCAATTGTGGTGCATGCACTTGTCACGTCAGTTTACGACTCAAAAGCGCCGTTAGCTACATATACAGGAAAACTTTACAGTTTTTGACCTTAGAATATTCAGTAAGTGGTCGGATAACACTTTAAAAATAAAATACTACAATATTATTTTCAAAATATGGCGAGTTTTGTGACAAATAATACCAATTATAACACAGACTTCGAAAATATAACTTGTTTAAATGTTTTTGACATAACAGACACATGAGACTTCGCCGGTATCTCTCAGGGTTCAGTAATAAATGATAAGGGAGGAGTGCAAGTCAAACTTGCGCACCTAGGGTTCCGTATATGCTTTAATAGGTTGTTACTCATCGTTGCCACCTACGAATTGCTAAATTGCAATTACCTAGTTAGTGTGACTTGCGTAATGTACCGTCGCGTTTAGCCGAGACAGCACAACGTGATCACCCCGCGCCCCGCCGCCCGGCGCACCTCTTCGGGCATCGGAGCATCGTGTCACTGTTGGATCTAACATCGTCCATTAGACATATACCTAGTTATAAAGTACATGTAATTTTTGAACTTATAATTAAACTCTTTTTCTATTTTAAACTGCATTTTTTTGCAACTACTGGGCGCACTCGTCATAATTAGCTTCCGACAGCGGCTTCGCGTGTGTTGTTTGTCAACAAAACGTACCCTATGTTTGAATCCAGGTCATAATCTACCAACACACCAAATTTCATCGCAATCGGTTCAGCCACTACGACGTGATGGAGTGACAAACAAACATCCATACTTTCACATTCATAATATTACTGTGATAACTACAAATTAACGATTCTTTACTAGTGTTGTGAGACCCAGCTCCAAATTTTATGATTCTAGGTCAAAGAAAAGTACCCTATCAGTTTTGATTTATTTGCGCAAAATATGCGACACAAATGGCCATTTTTATGAAGTAAAACTTCTTTACGCGCGCTTGACTTGGGGAGTAAGCTGGTGAATGCGTTACGAAAAGTGCGAACGGAAGTTGAGAGGGAGATATATGTAAGTTAGTGAAGATAGAAAGTGAGAGTCACGTTTCGCATATTACTGTAGGGGCAAGAGAGAGAGGTGCGAGCACACATTTTCTTTCTCCCCTATCCCTAACCTACCCTAAATTATACAAACTGCAAAAACAAAACACTCCTTCATGCTGTATAATAGAGTTCATTTTGCTATAGATAAAAAAAAATGTATTTACGACGTTTCGTATCTAGACGTTTAGTCTAGAGCTTCGATTTACGAAAAAGTTCAGCTATTCCACAACAGATGGCAGGCAGCAGCAGAAGTTTTACTTCAGTCGTGTGGTCTAAAGCACACTCATTTTTTCTTGATTGCGTCTTAGAAGCCCAAATTTTTTCAGCTCTTAAGGGACCGTAGACCTAAGTATTTGATATTGATTTCAGCTTGATACTTCCACGCGTTCCCGACTAAAAGGGTCTTGACAGACGGACAGACAATGAATGATCATAATGGTTCCCTTTTACTCGACCACGGTAAAGCTAGAAGGAAGAGTCATGTTTTCAGCAGTCTATAGATGTAAGTTCCACCGTAGTGCCTAAACTACTCATCCGATTTCGATGAATGAGGTGTCAATCGATTAGTTATTATGGTGCGGCTGACAGGTCGGCTACCATCGACATACGTATTACGTAGTCGGCTTTCAATTTTTAAACTTATATAGCTTGTTTTTTTGAGATACGGAACCCTAAATAATCTATGCACGGTGTCCTTTAAATCACAGTTTTCCCAGAACAAACGTTGTTCAGACCACGGTCTACTAACAGTTTATAGCATCAAACAAGAGAATTATAAAAAAAAATCTAGACCTTCTCAAATAAGTCTAACTTTGTTCAAATACTAGCCGTGACATAAAGTTGATTGGCACGCTAGCCGTACGTTGCGTACCCACTATTATTATTTTTGTGGCGATACGGCGGCATGTTGTAGGGCGTAACGTTAAAATAGACGTTTTAAGTTCGCAACTTTTTATGTTTTTCAAAGAACGATAAAAATTGCTTTTCAATTTGAGATTACAAACCCTTTGTAGACCATTGTCTGAACAACGTTTGCTCTGGGAAAACAGCGATTCAAAGGACACCGTGTAAGGTATACATAAAACAAAGTCGGGTTAGTTACACCATTTATAACTCGCGAACGGCTGAACCGATTTATAGTATCTTTGATTTGTTGTATTTGCCTCCGTCCCGAATAGCAGAATAACTATTAAGAAACACAAATAATTCACGCAAACACGAATAAAAGTGGCACTCCGGGAGTGCCGACAGAAGTGAAAACTTAAACAACTACTTATTAAGATTTCCCTTCAAAAAAGTTACGAAGAAAATTCATTTTCTCATACATAGATGCATGCAGCTAATGATGTGCGATTTACAATTGTACCGGCGACGTACACTGGCAGCCCGCGTCACACGCATGCCAAGGCGATACGAAGTTCGGCGGGTCAGCTAATAATTATTATATAGAAACGAGTATTTATTATTAGCAGAGATGAAGGCACTATGTACTATGTACTAATGTTATATGGATTCCACTGTATAGAACAATTGTATTTCCTCACAGATTACGTAATAAGACTTAACCTAAATGGTGCACTGCGCCCGTCACTATGAGACATACGAGTGAAGTCTCATGTGCATATATTTTCACCGACACTCATACCCTTCAAACCTTAACGCAAGCATTATGGCAGAAATAAGTATACAAATATATTTTGAAGTCTGCTACTAAAAGTATAAAATTTACAAACTTGTTAAAAATAAAATTTCTTAAATTTACAACGGATGCAGTGGCAACAATAAAATATCGATTAATAGATAACATTCCACGAAACAGTAACGATATGAATGCTTTAGCTGTAGATATGTGGCAAATGGCGATTGAAAACGAAAGCGCTCACTTAGCACGAGGTAATTTAATTTGTTATTAGACCAGGGATTCCCAAATTATTTTGGGCATGAGACCCCTTTTTCTAAATGCTCGCCTGCATCCCTCATTACTCCTCATTGACTCCTATAGCTAAATTTATTTAAAAATCCTATCTCCTATGGAGTTTTTTTCCTATGGATACAAAATACAGACCAATTTAAAAAATTTGCACAACATCAAAAATTATCAAACTAAATATCAAGTGTAATTAATAATTGTTGATGTAAATTGCGTAAAAATACTTAAGTAGGTAATTATTTTTTGAAAAAAAAAACAATAAAACAGCAAAGTAAAGATGTAAAAAATATTATGTCGACCTCTGGGAAACAGATTTTGACCCCAAGGGGTCGATAAATACTTTTTTATATAAAGTATATCCATTTTTGGTCGTATTAGTTTAAGAACAGTTTGTATCTATATAATAAATAAAGTGATTTTACGAAATATATAAAATTAAAATTAAATTTTCTCTAGTAGGCTGTATTTTATTTTGATAAGACTCCCTGCGAAACCAAGACGAACTATACTATTAGTTAAGTTCGTAGATATTTTAAAACATAGATGACTTATTCATAATTGAGTTCTTTTTACAAAAAAAGCGATGAGGCGAACTTTACTGCTCGCCTGCACAAATAGGTAGTTCTACCCCGGACTCTAACACAAGGCAGTTTTACTACTACAGAGTCTACGTCACGAGCGTTTCGATATGATCAAAGCGCTTTCGTTTACCACTGTCATGTAATGACTGAATGTATGGGCCGTGTCGTATTTTAGACAATAAAATACGACACGGCCCATACATTCTCGCTTAATAGTAAGCAAAGTGAGTAGCTTTATCATATCGTTATTGCACCGCTATTAAAAATACCACAAAAACTTATTTAATATAGCACTTGTAATTTGAAAATGCATGCAAAATAAATAAACATGCTCACGATAAGATCTTAATTACTAGGAAGTTTATAAATATATTTAAGCCATCCCTAATCACAAACTTGACAAAATACGAACCAGACTGGATTTGTACCCACAAATTTTCATTGCGTTACTGATTTCGCCACGGGCTCACTGCTCATCCAGTGCTAAATTTATTGGATATTAATTTGCGGGGCTCACTTATCTCACAGATTGGTCGTCAAATCAAACTCTGTGATCCATCTTTAGTAAGCAAAACTTAACTTTACTTTGTACACACGGCTACACATCAAGCTACACATTTCCAGTATAAGCTGACCTCTCATTCTACGAAAAGCCTACACAATGCGAGGTCAGCTTACACTGGAAATTTATAGCTTGATGTGTAGCCGTGTGTACTACATACTGAATCAATCAAATAGCCGACCTGATAATAAGCACCACTTTTTTTCGTTATTATGGCACTTTTTAATAAACAAACAACGCGTACGAAGCCACGTGCGGAAGCTTGTGAAATTAGATGTTAGCTTCAAAGAATTTGAAACGTTTGCAAATATAGATGCTAAAAGAATTAAATATTTTTACCGTGTTTAAGACAGGCGGCTGATTTTTAGGTGTCTGATAAAATGGCTGTTGGCCTACTTGAGGCGTTTTGACAGATATGTTCACAATGAGAGGTTTTCACGGCAATGTTATTAGAAATACACAATCTTTAAGATATTTTTTTTTCTATTTTAGAGCTGAACCTCTTTCGGACTCAGCTAGAACACTTTACAAATTAGTTACATAAGGTTATATTTTGTCACTAAATCATTAATTAAGATTACCTACCAGGGCGGCATAATCTCAAGTGCGACAAAGCCCTTTTCATTGATTAAAAAAACTGCTAACAGATGGCGTTGGCCGCAGATGCAATGAATAACAAAGGAATGTTAATTAAAATAAATAAAAATAAATATTGCTGGACATTTCACACAGCGCTATCTAGCCCCAAACTAAGCAAAGCTTGTACTATGGGAACCAGCTAACTGATGGAATACTTATATACTTTTTTTTTTTGTAAATACATACTTATAATATATAGAGAAACAACCAGACCCGGAACAAATATCTGTAGATCATGCAAACATTTGTTCCGCAGCGGGAATCGAACCCGCTACCTCCTGCGTCTCAGCCGGCTATTCGCCCACTGCGCCACGGAGGTCGTCAAATGTCAATTGCCGTGTCAACATTCTTTTCCGAGGAACTTGAAATAAAACACACAACGACGCATTGAGATTGTTGTAGACAAATTTTGTGGTGTCTGCGATTTTGGTATGTAAACCATATTTTTTGGCGGCGCATCTCCAGACAACGCCATCTATTACGCAAGTTGGAACTAAGTTTTTTCTTTTTAAATCGAAAATGAAAAGCCCTCATTGAAAGACATTATATCTATTAACAAGTTTTTTTTTACAATTGACAGATTTTTTTTGACATTTCACTGATAGTTAGGCTATCAACCTTGGTCATGGTAAAAAAAGCCCAATTTGGTCTGAGGACCAAATTTATTATTTTAAAATCTGCCGGCGTCCAACCGAATCACACAACCGAGTCTGGCGGGCCGCTCTTATCACTAACCAGGCTTTTCTTTAGATTCAACGTAGACAACTGACTGACAGGAATATCACCGGAATTGGAATAGGTATTCGACCCTCTAACCGGCCCCCAGCGGCTAAACTGACCCTCATCTACGTCAGAGTTCTGCGAGAACGTACTATTACTATTGAGGGAATTGTATTTGCTGCCATCCAACGATGGAAGGTCAATCATAACAGCTTCTAACGCAACATCATGTTTTAAGCTCTGCTGAGAAATACTCCTCTTCATCTGTTGGGGAACAATTTCCGACTTGAACAGATGCTCAGACATGCTTTGCCTGTTAAGTTTCTTGTCGACCGGCTTCGAGCGTACAATCTTTTTGTGCTCTGGAATATCATCGTAAGCCATTATAGGATCACGTCGCAACTCTGCATTGAAGACGGAGAAGCCAGATATCTTTTCGGAAACCAGTTTTAGGTTCGAAGTTGACGCGTATCGCGACGCCTTAGTTAATTTCCCACGTTTGGTGTTGTAGGCGCTGGCTGCAGCAGATTTAGTCTCCCGATTGGGACTGTTGCTTTTCCTCCTGTCCATGTTAGGAGTGTTTGCAGCCGATAGGAAGTTTAGACTAGTTCTGGATCTAGATAGAGACCCTATGAAGCTGTTTCTCTGTTGGTACGCCGTTAAGATGTGTTGGAGTACGTTTCTCGGCCAGGGCGCGTCTAAGTACACGCTACGATCGGCTATTTTTTTGCCGAATTTCATCTCATGGTCGTCCAGGTGCTTTGTGAATGTCATTATCAGTTTCTGTTGTGGGACAAGGTTGGTTTACTGTAGTTTATTGAAATGCCCTGTTTGTGAGGTAGCCTAACAGACGTCACGACTCTGGTTTTCGTTCGGGGTGCGATTTGTAATGAAAAGCGTTGATAAGTCCTTGTAATTAATTAATTTACAATTATACCGATACGAAACAATTCAATTATTAACAATTTTACAACGCTTATAGCGTATGATAGACATAGACTATCATTAGTTATGATTTTATTGTATTTTGAATTTGTAAATAGAAACGAAATAACTTATTTTAATTTTACAATAAATAATAATAATAATAAATATTGCTGGAAATTTCACACAGCGCTATCTAGCCCCAAACTAAGCAGAGCTTGTACTATGGGAACCGGATAACTGATAGAATACTTATATACGTTTTTTTTTTGTAAATACATACTTATAATACATAGAAAAACATCCAGACCCAGAACAAATATTTGTAGATCATGCAAACATTTGTTCCGCGGCGGGAATCGAACCCGCAACCTCCTGCGTCTCAGCCGGCTATTCGCCCACTGCGCCACGGAGGTCGTCAATAATATTTTAATTTTAATTTTTAACATTGTTAGCTAGAAGTAAGTGCATGACATCTTATTTTTACTATTAAAATCGAGTTAATTAACTCGCATAGCATAATATATGAATGCAGTCTGACATCTTTAATTATAGTAGGACTAAGTTTTACTATTTGTACATGTAACCGCTAAATATTGTCAGTGTATGCTATGATGATGAAACCTATTAATTAAAAAAAACATTGATATGCTACATAGCGCACATAATACATCTACAACAGATGAGACATAACGTCTGTTACGTTATGTCTCATTGTCGTTGACAACCGGCTTGGTTGTCCGTAACAACAGTCGTGAGGAACCGGCATCATTGATCTTAAAATATCTTTACTCAATGAAAATGTTTAGACATTTTATAAATGTTATCTTTTTCCTTAATTTCTTTATCTTGACATCAACGCTTTTCAATACCACTCACCAGTGTTGACCTATATCCCACCACCACAAATACTCCCATCATCCACCACCAACATACATTGTAAAAAGACTACCTCCAAATAATGTCAGGTGGTTAACTCAAGAATGAAAAACTTGGACTGCAAAAGCAAAACATGAAAACATTGTCTGTTTTATATGAAGTATGTTTCGGTTCAATTTGAGAACCTTCATGAGGGTGAGTGCAATCCGCTTCGAGGAAGGTCTCGCCTAGCATTGTACTTAAAAATATTTACTGCGTGTCACCGCATTTACGACATTAATTTAAACGACGGGTAAGCTCTGATAGATAGTATTGTTGTAAAATAGTTTTTATACGAGTTTTTTTTTTAATTTTCAATCTACCTTAATTTTAAGTCCTAAAATATGAATGAAACAGCCTGTATAAAATAGGTAAACAAATCATATTCATTTCATCATGTAAGTAGGTACATGTTAAACTGACTAAGCGGCATCGGCGCAAAGACGCCGCCTATTTACGTTACAAATTCTTTATTGGAAATGTATCGATTACCGGATAAATATTCAAGCTACCGGTATTAAACCCACCTCTAATATCAGTTAATACGATTCTGAATGTGTTTCCAATTAATGTCGTGAATGCGGTGACAGACTGTATAAGATAAAAATGTTTATTACCAAAAGAAAAATACATCATTAAAAGGTTGACAGCGAGACACAAACTATTAAAATAATATACATATATTGCTGGACATTTTACACAGCGCTATCTAGCCCCAAACTAAGCAGAGCTTGTACTATGGGTACCAGATAACTGATAGAATACTTATATCCTTTTTTTTTGTAAATACATACTTATAATATATAGAGAAACAACCAGACACGGAACAAATATCTGTAGATCATACAAAAATTTGTTCCGCGGCGGGAATCGAACCCGCTACCTCCTGCGTCTCAGCCGGCTATTCGCCCACTATACCACGGAGATAGTCAATATATGTTATTTATATCAAAAATACGGTGAAATAAGCAATATTTTTTGTTTTATGAAAAATCAACGGGAGTGTATATAGCTGCCTTTTATTCTATAGGCCTCATATATCGTAATCAATAACGCTAAAAAGTTGAAGTATTTTATCCGCCTGTATTTTTTGGAGTAGCCTTCTTACATAAGTTATATATTATATACATTCAGCTATGTACAATGAACACTCAAGCATGCAGACACACACATGCACCAACCCCATACATACAGAATTTGTATACAGTTGACAAATTTTGAGGAACCCAGTACCTCTGTATTTATTTTGTCCAATCCACAATTCCATACAATAAACTTAATGACAAAAACTCAATTTACTGTACTTGTTCACAGATGTGTTCCTTAAAATTTATTCAATACAAAAGGTGACAATTTAAGATCAAATCAACTTGGATTTAATTTTTTATTTAACTCATGCACAAAATAAATTTTTATTCATACATAAATAGGAGAAAAGTATTTATCAAACTTTCGCGATCACTGTACATAATTGCTGATTTAAAGGGTTAATTATCGCGTATGTAGCTTTTTTTTTTTTGCTATCCCGAGACAGTCTGTCCGCGATCACGGCTGTTGCAACACAGCCGAAACGTCGGGATAACAAATAAAAAAGGTGCATACGCGATAAATATCCGTTTTAATCAGTAATTAAGGACAGATGTGTATTGTTTTTGAGCAAAGGTTAAAGGAAGCTATTATTAAATCCTGAATTAAATCCTGTTCCTGTAATTACTGGCACATAGGCATAACAGCTAAGTCCTATAGTATGGCAACGTATCCACATACAGATGAAGACAACATAATAGCTTGTTTTGAATTCTATGTGGATATCCATGGGCTGCAGTAGCTGCTTAACATCTGGTGGACTGCATGCTCGTTTGCCATATAAGTAGCATAAAAAAAATTTAATAAAAAAAAGAACACTACAGCTGACTATATTGTTGTTGAAACTCCAACAAGCTTGGGATTGAAATTGCTCCAACTCGCTCAAAAACGTTACTATTTAGACATCATTTATTTTCTTGTTATGTATTCTAAAAGGATCATTAAAGAGAACAACCAGACTTGTTTCTTGCCTTTCTTTCGTAGCTTGGACGCGAAGGAATATGCAGTAAAATTGACGTTTCAAAGTTATTCTTGTGATTTTAATTTAAAAAAAAAACATTTGATTAATCCGTGAGAGATAAATCCGTGCAAAGCTGGGACGGGTTAGCTAATTGCAAATTTTCTCATAATTTTTTCTCGTAATTCTTTGACTAACTTGATCTTAAATTTTCACCAACTTAGAAAAAAAAACATTCAAAATTAAATTATGGTATAATAAAAACACATCAACCATTCGTATAAAAAAACACATATGGAATTGAGTTTGACCAACAAATGACATCTCTGAAATTGTCTAAATATTCGGAATTACTTAACACATCAAGACTTCATTAATTTTAGGACTTAAAAAAATAAAGATATTTAAATAATTGTCTTTGGTATCGTAGCTTCTAAACGGATGGAATTATTTGGACGCTAATTTTTTTATTGAAAGCTAATTAATCTGGGGTTGTTTTTAGCTAGGTAAGTTTTTAAGCCCCAACGCAAAAAGGGGGCGTAGGGGCTTTTTAGTTTTTGAAGTGAAACTTCTTTACGCACTACACTTGGGGAGTAAGCGTTACGAAAAGTGCGAACGGAAGTTGAGAGGGCGATATAAGTTAGTGAAGATAGAACGAGAGAGAGTTACGTTTCGTATATTTTTAAACGTTAATGTGCGAGTGCGAGTTGCGTCTGTCCAGAATGAACATAGACTGATCGACCTACAGACACGTGTGGACAATTTTGTAATTGAACAATTTTATAAATTAATATTTTGAAAAAGACCGGCATAGGCTAATGATAGGCTAATGAGTAATTACATTTTGACCTAGGTTTTTAGCATAACATAATCTAAGAGTGTGTCCAATAGCACTTTTATTACTGTCTCTAGTTAAGGGGAAGAAACTTTGTTCAGGTGTTCTTCATATGTAGCACACATTTTCACTACTTTACACTAACTCAAAAAATTACTTGATGTATAAATTAAAATCTAGAGAGTTTTTGTTGGCCAAAGTTCAACAAAACACAGTATATAATAGCAAACAGTATAATAACTCACCATCTTCCTGTCTCCGTGAGTTCCCCTCCATTCCTTCAGCTCCGAGGAGTACCTCTCCTCCACCGTCTTCAGCTTATTGCTCTCGTGGTTCATCAGCGCCTTTCGTTTCTCGTTCTGGTACTGCTCAAGCTCTCTCAGCAGTGCCTGCGGAGTTTCGGATAGTGAAACTAGATGGCGATGGTAAACGATTGCAAAATTCATTTTGATAATACATTGATAAATACATTGGTTCAAAGCACCATTTTCTTCTCGAAGGTTTGGTGGTCTGTTGAAAGAACCACTGCGGTGAGAGTACGTACCTCTCCTTGAGCCTTGAGCTCCTCTCTGGCCTTGGCGTGCTTGGTGGCGAGGCGCTGTTGCTCCGCTCTATACCGTTTCTTCTCATTTTCTTGGAACTGAAGCAGAAAATACTACTTATAATATAATACTGCATGGCGCAGTGGGCGAATAGTCGGCTGAAACGCAGGAAGTAGCGGGTTCGATTCACGCCGCGGAACAAATGTTTACATGATCTACAGATATTTGTTTCGGCTTTGGTTGTTTCTCTATATATGTATGTGTTTACAAAAAAAAAGTATATAAGTATTCTATCAGTTATCTGGCTCACATAGTACAAGCTTTGCTTAGTTTGGGGCTAGATAGCGCTATGTGAAATGTGCAGCATTATTTATTTATTTATTTATTATTATAGGAATAGTAACATTATATTACAGTTACCTATAACTTGAGTAGTTTGATCTGAAGCGAGAACTTTTGATTTAGGGTACGATAAAACTGAGTGAAATGTTTATGGGTAGACGATGTAGCAAGCACCAAGGGTCGAACCTGCGTGAGACTGGCACCCCGCAATCGTGCTGCGGTTGATGATGATGTACAGTACCTTCTTCAGCTTGTCCCTGTCGTCATCGTGCGAGGCGGGCAGCGCGCTGATGCGCAGCGACTCGCGGAACATCATCTCTCGCGCCTTCTGCTCCGCGCGGATGCGCTTCGGCAGCGAGCGCTTCTCCAGAGCCTGGCACTTCGCGACCTCCTCCTCTTTGCGGCTGTTTTTCCTGTAATGACAACTTGTTTTAGTTTTATATAAGTTGTTAAGAGGCTTACGGCCCACCTGATGGTAAGCGGTCACCGTCGCCTATTGACACCAGCAACACCCGGGGTATTGTCGATGCGTTCCCTACACTGCACAAACCACTTTACATTTCTCTTGAAGCGTGCCATGTCGTAGTCTTACGGGAAAACCTCAGATGGTAGCTCATTCCACATCTTGCTAGTATGCGGTAGAAAAGATCGCGTGAAGCGTGTGGTGCGCGATACCCAATTGTCGATGATACGTGGATGAGCTTTATTACGTTGTCGAGAAGTGCGGTGGTAAAATCTCGACGACGGGATGAGATCAAATAGCTCCTCAGAACATTCCCCATTATACATACAGGCGGTAGAATACACTGAGCGATCCCATTTACGGCGTTGCCTCAGTGGTTCCAGCGTGTCGGTGAGTTTGGGATCGTCGATGATTCTAATGGCTTTTCTCTGAAGGGAGTGAATACGGAAAGGAGTCGAGTTATTATTTAATCGTGGAATAGAGCGTACAATATTGCAAAAATATTAAACTGTGTAGTTTTACAACTTTAAAACGCGCAGTATTGCAGAATAGTATCCAATTGTGCAGTTTTCTCCTGCAATATTGCAGAAAATGTGAAAAATTAGCGATTGTGCGGTTTAGTCGTGCAATATTGCAGAAAAAGTGCGTATATCTCTGATTCATATTCCCCGTGCAGTTTTATTCCACTATGCAATACATTACCTCTTAATCTGCTCCAACTCCTTATCATGCCTGACCAGCATCTGATGCCGCCTCAGCAGGAACTCGTCTTTGAGCTGCCGCTTCGCCAGCTGATGCCGCTCGTGTATCTGCTTCTCTTCCAGCTCCCAGAGCGCTGCTTCGTGGTTCCTCATTATCTGGAAGTCAAGAGATATTTAAGTAAAGTAAGAAACGTTTATTTTACACCATCATCATCAACCTATAGCCGTCCACTGCTGGGCGTAGGGTCTCTCCCAGGGTGCGCCATTGAGCCCAATCCTCAGCTCTTCTCATCCAATCCTTGCCAGCTACAGCGCGCAAATCGTCACGTCATCCTACGGAGGGTGTCCTACCCTTCGCTTGCCTAGGCGTTGTTTATTATGAATCACAAGGGTGCATTAAACACAATAGGTACAGAATAGATTGGTAATGTGAAGGCAAAAAGGATCACCACTCAGCATTATGCTGTAGTATCACAAAATGTCCACCACTACCGCGCTGGTGTTCCGTGATGCCGTTGCCGTGCGTGCAGGCATCAACTGTGGCAACACATCAGTTGTGCGTATTAGTAGGTACAAAAGAACTAGTAACATGTGCTATCTGTGCAAGAACAGTTTGTCTTGGCAAACGGGAAGGCTCCATCCTATTCACATGCCCAGTTGGGCGCCCAATGTTACGTTACAAAGACAGTGCTAAACGTGACATGCTATCTTCGGCAAAAGCCTCAAGACGACTGTGATAGATGGAGGGAAACGCTATCCGATGGGGCACGACAACGCCTGGTTCGATCTATTGTCCAAAAAGCGTGACCAAAGCCATCAACGCGCTGCACTTCCACCATCATCGCCAGGCAATTTGTTTAGCAGTTCTGCGACCGTTGGTGTCGCTCTCGTATCGGCCTTACAAGTCATATGCGTAAACTCCGATGGAGAAAATAATTAATGAGAAAATCACCCATGGAGGATGTCATGACCACACAACACAGCACACACAACACAACACAACTAGCTGACCGCTAGTTATATTGTTAACAAACATATAAATAAACAAACATACAAACTTTCACATTTATAATATTAGTGTGATGAAGAGGGTGAACTGGGGTCACTAAGGTATCTGCTTTATGTATGGCTCATCATTGCGACAACATTAAACTTAAAGGGAATGGACTGCAGGTCGCTGCGATAGCTGGATTTTTTTATGACTCATCATTGCGCCTATATCTAACATGAAGAGAGCGGGCTGCAGACGCTACATTGCTACGACCAGCTCCACCTCCTGTTGCAAATAGTACCTGATGTCTCTGCTGCAGGTACTGGCGGTCCTGCAGCGCCTGCCGGTCGCGATGGTTGTCGTGTATCCGCCGCAGCGTCGCGTCGTGCTCGTCCGCGAGCGCGGCCACGTACGCGCGCTCGCGGCTCGCGTGCTCGCCGTCGAGCCGCACCCGGTGCGTGCGGTACGCCTCCTTGCGACGCTCTTTAGGGACCAGCTCCACCTCCTGTTGCATATTGAGAGGTTAACAAAAGCGAGTAACCACGACACCAGACATAGGTGGAACATTTACTCACACAATAGTGTACTTACTAATATACAACCTGTCACACTATGCTCGACATTAACTTTTAGGACAAATCTTACATAAGGATTGTAGATGTGGATTAAATAACTGCAGACTGAATATTTATCCAGTATTCGATACGTTTTAATTACCTGCTTCATAAGTCTAAGTTCCTTCTTCAGCGTGTCTCGGAACTGGCGCAGCTTCAGCTCGTGCTCGGCTCGGAGTCTCTTAGCGGCAGCTCGGAGCTCGCTCTCGAGCTGCTGCTCAGCTCTCTCTGCCGCGGCTCGCTGCGCTCTCGCCAGCGTCTCCAGATCGGAATCGTGCGCGCGCACAAGCGAGGCGAGCTCTGCTTCGAACCTAGAAAAGAGAGCTAAATGAGAAATCGTTTGTCACTTTTTTTATTTGTTTACTAGCTGCCCCGCCCGCGGCTTAGAACGCTTGAAATTTCGGGTAGGAGGGTGAAAAATACTATATGACCTATTCTCATACCTACCAAATATACAAAAATTAAAACCGGTCGACCCGGTTCGGAGGAGTGCGACCACTTAAACCGTGACACGAGATTTTTATTTATTAGATTTGCAAATGGCTACTAAATCATTGCTTGTACTCTGTTATTGAAATTTTGACATTAAGATTATTTTGAAATGTATTATTGGAGCATATTGTAAAACTGACAAGATTTATAAAACTTTACTAGCCTTAAACAGCAGCTAATATTTATAATTTATTATATTATTTTATAATTTTACTTGTGACATTTACATGAATTATTGACATAATAATATGTACCTGAAATATTTAATTAATGTAATTGGTTCTCACCATGTTGATTAAATTAAATAGGCGCTTTAATATACATCTGCCTGGTAGCGATCTGGAGCAGTTGATCTATCAATAAATCGATTAACTGTTCTGTATTTTAGTCATGTAAATAATTGTATATACCTTCTGTTAATATATGTACTTTAATCATTGTTTAGTCTTGCCATAGTTTCACGTCACTACGGTCAGTCGCCGCTAAATTCATAGCATAAAACTTAGTTTGACGCGTAACCGTCAATTCGAATAATTGACAGTTTTTCGCGTGATTCATAGTTCACTTCTCTTGTCGTTCGGTCGTGGAAGGGAAATATAGTACCTCGAATAAATTCGTTATACATTTCGCAAAGACCACATAAGCTGTTCGCGACGTGTGACAGTGTATGAGGCGAGGACTTCATTATTCTTCGACGGATTTTGCCTGGTCAGAGGTAACTTGTCGGCGGTTACTTTGGTAAGTATAAACCTAGTTTCTCGCTGCAAGAAGCCTCTGGAGCACGCCGGCAATACGCAAGACAATCCAGTTGTATAAAGGTTGGTGAAGTTCTAATGCTTATTACAGTTGCCACACCAGCTTACAGTTTGTGTCATTGTGGTCAGATTATCATTTCGTATCGTTCTAGTTTTTTTTTACATAAATACAGTCCGCTAAAATAAAAGTAAATAGTTCGTCGCATTCTTAACAATCATATTTAACTTAAGACCTTATTTTTAACATAATATCAGTAAAGAATAAAAGACTTATGGAACAAATAAATGGCCTAAGTGGTAACCTTCGCCTATACTTACGCATTGCCTCGAAGGTCACGTACCTTAGGAACGTGTCGTACGATGCACTGCTCTGTATCTATCCACTTGGACGATACACTATGTAAGCATCTTCACGGCACCGTAAGGCAACGGAACTTACCTCATGTCACGCTAATCTCCTAAAACCCTAGCCTGCATAAGCAAATTAGAGCTAATTACATCGATTGACGCACTCTGTCATCTCTTCCACCGTTTCCATTTCGTACTGGAGTCCTGGAGTTACCCCACCACTTACTTCTTCTCCTGCTGGTCCCTCAGCTGCAGCTCCTTTGCGTTCAGGTCCTGGAACTGCTTCTGCTCGATCTTCTGCAGCATCTTGATCTCGCGCAGCTCCTGCTTGCGGAGCGCGTGGTCGTCCCACGTGCGGCCGGACTCCTCGTCACCCCATATCACCTGGAGAACAAAAACATTTAAAATGTTTATAATTAATCTACTAATAAACTAAAAGAGTGTTAGTTGTGAGTGTGGCTGGATATAGAAGTGGAGGAAGGTCGAAGAAGTGATGGATGGACTGTGTGAAGAATGATATGGGTAGGAAGGAAGTGATAACAAAGATGACGGCTGATAGAAAGGTATGGAAGAGGAATGCATGTCGTGCCGATCTCACGTAATGTGGGAAAAGGTCAGGAACAAGAAAAAGACTGCACCTCGATGGAGTCCTTTCCAGTCACATCCTAAGACCAGCATTAAGATGGTCCCTATCTGATCATCATCAAGTCAGCACCTTTTTATTGCAACAAAGGTCTGCCAAATAATTATATTAGGCAATAATTTAGACGTATAGCCGGTTGCAACTTTTAGGTAACAAATGTCGTGAAAAAATGTCTTTACGATGTCGTCCACCCATCTCGCTGCCGGATGTCCTACCCTTTTAGACTCATTCCTCGGCCACCATTCAGTCGCTGCCCTGCTCCTTAATTCATCACAACGTCTAGCCAAGTGTCCCGCCCAAGACCATTTGAGCTCCATAACTCGAATCCCAACGTCACCGTTTGGAACTCGATCTAAGAGTTTGATGCCGAGCATGGTACGCTCCATGGCTCTAGAAGCTTATGAAGAAAGATTATACAGTAAATTTTTAGGTGAACACCTTTCCATTTAAAGCCTGTCGGAAACTCGAGTATGACGATAGAACAGTACCTTGGAGGTGGTAGTGGTGACCACCACGCCGTCAATCTCGAACTTGCGCGTCCGTTTCCTGGTCTTCTTCTTGAGGTTCGCCATGTGGATGTCCTCCTTCGAGCGCTGGATCCTGTTCTCCTGAGGCTTCCTGCGGAGCACCACTTGCTCTGAATCCTCTTGATTATCTGCGTTCACTCTGAAAACAATAATCATACTAATAATATAAATGCGAAAGTGAGTTTGTTTATTTGTTTGTTACGCTTTCATAAATAATAACATTAAATATTGGTGGAAATAACACACGGCGCTAGCTAGCCCCAAACTAAGCAGAGTTTTTACCATGAGAACCTCATTGCTGATAGAATACTTACAGAACTTGTTTTGCTATGTACGAAATTAATTTAAAACACACATCCAGAATCGTATTAACTAATTTTAGAGATGGGTAGCTTAAATAATTATCCAATAATCTATATATTTCCAATAAACAATTTTTAACGTAAATCGGCGGTACCTACTTAAATAATGAATGAATATGATTTGTTTACCTATTTTATAAAGGCTTGTTGGACTTGATTTGGTTGTTTTAATTTAATGAATTTTAAAAACCCTATTTTGTAGCAATACTAGCCCCATTAGCCCCACCCGTGTTTTCATTTATTGTCGCAGAATAAAAAGTATATCAAATAAATCAATAATCAAATACTGCACTACAGACGCTGCATCCTTCACTAAACTGAGGCCGCACGTCTTTATTAAAATACTAGCTGACCAATCGCAGCTTCGCACGCGTAGTTTTTCAATAACGACATTACCCTCCTACTGCGCAGTTGGGTAAAAAGTAGCCTATGTCACCCGGGGATAGTGTAGCTTCCCAACAGTGAAAGAATTTTTTAAATCGGTGCAGTAGTTTTGGAGCCTATTCAATACAAACAAACAAATCTTTCCTCTTTATAATATTAGTATAGATACGCGGCACTGGTCGGTGGTCTGGATGACGATGTGGTGTTACCTGGCTGAGCCGTTGAGGTGCGCCAGGTGGAGGTGGTCGTAGTGTGACGCTGTGGTGGGCGTGGTGGCGGCGGTGCTGGTGGCGAGCGAGTCGGCATCGTGCCCCGTTCTGGATGACGATGAAGCTACGCTGCCGCTGTCTGATTGGGAACGTCTGAGGATAGAATTAATTTGTTAGGTTATTTATGATCTCAAGAGCTTTTTATTGGGTCCAAATTGAAGCAAACTTAAATATCTTTTAGATCATTTTTCAAATTGTACTTTTCTCAAGCATTTAATCACCGGCAGGCTGAATGCGAATTTCATATCGTTAGGAGCGCTGTTCACATCTCCATAGAAAATAAGGTATACGGGAACTTTATGGTAACAGTATGGGAATTCCCACTCAGCCTGCTGGAAGACACAGGCAACAAACGTATATTGAAAAAGATTTATCTTTAGAAAAATAGACAGAAATATCTCTATATTCTATACAAATACAAATCTATTTATTGCGACCGTGGAAATGTTTTAAAAATGACATGAAAATTTGTAGTTAAAATTTTATGGACTTTTGAATTATAAAATGTCTTAAACAAGTGACAACTTAATCGAAACTGCGCGCTCTAAGACTTACATCTACCATGAAATAAATTCAACGTCAGCAAATCTAGCTGTGAGATAGTGCGCGGGGCGCACGAGCAAAACAACCAGGAATGCGCTGATTAAGCATTAAAGATAGCCTGACTGGGTGGCGTTGGCAACATAACTAGGTACAAGGTGTTTAGTGTTACATAGTATATATAAGTGCAGCCACATTCAGCGTGTTTGTTACGCATGCAATGTCGAGTTTAATTAGTAGGTACCATTTTAATTGCAATAACAATGTCAAAATTATAGAGTTAATTATAATTATTACTAAACAACATTTTGTCATCTAAATATATCCTTTTTCTAAAAGCTATTTTTTCAATTTTGCCTTGAATACGTTCAGACCGGTAGCATCTAATACAGAATTAGGACATTTGTTAGTATAAAATGTAGAAACATTTCTTATTCTTTATTCTACGCAAGACTGCCCAAATGTACTCTTTACTTTTAAATATCCTTTTTACTCTATTATTTCATAGAGATTTTTCTAGGGTGATAATGCTGACTCTTTTAATTTTCTAATTCTGGTGTGGGGTGAGTAATAAATCTGCACTGACGTCCCGCATTTTATTTTCTAATTCTAGGGAATAATATATCTGCACTGACGTCCCGCATTTTAATTTCTAATTCTAGGGAATAATATATCTGCACTGATGTCCCGCATTTTAATTTCTAATTCTAGGGAATAATATATCTGCACTGACGTCCCGCATTTTAATTTCTAATTCTAGGGAATAATATATCTGCACTGACGTCCCGCATTTTAATTTCATTTATATTTCTACTAGCTGTTGCCAGCGAAACTTTCGTTCGAAACTTAGAAACTTTAACATACTATTTTGAAACCCATGGGAACTGATTTATGGGATAAAAAGTAATCCAGGCTATAATCTACGTGCATACAAAATTTTATCGAAATCGGTTCAGCTGTTACGTGATTGAGTAACAAACAAACAAACATCCAAACTTTCGCATTTATAATATTAGTGTGATTTCGTTTATTATAACCTGTATGAGAGCCAATGGCTTTGGGTTTTTGGGTGCCCTTTGTTTGTGGGTGGCCAGCTCCTCGACAACACGGACATAGTGAGAATAGAATAGTACTATGCCTTTCGTGTTAGTGTAGTGTAAACTAATAATCTGACTTACTTCTTTCGTTTCAGTCACTCTCTTAATATTCTTCAAATAGGTCGTCGTTTAAGGTAGGTACTCTTGACTTTTTTCAACAGATTAGGGAAAATGAGAATCGGAGTGTGGCATCATTATTATTCCCTAATGTTTGGGTTGCCACGCTGATATTTTTTGAATATGCCGCGATTTTTCAGGGTCTACTTTCATTTGACAGACTCTAGCTTAAATTGTACTTCAAATCAAATCATAATTTTTTTATTTATTGAACCCACAAGGATCACTTTGTAACGTCAATTGTACTGCCTGTTCCTTCGCGAGCAAGCTAGGAAAGAAAGGCAAGAAACAAGGCTGGTTGTTCTTTATAATGATCCTTTTAGAGTACATAACAATTAAGAAAATAAATTACGTCTAAATTGTAACATTTTGAACGAGTTGGAGCAATTTCAATCCCAAGCTTCTCTATCATCTAAATAATCCGATTTTTTATAGTAGGTTTTTTTTATAAAGATTTTGTTTAATTTCGTTTTTAAATTAGTTAATTGTCACATTTTGTACATCACTTGGGAGTTTGTTATAAAAGCGAACACCTTGCCCTTTAAACGATTTACTAACTTTATGGAGCCTACAAGGGGCAACAGCGATATTATCTTTATTTCTAGTATTAAAATTATGATTATCGCTATTTTTCTTAAACAAATTAATATTTTTGTGAACATACATCAGATTTTCATAGATGTATTAACGGTCCCCCGTGGCGTAATATTTATTTCTTTAAACTTATGACTTATACTAAAAAACTATATCATGATCAAAAAAAATATTGGGTATTGTGCCGTACCCCCCCCCCCCCCCCCCCCCCCCCCTTCTAACCTAACCCCAGCCATTTTAACCCCTTGAAGTAAGTTTACGGGTTAGTTATACGCAAAAACAGTACAATGCCTTACGCGTACAGTATAATAACGCGTTCAGTGCGCTGCCCCGGTTCTGCAGCGCGTCGGGGGTGTTTGCAGAGGCGCGAGTGGATATCCCTCATCCTACAGCACCATGCGCAAGCGGTGCACATCCCTGGGGCGCAGAATTCGGGCCAGCTCTATCGGTAGGTATACTGAATGCATTCTCAAACATGTTCGACTGTGAGCATCTAAACCATTGTTGTATTATACACGTGTACCAGTAGGTACCTACACTAGATGCTCACATACTCACCGCATACACTGTACTTTCTAATATTATTATTTTTTGTTTAATTTGTATTCGTTTGATAAAATTGCACTTGTAAGGGGTGTCTCAGAATGTTTTTCGTTTTATGATGTTAAATAAAAAACAAAATGTCAATTAAATCTCGTTTTATTTAATGTTAATTTAAACAGCAATTCTTGAAATTTATTTATGAAAAACAACCGTTTGCAAATTTGTTCAAATTAAGAGAAGCAGCGCGCAATCTCAATGACTGTCGTGGGTCGTCCATAACAGACTTTCGAACGCGATCGACGTTCATGCTCGTTCTTGATGTCCTTTTACGCCCAGACGATTTGTCCGGCACTGTATTCCCAGTCTCTTCAAACTTGCACACCCAATGCTTAATTAAATTGGCACTTGGCACATGTCTTAAGCTTTTTAAATTAAAATGTGTCCTGTAGAGACGACGAACAACAGTGTAAGAATCGTTGTTTTTATAAAACGCTCTCACGAAAAACGCGCGCTGTAATCCCGTGAAACGATTCATGGCTACTAAACTTAACAAGCCGGCCAAGCGGACGAGTCCACTCCCCTCCCCCTGCTACCTGAGGTTGGCGCGTATTGGTCAATTCAAAAACTAAAATCATTCTGAGACACCCCAACCTAACCATTTGACATGATTATTATTACATATTTTTATTTTACTAACAATTATCGATCTTTGACATCTATAAATTTAATAAATGAATTGAATGTACCCCTTGAAGTAAGGGAGTAGGAGTTTGGATTGATGGGAGTAGCTTTCCAGGGTCCCCGTGGGTGTTGATGTAGTAGCGGTGTTAGTCTCAATTTACCTTTCAAAACTATCTGGACTGAGCCGAGTAGAGCCGGAGGAGCCCAGTGCTATGTGTGTGGCTGCGGAGTCCTTCACCCGGACCTCTTCGTTGCCAACTGTCACTACTGACACGTGCGATGTGTCCTGTCAAATTAAACTAAATATTAGGAAAAATATCTAAATATTTTCATTTTTTTTTATCGATAATAGCCAAGCGCTCGACCACTACCTCACCTGGTGGTAAGTGATGGTGTGATCGAAGATGGAGCACGCTTGCCTAGAAAGAACCTATTCACACTGGTCTTGAAGACTCCGAGATTATACTGGTTCGGAAAAACATACGCCGGAAGTGAGTTCCACTCCTTACAAGTGCTAACAAGATAGTGATATAGTGATGATATGGGCTTCAAAGGGAAAAGGTATCTGGATCACCTAAAAAGCCATGAAAATCCGCCGGCAAAAGCGCTGGTGGAAAATCGATCTGACACACCCTTTGTGTCAGATCGATTTTCTCGATTTCCAAAAGCGCTGGTGGAAAATCGATCTGACACACCCTTTGTGTCAGATCGATTTTCCACCAGCGCTTTTGCCGGCGGATTTTCATGGCTTTTTAGGTGATCCAGATACCTTTTCCCTTTGAAGCCCATATCAGCTGAAAAGAGTCCACGTCTTGGACAATCGGCTTGCTGCTTGAAAAGAAGGGAAAAAGGACTAATCTAACTAAATCTCTCAAACTTTGTGATAAACTCAGTTTCTTGTTGCCCCTGTAAAATTTTTCCATATGGACTTACGAATTCAGATAATTAGGCCGACGTAATGTGTCTTGATCCCGAACGCCAAAAGTCCTCCAACTGATAGCGGATCACAAAGAGAAACATAATAATGGGGTGTGGCTGTGTCATGGACAGGGTCGTGTGTTGTACGTGAATACGTGTACGTAACAGCTAATATTTTCTATATAAAATACGCTATTTTATGTATGTTATCATCATGTTTGAACACTAACAAGTCCTTCGGGTCATACTAAATGGAAATCTCGAAACGCAGAAAAAGGACCTCAAAATAGCGGCGCTTCCCCCTCCATCGCGCGTGATGCGTCACAGTCCACACGGTAGCATTCGGTTCTTCGAGACCGCGACGCGCGACTGCAACCATTGAACGACGCGACCATGGACGGCTGCCGCGGGGCGAGCTCTAGCCTTCCGATGTCAGCGACCGCGACGGCGACATCGCCACTCTTCCCTCTGTTTTTATGGGTGACGGTTGTGTTTTATTGCTGTACATTATGTCGGACAATTTATCCGCAGCTAGGAAAAAACTTATTCTACAGCTATTGGAGGATGAAGAAGATGATGATATTATGATTATGTTATTATCTATGCCTCCGGAATTATTTCTTTGCCTTGCCAATTATTTCCCAAATATTGTCCCTCACAATGTTGCCTTTAAAGATGCGAGCCTTACTCATATAAAGATGGGTTTTTATTTACTAATTTTATCAACTTCACATCCTCGTTCGGTGAAAACGCCGCCATTTCGATGTATTTCTCGGCTGCGTCGCGTGAGTGCACTGCCTTCGATGCGATCGGGTCGCGGTCACCACGCCCACCGGTCGCGCGACGCGGTCACCACGCCCACCGGTCGCGCGACGCGGTCGCCGGGTTTGTTTAGTGTTCCATATAAATCCATACTAAGCAGTGGGTCGCGCGACCCGGACGAGGTCGCGGGCCGCGGTCGCTAAGAACCGAATGCTACCTCTAGCGTAACGAATTCTTTGATCCTTTAGCTATCCAGTGGTGTAATTACATTTTGTAAGGGATGATTTCGATTATCTACCAGGGCGGCATAATCGTATGTGCGACAAAGCCCTTTTTAATGATTACAAAAAAACCAGATGATCACGACCAAAAAATCTTAGTGTGAGGACTTACCAAGTTGAGTCCATTGGTGGCGCTATCGTCGAAGACTCCAGAATCGATGGCGGCGGCGCCGGGGCTCAAGATCAGCACTTCACTGCTGTCCAATCGACGGCCACGAGTCTTTTCTGTAACAAAATGTAATTTTTCATCCCAACTATTCGTAAAGAGGCGAAGGGTTCCTCGATAAGTGCCGCAAAATGGGTCATTCCGGCGCACTTAACAACAGTGACGAAATGACTTTGAATTTGGAACACTAATTTAATAAATACGTTTTTTTGTTCAAAACTTACTTTTTTAAATCAAGCTTTTATAAAATTCATAACCGGAACCACAAGCAGATTCAAATGAGCAAACACTAGTAGCCCTTCCATTCAGAAGTTCCGTTGCCCAGCATCTGTCTCCATCATGAGACCACCTCCATGGTACCATATTATTGCATTGTCACCGAAATTACATAATAGGTATCCATCGCATATATTTATTATATTTTGAACAAATACAACAAAAACATTCAAATATATTTTTTCAAGATTGGGAACACTCAATTGCCCACCGCCATTTTGTGTTTGTTTTAATCTGTCACTCGCAACAAGACGGTCGTGCTAATCACTACATTTCTGTTCTCTGAGTTTTTTCACATTATCCATACGTTACGTTGTGTATTTTGTGTTCCTCCGTGTTGTACAAACACGGTCGTACAAAAGTATCCGGCAGTAGTTTAGTTTCTTACATTTAGTAAAACAATATAGGGTCTGTTATCGTGTTACGTTAATCGATAGCTCCATCCCTATCAGTTGCTCCGACTCTGGTATAACCTTGTACGTGCGTAAGCGTCATATTTTTATAAAATAATGCATACATAATGTAAGAAAGACGCTCGTTCAAGTTTTCACAGGAGCTGTCATCGACTAATAATAAAGAAATGGAAATACTATAATTAATTATATGGCTCCATAATAGTTTTTTTTTTCCTTATAAATTAGCAAAATTAGGAGCCTGATAGAGGTTGCTGGGAGCCGTTGGGTGCAGGCCGCATAAGATCGGTTACTCTGGAAATCGATGAAGAGGCCTATGTTCAGCGGTGAACGTACCAGCAGAGAAGCGGTTACCTGTATAACTGCTGGTGCAGTCGAGCGAGTCGAGGGAGGAGGGCGCGAAGCAGTCATCGTCGGAGGATGAGCCCGCGCCGACGATCACCACCTCGTCTGCAATGGGCGGGGTGGTCGATATTGTCACTGCATTTGGTGGTAACTGAAACGAATATAATGAAATTCAATTAAATTCGTAACTCGTAACGATACGAATACGTACGAATGTACGATACCCCTAAAATACCTAAATATATTCGGCAATAGAACAGTTGACAGGTTGGTTTGGTTGGCACCTAACTTTAATAATTAGGGCATCCCTTTCTATCGCGTAGGGTTTCATGTGAAAACACGAGATTAAGCGAATATTGGTTAGATGGCTAGCGTAATTTGGTACTTACTATTATCTATCCTGTTTTTGTGTCAGAGCAGTACCTACCAGTGAATTTCACTACACTTTGACCTATCGACTTGCGTTTCAAATCGACCTTATTTTCGTCTAAATAGGGTCGTGTTTTTCGTCGGGACGGATTAGCACGTTGAAGTGGCAATGGGCAGGCGCGCAGAACAGATGGCCGATGGGGCCGGAAAGTTCTCGAATGGAGGCCACAGACCGGCAAGCGCAGCGTAGGACCAACCTACAAGCGTCCACCTACAAGATGGGCAGACGACTTGGTAAGAACCGCAGGTCGGCGTTGGATACAGGCCGCTTCCAACCGCAGTTCCTGGAGATCAATGAGGGAGGCCTTTGTCCAGCAGTGGACGTCCTACGGCTGATATGATGATGATGATGATGAGGGTCGTGTTTTAATTACAAATTTCTTAAGATGGATGTAGATTAGACCGGTAAGTCAGTTACAACGCGCAGCAAATAATGTAATTTTAAATCGATAGCTAGCCATTTTCTGCATAAAATCATTGTAAATATGGCGATTTTTAAATGTGCCACAATTTTTTTGTTGGTAGGTATTTCTACTATTTATTTGCACCTATGAAAAAAACGGTGCAAATCCTAGTAAAGCATGAAGGAAAATCTATTTCATATTAAATTTAAAACCAAAATTAAACTTAAAGGCAATAACACGACATCATAGTAATAAAAACTATATAGATCATAATGTAGGTACGTGCTCTACATAAATTAATTAGGTAGGTAATAAAACAAATTTATTCAATAATGCTCTCTGGGGCCAGCCAGCGCGCCCTAAACGCCATGCGCCAGCTCGCCAGATTCTGATACGCCTTAGCGTATTCGTTAACCAAACTAAACAAGCTGCCAAACCAACCGAAATTCACTGCTATTAACACTAACGTGGTCTACTAACTAACTAACACTAACTATGGTCAACCAAGCATTCGTTGGTAAGTAGGTATCGATATCGGGTAATGGTTATCGATGTCGATACTGAAACAAACTATCGATACAATATCCGCTAGGGAAAATACTCAAAAGCGCCCATGTCCACACAGACAGACCGCGTTTCCTCTTTAATTTGTAAATTATTTAACCAACTCAAATAGAAC
The DNA here is from genome assembly GCA_918857605.2 of Philereme vetulata. NCBI lineage: Eukaryota > Metazoa > Arthropoda > Insecta > Lepidoptera > Geometridae > Philereme > Philereme vetulata. The sequence goes on from OU975434.1 coordinate 1,422,076, forward strand.
TGATTTCCAAAATCTATATTTATAATACGATTTATTTAATTAAGGCCAACATGTATAGTGAGTTCGAACATAGTAATTCCAGGCCGTGCGTTTTCGTCAGCGCGATCTAGAAATGGAACACTTGGACTAGCGCCATCTAGTTCTCAATTTAGTAAACTTTGTCTACTTAAATTTAGTAATATCACAGAGAAATAATATACTACAGTATGTACATAAAATAATTTAGAATTCAAACAATATTAAAATTACTAGCTGACCAGCTAGCGGCTGCGCATGCGTGGAAAAAAATTTGTGTTTGTAATTCTTCTCCTCTCAGACGACTTTACTACAAATGCCTGATCGATTTTGATAATTTTTTTGTACTCAAAAAATGCGTTTTGTTATGTACGACATTAAATGAAAACACGGCTAGGGCTAATATTCTTATAAAATAGGTTTTTTCCAAATTCATTACGGACATTACATGACAGCGCCTACTAACGAATGGTGGAACCAAGCAACAGACAGATTTGATATAATCAACTTACCTAAGTGAACTACGCGAACGTTTAGACATGGGAATACAGATGGCGCTGTGGATATAGACGCGCATCGAAATTCATGTTAAGAAGCCATTCTAGTTTTGCTGCAATTTCCCATAACGCGAAATCTGGCAAAATGTTAACTTTTAGTTAACAGTTTTGGTAAACTTACTTTGTAATTTATATTAATTATCAAACAAATTCGTATAACATTTAGTCAGCGCTTCCAATACTCTGACGATTCCGAGAGCAAAAAACCTCACAACCTACGTTAAAAAATTGCTAAAAAACATCACGCGATCCCTATCTACTAACCTGTGCAGCAGTACTGAGCACGGGTGGATGGGTGGTTGTGACGGTGACGAGTCCGGCGGGAGTGGAGGCCGCCAGCGAGTTCGGCTCCACCACCAGCACGCTGTCGACGAGCAGGTTGTTGACCGCGCTCTCGTTAACGGCGACCACCACCGGCGAGGCGACCACCACTACTTGCTGTGGTGGAAGGGGGGCGGGTGGTTTGGGGGTAGTTGGCGTTTCTGGGTCTTTCGGTTGTGGCTGGAATATAAAAACCGGCATTTATTTATTGCCTTTTTACAATATGGGTTCAACAATGTAAAAAAAATATAAAATTTTAGTTATTTCGTAATAGGCATAATGTCTAATGGAATGTATGGAGAAATTTCTCTGACAGATTTAAAATGATCCTTGTGATTTTAATCCATAAAATAATTTTTGATTTTATGTTAAAAATAAATGTAAATACAGCGAGATCGAACCCTTTATGGATATTAAAAATGTGCTTACCGTAACTGGCCTAATTTCTACATTCTGCGACAACCGCTTATCCTCTTTCCGCCTCTCTTCTTTCCTGACCCCCAATTCTTGAACCCTCTTCTCATCAGCTGAATTAGACCTGGAAAAACTCCTCTCTATCCTCTTAATTTCAGCATTCACTTTATTCACTTCCGCGGACACTCGATTCCCTTCAGCGGAAACCCTGTTCACTTCTGTGGAAACACGATTCCTTTCAGCTGATCTATTCACTTCTGCACTATTCCTGTTCACTTCTGTGGCAGATCTGTTCATTTCTCTGTCATCTCTGATTTCTACGATTGGTCGGTCATCTTCCGAGCTCGATCGTGAATGACGTTTCTCAATTCTGTTGATTTCTGCGCTGACACGATTAGATTCAAATTTATCTTGTAGACTTTGTGAGCTGCGTTTGAAGTTTTGGTCATCGATTGATGATGATCGCGACGTTTTTTTTATTTCTGTGTTCTTCGCTTCGATTCTCTCATCGATAGAGTTCGATCTTGAGAATTCCTCGGTTTCTTTATGTTCTTGTAAAACTTTTTCTGTGGATTCAGACCGTTCTTTGACTAGGTTTTTGACGTCTTTTTCCTTTTCGAATTGTTCCTTTGGCTTTTCTGGGGTTTTTTCTGGTGATTTGTCCGTTTTCTTCTCTTGTACTGCCTTTTCGGCGTCACGGCAAACCTGTAAAATATTTTCGTCAATGAACTAGTTCATACATCAGAGCCATAACTAAAGTGACATACATAACAAACAAAAGTGGAGATGGACAGGTCGCTTGATACGTACTAGACAAAACAAGTGGACCCTAATTGTCACCAATTGGTATCCACGTGATGGCAAGAGGAGCCGAGATGGACAATATTGGAGATGGGAGGTTGAGATCAAACTCACAGCGGGCACCGACTGGAGAAAGGTTGCCCGAGACAGATGCTAATGAAAAGTACTGGAAGAGGGCTTTGCCATTAAGCACATTGAACTGACAGACTTATTATAACATATCTATACTAATATTATAAAGAGGAAAGATTTGTTTGTTTGTATTAAATAGGCTCCGAAACTACTGGACCGATTTAAAAATTTCTTTCACTGTTGGGAAGCTACACTATCCCCGGGTGACATAGGCTACTTTTTACCCAACTGCGCAGAAGGAGGGTAATGTTTTTACGCTACGCGTGCGAAGCTGCGGATTGGTCAGCTAGTACAAAATACAGAAAGAACTCAATCCGGCTATAATAATAATAATAATCAATTAATCCTAATAATTCAGTCATTGCTGGAGGACAGGGAAGATGCTTGATGATAGCGATAGAGTTTCACAACACGAGGCCCTTTAAATGGACATGGACATGACAAAACTCATATCGAATGTCCATGTGCCGCCCACCACGGTATTAGTTAGAAACTTTACCTTCGAAGTTGTCCCATCTGCATCAATGAGGATGTTTTCTTATATCAGACGGCGTCGAAAACGATTACGGTGAAAGATGTCTTCAACAAGATTAAAAATACAACTTACTTGTTCAACAATATTAGCGGCGGTGTTGTTCGGGGAGGCGGCGGGCGGGGGCGGCGCGGGGGGTTTCTTAGCCACGGGAGCGGGGGCAGCGAGCGCGGCGGGGGCGGCGGGCGACGCGGGAGGTGTGGACGCGGGCGGCGGCGGCGCTGGACCCTTCTCTTTCTTTGGAGCCTGGGGGTGGAGCATTAAGTTATAATAGTGTTTGATATCATTTACTCCTTCATGGTTACGCGAGCCTGGTACAGTACAAGAAAGAAAGAAAATACTTTTATTTGACACACACAGGACAGAAAAAATAAATAAAATTTAATAATAATTTTGTTCATTACCATAGAAAATTGTTAATTTTAAAACAACCGTATTATATCAAGGCCTAAAATATCAATGTAACAGCCAGTATAAAATAGGTAAACAAATCATATTCATTTCATCATGTAAGTAGGTACATGTTAAACTTTATACAGGCTGTTGCATTGATATTATAGAACTTGAAATTAAGTATTTTTCAAACTTTCGCGATCACTGTACATAATTATTGATTAATACGGGTATTAAAAGAGCTACAGTCTTCTTATAAGATAGACTGTAGCTGTGGCCGCTCTTACATCGGGCAAACCAAACGTACCATTGCCGAGCGTGTCAAAGAGCATATCGCAGCTGTCAAAAATCGCCAGGTAAACAAGTCGGCGATAGCAGAGCATCTGGTAGACTCGGGACCGAATCATTGGATTGAACTTCATGATCCTAAGGTTCTCTCTAGTGAACGCCGTTATTACAAGAGAATAGTTCGTGAAGCGATTGAAATCAAGAAATTTCCAAATTTCAATCGGGAAGATGGCTATAGACTCTCAGCGTCTTGGAACCCGGTGATTGCTAGGTGTGCGCGTCGTAATCGGTCGACTCAGTGCGTAGATACGGTTAGTGTAGTGTGTCGTAATATGAACAAGGACATTTCTAATTCTGAAGACCAAGTGAGGGTAGATGCTGCAGCTACCCGCGCTTCCCGACGGTAGCTCCAAGTACTCCAGTCAGCCCGAGACCATGACTGTTGCAACACGGCCGAAACGTCGGGATAACAAATAAAAAAGGTACATACGCGATAAATACTTGAAATTAAGGTAGACTGAAAATTAAAAAAATTGCATGATAATGAATTAAAAAAAAAATACATCAATACTAGCCATCATTTACTAACCGTGATTTAAATTAATGTCGTAACTGCGGTGACACGCAGTATAACTTTATTGTGATTTTAACTAGCTGTAGCTAAACTCGCTGTTGCAACTTGACTTGACACCACATTTTTATCCCATTGGAACTGATATATGTGATAAAAGGTAGCCTATGTGGTAATCCAGGTTATAATCTACGTATATACCAAATTTAATCGAAATCGGTTCAGCCGTTACGACGTGATTGAGTACAACATCCAAACTTTCACATTTATAATATTAGTACTACCACAGACCAATATAATTTAAATAGACTGACAGTCTCAAACAAGATAATGTAACTCGATATTTGATTACCTGCTAGGACGCGAGATGTCGCTAAGAGTTACAAATCGTTAAATATATGCAAACCTTTAGCTTACTACCGCTCATAATGGTACGAAGAAAAATAGATGGCGCTATTTCCAATTACACGTGCGCGATAATATTATTGCGACGTTGTGATCTTTACGTTGTGCGAGGTTGCCGCTCTTCAGTTTCTTTAGTTCTTCTAAAACTTTAGTCTCCAGCAATTTTTAGAGATTTGCGCACATTTTCTCAGAATTGCCAGATCATGAAAGTTTCCGTCAAAATAGGGATTATTTTAGGAAAGGAAAGGATAGATATATTTTATTCATTACATACGTCTATGATCGTACCATTATCACTTAAATGCGGAAATATCTACATATTTGTAAAATAAGAATACATATTTATAGTGATGTACAGATAAGTAGAACACTTTTTGAACGAAAATAAAATTAATTTGTAAGTACCCGGCAAATGCATACCTACTACAAGATAATACGTTCTATTAATTTGAACTGGAAACATAATTACTAAAATAATGAACTCAGACCGCACAATATGTACATGCATTATGTACAACAAAATATCGACTTACTAGTCGCGACTTTTGAGAAGTGAGGTTTGTGGCAACACAGCATGTAACAAAATTAGGTACAAAAAGCGTGACTTTGCTTGCTTCCCGGCTGTCAATGTCAGTCAGTTCACGGTTCTCTTTCGTTCCCTTTGTTTCGGACTTTGTGTTAATTTTGTGTTAAACGCCATCTAGGTAAAAACGACGTGCTACCTTCCCACGCCATCTGTGATTAGATTAAGCATATGAAAGTGGTAAATCATCAATATGAAATAAAATCGTTAAATCTTATTTTATGGACAATATTACTTATTCTAAAAAATATTGAAATATTTTGGTGTGTTTTAGTAGATGTTTATTTTTATTTGTTGGGTGCGATGGCCGCTATGAATGTTTCCAGGTTATGAGACAGCGCCATCTACAAATAATACGGGATTTTGAGCTTTTTGCGAGCTACGATTTCTTATATGGACATTGACAGTCTATTGATATTACTAGTCTTTGGTACTACTGGTATAAATGACATGTAACTATGGGGTTATAAATAAATTTTGTATTGTATTGCATTACCGGTGCCTTCCTATCCGTGGGTGTGTGCTCGTCCTCGTGCGGGCGCTTCGAGGGGGCGGGTGCGGGGGCGGCGGGCGCGGGGGAGGACGCGCGGGGGGGCGCCGACACGGGAGTAGCCCCTGCTTGGGGCTCTGAATCCGCCACTGTGGATAAACAAAATAATTATTTTGACAGTGCTTTGCTATTTAGGTTAATAATATCTGCGGAAGAACCGATGGCAGACGGTTTTAATAAAACTTGGGTATAAGTCGCGGCACCTAAGTCTAGCGCTGAACGATACGCGAAGGGATAGCTGCGCATGGGTACTGTCGCGCAAGCAATACAATAGCCAATAGCCACTATTGGCTTAATTGGAGATGTTCCTTACCGTTGCAATTGACGTATTTGTAGACTCTGCTGTCCTTTTTTGGATTTTCCCTAAATCGCCATTTAATTAAATTTTTCCCGCCTTAATAACTTCGGCAGTTTGTTTTATCTGGCTCAAATGTACAGTTCTGCTGTCCGAATGACTGAGTAAAGTACTTGTAGCTTCATCAATCTCACTTTTGATTTGTTTCAAAGAATCAATAAATTCATTAGATTCCCTTTTTAAAAAAATAATTTACGTCATAAACCATTTTCCTTGCCTGTCTTTTCAAAACAGTATTTTTTCTAGGCATATTCACTTTTAAAGTCACAAACAAACTTAAAAAACTGAATTTAACAAACAAATTCAAATAACAGCAATAACAATACAATTAAGAAAGCGACTGTACACTGGATGTGCGCGGGGTGTCGTATCAGTGCGGGGGACGGAATGCGACTGGAGAGTCAATCGGCGCTACGCACGTCCGCCCTTCATTCCGCTAGGCCTCCTCAGGTACCTTATTTTTTACTTCTGCGCAATAACGGTCAGCGCTAAAGTTTCGTGCCGCTACTTATAGATTAGGGTAAACTGATTCAAATATTGTACTCACTTTTGACGTCCGGCGTCTCCCCCGAGCGCACTGAGGTGGAGTCATCTTCCTCCATTGGCATATGGGAGCTGCGCGGCTCCTATCAACAAATATATACGTTACCATACAACAGCCAACACACAAGCTTTTCTGGCAGCACAATTGATAATCTTATGTGCTGCCGGACCAGTTAATAATAATAATATCTAAATAAAATACTACATCGATCGAAACAAAAAGTGCAGAGAAATATAGCATTTAAAAATAATTAATTTTGAAAATAAAAACTCTATAAATATATATTTAGTTTAGATCCACTCCCCTTACGGGGATGACAAATCAAAAAAGGGGTTAAATGTCTAAAAATCCGAACAAGGCGCGATTCCATTCCCTGACGTACGATCAGTTGTTCCAAAATGGCGACCAGTTTTTCCATCGTAGGAACAATAAATCCAATTGATACACTTTATATTATTTCTACCAAAAGAACATTAGAAACATTATTATAAATACGGGATTTATCACGTACCGTCTTATCGGTTCTACCGCCGGCCTGGAGGCCATGTCTTCATGATGCAAGTGACAGAAGAGTGAGTGAACCTGGTAGAGACATAGTTAGTGTTGTGTGTTTGTCTGTACCAAGAACTACAGAAGAGAGCAGCAGTGATGATAATGATGATGACACAGCGGGTCAACGCACTGTGCTTTCGTTGACCCAATCCCCACCACCCCGCCCGTCCACTCGCGCGCAGAGAGCAGCGGCGCGCAGTGCGAGGCGAGACGTTATTCGGAGCGGATCGCACTCACCCTGATGAAGGTTCACGAATTGAACCGAAACATTGTCGGTCGAAACACCGATAAGACGGTACGTGATAAATCCCGTATTTATAATAATGATTGAAATCAATCACGAAAGTTTTCTAAGTAAAACATTAGAAACCTGATAGTCGACTACAGAACACGAAATAACAAGTAACTTTTTAACAAAAATATAACCAACTTCAGTAATTACAAATAACAGTAATTACCAAACTACTGAACTACTGAAAATTTCCATGGGACCAATCTGAAAGTATGTATATCCTTTCAAATAATAAAAGATTTTTCCAAATCGGTTGATAAATGAAGTAGTTATGAGGTAACAAACAAAAAAAATACAGTCGAATTGAGAACCTCCTCCTTTTTTGAAGTTGGTTGAAAATAGCGATAATCGCGGCAGACGGGGCCAACCAATACAGACTTTTGTTTACTTTTCTATACTGTATTACTGGTAATTATCGATAGATACTCGGCGCATCACTAGCGGCTCCCGTAAGGGCTGCAAGAGCGAGCGAGATAGCAATATCATCGTCGCTCGTCCCACGGTTTATGACCCCGTCTGGCAGGAGCATTGGGGTCTAGTATAAACAAACTAGCATCATGCTTGGAAAAAAATGTTTTTACACTGTTGCGGAATATTTTAATTATAAGTAACTACTAGACATGACATTATTTTATTTTATTCACATTTTTATATTGTGTAGGAATAGTAAACTTTTAATTTTTAATTATTTTCTATGTAATATTTGCACACCAGGACATTATCTGGTAGAATTGTACATTAAGACCAATGTAAAATTGTACCAACTAACTTTCTGCGAATAAATTATCTTTATCATTATGATAAGCGATGGTAAAGAAGCTATATAATCGATATTTACAGCTATTCCTGGGAAAATGCGTATTTATTATGTGGCCCGAGGGCTTAGCCAAGTTACACCGACCTAATTCATTCATATTAATGTACTTCTAATTGCATACATACATATTATCATTATCCACAGCCTGACTTCACACATTGTTGAGTATAGGCCTTCCTAAGTTTGTGCCATCCACCACGATCCTGCGCTAGTCTCACTGCGATGTCGTCCACCCATCTCGCTGCTGGTCGTCCTACCCTTCTATACCCACTCCTCGGCCACCATTCAGTCGCTGTCCTGCTCCATCTGTCATCACCACGTCTAGCCAAGTGTCCCGCCCAAGACCATTTGAGCTCCATAACTCGAATCCCAACGTCATGAACCTTCGTCTACGGATGTAAACGTTTGGAACTCGATCTAACAGTCTGATGCCGAGCATGGTACGCTAGACATATTAGGGAATGCAATCCCGACTCGAGATTGCAAATTCGAGATCCCGCGGGATTAGAAATATCAATCCCGCGGGATCCCGGAATTTTCGAGATCCCGTCTAGTTTAAAAAAAATGTTAAATTCGGATGACTGAAAAAGCTAATAACTGCTTGTTTGTGATAGTGAGGTTAACTAAAATAACATATTACTCGAAAGAAAATATAAATCTTTATTCTTTAATCTTACCAACTAAATAATTATCGTCACCTGTCGCTAATATTCGGAAATAGTCGGAATAGTTTTCTAACGCTGTTTGGCGTTCCTGCCGCTCGCGGCCGTCAGTCAGCGCGCCGCTTGCGCCCCGAGTGGATGTGTGTAGCGTCGCTGACCACTGCCGCCCAATCCCGTCAATCTCGAACGGGATCTCGTCATATGATGCGTCAGGATTGATCCCGAAAAATTACACGGGATCCCGCGGCATCGGGATTGCATTCCCTAATACATATACAATATGTACGCAATACATACATATACGTAATAATAATTGGTCTTATTTATATAAAATTAATGTATTGTTTTTTTTATTCTACTTGATATTAAGCAGGGGCTGCCTATCATACAGGCTTTTCAGTCTAGTTTAAGCAACTGAGGCTCATACATAATTGTTGTCACATAATCATCTTAATTTTTGTTACATGTACCCTACCTAGTAATTATGTATTGAATTTTTGTACTTGTACATTTTGATAAAATAAATATTCTTTATTCGATTAGCGATGACACTAGTCGATAAGTCCCAAAATGTATGTAATTGACGCACACTATGGAAATATCACGTGATCTATCTACAACAAACCTAGAGTCTGTCAAATGAAAGTAGACCCTGAAAAATCGCGGCAAATTAAAAAAATATCAGCGTGGCAACCCAAAAATTAGGGAATAATAATGATGCCACACTCCGATTCTCATTTTCCCTAATCTGTTGAAAAAAGCCAAGAGTACCTACCTTAAACGATGACCTATTTGAAGAATATTAGAGTGACTGAAACGAAAGAAGTAAGTCAGATTCATGGGAAATGGTCATCCGTGGTTCCTGCCTACATCTTCGGGAAAAGGCATTTTTTGCCTATTTTTCCGGTTCAGAATGATAAAACCTATAAAATAGTTTAATATTATTAATCTGCAGTTGATAAGAGTGGGTTACAATTCGTAAGTATTATAGTTATTTATAGTACGTGCAATTACTATTTTATACCACCCTAAATTTACCCAGCTGTAGAACATAGCGTCCGTAGGTGGAAACACATTAGTATTGCCATGTAAAAAGTTACGAAAAAATGCGAGTGCCTACTTTCGTTTGACAGACTCTATGTAGAAAACGGATTGATTCAAAGCGAATGTAACTTGGCTAAGCCCTCTGGTTGGTCACAAAGGAACACGCGGTAAAATTAAAATAAGAATAAAGTTTATATGACAAAAAAAAACACGCAACTTACATACTAAATTTAAAAATTTAATTGATAATTTAATGTGATTAATAAAATGTTGATTTTTTTTTGCCGCTCACGTCTACGACTTCTTTGCAAGTCTAGATATTTGAACAAACTCTTCCCACAGAGGGTTGCCGCACAGAAGTCGTTACATGTGCCATCATACCATTAGTGTTTTTTTTTTATATAAATTATAGGCTAGCATTTGAGCACGATCTCGCCTGATGGCGCGCGATAATGCAGTCTACGATGGCACACGCTTGCCTAGAAGAAACCTGTTCACTCGCGACTTAAAGATACTCAGGTTGTAGCTATCAGGAAACACAGACTCTGGCAAGGCGTTCCACTCCTTGGCGGTGCGCATAATAAAGGCGGAAGCGTACCGCTTTCTGCGTATGGGAGGTATGTCTACCATGTAGCGGTGGCGCATCGCGGAGCGTCTGGTTGTCCGATGATAGAATGGGGATGGTGGGATCAGGTTGAAGAGCTCCGCAGCACACTCTCCGAAATGTATCCGATAGAAAACCGAGATGCTTGCAACCTTTCGACGATGCTCGAGGCTGTGGAGCCTGTGTGTTAGTGAAGTTAGTGTGAACATATTAGATATAAAAAATATCAAATTAAAACTTTATTCTACTAAATAAATACTTAAATAAGAATCATGCCAAATGAACGACACTCACGTTACTAAAGGCGTCCAAGCGTGGTTTGTTCAGCGCGCACTACAATGTCATATCTATATTAGGATCCCATTTATCTAGTCTATCCATAACTTAATAAATTGTTCTATGATATCAAATGATGCTCCATGAACTCAATTGTTCTACACGTACAACCTGTTTTGTTATGAGCGACATTAATTTAAAACACACACCCGGAATCGTATTAACTGATTTTAGAGGTGGGATTAATACCGGTGGCTTGAATATTTATCCAGTAATTAATAAAATAAATAAATAAATATTGCTGGACATTTCACACAGCACTATCTAGCCCCAAACTAAGCAGAGCTTGTATTATGGGAACCAGATAACTGATAGAATACTTATATATTATTTTTTTTGTAAATACATACTTATAATATACAGTGTTTTTTTAACTGTAACAGTACGGCAGCACCCATAACCAGAGGAGATACAGGGTGCAGTTTCTTTTAAAACATCAGCTCGTTTTCGAAGAAAAACATTTTGGAATTAAATTTTTTTTGATCAAGTGTGAGTAGCGCCTTAAAATGAATCATGTTAGTAAAATTTTTTTTGATGCCGATCGATGCAGTCCTTATAACCAGAGAAGATACAGGTGCAGTTTCTTTTAAAACATCAGCTCGTTTTCGAAGAAAAACATTTTGGCATTAAATTTTTTTTGATCAAGTGTGAGTAGCGCCTTAAAATGAATCATGTTGGTAAATTTTTTTTTGATTCCGATCGATGCAGTCCTTTGTAAGGATTATTTTATTGTATCGGATTAAAAAAATCTGAACAGCGGAAGTTAGTCAAATTTGATAAAAAGTATTCTCATACAACAGGACAAACAAAATTCCTTCTACAAACATTTTATTAGATTCTAATTGCACATTATAGAAGTATTAATACTGTAGTGATTAAGAAGTTTAGGAACTCCATGCTCTCAAGAGCAATTCAAAAACATTTCGTATTTCAGAACAATTTTGAATTTCAAACATGGTTCTTGCACCTGTCGGACCTTATATCAGTCATTGCATCATCTTATTTGTCCTATCATGGCATTGTCAAATACGCAAAAAATAGACTTAATTGAAGCATACTTCTTCAATCGCGGTCTGGGTAGAGTTCCTGATACCACTTCAGCGCATTAGTTGGTCTTCGTCGGTTAAGGAAGTATGTTTCAATTAAGTCTACTTTTTGCGTATTTGACAATGCCATGATAGGACCAATAAGATGATGCAATGACTGATATAAAAGTCCGACAGGTGCAAGAACCATGTTTGAAATTCAAAGTTGTTCTGAAATACGAAATGTTTTTGAATTGCTCATGAGAGCATGGAGTTCCTAAACTTCTTAATCGCTACAGTATTAATATTTCTTTAATGTACAATTAGAATCTAATAAAATGTTTGTAGAAGGAATTTTGTTTGCCCTGTTTTATGAGAATACTTTTTTATCAAATTTGACTAACTTCCGCTGTTCAGATTTTTTTCACCCGTTATAATAAAATGATCCTTACAAAGGACTGCATCGATCGGCATCAAAAAAAAATACCAACTTGATTCATTTTAAGGCGCTACTCACACTTGACCAAAAATATATTTAATGCCAAAATGTTTTTCTTCGAAAACGAGCTGATGTTTTAAAAGAAACTGCACCTGGTTATGGTTATGGGTGCTGCCGTACTGTTACAGTTAAAAAAAACACTGTATAGAAAAACAACCAGACCCGAAATATCTGTAGATCATGCAAACATTTGTTCCGCGGTGGGAATAGAACCCACTACCTCCTAATAAACTTCCCATAAACAATTTTTAACGAAAATCGGGGGCGCCTTTGCGCCGATGCCTCTTGGTAAGTTTAACAGGTACCTACTTACATGATGAATGAATATGATTTGTTTACTTATTCTCTACAGGCTGTTTCATTCATATTTTAGGACTTGACAATAACGTTGTTTGCAAATTTCAAATTTTCTATGGTAATTAATTTAAACAAAAAAAATTACAACAATAGCCTTCCCCATTAGCCAAATTTTCTTCCATTAGCCCCACCCGTGTTTTCAATTAATGTCGTACATAACATGACACGTCGTATAAACATCTGTACATTAATATTTATCAGTTTTTGTGCAGCCGTTGTGTTTTTTTCTAAATAAGAACCCATTTGTTTCAGTCACATACAGCTCTTTTAAAATTATCAATAGGTGGCTCTTAAATCTCAATTAATGATTCCAAATCTAGCAGTTGTACCTTAAACACAATAAGTTGTTTTAAATCAACACTAAATTAGGTCGACTGTTATTAGATTTTAAATCAAATTTGTATCTAGTTGTTCCAAAATTTTACAATTATAGAACAGCGCAACGATGCCTAAGTATATTTAAGAGAGTTGTCGAATCATGCTAATTACGTTTAAGGATCGTTGTGCAAGACTGGCTTAGATGCATATTGATTTAAAATAACTAGTGGTTCGCCCCGAACTGAGATCTCGCGAGTGTCTCCGATTAAAACAAAATAATATTATGTGTAAATCCTCTTTGTCTATCAAAATAGTGCCATGAAATAAATATCCAATTTCTTGACTTGCAGTTTCATTCAAACTACATGTAAAGGGAGTTCATGTAATGTGGTTACACGTTTTTGTAGTAGAAATTGCAGTTATTCTGGATTTAAGACTTTTGCCTAAATTTGTGTCATTAAAGCTACACGCATAACAAATTACAGCACTGTGGGGTCACTGGTGTACCCTGTGAATTTTGTCAAAGTTCAGTTTTATTATGGCTAATAACTCAAAAACTGTAAGGACTTCACTAAAAATAAAAACGGAGTCTAAATGTACTAATGAAGACCTTTCATTTGACGTCCTACTTGACCTATTAGTCCCATTTTCATTTTTTTTACCTCTCTTGAACTTCAATATAGCAACAACCCACCTACATTTTTAGCTCATTTAGTCACACCAAAATTGTGCCATCACTAACTACCTACATATATACCAAATTTCACGATGATCGGATCAACACTTCGAAAGTTATCCTCGGACAAACATACATACATACATACAACGCCGATTTGCCCCAGCTGATTTAGAGATCTCGCTTCGCTCGATCAATAAATATTGCTGCACATTTCACACAGCGCTATCTAACCCCAAACTAAGAAGGTAGTAGATACACATACTTCTAATATATATATAAACATCCAGCGCTGGAACAAATATCTGTAGATCATGCAAACATTTGTTCCACGGCGGGAATCGAACCCGCTACCTCCTGCGTCTCAGTCGGCTTTTCGCCCACTGCGCCACGGAGGTGTACCTAATAAGTGTATATTAGGATTTAAAACAACTTTTGGGATTTAGGTACAAGTGCTGTGTTCCACAGTTGAAATGAATTTAGTTCCAATGTGTCGTCGAGTTGTTCCTTCAGAGGAACGGTATCGTACCTTCGACGCAGGCGGATGCGCGCGCAGCTGGGGTTCCGGTTCGCATGCAATGTAAGCGGTACAGAACCCACATTAACGTATTTCAATTCAATTTTAAAAGTTCTATTTTTAGATAATAAAAGCCTAGCTAGTACAATTCAAGTGTGAATTTAATCTTAGAATGAACAATCAAACATTTATCAAACAGCGTATTGCACTTTGCGCCATCACCTATTTTGCAAACATGTGTAGGCAATCATTATAAATGCGGGATTTATCACGTACCGTTTTATCGGTGTTACGACCGACAATGTATAGGTTCAATTCAACATTGTCGGTTGGTACACCGATAAAACGGTACGTGATAAATACCGTATTTATAATAATAATTGAAATAAATCACGAAAGATTTGCGAGCAAAAAATGTGTAGGTGTGAATATAAAAGATCGGAATTGACAGGTGTGAAAATACTACCAACGAACAACAAACTATGTATCATTTGGTTTGGGCTCGTCTTAATCACGTGTGGTTTGAACAGGGGGGGGGGGGGGTCACAATGGGAGGGGAGTTGATCACAAGGGGGAGTTGTACACGGGGGGGGGGGGGGATTGTAAAAATCACGTGTATATTATAGCTTTCAGCGATAAGGCCGCCGATTGTACTAAATTTAGCATTAGCTACTTTTTTATGTATTCCTGGTGAACAATTAAGCATTATTCAATTCCTAACATACAGCCCCGCGCAGAACTGCCCAAGCTGGAAGCTGGAAGACACTACTTTTATATAAGCTGTCCTTTATACAACAGAGTAAACAACGCTATTGACATTTCGTCGTCCTTCTAACTAAGTGACGTAACCGACATTTTGGCGTAACTGACATTTGTAATGTTACTTCTACTTTTGAAGACGATCTGTCTAATCAACGTATCTGTATCTTCTACCTATGTCTAGATGTATGTTTAACGTATCTAAATATCTTAAAATTATAAATCATTCGAAGTGTCCTAAGTACACTTACGACTATTAGTAATATTTTCTAAAATGTCGGTTATGTCACTTAGTCAGAACAGCGTCGATTTATCCGCTGTCATTCCACAGATGTAAAATTAAATGCAAAACCTGGCTTCAGTCACTAACGTACGATGATACCGAGAATACTTTGATCTCTCCTACCTCGCAGAGACTCGCACACACACACACACACACACCACACATATACTCACACACGCACGCAGTATTCAACTTAAAATCATAATCGTGTTTAGAATAAACATTTACTTGTATCGACTTGTTTTAAGCTGGAACGTTGTTCGGTTTGGTTTTGGAAGAGTGCGCTGACACTGTTTCTCAATTTTTTAACTTTTGCAGTTGTCAACGTTTTCATTTGTATATTGTATTTTGTTTATGTTCCAAATAAATAATATTGAATTTTTGAATAACCACAATATTGAAATATCAGCAGACCGTCCTCCCGTGCGCCAACCTCGAGCCGATTTCAGAATCGGAATTTACGATGTTTTTTCATTAAAACACTCAACAACACTAAACAATAAAAAAAAATTGGTTGTCTGTAAAGTCGGTTTACGGACGATAATTTTACGTAATAACGAGTGGAAGAGAGATAGATGCGTCACAAGCCGAACGCTTAGGCCGATCGTGCCTCTATCGCTTGTTCCGCGCTCTCGCTTGCACGCTCGGGTCAGGCGGAACATGACACTTTTTCGTGCGTGCAGCCGGCGTTCATCGATTTATAAGACGTTGTCACGTCAAAAAAGCACGTGATGCTGGATGAGGGAGAGTGGGGTAGACTAAAACATCACGACGTATCACGAAAGGAATAAACAAATGGCTGAAAAATATCACGTGATTAAAGAACGAACCCTTTTGTTGACATTGTCTTGGTAGCATTTTGTCTATTAAAAGACCCTGTACAGATTAGTTAAAAAGGTCGTGAAATAAGTTGATAAAAAAAAATAGTTTTTCAGAAAAATTGTGCCAAATAAATTGCCGAGGACAACGCAATCGTTAAAAAAAAGTCAATTAAATCCATTCAAATACTAACCGATTCGTTGGTACTGCTCCTTGTTAGGCTTCAGGCGTGCTCTCTTCTTCGCCTATCGTTTCGCAACGATAGCATCGGAAATGGGCAAGCCATTGTTAGTAAGCGTGCGTGGGAAGCAACCCGTGTTAGTTTTATTCAATGTTAGTACATCACATTATATAATATATAATGTGTTGCAATTTATATGTACTTATTCAATCAAATTAATTAATTAAATTATTCGATAAAATGCTACTCGACGAAATGTTAGATATTTAGCGTAGTATTACGATGCCACAAAATACTAAAAAGTTACTTCGAGCCGATCAACAACCTCGCTCTTTCAATGACCCCGTCCAGTCAATGACCCGGCCCGATCAATGTACCCAACCAGTAATATGGCAGGACGGTAAGTACCTACATGTTAGGCACTAAAACTCAAAAATAAAGTTTCTATTTACTTACTTATTCTCCGTCATTACTTGTATTTTAAATTGCAACACCTTATAATATTATTTCAAATACAATAGGTATTTAATACAGTTTAAATACTATCTGAAAACATGATATACATACATTCACACCTAGTTCATTATAATATAACATTTTATTTTTAAGGATACATTTCTTGATCTTAGTTTGACAATAGATCAACTATTTTTAGACCTTCTCTAGAGCTTTCAAACGTAGTGTTTGACCTAAGGGTATGTGACCTAACACAGCTGACAAACAGAATTTTAACCGAACTCAGCTGATTTTTATCAAGTGATGTTGTTTTTGTTGTTCTCGTAATTGTCGAGAATCCCCCCCCCCCCTGTACCTGTTGAATAAATAAATACTGACCTCGGTATCATCATCGATCATTTCCTCCTCGACGACCTCAGCTCTGTACTCCAGCAGCAGGTCGCGGAGCGGCTTCGAGTCTATGTTCCCCGTGATGAAGTCGTGGTTCAACAGGTCCACGGCTGTTGGCCTTTTCTCTGGATCCTACGTCAAAAACAAAATGAAAGTTCATGCTCCAACAATAAACTAATAAAATATTATAAATAGGCTCGATACTATTCTTACACAACCTGTTTTTTTATACTACTTATATGGCAAACGAGCATGCAGTCCACCAGATGTTAAGCGGCTACTGCAGCCCACGGATATCCACATAGAATTCAACACAAGCTATTATGTTGTCTTGATCTCTATGTGGATACGTTGCCATACTATAGAACTTAGCTGTTATGCCTATGTGCCAGTAATTACAGGAACATACCATTACCATCTAACCGGAGCACAGCAGCACAAGTACTGCTATTTGGCGGCAGATAAAGGTAAGGCGGTGGTGTCCACTTCCTCGAGCTCGTTCACAAAAGCTCTACCACCAGTTGTTATGTACGACGATGTTAAATGTAAACACGGGTTGGGCTTAATGGCTAGTACTGTTGTAAAATAGGTTATTTTCAAATACATAGCCATAGAAAATTTATAATATTCAAACAACCTTAATACCAAGTCCTAAAATATGAATGAAACAGTCTGTACAGAACCGGTAAACAAATCATATTCATTCATCGCGTAAATAGGTAGGCGCCATTGGTTTACGCTGAAAATTGTTTATTGGAAATGTATCGATTACTGGATAAATATTCAAGCTGCCGGTATTAAAGTCACCACTAAAATCAGGTAATACGATACCGGATGTGTGTTTTTAATTAATGTTGTACATAACAAATACCTATATATAAAATTTCGGTGTGTGCTCGTAATTATTATCCTCCTAAACGTCTTGAACGATATAGATGATTTTTTTTTTGTACTTATATGTATATTGTAAATTAAAAAAATAATTTCATAAAGTTAGGGAAATATCACGCTTTTTTTAAACTATATTCAAATATGGCGCGCAGTCATTATTATAAATACGGGATTTATCACGTACCGTCTTATCGGTGTTTCGACGCGCAATGTTTCGGTTCAATTCGTGAACCTTCATCAGGGTGAGTGCGATCCGCACCGAATAACGTCTCGCCTCGCATTATTATAAATCCCGTATTTATAATAATGATTGAAATCAATCACGAAAGTTTTCTAAGTAAAAAATGGCGCGCAGTGTTTAGAGATTGTTAAACTTGTAATTACAGGTATGCGCGCCACTCTTGCCGTCACGCGGCAAGCACCGTATTCATAACCACAAATATGAGCCAAATTATTATATCTGTTTATTTATTTAATAATACTTAGATTCACAGTTGCATTACCGTATATCATACATTTATTAACATAATACTGAACTTAAACCAAATTGAATCTACATTATGTAATACTAAACTTTTATAAATTTGACGCGGCAAAGTAGCCCGCCAGTTAACTCTAATATATTACCCGTGCGCGATAAGTTGGGACCTGAGCGCGGTGACGTCATATTGGCGTGTTTGTACCGCCCGCAAAAAAGCGAACATAACAAGCAGCCGCCCGCGGCTTCGTCTTTGTTTTTTTTAACCTAATTTATTATGTTACTCAGGGAGGACGCTGCTTTTTATCTAATCTTTTTTACACTATTTGAATAAAATAAAAATACAATGTTTAAGTTTATACATTTATTTTATCTATTATTTACATTATCTCATCTTCGTCACTACTTAGTGGATTTATACCTTCTAGAGGTTGTTCTTCGTCCTCAGTCTCACTATAATCACTTGACGAAGAAGTATCCGATAAATTTACAACATTTACTATAACAACAAAAACTACAACAACAAAACAATGACACAAACGAAAACTAAAAGAATTCCAGAGCGCGTCGTTACGTGACGTAGGCCAGTACGAGACTAAAAACCCTAGTAAAAAATAGCGATGCGACCGGTACAAAACGGGCGCCATCGGGGAAGTGCAGGGGAAGCGGTCGGGGAGTCGCATTCCTAGCAGGTCCCAAGTTATCGCGCACGAGTAATACTTATTATAACTAAATTTTTCCAAAAATAAAAAATTACAAGAAATGGTTTACAACAAAAAAATTGAGTATAAAATTTTTTTGAAATATTTAAATTAATGAAGAAGTGCCCCTTTATGCAATGTTTGCTTGATCGCATTTGGAGTGTGTGTGTGTGTGTGTTTATATGTGTATTGTGTACCTAGTGTTATGTTATGTTTTAAAGTGTTAATTATCAGATCATTTGGGAATGGCAACAAAAACAGAAGGTAGTTAACTAAAGTGCAGATGAACCCGCTCCAAAAATAATATTATCTACAAATAGTTTATAACGTGAGTTTACACGCAAGGGTTACATGGCGGCAGTTTTTTAAGAAGATTTTAAAAAAGACTGGTGTCATGTCTGTGACTGGTGTTTACAATACATGAATGATTAAAACCAAATTTATGAATTACTACAGAGAAAACTAGGGGGGTAAAACATTGTAAAAATGGGTCACGTGGTATGGGTACGTTCCCTAATTTTTTTTAAAGCGTTATCATCAACCGTATCCCTGAGGCTGTAGGAGCTATATTACCTTGACAAGTGCCTTCGCGATGAAGTCATTAAACATCCGGCTCCATATCGACGGCTGGTCCAGGCTCGGTGGATCGCTCTTCTGTATCTTGAGGAGCACCCTCATCGGAGTCATCTCGTGGTTGGGGGGCTCCATCTGAGCGAACTCTATGAGGGTGATGCCTAGTGACCAGATATCCACCTGAAATGAAAACATTTAGATAATATTAGCGATAAGACCGTCCATTATACATTTTCTTGTTTATTATTTTGATCTAGCTTGTAAGCTCTTTATTATTATGATAAATAATATCATTAGTTTATTTGTAACAACATCACATACACCTCCCGACCTCTGTGGCATAGTGGGCGAATGGCCGGCTGAGATCCAGGAGGATTCGATTCCAGGACAAATACTTGCATGGTCTACAGTTATTATTTGTTACGGGTTTGGGTGTTTTTTTATATATTATAAACTTATAGGTACGTTTTTACAAAATAAATATTCTATCAGTTATCTGGTTTCCATAGTACAAGCTTTGCTTAGTTTCGGGCTAGATACCGCTATGTGAAATGTCTAGTATTATTTATTTATACCGAATTCGGGGTTGAATTTTTTTAGTATGATCTCGTAGAGAAATATCAATAGACTTCTTTCTCCTCTCCATAGCACGCTGACTTTGATCCATCTCACAAGGCCCATAGTGGACCAGCCATTATTAGGGTTCCCTACCCAAAGGGTAAAACGGGACCCTATTTCATTTTCATTTAATTTATTTAAAAAACAATTAACAATTGTATTTAAAATATTACTAAGACTCCGCTGTCTACCTGTCTGTCAGTCTGTCCGTCTGTCACCAGGCTGTATCCCATGAACCGTGATAGTTGAGACATTTGAAATTTTCAGATAATGTATTTCTGTTGCCGCTAAAACAACAAATACTAAAATAAATATTTAAGGGGGGACCCTTAAATATTTATTTTATTCTGTTTTTCCATACAACAACGTGATTTTATTGTATTTGAAATATTACTAAGACTCCGCTGTCTGCCTGTCCGTCTGTCACCAGGCTGTATCTCATGAACCGTGATAGTTAGACAGTTGAAATGTTCATAGATGATGTATTTCTGTTGCCGGTATAACAACAATAAATACTAAAAACAAAATAAAATAAATATTTAAGGGGGGCTTCCATACAACAAACGTGATTTTTTTGCCCGTTATTGATAACGACAACAGCTAGACGCTTGAAATATTCACAGAATATTTTGTTCACTTTAAAAATAAATAATTAAAATAATTTTTAAGTGGGGCTCCCATATAACAGACAGATTTTTTTGCCGTTTTTATAGATAATGGTACGGAACAATTCGTACGCGAGTCCGACTCGCACTTGCCCGGTTTTTATTATACTATCTGAATATAGATATTTAGCTAACTGACCTTAAAATCATAAGGATTATCTCTGAACGTCTCGCACAGAACCACCTCCGGCGCCATCCAGTATGGAGTTCCGATGAAGGTGTCGTGTTTCTGCAGCGTTGACTTGTTCTTTGCTGATACGCCGAAATCCGCTGAAATATATATTTTAGTTTATATTATGTGCGAGTACAAGAACTTAAGGCCGCGGAACATTACTACACGCTTTCTGTCCAATTCAGGATATACAGGATATTGTGCTATACTTTTACAGCAATGTTGCTATAATACAAGATTATGAGCTATACTTCATATCAACCAAATGTAACACCCCCTTGGATAGTAGCAAGCACATTCTCTAGTGGCGCGAGTGCAAGAACTGAAGGCTGCTGCACATTTCTACACACTTTTTGTCTAATTCAGGATATCAAGGAGAGATCGATAATGGGCCATACTCTACTACAAGATTATGAGCTATACTTCATATCAACCAAATGTAACACCCCCTTGGATAGTAGCAAGCACATTCTCTAGTGGCGCGAGTGCAAGAACTGAAGGCTGCTGCACATTTCTACACACTTTTTGTCTAATTCAGGATATCAAGGAGAGATCGATAATGGGCCATACTCTACTACAAGATTATGAGCTATACTTCATATCAACCAAATATAACACCCCCTTGGATAGTAGCAAGCACATTCTCTAGTGGCGCGAGTGCAAGAACTGAAGGCTGCTGCACATTTCTACACACTTTTTGTCTAATTCAGGATATCAAGGAGAGATCGATAATGGGCCATACTCTACTACAAGATTATGAGCTAGATTATACTTAGAGATTATACTAGATAAATAAATAAATATTGCTGGACATTTCACCAAACTAAGCAGAGCTTGTACTATGGGAACCAGATAACGAATAGAATACTTATATACTTTTTCTGTAAATACATACTTATAATACATTGAAAAACATCCAAACCTGGAACAAATATCTGTAGATCATGCAAACATTTGTTCCGCGGCGGGAATCGAACCCGCTACCTCCTGCATCTCAACTGGCTATTCAGCCACTGCGCCACGGAGGTCGTAACATATTAACTCCCCCTTGCATAGTAGCGAGACTAATGAGTAAGTTGCACGCCTTCAAGTCTCTGTGGATGATAGGTGCGAGTGCAAGAACTGAATGCCGCGGCACATTACCACACACTCCACTGTCTAATTCAGGCTATCCAGAAGAGAATGATAATCGGCCATACATTTGAAGCTATGCAGCTATAATACAAGATTATTAGCTATACTACAAGATAATGAGCTATATTACATATTTACCTAGTTTAACGCCCCCTTGCATAGTAGCAAGCACATTCCCCGCCTTCAAATCCCTGTGGATGACCCGGCGCGAGTGGAGGAACTGAAGGCCGCGGCACATTTCACGACACACGTACGCTATCTGCTTCTCGCTGAGGCCCTTCTCCAGTTCCGCCATCACAGAGTCGAGGGCGCCGCCATCGCAGTATTCCAGAAGCATCTGGAAGGAAATAAGTTAACATTAAATGAATGAACTGTACTAGCACTATTTCTTTTGATATTTAATTTAGTTTTAAATAGGTATGTAAGAGGTAGTAAAGAGGCGACTTTGCGCTAGATTAATTTGGTTTTCGTTCAGTGCTATGTTCATTAGTTTACAATATACCTATGATAATGTAACTGTGAATCTAAGTACCATATATAAAATAAATCTATACTTTTATACTAATATTATAAAGAGGAAAATTTTGTATTTTTGTGTGTATGTTTGTAATGAATAAACACAAAAACCACTGTGCCGATTTCAAAAATTCTTTCACCGTTCACCCTGAGTGACATACGTTATATTTATTGCTAGAAAGATTAGGGATCCTTACTAAAACCAGAGACTAGTAATATCAATAGGCTGTCAATGTCCATATAAGAAATCGTAGCCCGCAAAAAGCTCAAAACCCCGTATTATTTGTAGATGGCGCTGTCTCATAGCCTGGAAACTTTCATAGCGGCCATTGCATCCAACAAATAAAAATAAACATCTACTAAAACACACCAAGATATTTCAATATTTTTTAGAATAAGTAATATTGTCCATAAAATAAGATTTAACGATTTTATTTCATATTGATGATTTACCACTTTCATATGCTTAATCTAATCACAGATGGCGTGGGAAGGTAGCACTTCGTTTTTACCTAGATGGCGTTTAACACAAAATTAACACAAAGTCCGAAACATAGGGAACGAAAGAGAACCGTGAACTGACTGACATTGACAGCCGGGAAGCAAGCAAAGTCACGCTTTTTGTACCTAATTTTGTTATATGCTGTGTTGCCAAACCTCACTTCTCAAAAGTCGCGACTAGTAAGTCGATATTTTGTTGTACATAATGTATGTATATATTGTGTACGTATTGAGTTCATTATTTTAGTAGTTATGTTTCCAGTTCAAATTAATAGAACGTATTATCTTGTAGTAGGTATGCATTTGCCGGGTACTTACAAATTAATTTTATTTTCTTTCAAAAAAGTGTTCTACTTATCTGTACATCACTATAAATATGTATTCTTATTTTACAAATATGTAGGTATTTCCGCATTTAAGTGATAATGGTACGATCATAGACGTATGTAATGAATAAAATATATCTATCCTTTCCTTTCCTAAAAAATCCCTAATTTTTGACGGAAACTTTCATGTTCTGGCAATTCTGAGAAAATGTGCGCAAATCTCTAAAAATTGCTAGAGATTAAAGTTTTAACGAAACTGAAGAGCGGCAACATCGCACAACGTAAAGGTCACAACGTCGCAATAATATTATCGCGCACGTGTAATTGGAAATAGCGCCATCTATTTTTCTTCGTACCATTATGAGTGGTAGTAAGCTAAAGGTTGGCATATATTTAACGATTTGTAACTCATAGCGACATCTCGCGTCCTAGCAGGTAATCAAATATCGAGTTACATTATCTTGTTTGAGACTGTCAGTTTATTTAAATTGTATTGGTCTGTGCTAAAACTTAAGTAACGTAACTCAAGGTATAAAAAAATGCCCTAAAACGTCTTTCGCCGCATGCGCTGCGGAAACTTTTGATGATAGAACAAAAGTATGTTCTACAATATTATAGAACATATCAATATCTACAAAAAACTTCGTAATATTATAGAGAGGAAAGATTTGTTTGTTTGTATTGAATAGGCTCCGAAACTTCTGGACCGATTTAAAACATTCTTTCACTGTTGGGAAGCTACACTATCCCCGGGTCACATAGGCTACTATTTACCCAACTGTTGAGAAGGAGGGTAATGTTTTTATTAAAAAACTACGCGTGCGAAGCTCCGGATTGGTCAGCTAGTATAAATTAAAATACTAATTTAAGTAGGTCTAATATGATTCATAAATTAAGATATAATGTGTCAGTTGGTATGTATTCATTATTATTCTACACTGATTGCGAGATGAATGCTACGTTTGCGCATTAGTGGACCACTCGTCTAACAGTTGTAGGGGCATTACTTCTTCTTCTTCCTTCCCCTTTTCCCACATTACGAGGGGTCGGCATAACATGTATTCCTCATCCACATCTCTCTTATCGGCTGTCATCTCCGTTGTCACTTCCTTTCTACCCATATCATTCTTCTTCACACAGTCCATCCATCTCTTCTTCGGCCTTCCCCTACTTCTATATCCATCCACACTCATATCTAACACTCCGCATGACAAATCCATACCACGCTAGCCTCTTACTCCTCAATTTTTCTATCACTAAATACTTTTAAACTTCCTCTAATATACACATTCTTATCTTATCCATTCTCGTGACCCCACACATCCATCTCAACAATAGCATTTCCGCCACGTGCACTCTTCTTTCATCCGTCCCTTTCGTGGCCCAACACCCAGAACCATACACTACGACAGGGTCTTATGATCCGTCTTATAAATTTTCCCCTTAAGTTTAAGGATCATTCGAGGTTCGCGCGGTGTTCCTGTAACCTGTCACCATTTCATCTATCCTACATTTATTTTTAACGTCCCGATCTATGTCGCCCTCGTTTTGGATTAAAGTCAAAATCTTTTATTCATTAAAATCACAAGGATCACTTTGAAACGTCAATTTTACTGCCTGTTCCTTCGCGACCAAGCCAGGAAATTAAAGCAAGAAACAAGACTGGTTGTTTTTTTAATGATCCTTTTAGAATACATAACAATAAAGAAAATAAATTACGTCTAAATTGTGACATTTTGAACGAGTTGGATCAATTTCAATCCCAAGCTTCTCTATCATCTAAATAATCCGATATTTTATAGTACCTAGGCTTTTTTATAAAGAATTTGATTAATTGCGTTTTTAAATTTGTTAATTGTCAATTTTTGTACATCACTTGGGAGTTTGTTATATAAGCGAACACCTTGCCCTTTAAACGATTTACTAACTTTATGGAGTCTACAAGTGGCAACAGCGAGTTTATCTTTATTTCTAGTATTAAAATTATGATTATCGCTATTTTTCTTAAACAAATTTTTACTTTTGTGAACATACATCAGATTTTCATAGATGTATTGACATGGGAATGTCATAACATTAATTTCTTTAAGCTTATTGCGATGTATCAATGAGCCAAGGTACCGACTGGTAGGGAATATTAGTAGGGGCGTTACTTACCCATAGCTTATTATCTATAAAGTACGCCTCGTGCAGTTCGACGACGTTGGGATGTCGACACTCGGAGAGTATGTCGATTTCCACCGTGAAGTCGGCCAGGTCGTCCTCATTGTCCAGCACGCACATCTTCGCAGCTGCGAGCTGGTTCGTGTCCTTGTGCTGGGCTTTGTACACCTGGAAATGAACATTAAAGATAATATTTATTTGCCAGAACATAAATTGTGGCTACAAACTGTGGCAGGGCGTTGTGTGCGTTTACTCTAGGCATGGGCGTTTATTCAACGGACTAGTCGAATCAACCGTTGATTAACATTCGACGCTTCAACAGTCTATCGTTTATTCGTAGACTTGTTGAATTCGTAGACGGTTGAATAAAATGTTGAGACGTTTGTTTCAACTAGAGCGCGACGGCTCGACGCGTAAACATAGTCGTATAATACGGGAACGGTAGATAGCTGGCTCGACGCGACGATAAAATAAATTTGAACTTTAAAGTTACGTAGGTAGCGTTCATATTTGAATAAATAGTTATAGTGAGTTAAGCATTTATTAAAAGTATCCTGTCGATTAAAGAAAAAGGATAGCAATTACTTAACGAATAGACTATAGGTCACGTTATGAACTAGTCGTAAAATTCAACTACTTGATCGACTAGTCGACGATGGACGATGAACGGTTTCGTTTCGTTTATGAAAAAATCGTCGACGACCCATCTCAAGTTTACTTCCACCTGTTCTGTTGAGTAGTTCTGTTGAGTAGTTCTGTTGAGTAGTTCTGTTGAGTAGTTCTGTTGACAGAACTACTGGGTTTTTTTTCTGATTAGTTCTGTGATTTTAAAGACTATGCTTTAAACCTGACTTTTATCTCTACTATTCCCACCTGTTTTGTTGAGTAATTCTGATGACAGAACTACTGATCATTTCTCCGCATTATGTCCCCTATATGGACACAATTCATCCGGTGTGTTGCTCCAGCATGTGCGTACACTGATACATCAGTTTACATAAATTTAATTTATAATTTTTTGAATAATTACTGAATATTGATTTAATTTGTTTGATTGTACATGATTTAATTTAATTTGTTTTGATCTAATTTGATATAATTTATTGTGATTGTGGTTATGGATTATGAGTATCTGAAATAAATGAATACAATATAATAAATTATAAATAAATAATGCTGGACATTTCACGTAGCGCTATCTAGCCCCAAACTAAGCAGAGCTTGTACTATGGGAACCAGATAACTGATAGAATACATGTTTTTTTTTTGTAAATACAACCTAAAAATAAATATATAGAGAAACCACCACACCCGTATCAAATATCTGTAGATCATGCAACATTTTGTTCCGCAGTGGGAATCCAACCTGCACTTACTTGCGTCTCAGCCGGCCACCCATTGTGCCACGAGTAGTAAACAAACATTCAACATTTTATAACAGTGTGATGTATTTACAAAAAATATATTTATGTAAGTATTATTATATCAGTTATCTGGTTCCCATAGTACAAGCTCTGCTTAGTTTGGGGCTAGATACGGCTGTGTGACGGTACTAATATTAAACTCGCCTTTCCGAACGCGCCATCGCCCAGCTCTCCCACCATGTCCCAGTACTCATTGGGATCGCTGTTGTCGCGAATGTTATTAAACACCTTCTTCTTTTTCGCGTCATTTCCGCTGCCCAGGTGCAGCACCTGGAAGAGAGAAGATCATTTTGTACTGGTTGTTTGTTGGTCACAATCGGCACCCTGCGAAATGTGCGACTATCTATCTGAACAGCCCCCATCCACTTGTCCAAAAATATTTAATCTCAAAATGCAAAAAAAAAGTCTTGCTGCGATTCGTTCCAATTCATTTTCTTATGAAATAAACTAGTGGTTCGCCCCAAACAGATCTCGCGAGTCTCCCATAAAAACAAATAAATATTATTTGTAATCTTTGACTATCAAGTGGCACGAAATACGTTACCATTTTACTTGACCTACAGTTTCATTCAAATTGCCGGTGACGGGAGTTTATGTAATTTGGTCATAGTTTTTTTCGGGTAGAAATTTCCGTTATTCCGGATTTCAGACTTTGTGTCACTGAAGCTACACGCATACCAAATTTCAGCACTGTGTGTTCACTGGTGTACCCTGTGAATTTTATTTTTCAAACTTTCGCGATCACTGTACATAATTAATGATAAAAACGGGTAATTCGGTTTTAATTATGGCTAATAACTCAAAAACTACAAGGTTTAAACTAAAAATAAAAACGGGGTCGAAATGTAATCACGAATACCTTATATTAGACGTGCAACTTGATCGGATAGTCCCATTTTGTTTTACCCTTCTTGAACCCCAATATAATATAAACAACCCCCCACACACACACACGCACATTTTTAGCTCATGTAGTCACACCAAAATTGTGCCATCACTGCCTATATACCCAATTTCACGATGATCAGATAACCGTTTCGAAAGTAATCCTCGGACAAACAAACATACATACATACAACGCCGATTTGCCCAAGTTGATTTAGAGATCTCGATCAAATATTTTATGTTCAATAGAAACCGACAACATTCCACAAGCCGCTAAAGGCGCTGGTTAACAATAAAGAACCGAACAACATTTTGAAAGAATGTCTCGAGATTTAAACAAAAATGAGGAGATTCGGATACAAACTAAAGTCACTAACATGGCCAAGAGGAACAATTTCTTAGCCATAAATCCCTTGAATAATTTTATTGAATCTGACATTTTATTCTTAATTTTCTATTTATAAATAAGAGCTGACGACGACGTCTTGAATATTGTAAATAATGTAATGTTATTAAATTTATTTAGAACGAAAGCTCATGACGTTGGGAAACTAGTTATGGAGCTCAAATGGTCTTGGGCGGGACACTTGGCAAGACGTGGTGATGCAGGTTAGCGACTCAATGGTAGCCGAGGAATGGCTGTAGAAGGGTAAGACGTTCGGCAGCGAGATGGGAAGACGACATCGTTAGAGTCGCGGCTGAGACTAGCGCAGGATCGTGGCGGATGGCACAAACTTCGGGAAGCCTATACCCAGCAGTGGGTGAAGTTGGGCTGTGGATGATGATGATGAAATTTAGTGTTTCTATGTTATAACGCTGATTAAAATTTGCATGCGATCTTCTTCTTCTTTCGTGTCTATATCTCAAGACTATAGCCATTTTGACCAGTACGCCGTTCATGGCAGCGCCAGTGTCGGAGCAGGTCATCAGTTGCCCCATCGTGCAGGTGGTAGGGCAGGATGGGCACGCAAGGACGTGTGCCATTGTTTGGAGCTTGGCACCACATTGACATTGCGTCTCCGATTTGTCTATAATACCCCATTTACTAAGATTACACCTGCAGCGGCCGACTTGGGTACGCAGTCTGTTGAGGGTCCTCCACACTGGCCAAGGTAGGTGTTGACCAGGGGGTAGTTCCTCTGCAGGTGTAATATATTCAGGTGGGGTGGCTTTATTTATTTTCCACAGGGTAACACGGGCATCACTTGCATTATTTGTGGTGGCTTCTGTGGATCGCAAAAAGCCCGATAAACGCTGATTATGGACGAACTCAAACTGTATCACTAACCACCTGTTACTAACCCATATTTGCAATAAATTAATTAATTTGATTTGAGGATTGGCAAGCTGAAGTGGCAGGAGGCGGGCGGGCACATAGCTTGAAGAAGGAACCTTCATCATCATCATCACCCACTGCCCCACTTCACCCAGTGCTGGGTATATAGGTCTCCCCAAGTTTGTGCCATCCGCCACGATCCTGCGCTAGTCTCACTCACTGACGGCCCGCGACTCGTAACGATGTCGTCCACCTATCTTGCTGCCGGACGTCCTACCCTTCTACAGCCATTCCTCGGCCACCATTCAGTCGCTACCCTGCTCCACCTGTCATCACCACGTCTAGCCAAGTGTCCCGCCCAAGACCATTTGAGTTCCATAACTCGATTCCCAACGTCATGAACCTTCGTTCTTCTACGAATCTCGACATTTGGAACTGTATCTAAGGAACCTTACCTTTTTCAAATTATTAAAAAACGACATTGTGTCATAGAGCGGCGCGTGCGCGCCTCATCCGATCTCACACATCTCGCGATTCGTGATGCAGTGCGGTGGTCATACTCCTCATATACTGGACATAATCTGGAAAAAAACAAACATCATGGTTAATGAGGGGGGTTTCATGCCCATGTTTTTATAACTGGAACTTTGTGCCCAGGAACTTTACGATCTGCTTCCGCCATCTCCTTTCCATCAAAGGACAAGCAGGCGCACGGCTCAGTACCATCCGTACCTAGTTGATGTTCCACCCATTCGCACACACCGTTTTGGTTCTACGTTCTTGATGCGTACAGCTGAGGTATGGAACGCTTTGCCGTCGTCTGTTTTTCCTAAAGAATACAATCCGGGCCTCTTTAAGGTAAGAGTGAATAGGTTTCTTCTAGATCTTCGTGTTTCATCTTAGACCACATCATCGCTTACCATCAGGTGAGATTGTGGTCAAACGAAGATCTATTTAGTTTAAAAAAAAACTGGTAACATACGGCGTTACCTCTACGCGGCGGAAATGCAAACGTCGAGATGTGTGGGGTAACAAGAATGGATAAGATAAGGAATGTGTATATTAGAGGAAGTTTGAAAGTAGTGCGCGAATGCTCAGGCCGGCACTGCCTGAACCAATTCTGAAAATTCTTTTACTTTAAGGATTTTGCACCACTATCACTGGTGTCGAGAGTTTTCAAGCCGCCTAAAGGCCTCTGACTTGGCTCTTTAATTTAATGCCCCCAACACACCTTGGTCGGACGAGAAAAATCTATATCCCGACTCCCGGCGTTCTTCATCAGATACGTAATGTTACCGCATGGTTTTTTTCTTTTTAAAACTCTAATTTAAGTAGCCAGCTTACTAACCAGTGTTTCATCAGTATCAACTTTGCTGCCTTCTACTCGCGCCCAAATTCCGTATCCACTAAAATGATACTTTTTCTGTATTTGATACAACACGAAACTTAGTATATGATCTATGGCTTGAAAACTCGACACCAGAGCTTGGCCATTTAGCTCATATGAAGAAGAAGAAGACCACTGTCACATTTAAAAAATACAAAAGAACCAGTAGAATCCTCTAAAGAACGTTGCAAACGATCTTTAAAACATAAAAAAAACTAGGTGCCGCGACTTCGGACGCGTGGTTTATCAATAAAAACATTAGCGGTCCTTCTACGCAGTCGGGTAAAGCGTAGCCTATCTCAATCCCGGTCATAATCGATCTATACAACCTGTTTTGTTATGCACAACATCAATTTTAAACATATCCGGCATCGTATTAACTGATTTTAGAGGTGGGTTTAATACCGGTAGCTAGAATATTTATCCAGTAATCGATACATTTTCAATGAAATTTTTTTAACGTAAATCGGCGGCGCCTTGCGCCGATGCCGCTTAGTCTATCAGGTACCTACTTACATCATCATCATCAGCCCACTTTAGTCCACTGCTGGACATAGGCCTCTCCCAATACGCGCCACTGAGCCCGGTCTTCGGCTCTTCTCATCCAATTTCTGTCCGCCACCTTTCTTATGTCATCGCTCCACCTAGCCGGGGGACGCCCCACACTACGTTTTCCAAGACGCGGTCTCCACTCCAGAACTCGTTTACCCCAACGGTTGTCGGTTCTCCGGCATATATGGCCAGTCCACTGCCACTTCAGTTTGCTAATCCGTTGAGCTATGTCGGTAACTTTGGTTTTCTGTCGGATAACCTCGTTACGGATTTTATCCTTCAGAGAAACTCCAAGCATAGCGCGTTCCATAGCTCCCTGCGCAACCTTAAATTGGTGGACTAGTCCTACCGTGAGCGTCCACGTCTTAGCACCGTAGGTCATTACGGGTAGGAGGCACTGATTGAAGACTTTAGTTTTCAGGCATTGCGGTATAGGTGACAAGAAGATTCGACCTAATTTCCCGAATGCTGCCCAGCCCAACTGGATCCTCCTCTTGACCTACTTACATGATGCAAGAATATGATTTGTTTACCTATTTTATACAGGCTGTTTCATTCATATTTTAGGATATTAAGGTTGTTAGAAAACGTACTTTCAAATTTATAACATTAGCATGGATTAAAATTAATACATAATGCGACGGAAAAAATTATTATACATAATGAAAATCTCGCACTATAAATCTCTACATTTATGCGTAACGCACCACACCCATAAATTTCCTATCTTACTCTTAAGTTTTGAGTCATAAGTGCTATTTTCCTCTACGCTCTGTTTGCATGTCAACACGCGTTTATCAGCCCGCAAGGACGTAAGGAGGCCGTAACTCGTACGCCGTCAGAATAAGGTCGAATGTCGCATATTGTTTTAATTATGTACGCTTACGACAGATTTGGTGGTTTATGTGATAATTTATGCTGAAATCCATGTTAAGAAATGATTTATACGTGGATATAGAACATAACTTTTAGGGTTCCGTTCTTCTTCTTTCGTGTCCACGCGGCGCATCCTGGAAGCAGCTAGACCCGCTAACGCAGGGTCTAGGCCATTGATTCCCAAAGTGGTTCAGGTGGACCCCCAAATGGGGGGGGGGGGGGGGGGGGGGGGGGGTTCCACGAAAATTATTATATCGTCTTGTTTCGATTAGTGAAGAACTAAAATGTTGGCTTGACTTCACCTATCAGTGTAGGTTATTTTAAAACTTGCATATTCCATATTCAGTACAACGAGACTTGAAAAGCGAAAACTGTTAATTCGTGGTTGGAACTCAGCCGCAACGAAAATTTCCATAGTTAGATCTAATCTTCCCAGTTTTTGTCGACTGGGAATATGGTAGAAATGTAGCTGCAGGAAGTCCACAAGAACCAGCAACATTTTGAAAGCGATCTATGAGAAAAAATAGTTTGGGAACCTCAGGTCTAGGCTGACTAATCTTCACCACAATGACTAAATCTAGGGTTCTGTTGCTCAACAGAAAAACAGGGACCCTTATAGCAGAGGTTCCCAATTTCATAAGGCCATGAAACCCTTATTCCATACTTTTATTGGCGAAACCTTAGCTGGCTATTTTAATAACTAAAGTGTTCTGACTATTTTAATAAGTAGTTTGAATATATTTATGTGAGACTAAGAAGGAACAAATCATAAATGACTAACTGACCAATCCGCAGCTTCGCACGTGTAGTTTTTCCATAAAAACTATATTACTCAGGGATAATGTAGCATTCTAATGGTGAAAGAATTTTTGAAATCAGTAGTTTTTGAGTTTATTCATTACAAACATATACTAGTGGTTCACCCCGAACTGAGATCTCGCGAGTCTCCGATAAAAACAGAAAAATATTATTTGTAATCTTTGACTATCAAAATAATTCCACGAAAAACTAATCAAATAACTTGACCTACAGTTTCACTCAAATTACAGGTAACGGGAGTTCATGTTATTTGGTTACATTTTTTGGGGTAGGTACAAATTGCAGTTATTCTGGATTTCAGACTTCTGCCTATATTTGTTTCAGTTAAGCTACACGCATATCAAATTACAGCACTGTGGGGTCACTGGTGTACCCTGTGAATTTTGTTATAGTTAGTTTTTATCATGGTTAATAACTCAAAAACTATAAACATATTACGAAAAATAAAGTCTAAATGAACTAATGAATACCTTTCATTTAACGTCCCACTTGACCTGATAACATTTTAATTTTTTTTACCCCTCTTGAACCCCATCTCAACAACCCCCCAACATTTTTAGCTCATTCACGATGATCGGATCAACGCATCAAAAGTTATCCTCGGACAAACAAACATACATACAACGCCGATTTGCCCAAGTTGATTTAGAGATCTCGCTTCGATCGATCAAAAAATACAAATCTTTCCTCTTTATAATATTAGTATAGATAAGTATTGCGAAACATTTATTGTAACAAAGAAATACAATAGATAATTGATAGAGCGAAGCGAGATTTCTAAATCAACTTGGGCATATCGGCGTTGTATGTATGTATATTTGTTTGTCCGAGGATAACTTTCGAAGTGTTGATCCGATCATCGTGGAACATGGTTTATAGGTAGGTGGTAGTGATGGCACTATCCTGGTGTGACTGAGATATTAAGGTTCAAGAGGGGTAAAATAAAACAAAAAATGGGACTATCCGGTCAAATGGCACGGTTAATGAAAGGTCTTCATTAGTACATTTCGATTCCGTTTTTATTTTTAGTAAAGTTCTTGTAGTTTTCGAGTTAAGAGCCATAACAAAAACTGAAATTTGGACGAAATTGACAGGGTACACCAGTGACCACACAGAGCTGAAATTTGGTATTCGTGTAGCTTTAGTGACACAAATGTAGGGAAAAGTCTGAAATCTAGAATAACTGTAATTTATACCCCTAAAATTGTAATTATGTTTAAATACATACAACGCCGATTTGCCCGAGTTGATTTGGAGATCACGCTTCGATCGATCAATTATTTTGTTTACATTTTTTATGGTAAGATGTCGTGTATCAATAACTGATTAAAGTCAAAAGTACGGATAACGAATTGTTTGCCTTCACGCATATTTGTATCGCGTATGATAAGATATGATGATTATATACGGGTTTATTTAATTATATATACTAATATTATAAAGATGAAAGATTTGTATTTTTATGTGTGTGTATGTTTGTAATGAATAAACTACTGGTCCGATTTCAAAAATTCTTTCAGCATTGGATAGCTGCATTCACCCTGAGTGATATAGGCTATATTTATTGCTAGAAAAGATTAGGGATCCTTACTAAAACTTAACTAACGTAACCCAAGGTGTAAAAAAGTGCCCTAAAACGTCTTTCGCCGCATGCGCTGCGGAAACTATTGATGATAGAACAAAAGTATGTTCTACAATATTATAGAACATATCAATATCTACAAAAACTTCGGTATACCATATGTCCAACTATTATCGTTATGTCACAATAACCACTTTTTACATTTTAAAAGTTGATAGAAACACCATACAAAATTATAATATTATAAAAGGAAAGATTTGTATTTTTGTAACGAATAAACTCAAAAACTACTAATCCGATTTAAAAAAATATTTCATCATTAGAATGCTACATTATTCCTGAGTAAATTAAGCTACTTTTTATCCGATTGCGCAGAAAGAGGGCAATGTTTTTATTGACAAACCATGCGTGCGAAGCTGCAGGCGGGTCAGCTAGTATAATATCTTTCAATAACCATCAATTAGATGTTTCGCATCTGCCGGGCGTGACGACCACATAATTTTTTCCGACATCATCCACAGCCCAACTTCACCCACTGCTGGGTATATGCCTCCCTCTGCACGTGCCATTCTCCTGTGCCCGCCTCATCCAGTTCCGACCCGCGATGCTCGCTACATCTGCCCGTCTCGCTGCTGGTCGGCCGACGTCTGCACCCGACATATTTCGTCATAACTCCAAAACCATACCGTAAAATTTCTGTCTATTTCGAACGCCAGCCAGCCGAGTTGGACGAATGAACTGTTTCTGGAAGTTGGACCTGCCTAACTGGACTGAGTGTCCTAGGTTTTTTTAAATGAAAACTTCTTTAGGCGTGTTGGGTATTTTTGAGATGGGAAAAAAACCATTGATCTCAACCTTAGGTTTATCAACCTTTTTGTGTTTTTACACGTAAATTGTTTAGTTTATATTATTTTTAGTTTAATTTAGACGGTCTATTTATATTTATTCTTCTTGTATAAAGTAAATCCGTTTTTGGCAGTATGTTACGCTTAGCATAAGTTTGTATGTTATACAATAAGAGCTGTGGATTTTGTTAAATAAATAAACAATAAAAATAAAACTCGCGACACTGTCACCGACATCTCGGTATATAATTTGACGTTTTTTAGTTTGTGGGGGGGCATAAGACAACTTTCTTAGTAATTTTTCATATTTATGCGACATCCATCATGATCATTTTGAAACATCCGAATTTTTGAAGGGAAAACTTCTTTAGGCGCGTTGGGCATTTTTTGAGATGGGAGAAAACCATTGAACTCGCGACACTGTTACCGTTAGCGTTGCTGACACCTCTATATGAAGTGAAAACTTCTTTAGGCGCGTTGGGCATTTTTTGAGATGGGAAAAAACCATTGAATTTGCCACACTGTTACCGTTAGCGTTGCTGACACCTCTGTATATGAAATGAAAACTTCTTTAGGCGCGTTGAGCATTTTTTGAGATGGGAAAAAACCATTGAACTCGCGACACTGTTACCGTTAGCGTTGCTGACACCTCTGTATATGAAGTGAAAACTTCTTTAGGCGCGTTGGGCATTTTTTGAGATGGGAAAAAAACCATAGAACTCGCGACACTGTTACCGTTAGCGTTGCTGACACCTCTGTATATGAAGTGAAAACTTCTTTAGGCGCGTTGAGCATTTTTTGAGATGGTAAAAAACCATTGAACTCGCGACACTGTTACCGTTAGCGTTGCTGACACCTCTGTATATGAAGTGAAAACTTCTTTAGGCGCGTTGAGCATTTTTTGAGATGGGAAAAAACCATTGAACTCGCGACACTGTTACCGTTAGCGTTGCTGACACCTCTGTATATGAAGTGAAAACTTCTTTAGGCGCGTTGGGCATTTTTTGAGATGGGATAAAAAACCATAGAACTCGCGACACTGTTACCGTTAGCGTTGCTGACACCTCTGTATATGAAGTGAAAACTTCTTTAGGCGCGTTGAGCATTTTTTGAGATGGGAAAAAACCATTGAACTCGCGACACTGTTACCGTTAGCGTTGCTGACACCTCTGTATATGAAGTGAAAACTTCTTTAGGCGCGTTGAGCATTTTTTGGGATGGGAAAAAAACCATAGAACTCGCTACACTGTTACCGTCACCGACACCTCTTTATTTAAGTATCTCGTAATTGTTCAAGTTTCCACTTGTGTCGGCACTCCCGGAGTGCTACTTTTTTTATACCACTCGGAGATAGAACATGCATATGGCCCACCTGATGTTAAGTGGTACCATCGGCTATAACAAAGTATTGTCTCGTAAGTATTGTCTCCTACGATGCACCGCCTTGCGTCCATCAACTTGAGGCATACATGTGTAAAGCCTCATGTGCCTATAATTTTACCGGCAACCATACCCTTCAAACCGAAACACAGCAATGCTGTGCTTGGCGCCAGAAATAAGTACGGTGGTAGTACTTCCCCGTGCGAGCCCTTTCACAAAGAACTCTACTACCCTTGAGGAACTCAACTACTATTGATTGTCTTCTCTGGATTTGATCACTGACCTCATCTTGAAGTTAGACCTGCCTAACTGGACCGTTTGTCCTAGGCAGACGTACTCCTTAACAACTTCGAGATTAGAGTATCCAACTGATACCAGGTTGATTGGTGATGCATATCCTAAAATTTACCACAATGTAATGTGACTGTTTGTCAGCAGAATGTCGAAAATGGGGGTGATTCAGTGTAATTATTATTAGTAATGCGTTTATCGTGTTTCCGCTAAACGGGTGATGATAAATTGACTGGTAATTTAGCGTCGTGTATAATGTTACAGTTGTTTTAATAGTTTATCAAAAAATCAATATGAGAGAAGAGCCAAGAAGCTCAAAAGCAACGAAGAGCTAGTTGATGCAAGGCTCCTCAGCCTGGAGCATCGACGGAAGGTTGCTAGCCTCTCGGTTTTTTATCGAGTACATTTCGGGGAATGTGCTGCGGAACTTTTCAACCTAATCCCACCTAATCTCCATTCTACCATCGGACAACCAGGCGCTCTGCGGTAGGATGGTAAAAATACCTCCCATTCGCAAAAAGCGGTTCTCTTCGACCTTTATTATGCGCACCGCTAAAGAATAGAACACCTTGCCAGAGTCTGTGTTTCCTGATAGCTGCAACCTGGATATCTTTAAGTCGCGAGTGAATAGGTTTCTTCTAGGCAAGCGTGTACCATCATAGACTGCATCATCGATTACCATCAGGCGAGATCGTGGTCTGTAATATATTTAAAAAAAATGTCACAGAACACAAATATCCTAACGAAAGGAAATATAAAACAAAACTAAGGTACTTAGATAAGTTGATGGATCCATATAAGTACAAACGTTCAGTGGCGATTTACTAGATAATAAAATAACGCTGGACATTTCAGACAGCACCATCTAGCTCCAAACTAAGCAAAGCTTGTACTATAGGAAACAGATAACGGATTATCTATAATGTATAGAGAAATAATAACCAGACCCAGAACTAATATCGTTGGGCAAATATCGCAAACATTTGTTCCGCGGTAGGAATCGAACCAGCAACCTCCTGCGTCTCAGACAACTATTCGCCCACCGGAGTAAACCAATAAACAAGGCCTTGTAGAATTCTACATTACGGTCAGAGGCATACATACATCACATTTTTTTTTAATACATTTTATGCTTGCGGTTCTCCAAGATCTCGCCTGATGGTCAGCAATGATGCAGTCTACGATGGTTCACATTTCCTGATTGTTTACAAAAATACCCCGTTATCGAGAACGATGATCGGGTTGATGATGCCTCTCGACTTCGTCATGCCACAATTATTTCTTCCTACATTAGATCATACGAAAAAATCGTAAAATCCGAGAAATGTGTTTATAATAATTCACCGAGCACAAATACACATGACGCGCTGTCTAAGTTAGTCAGTGATGACATCACTCTTTGTGTTCTGAGAGTGGTCTCAGTGGAACGATGAAGCGAGAGGCGAAAACCATGAAAGATCGTAAGTATAAATAAGAATACAACCTGTACCTTTTTATTAACAAAAATATAACCGGCTTCAGAAAACAGAAAATCTAATGTGCAGATACCTTTGCAAATACATTTTGAGTAATGTGCCCAGGAACTATACGATCTGATCCCGCCATCTCCATCACCATCAAAGGACAAGCAGGCGCAAGGATCAGTACCATCCGTACCTAGTTGATATACCACCCATTCGCACACACCGTTTTGGTTCTACGTTCTTGATGCGCACAGCTAAGGTATGGAAAACTTTATTGTCGTCTGTTTTTCCTAAAGAATACAAACCGGGCCTCTTTAAGGTAAGAGCGAATAGGTTTCTTTTAGTTAGATCTTCGTGTTCGTTTTAGAGCACATCATCGCTTAGCATCAGGTGAGATTATGGTAAAACGAAGAACTATACAGTTAGTACTCAATCTTTATCTTGTGTCATTCCTGTGTTTTTTTACATATTTTTTATAAAGAACTAGCTGACCCGCCCGCGACTTTGCACGCTTGAAACTTCCCGTTCCCGTGGGAACTTCGGGATAAAAACTACATAAAACACTCACGGCAAAGTGACGCGACACTTCACGTAAATGACTTCACGTCAATGAACGACGGTTAAATTCTACGGATATTGGTCATAGAAAAATACTAAAATCACGATTAAAAATGGGAGGGTGGGGGTAGGAGGGTGAAAAATACTTTACGACCTATTCTCATACCTACCAAATATACACGGTGTCCTTTAAATCAATGTTTTCCCAGAACAAACATCGTTCAGACCATGGTCTACTAACAGTTTATAATATCAAATTAAAAAACAAAATGTAATCGGTCTATGAAAAATATAAAAAGTATATTTTAACGTTATGCCCTACAACATAGTCAGCGCGCTGACCGTTAGCTACTAGATACCTATCTAACTAAGAAGTCGGTATACGCTAGAATACGCTACGGCTAGCGTTGCCCATGAACTTTATGTCACGGTTAGTTTTTGAACAAAGTTAGACTTATTTGAGAAGGTCTAGATTTTTTATTATTCTCTTATTTGATGCTATAAACAGTTATAAGGCCATGGTCTGAGCAACGTTTGTTCTGGGAAAACAGTGATTTAAAGGGTACCGTGTACATCATGGGGGGTGGGGGTAGGTGGGTGAAAAATACTTTACGACCTATTCTCATACCTACCAAATATACAAAACAAAATCATTAAAATCGGTCGAGCCGTTTCGGAGGAGTGCGACCATAAACACCGTGACACGACATTTTTATATATTAGAAGATAATCTTTCATTCTTTATTCTTTATTCTTTATTGTACACAAATAGATTTACAGATAAAAATAGCTTACAAAATGGACATGTACAAAGGCGAGCTTAACCCTAATAAGAGTTTTCTTCCAGCAAACCTTTGAAGATAGATATATTTGATTATAGTGGTGGGTACGTGCACAGAGAATGACATTGGAGTAGAATACTAATATATAGCATATACTATAATAAATACAACACTTAACCATATTAAAAAATAATAATAATACCTATATACTATACCTACA
Organism: Philereme vetulata; assembly: GCA_918857605.2. Lineage (NCBI taxonomy): Eukaryota > Metazoa > Arthropoda > Insecta > Lepidoptera > Geometridae > Philereme > Philereme vetulata. The sequence goes on from OU975434.1 coordinate 1,462,202, forward strand.
TTAGAGATAAACATAATACATTATACAAAATATAAATAATATACCTACTTATACATAATAAATAACCTAAAAGCTTACAAGGACAGGTAATGCTCTTTGACTCTAAGCTTAAAAGTGCTTAGTGATGGACTTGCGCGGATAGAGTGTGGTAGAGAATTCCACAGGTTGACTCCATGGACAGTGAAGGAACCGCCATAGCGACTGGAGGAATGAGGAGGGGTTTTGAGAAGGAGGGACTTAGATGACCTACAAGTCATCTCCGGTAGGACAAGAAAATCGAAGCGCTCACGGAGGTAAGAAGGAGCTAACGGATTGAAAAGAGTGTTGAAATCTATATTATGATTATATATATATATATATAATCTTTATTATGTACTGTTCCGTACAGTCTGTCCTGTGCGTATGTCAAATATAAATGTTCTTTTCTTTCTTTCCTGAGGTACACACGTCCACACATCAAGCTATATGTTTCCAGTATAAGCTGACCTCGCATTGTGTAGGTTTTTCGTATAATGAGAGGTCAGCTTATACTGGAAATTATAGCTTGATGTGTAGCCGTGTGTACCTACTCCTTTTCTAACAAAAAAATGTGGCCATCACAGGACGCCCGGCAAATGTGAAACATCTAAATTGATGGTTTTTGAAAGATAATTATATAATTACTTAATGAAAACCGTTTATAATCATCTTATCATACGCAATATAAATAGGTACGCGTGACGGCAAACTATTCTTCATCCATTATTATAAATACGGGATTTATCACGTACCGTCTTATCGGTGTTTCGACCGACAATGTGCGAGGCGAGACGTTATTCGGAGCGGATCGCACTCACCCTGATGAAGGTTCACGAATTGAACCGAAACATTGTCGGTCGAAACACCGATAAGACGGTACGTGATAAATCCCGTATTCTTCATCCGTATTTTTGACATTCGATTTTATACTTTTACTTTCCTTATATTGGAGTAATACCAGACACCTTACCCACAATCTTACTTACATCCTAACTCTTACCATACTAGACGCATGCCGTCACGGCGTGGCGGCATCCTAGGCGCGTCAATATATGTCTCATATAAATAAATACGAGTAACTTTTTAACAAAAAAATAAAACCGACTTCAGATAAGAGAAACAAACTACTGAACCGATTTCAATGAAATTTATATGGGATCAATCTGAAAGTATATCCTTTCAAATAATAAAATATTTTTTCAAATCGGTTAATAAAGGACGGAGTTATGAGGTAACAAACATAACAACATAAAACTTAAACAAATAAATAAATAAATATGGCTGGACACTTAACACAGCGCTATCTAGCCACAAACTGAGCAGAGCTTGTACTATGGGAACCAGATAACTGATAGAATACGTATATACATTTTTTTTGTAAATACATACTTCTGTAGATTATGCAAACATTTGTTCCGCGGCGGGAATCGAACCCGCTACCTCCTGCATCTCAGCCGGCTATTCTGTCACTGACCACGGCCCACTGCACCACGGAGATTGTCAAACAAATGTAATACTTATACGGTTTTCTCATAGATGCCATTGTCAGAACTGGACCAAATGGAAATGCCAGCTTTCAAATAAAAAAATGAATCATCAAAATCGGTTTACCCAGTCGAAAGTTCTGAGGTTAACAAACATGAAAAAAAATACAGTCGAATGGTGAACCTCCTCCTTTTTAGAAATCGGGTAAAACAGACTCGCTACCGCTTATAACCAAGCTCGCATCCTTATCCAATTGAGACAGAGGCTGCGCAAAGCTTGGTATCTGTCTTCGTGTTTAATTGCCAATGCATCGGATATTATCTAAAGTCCTGTACCAGAATCGTACACGATTGAAGTTTAGTACAGCGAGATAGTACGTGCGCACACAAGATGCGCGCGCGCGAGGATCTCGAAGAGCGCCGCGCCTTGGCGAGACGTAAATCATGTTTTGTGTGACATAATTTGTTAGCTAGTTGTGAATTTACCTGAGATAATTGACGTTACAAAGTTTACGTGGCAATGAATGAACGTTCTTATCAAAATTGTTGTATATTTTTCAAATACAGTGTAAACTCCATGTAACGTCACTCGTTTTAACGACAAACTCTCTAAAGCGTCGAAATCACTCGGCTTTGGTTGGTTTAGCTTGTCTTGCATACAATGGTACACTATGTATATAGCATTACACCCACTCTCAATAACGACAACAATTTGTAATAAAAAGTTCTTTTTAAGTTGCCAAATTAGTAAAAACTGCGCAGCTGTGTATATCCTTTTGTCGTTTTATTATCCTAGACCATAATAAACTCTACTGTCGGCATCATACACACCAAACTTTCTAAGAAATCCGTTCTTTTGTTTACAAAATGGGATTGCTTGCACGTGTAGCTGCAGACTGTTGTTAGTAGAAGTGATGGATTTTATCTATACGTTGTCATATTCTTAGTAGCTCACAAACTTTCAAATTGTAAACATGGCTAGTAAGAGAAAATCACTGTGTATTGACGAAAAAGTTTTGATGATACGCGCGATAGAGGCGGGAGAGAAAAATTAAAACAGATTTTTATTGTAGGTGCTATTTAACAAGACAAATCAGAAATGAACGTTTTCTTTTTCTAATACAGATTTTACTTCTCTCCATTTAACGACAACTCTCTATAACGTCAAAATATGCTCAGTCCCTTGAGTGTCGTTATATAGAGTTTACACTGTAATTTATATTTGGCACAGAAGCCAGCTTACTAAGTCTGATTCTGCATTATTATATTATGCTATGTTTATTTTATTGTGTTCTGTTTTAGTTCTGGTTGTGGCACTAACTTAGCTGAAACAGATAATTGTTACTCGCAAAATATCAACCTGCTCTGGCATAAATGTATTTTATTTTTATTTTTTACTAGTGAACCCGCCGAACTTCGTACCGCCTTGACATGCATATAACGCGAGCTGTCAATATACGTCACCCTGGTAGAATTGTCAATTGTTGTCCCCGACCATCATTATGTATGAGAAAATGAATGACTGCCACAAATAATTCAATACCAAAATAAGCCATATATCTCCCACCCGTTCTGAGTTTTAGCGAGACTAACGGACAGCAATTCATTTTTATATATATAGACAATATCTCGGGATTACTACGACCGAAGCATCTGTTTCAAACGATATTCCTTTTTTTTTATTATAAAAGAGCTAAGGTTAGATTATAAATAATTTTATATGGTGGTTAAGTATTCTTAAACTTTCTAATTTTGCGCGCAATTATCTTAATTTTTTCTTTCATAAGAACCTTCTCCTGACAATAAGAAATACAACAAAAAAAGAATTAGCGAAATCGGTCCAGCCGTTCACGCGCGATGGCGTGACCAAGGGAAATAGGGATTCATTTTTATATATAGAGATGCCTATACCAGATTCATCGAATTTTTAGTTCTAGGACATGCCGGTGTTTTCTATCGTCGTTTTGAGTGCCTGTAAATGAAAAAAATATATTGGTGCAATTATTGTCGGGGTATTAGATCTCAGTAAGTCACTACAGCTCTTAAATGTTCGTACATCTCAAGCCTCGTACGCACTAGGATACATTTGTCTAGAAACATTGTATCGAGCGAGACACGGTCTCAAAGTCTCATAATGTCTTTATGTATCGAGACATGTTTCTCCGTACGCGTCGGCTGTCCGGGTTTTGTCAAGACATCAAAGGCAAGAGACCAGTGTCGCGAGTCAAGGAAAGTGCTTGGACGAACGAACGCGTTCTTAAAACATCTCGGAAGATACATGCTTTCGAAACAAACACGCAGACATGTCAGGAGATGTTTTCATTTTAAAATGAATAGGTATAAACTAAGAAGAGACGTCCTCCTTTCTCCAAAATATTGTTGTGCCCAACAGAGTCCATATTGACTAACTAGACACCACCTATTATTATATTGTGGAATACAATGAACGATTGAGCATTGATATAAGTTGCGAATTTGCGATACATGTCTCTAGTGTGTAGCGTGTGTGAGAACATGAGTGTCTTGACCGAACCATTCTATCTATCTTTGTTTTTGCCTGACCAGAGCGGTAAGCAAATCTAAATATCATAGGTAAATTGTGCTGTGCGTAAAAGTGGTGCGCACAGCTGCTTATTGATCGCGCGAAGCGAGATCTCCAAATCAACTTGGGCAAATCGGCGTTGTATGTATATATATATTTGTTTGACCGAGGATAACTTTCGAAGCGTTGATCCTATCAACGTGAAATTTGATACATACTTAGGTAGGTAGTGATGGCACAATTTTGGTGTGACCAAATGAGCTAAAAATGTTGGGTGGTTGTTGAGATATTGGGGTTCAAGAGGGGTAAAAAAAAAGAAATTAAGACGAAGAAGAAAATATTAAGTCAAGTGGGACGTCAAATGAAAGGTCTTCATTTTTAGTAAAGTTCTTGTAGTTTTTGAGTTATTAGCCATTATAAAAACTTAACTTTGACGAAATTCACAGGGTACATCAGTGACCCCACTGTGCTGTAATTTTGTATGCGTGTAGTTTAAGTGTCACAAATATAATAATAAATAAATATTGATGGACATTTCATACAGCGCTATCTAGCCCCAAACTAAGCAGAGCGTGTACTATGAGAACCAGATATCTGATAGAATACTTATGTACTTCTTTTTGTAAATACATGCATATAATATATAAAAAAACACCCGGACGCTGAAAAAATATATGTAGATCATGCAAACATTCGTTCCGTGGCGGTAATGGAACCCTCTACCTCCTGCGTCTCAGCCGGCTATACGCCCCACTGCGCCACGGAGCTCGTCGCAAAGTCAAAAGTCAAAATATAGGCAATAGTCTGATATCTAGAATAACTGCAATTTTTTCCCAAAAAAAAAGATTAACCAAATAACATGAACTCCCGTTACCCGTAATTTTAATGTAACTGTAGGTCAAGTTATCTGGCTGTTTATTTCGTGGCACTATTTGATAGATACAGATTACGAATAGGTAATATATTTTTGTTTTTATGCGAGGATCATGAGATCTCAGTTCGGAGCGAACCACTAGTAATGGAATATAGAGGATGTTCGAGGAAGTACGGTCGTTAGATGATAGAGATCTGAGACATTCATGTAACCATCTCACGAGCAGCTAAACATCGGTCACCCGCCGCACTAAGTACCATTCCCCGCCTAGCAGTCTAACAAGTCATCGATTTCTAAGCGGCTTAGCACGTTTTCTACTGAACCAGTTTTAGTATCAGATGGATTAATCATTCCCTATTTACGTTTGAAATATTATTGTATTATCGCTGTTACCACTTGTAGACTCCATAAATTAATAAATCGTTTAAAGTGCAAGGTGTTCGCTTTTATAACAAACTCCCAAGTGATGTACAAAAATTGTCAATTAACAAATTTAAAAACGCAATTAAACTAAATCTTTATAAAAAAGCCTACTATAAAATATCGGATTATTTAGATGATAGAGAAGCTTGGGATTGAAATTGCTCAACTCGTTCAAAATGTTACAATTTAGACGTAATTTATTTCCTGTATTGTTATGTATTCTAAAAGGATTATTAAAAAACAACCAGCCTTGTTTCTTGCTTTTCTTTCCTGGCTTGGTCGCGAAGGAACAGGCAGTAAAATTGAAGTTTCTAAGTGATCCTTGTGATTTTAATGAATAAAAGATTTTGACTTTGACTATTGTCGACTTCCGTAGCGCAGTGGGCGAATAGGCGGCTGACACGCAGGAGGTTGCGGGTTCAAATGTTTGCATCATCTACAGATATTTGTTCCGGTTTGGCTGTTTCTCAGTGGAAGCATTCAGATTGAGAATCTATAGGCCCCTTCTCGGTCAAACCGGCCAAAAATGAGCAACTTAATTTTTCCTTATCACTTCTTTTTTTTATACTACTTATATGGCAAACGAGCATGCAGTCCAGCAGATGTTAAGTGGCTACTGCAGCTCATGGATATCCACATAGAATTCAAAACAAGCTATTATGTTGTCTTGATCTGTATGTGGATACATTGCCATACTATAGGACTTAGCTGTTATGCCTATGTGCCAGTAATACCAGGAACATACGAGGGTCATTCAATAAATACTTAGCCTACAAAAATAAACGAAAATTTTTGAAAAGTAGCAATTTATTTTTCAACATAGTCTCCTTTTAGTTCGATACACTTAGCCCAGCGATGCTCCAACTTTTTTAACCCGTCCGAAAAATAGTTTTTATCAAACTCTGCAAAATAGGCCTCCGTGGCGGCGATGACCTCCTCATTTGATCCATATCTATTCCCAGCGAGAGATTTTTTCAGATTAGGAAACAGAAAGAAATCACAAGGGGCCAAATCTGGAGAATACGGTGGATGGGGCAGCAATTCGTAGCGTAATTCGACTAATGTGGCCATGGCAACGGCAGACGTGTGAACCGGTGCGTTGTCGTGGTGAAACAGCACTTTTTTCTTCGCCAGATGGGGTCGTTTTTTCTTTAATTCGGCGTCGAATCGGCCCAATAAATCGGCATAGTAAAGCCCTGTAATTGTTTTACCCTTCCCGAGGTAATCGATGTAGATCACACCTTGTGAATTCCAGAAAACGGTGGCCATAACTTTTCCGGCCGATTTTACAGTTTTCGCCTTCTTTGGAGCACGTTCCCCGGTCTGGATCCATTGTTTTGATTGCTCCTTGGTCTCTGGTGTGTACCAGTGGATCCAGGTTTCATCGACGGTCACAAAACGACGCAAAAACTCCGCTGGATTCCGCTTAAACACCGCCAAACACGTCTCCGATGTGGTCTCACGGTTGCACTTGTTTTCCGATGTGAGTAAACGCGGCACCCATCGCGCCGACAGCTTTTTCATGCCGAGTTCCTCGTGATGAATATGATGCACTGTTCCTTCTGAAATGCCTACAGTCTCAGCTAGATCCCGAACCTTCAATCGGCGATCTGCCAATACGAGATCATGGATTTTTTTAATGTTTTCCTCCGTAGCAGCTGTTTTCGGTGCACCTGGACGTGGTTCATCAAAAACCGACGTACGGCCACGTGCAAACTCGTTGAAGCAATTCTTGACGGTGGCCATCGATGGAGAAGAGTCACCGTACACAGCATCCAAGCGCTCTTTGATTTCGATGCGCGTTTTCCCTTCCAAAAATAGGAATCGAATCACCGAACGATATTGCTCTTTTACATTTTTGTAAAACCGATCGATACGTTCGCTTCCATAAGTTGTCAAATTAAAACAAATGAAGGGATTGGAATGAAAATTTTAAAAAAGAATTAAAAAAGAATGTGCTACACTGTGGTAAAACTCTTTTGAAACTACAGCGCCCTCTGGCGATGAGGCTAGGTACTTATTGAATGCACCTCGTACCATTACTATCTAACCGGAACACAGCAGCATAAGTACTGCTATTTGGCGGCAGATAAAGGTAAGGCGGTGGTGCCCACTTCCTCGAGCCCGTTCACAAAAAAGCTCTACCACCAGTAAACTTCCAAGTTCTAAGTTCTTTCCAGTAACGTAGTAAAAAAGTATGTATTTTTATCTGGTATTGATACAGTTCAGTCTATCATACAAAGTATTTAAGTAGGTTTATTTATGTAGTATGTACCTATATTATGCAATTTTCATTAGTTCCCTTTCCTGTGCACTACCTACACATCTTTATCTACAATACACAAAGGTTATGTGGAAGATAATGCTCTTTAGCATTAAGTTCGCCTTTCTTCTAGTTTTATAAGTGTAACAAAGTATTTTCAATCAATCAATAAGACAAGTATTCTATCAGATTTCTGGTCCCCATAGTACAAGCTCTGCTTAGTTTGGAGCTAGATAGCGCTGTGTGAAATGTCCAGCATTATTATTTAGCCTTGACTATCCCAGTGCAGGGCGAAAGCCTCCCGAACGAATGTTGTCTGCCTCAGTGTTGAATCGCGACGATTAGACGAACGGAAGGAAATTTAAAAACAAGCTTTTATATAACTCATAACCAGAACCGCAAGCAGATTCAAATGAGTTCAAACAATTGTTGCGTAGTGTTAGTTGCGAGTTCCTACGGTCACATTCCGGCTCCAACATCAGAACCTAGATATTGTCCAGTGTTTTAGCGACTAAACACGTTTAAGTTTAATGTTTTAGTATGATTTGAAAACTTCTTAAATCATGTTTAGCCACGAGGCATCGTTCCGCAAGTCTCCCTTAGGACATTCTCAAAGTTGAGAAAGGTCTAAATACTTGATAACTGGTGACAGCCGAAGTACTGATGACAACAAAAGTGGAGTCCGTACTATTATTATAAATTCTACAGTCTGCTTATAATGCTTTCACAACTAAATGGCTGGACGGATTTCGTTGAAATTTGGTAGGTATATAGATAGACTATGACCAGGATTGGGATATAGAGCACTTTTTACCAGACTGCGCACTAAGGGGGTAATGTTTTTTTATTGACAAACCACGTGCAAAGCCGCGCGCAGGTCAGCTAGTGTTAAATATTTCTGAGAGCTGGCGCTCAGATCATCATCAGCCATGAGATAACTACGTGGGTCATTCAATAAATACTTAGCCTACAAAAAGTAAACGAAAATTTTGGAAAAGTGGCAATTTATTTTTCAACATAGTCTCCTTTTAGTTCGATACACTTAGCCCAGCGATGCTCCAACTTTTTTAACCCGTCCGAAAAATAGTTTTTGTCAAACTCTGCAAAATAGGCCTCCGTGGCGGCGATGACCTCCTCATTTGATCCATATCTATTCCCAGCGAGAGATTTTTTCAGATTAGGAAACAGAAAGAAGTCACAAGGGCCCAAATCTGGAGAATACGGTGGATGGGGCAGCAATTCGTAGCGTAATTCGACCAATTTGGCCATGGCAACGGCAGACGTGTGAACCGGTGCGTTGTCGTGGTGAAACAGCACTTTTTTCTTCGCCAGATGGGGTCGTTTTTTCTTTAATTCGGCGTCGAATCGGCCCAATAAATCGGCATAGTAAAGCCCTGTAATTGTTTTACCCTTCCCGAGGTAATCGATGTAGATCACACCTTGTGAATTCCAGAAAACGGTGGCCATAACTTTTCCGGCCGATTTTACAGTTTTCGCCTTCTTTGGAGCACGTTCCCCGGTCTGGATCCATTGTTTTGATTGCTCCTTGGTCTCTGGTGTGTACCAGTGGATCCAGGTTTCATCGACGGTCACAAAACGACCCAAAAACTCCGCTGGATTCCGCTTAAACAGCGCCAAACACGTCTCCGATGTGGTCTCACGGTTGCACTTGTTTTCCGGTGTGAGTAAACGCGGCACCCATCGCGGCGACAGCTTTCTCATGCCGAGTTCCTCGTGAAGAATATGATGCACTGTTCCTTCTAAAATGCCTACAGTCTCAGCTAGCTCCCGAACCTTCAATCGGCGATCTGCCAATACGAGATCATGGATTTTTTTAATGTTTTCCTCCGTAGCAGCTGTTTTCGGTGCACCTGGACGTGGTTCATCAAAAACCGACGTACGGCTACGTGCAAACTCGTTGAACCAATTCTTGACGGTGGCCATCGATGGAGAAGAGTCACCGTACACAGCATCCAAGCGCTCTCTGATTTCGATGCGCGTTTTCCCTTCCAAAAATAGGAATCGAATCACCGAACGATATTGCTCTTTTTCCATTTTTGTAAAACCGATCGATTCGTTCGCTTCCATAAGTTGTCAAATTAAAACAAATGAAGGGATTGGAATGAAAATTTGAAAAAAGAATTAAAAAAGAATGTGCTACACTGCGGTAAAACTCTTTTGAAACTACAGCGCCCTCTGGCGATGAGGCTAGGTACTTATTGAATGCACCTCGTATGTTGCAATAGTTTCAATCTGTCGTCAAAAAAAGCCTACCAATTTACAAAGTATTAATGTAGTAGAAACCGTCTGCAAACATACTAACCAATTTAAATCAACCGTATTATCCATTTCAAAGTAAAATTGTGTGCAACGTAAGTTGCGCAATTGCCCCCCAGGACAATGCAGCGTCGCAATGTGTGATCGATCATTGGACACTGTTAGGCACAACAATACACAAGCTATACAAGTTTAAAAACTGAAACCCGACAACGTAATACCTGTCGATGGTAGCCTATGTCACCCGCGCCATAATAACTAATAGATTGACACCTCATTCATCAAAATCGGATGAGTAGTTTAGGCGCTACGGTAGAACATACATCCATAGATTGTTAAAAACATAACTCTTCCTTTTGGCTTTGCCATAGTCAAGTAAAAATGTAGCCTATGTCACCCGCGCCACAATAACTAATCGATTGACACCTCATTCATCAAAATCGGATGAGTAGTTTAGGCGCTACGGTAGAACATACATCCACAGATTGTTAAAAACATAACTCTTCCTATTGGCTTTGCCGTAGTCAAGTAAAAATGTAGCCTATGTCACCCGCGCCATAATAACGAATCGATTGACACCTCATTCATCAAAATCGGATAAGTAATTTAGACGCTACGGTGAAACATACGTTAATACAAACATACACCTTTTGGCTTCGCCGTAGTCGGTGAAATAGTCAACAAATCAACGAACAAACATCCAGAAAGTGAAAACAAGCAAAGCTAACACTCGTCCCGTCAACAGTACTTACTAAGGCTTGTACTTAGCGAAACACGAATGCGTCTGTGACACGCTTTCATTTCTAGCGTTTTATTTACACGTGTTTATATGCACGGGGGGACGAGACGTGGCGACGTAAGGGGGGGGGGGAGGACATGTGGACAACTCACAGACACTGCCGTGGATAGAAATAACTTTAAAATTTTATGTCGTTTCTGTGTCTGCCAGGTTTACATATTATAATTCATTCAAAGATTCATTTATTTGCGATACATTACCTTGGTACTAAATTAATCTAGGTACAGCCATTATCAGCATACAAGCATGCAAAATTCCTTACAAATATTATACACTTTGAGGACAGGCAGGTTAAGTAAGTCGCTCGGCGAACCAAAAATGCCTGGAGGAGCTATTGGGCCATGGTAGATATAATGAAAGGAGATCTTCCCTTATCGCTCAAGAGAAAGCTAATGTAGGTACGTATGCATCCTACCCGTTTTGGCATATGGTGCGCAGAACTGGTCTCTGACCAACATTTTAAGGTACACGCTCCAAGTTTGTCAGCGTGCGATGGAACGCAGCATCTTGGGTGTCACGCGAACGGACCAAGTCCGGAACACTGAACTGCGCTCAAAGACCAAAATTGTTGGCGTAGCCACCAAAGCCGCTCAGCTGAAGTGGAACTGGGCCGGGCATGCCAAGTGAGCTGCGGGCAAGGATAACCACCGAGTGGCGTCCTGACCCAGCGAGAAGGCGACGAGGCAGACCGAAACGATAGCGTGACGAGCTGGATAAATTCCTAACGGATTGGCAATCAGCTCAGGACCGCGAAGTCAGAAAGGAAAAGCGGGGGGGGGAAGGGGCTTTGCCCAGCAGTGGGACACAAATGGCTGATAATAATAATAATAATTATTATACACTAGCTTCCGCCAGCGGCTTCGCACGCGTTGTTTGTCAACAAAAAGTCAACTATGTGTTAATCCATGTAATAATCTACGTGCATACCGAATTTCATTGAAATCGGTTCAATCGTTACGCCGTGATTGAGTTACAAACAAACAAACTAGTTAATTATCAGTGATTAAGTATCAGTTTATTATATACTAGCTGACCAATCCGCAGCTTCGCACGCGTAGTTTTTCAATAAAAACATTACCCTCCTTCTGCGCAGTTGGGTAAAAAGTAGCCTATGTCACCCGGGGATAGTGTAGCTTTCCAACAGTGAAAGATTTCAATCATTATTATAAATACGGGATTTATCACGTACCGTCTTATCGGTGTTTCGACCGACAATGTTTCGGTTCAATTCGTGAACCTTCATCAGGGTGAGTGCGAGGGCGAGACGTTATTCGGAGCGGATCGCACTCACCCTGATGAAGGTTCACGAATTGAACCGAAACACCGATAAGACGGTACGTGATAAATCCCGTATTTATAATAATGATTGAAATCAATCACGAAAGTTTTCTAAGTAAAATAGTGAAAGATTTTTTTAAATCGGTCCAGTAGTTTCGGAGCCTATTCAATACAAACAAACAAACAAACAAATCTTTGCTCTTTATAATATTAGTATAGATCAATGACGACCTCCGTGGTGCAATGGGCGATAAGCCGGCTGAGACGCAGGAGGTAGCGGGTTCGATTCCCGCAGCAGAACAAATGTTTGCATGATCTACATATATTTGTTCCGGGTCTGGTTGTTTCTCTATGTGTATTATGTATAAGTATTTACAAAAAAAAAGCAAGTAGGTATATACGTATTATATCAGTTATCTGGTTCCCATAGTACAAGCTCTGCTTAGTTTGGGGCTAGATGGCGCTGTGTGACATGTCAAGCATATTATTATAATTAAAAATATATAAAGTCATTGGAATTTGTCTTGGAAGTAATCTTTCTGTACGAGTATTTTAAGTTGGGCGAATCGGCGTTCATAATATATGTTTGACCGATGGTAACTCTTGAAGCGTTAATCCGGTATTCTTGAAATTTGGTATACATATATAGGTATATATTTGGTATATATAGTGATGGTACAATCCTGGTGTCCAAGGAAGGTAAGCTTCAATTAATCTTTTATTGAATTAAAAAGTTGCTAAAAACATCACGTGATTAATGGACGACTCCCAAGACGCGCCAAATAGATGCTTCATATAAAAATTACGTATTAAAATAATATAACACCCAAATCATTTGATATTTAATTCCATAAAAACTAATCGGTGACAATCCCGCCCTTTTATGGCATCTATTTTTACAGAAATCCTTACGTGGCGTTGATAATTATATCCGCAGGGTGGCAGGATGTAGTACTCTCATATCCTCTGAGAGCTTCAGATCTGGCGGAAACGACGTGTTGTTGGCATGATTCAGTTCTTTCTTTGCGTTATTTGTTACAAGTTGTTTTAGTAGGGTTTCTCTTTTAAGGGTTCCGTGCTTCAAAAGGAAAAAAACCGACCAAGTGCGAGTCGGACTCACGCACGAAGGGTTCCGTACTATCTATAAAAACGGCAAAAAAAAATCATGTCTGTTGTATGGGAGCCCCACTTAAATATTTATTTTATTCAATAGCACAATTTTATTTTTTTACCTTATTTGAGGTTGGTGCCGATTAAGCTAGTCAAAGTTGACCTAGAATTGTCATTTTTTGTTAAAAGCAAGGTCTTACAGCACAAGTAAAGAGAAAGTTCCGAAAAATATAAAAATATGAAAATTAAGGTAAATTTTGATCCATACAAGTTTTTGCGAAAATCTAAATTTGCCCTAATCTTTTTATAGTGTTGACTCAGGACCTTGATTTTTATACACCTAATAGGTACTATAGACCTCCGTATCTGGTATAAATTTCAACTTGCTAGGTCCACCCGTTTCTGAGAAAATCGGTGGTGACACACGGACAGACAGACGGACAAGAGAGTGATCTTATAAAGGTTCCTTTTTGTACCTTTCCTTTTGAGGTACGGAACCCTAAAGTTGAACTCTAATAAGATTACTTCGTTGTCCGTCTGTCAAGACCCTTTTTCTCGTAACTCATGGAGGTAGCAAGTTGAAATGGACATCAAATGCGTAGGTTTATGGTCCCTTGAAGCTGTGAAAAAATCAAGCAAGCAAGTCAACGCAATCGAAAAATAGGGTCATTTTTGCCGCATATTTTGCACGCAAATAAATCAAAACCTACATAGGGTAGGTAGTTCCCGTTGACCTAGAATCATACAATTGCAAAAGGGCAGAGAAGCAAGTTCTCACAGCACAAGTAAAGGAAAATATGTATACGAAAATCGTTAATTTATAGTCCCACTAAGTGAAAGTTTGTATGGATAGTGTGTGTGGATGTTTGTTACTCTTTCACGTTGCAACGGCTGAACCGATTTCGATGAAACTTGGTATGTACGTAGATTATAACCTGGATTAACACATAGGCTACTTTTTGTCGACAAACCAAGTGTGCAATACCGCTGGCGGAAGCTAGTTATCCATATAAATGCGGAAGTAGCTCTGTTTATTTGTTTGTTACCTTTTCACAACTAAACGGCTAGACCGATTTCTACCCGTGGCCACGACTGTTGCAACACAGCCGAAACGTCGTCATAACAAATAACAAGGTACATACGCGATAAATACCCGTTTTAATCCATAATTATAGAGCGATTTCGGTGAAATTTGGTACACAGCTAGATTATGACCAGAATTGGGACATAGGCTACTTTTTACCCCGACTGCGCGCAGAAGAGCATTATAAAAATGCATTAGATTAACAATAACACTGCACTATTTTGTTTATTTACATTAAGTTCCTGTTTTAAACATCAATTTTAATTGTCTTCAAGTTCCAAATAAAAGAAAAGAAAGAAAGAAAATACATTTATTTGACACACACATAGGACAGACCAATCAGAACAGAACAAATACAAAAAAACATACCTACTTACCTAAAGAATATAAAAATAAAAAGAAAAATTATTTAAGTACAGAATTAAAGAAAAAACACATGATAAAAATTTAGTTCTTAAGTATACATAGGTAGGTGGTAGGTACAGATAATATGGTCTTCCGTGCTGTGTGGGCCAAGCAGGTTCCATCTCAGCGTATTGCTGCCTACCTGCCTACCGGAAGATAAGCGGCGCTGGTTTTCAGATGGGACCCATGGGTAGCCTCACGAGCGCAGAAAAATAAATGATTAAACATATATATAGACATACATGGATGCACATACGTAAATAATAAAATAAACTTGAAAGAATAAAATAGTTATATATAGGCGCACGGAAAGCGAACAGGAGTGAACGTTCAAGAAAAATATACTGGAGGCAACAGCCAGGACCAGAAGACGATGTCAATGTCAAATCAATGATTCGATGTCTTGTAGATTTTTTACAACGAAATTATGATAAACATGTTTCCGAACGAAACGTTTAGTCAATGGCTATATTTATAATACGATGACCTGTAATTAAGGCTTAGTTGATAATGTTATGATGGTACATTAGAACAATAAATTATTGTATTAATATTATTGATATTTTAAGCCGTGTTTACATTTGGATTATATCTGTTCCTAAGCTATAAGTTTTAAAATGATTATTTATCTGGTTTGATAAGTATCATTGGTGTGTTGTCATATGTTAGGAATACGATTTTCAAATAATGAAAGATTGTGTAATTTATTAACCAATTTTTAAAAATGTTCTACTTAATTAGATTTTGTTTAAATTAACGACATGAGAATAATGCTGTGATTGGTGGCGCCCAAAAAGTAGAAATTTGTGCCCTAATAATACGATTTTGTGATTGTTAAGACTTGTAATAGTCATTAGTTAAGTTTTAACATACTTTAAGTTCATTATATATTGTTGTTATAGCCAATATAAAAAGATATTATGATGTAAACAAACAATGCTTGTGATTGGCCAAAGATGTCGTGACTTTTTACGACTTTTGGGATGTATAAATAGCAATGTAAATGCCCGATGGGCACTTTTGAAACCCTCCGTCGTCCGAGACACGTTCTCGGAGACCCGGATGACGAAATCACTTCCGCTAATGCGGGTGAGTCATCCACATTAGACAGAGCAAACACTCCACAAATACACCGACCTCGCCGGCGAGGTCGACGAGTCCCATTAGTCGCCGCCTACACGAGGTACAAGCACGTACCCGGGCGTTTCTCTCTTATCCCCGTCCCGGCAACAGCCCAAGCCGAGGTTCGTACCTAAGTGGTGCCCTTGCGCTAGTTGCCTCATCAAAAAGGCCAACAGCGAGATAAGTCCATTCGAAAAACAAAAGATGGGCACTTTTGTATTCCTGGCTCGAGAATAAGTTAAGTACCAACCATTTTTCTAATCTTTCTTTGTAAAATTGTACTTCTATTTCTGTGTGTTACCTGATTGGCTTGGGTGAGCTACCGTGTATTTAGTTATTCAAACTATATCAGTTACACAGTCGCCTATCCAGCTCCAGCTTATTTTGTGTAGATAATTTTGGAATAGAATCTAGATACTTTTCATTATCGTCAGCCTTTTGTTTCAATTTATAACATATTTATAGTATGTAATGAATGAATACACATTGTTGAAGTATTTTGTGTTTATTTCATGTATATTCTTTATTTAATTTAACAAATACCCCATTAGGTTGCGTTTAGTTCAAGGCACATGTAGCTGTAAAAGTAGAATTGCGAGTCCAGCACAATGCTACTTTGGCTATTGACTTGTATTTCTAGATAGATCATAGTGAAATTATTAATAGACTGTTATACCCTTTCTATCACGTGCGAAGCCGCGTATATGACATAAATAAAATATTTTTTAAGGGACCATTAGTGCGCGAGCCAGACTTGCACTATCCGTTTTTTTTTTTTTGTAGTAACGATTTTGCCAGATGGTAAGCGATGATGCAATCTACGATGGAACACATTTGCTTAGAAGAAACAAACCTATTCACTCGCGACTCTAAGACCCCGTAGTTATCAGGAAACACAGACTCAGGCAAGGCGTTCCACTCCTTGGCGGTGCGCATAATATAGGTGGAAGAGTACCGCTTTGTGCGTATGGGAGGTATTACTCGTGCACGATAACTTGGGACCTGCTAGGAATGCGACTCCCCGACCGCTTCCCCTGCACTTCCCCGATGGCGCCCGTATTGTACCGTTCGCATCACTATTTTTTACTAGGGTTTTTAGTCTTGTACTGGCCTACGTCACGTAACGACGCGCTCTGGAATTCTTTTAGTTTTCGTTTGTGTTATTGTTTTGTTGTTGTAGTTTTTGTTGTTATAGTTTGTGTCATTGTTTTGTTGTTGTAGTTTTTGTTGTTATAGTTCTTGTTAAGTGTTTTTGTTATCATTACGAAGGGTAAACCTCTGCATAGCGGAGAAAGAAACCTCGTGCTAAAAGTGTTAGTTTTTTGAAAACGAAAAACGGAACAAACAGTTTTGTTTACCTGTCCACTAAGTAGTGACGAAGATGAGATAATGTAAATAATAGATAAAATAAATGTATAAACTTAAACATTGTATTTTTATTTTATTCAAATAGTGTAAAAAAGATTAGATAAAAAGCAGCGTCCTCCCTGAGTAACATAATAAATTAGGTTAAAAAAAACAAAGACGAAGCCGCGGGCGGCTGCTTGTTATGTTCGCTTTTTTGCGGGCGGTACAAACACGCCAATATGACGTCACCGCGCTCAGGTCTCAACTTATCGCGCACGGGTAATACGTCTAACATGTAGCAGAGGCGCACCGCGGAGCGTCTGGTTGTCCGATGATAGAATGGAGGTGGTGGGATCAAATTGACAAATCGTAAAGTTTTCTCAGTAAAATAATGTTCGTTCACTACAAGGCGAGTGAAGCCGTAGACTTGAGTTATTTATGTTGCTTATTAGTTTGTGTATACTCGATCAAATTACGAACTTGATATCAAACGCTTGATCAATCCCCGTCTCGCAGTAGCAATACAAAATGTTTTGATAATATTATGTACAGATGAACTTAAAACCATAGGTATACATACACATCTAAAGATTTTTCCGAGTTCATATACCTATAAATAAGATTTTTGTTGAACACAAGCTTCTACAAAATTCATAATCGGAACCGCAAGCCGATTCAAATGAGCCCAAACACTAGTAGCCTACTATTTTTCTTCATAATTTCTGTTTGCTCTTTTATTCTGGGCGGAGACAAATCCAACAAATCAAAACTCATCAAAATCGGTCCAGCCGTTCTGTAACTAACCCGACTGTTTCATATTTAGAAGAAGATAAATAAGAAGATTAATAATATGACATTATTGATAGAGCGAAGCGAGATTTTTTAAATCAACTTGGGCAAATTGGCGTTCTATGTATGTATGTTTGTTTGTCCGAGGATAACTTTAGAAGCGTTGATCCGATCATCGTGAAATTTGATGTATTTGGTACTGATGGCACAATCTTAGTGTGACTAAATAAGCTAAAATGTGGGGGGGTTGTTGAGATATTGGGGTAAAAATCAATCAAGTCAAATGGGACGTCATTAGTAGATTTCGACGAGTTATTAGCCATAATAAAAACTGAACTCTGACGAAATTCACAGGATACACCAATATGACCCCACAGTGCTGAAGTTTGGTATTCGCGTAGCTTTAGTGACACAAATATAGGGAAGTCTGGAATCCAGAATAACTGAAATTACTACCCCTAATAAAAGTAAGAAGTACCTACTGTGATCGGAGTTTATTGTTACTTGTGTTTCTTTTGTTTTTTTTAAGTATCAATAAGTTAATATTTTTTTAAGTTAGCACGCCAACCTTTTTTGTTACCTCTGAGGTTGGCAGGGAGAAAATGCTATTAGCATTAAGCCCACCTTTTGTACATGTAATTTGAATTTTTGTGCCACAAAGTATAAAAAAAACACAAGCATAAGTTATCTGATTCCCATAGTACAAGCCTGTTTAGTGTGGGGTGAGATAGCGCTGTGTAAAATATCCGCATTTATTTGTTTAAGGTTTCTTTCCCGCATTAATAAAATAAATTCGTTTGATATCAAAAATTCCAAGGTCGTAAAATGGACGACCGAATCCATAGCAATAAAGTCTAACCTTGTGAATATTACTGCAAACATGCAATGTCAACATATCGATTTTAAATCACAAGGATAAATTCGATTTTGATTTGTCATAATGAATATTATGGACGCATTACATTATCGGACACTTGGCACGACGTGGTGATGACAGGCGGAACAGGGTAGCAACTGAATGGTGGCCGGGGAATAGCTGTAGAAGGGTAGGACGTCCGCCAGCGAGATGGGTGGACGACACGAGTCGCGGGCCGTCAATATCGTCGCTAAGAGACGTAACTGACATTTTAGAAAATATTACTAAAAGTCGTAAGTGTACTTAGGACACTTCAAATGATTTATAATTTTAGGTTATGTATTACCCGTGCGCGATAAGTTGGGACCTGAGCGCGGTGACGTCATATTGGCGTGTTTGTACCGCCCGCAAAAAACGAACATAACAAGCAGCCACCCGCGGCTTCGTCTTTGTTTTTTTTTAACCTAATTTACGGTTTGTCGGTTACGTCACTTAGTCAGAACAGCGACGATATGTGAGACTAGCGCAGGATCGTGGCGGATGGCACAAAGGGGAGGCCTATACTCAACAGTGGGTGAAGTCGGGCTGTGGATGATGATTACATTATCTATGATTACTGATAAATAACACAGGGTATCTTATTGTGGGGTCAACAAGCATTGATTTATTTGTTCCTACCCTATCTCGTCCCACTGCTGGGAAAAGGTCTCCCCCAAGTCCCTCCAAGCATCATCATTGATTTTTATTATAAGTTACTTTTTCAAACGAAGCTTTTATAAAATTCATAATCGGAACCGCAAGCAGATTCAAAATTAAATAAGCCTACTATAATCCATTCAGAAGTCCCGTTGTCTAGCATCAGTCTCCATCATGAGACCACCTCCATGGTACCATAATTTTGCATTATCACCGAAGTTACATATGTATTACAAATTTCAGCTCAATCGGTTGAGGGGAACGGGTTTAAAATTAACATTGCAAGTTAATGAAAAGCTTCTAAATAGGAGTTTTATTTTTTGTTGGAAAGAAAATAGAAAGAAAAATATTTATTCATACCACCACAAAAAAACGAGTGTGCTTTAGACCACACGACTGAAGTAAAACTTCTGTTTCTAAATATTAATTTATAAAATTGTTCAATTACAAAATTGTCCACACGTCTGTAGGTCGATCAGTCTATGTTCATTCTGGACAGACGCAACTCGAACATTAACGTTTAAAAATATACGAAACGTAACTCTCTCTCTTTCTATCTTCACTAACTTATATCTCCCTCTCAACTTCTGTTCGCACTTTTCGTAACGCATTCACCCGCTTACTCCCCAAGTCAATCGTGCGTAAAGAAGTTTTACTTCAACAAATGTTGCAAAAAAACGCTATTACTTAATAACGAGGCGAATAGCCGGCTGAGACGCAGGAGGTATCGGGTTCGATTCCCGCCGCGGAACAAATGTTTGCATGATCTACATACATTTGTTTCGGGTCTGGTTGTTTCTCTATAATATTATATGTATGTATTTACAAAAAAAAATGTATATAAGTATTCTATCAGTTATCTGGTTCCCGTAGTACAAGCTATGCTTAGTTTGGGGCTAGATAGCGCTGTGTGAAATGTCCAGCAATATTTATTTATTTATTTATATTTATATGGCGCAAGATCCGGCGTTTCCTGCTGGTGACTTCAAAACACCGCAAGGTGCTGCGGCTACGGAGCGCCAGTGGCAAACACTGAAAGCGGCTCTAGACGAGCTAGGCCCCGACAGGTCAGTGGAGCAGTGGAAAGTTGTAAGTTTATGAACAAACAACTATAAAACTTAGGTATTAAAATATTTTATGTTGTTATTAGGTAGGTACATTATAAGTAATTGTTATTTCCAGTTCTGGCGGGATCAGAAGAGGAAGGCGCGGGTAGAGAGGGGCGCAATCAATCAATCTCATCGAACAGAATGATTGAACAACAAATTAGTTAAGTCTAGATGTCAAAAGTCGACTAGTGATGACAAAATATGACGCGTACGTTACGGTTTTAGAGAAATTTGTCACGAAGTCTTCGTTTGACAGAACGACATGATATAAGTGAACTCCATGTTACCGACAGTCGAGATGTAGAGATACGACGACAAAATTATCTCGTGCCTGCCATGTTAGCCAGGCAGGTTATTTTTTTATCTCATTTCCTGCTTTACTTGGCAACAACTAGTGCTAATATATGTTGAAGGAACGAAGGGAGGCCTTTGCCTTGCAGTGGGACATCAAATAAAAAATTCGGTATTCAGCGGAATGGACTGTATTCCGCACTTAATGATCACAATTTTTGTATGAAATTTGCACGACTTAAACAAATCAGTTCCTCGCTCTAGCGCTACCGCACAAAGCGCATTTTAAAATGTTAGTTATATTCACGAATAATGCATCTAATCATCCAAATGATCGTTAAATGCTAAGGGGGCGTCCATTAATTACGTGAAGCGTTTTTGAAGATTTTTACCCCCCCCCCCCCCCCCACGCTTATCTCACGTGAGATTTTTCAAAATTTGTACTTATAGAGTGAATGCGTTGGCCTTATTTAAAAAAAACACAATTGGCTACATTTAAAAAATATACGTGATGTTAGCCAAGACCCCCCTCTCCCCCGCGTGAGATTGAGCAAAATTCGGCTAGACCTTCACCTTTTAAAAATTGATCTCCATTCTATCATCGGACAACCAGACGTTCTGCGGTGCGCCACCGATATATGGTAGAAATACCTCCCATTCACACAAAGCGCTACTCTTCGACCTTTATTATGCGCACCACCAAGGAGTGGAACGCCTTACCAGAGTCTGTGTTTCCTGATAGCCTACAACCCGGGTATCTTTAAGTCGCAAGTGGATAGGTTTCTTCTAGGCAAGCGTGTACCATCGTAGACTGCATCATCGCTTACCATCAGGCGAGATCGTGGTCAAACGCAAGCCTTTACAGTATAAAAAAAATATAGGCCACTGGGCCATGTTAGTTTTTTATTGTTGGCTGAGCATGAAAAAAATATTCTAATCAAGTCTCGTAGATAAAAAAAATGGACACATTTAATGATAACAATTTAGAGAAATATGTGTGTTGTCACACAGGTAGTATGTATTATAGGTGTAAAGGAATTTCTGATAAGATCAATTCCTATCTGTATGATTATTTACTGATAAGCAGAAACTTTAAGATGATTTATCAAGCAATAAATGCTATGTTCGTAGTACACGACCTCTGTGGCACAATGGGCCACGAAGCAGGTCGTTGCGGATTAGATTCCCGCAACAGAACAAATGTTTGCATGATCTACAAATATTTGTTACTGGCTTAGGTATTTTTCCATAAAATATACAATACTAGGTACACTATACACACTTAAACACACACACACACTCCAAATGCGATCAAGCAAACATTGCAGCTCAAGGGGCACTTCTTCATTTATTTAATGATTCTAAAAATTTGTAATACTCTCTTTTTTATAAACTATTTCTTGAATTTTTTTATTTTTTGTAAAAACTTAGTTATAATAGGTATATTAAAGTTAACTGGAGGGCTAGTTTGCCGCGTCAAATTTATAAAAGTTTAGTATCACATAATGTTTTACTGGTGGTAGAGCTTTTGTGAACGAGCTCGAGGAAGTGGGCACCACCGCCTTACCTTTATCTGCCGCCAAATAGCAGTACTTGTGCTGCTGTGTTCCGGTTAGATGGTAATGGTATGCTCCTGTAATTACTGGCACATAGGCATAACAGCTAAGTCCTATAGTATGGCAACGTATCCACATACAGATCAAGTCAACGTAATAGCTTGTTTTGAATTCTAAGTGGATATCCATGGGCTGCAGTAACCACTTAACATCTGGTGGACTGCACTGCTCGTTTGCCATATAAGTTGTATAAAAAAAAAATGTAGATTCTATTTGGTTTAAGTTCAGTACTACGTTAATTAGTGTATGATATATAATGTAACTGTGAATCTAAGTATTAATAAATAAAATATAAAGATGTATTTGCAAAAAAAAAAAAAAAAGTACATATATGAGTATTAAATCAATTATCTGGTTCCTATAGTACAAGCTTTGCTTAGTATGGGGCTAGAGATAGCACTGTGAATGGTCTATTTTTTATTTACATTGAGTAACTTGCTTTAATAGAAAATAAACTATTTAAAAGGGTGCTTTTAGAACTAGTTTAAATAATAGCACTGCTTACAATCCTCAGAGGGCCAATTCACTTATGGCAGGTTCCTATATCCGTCGGTACCCGACTACGCCTCGTATCTCTTTGAAAAAGTGTCAAACTAGTGTCAAACTTTTGTCAGGTTTTCAAGGAGAAACGAGTTGTAGCTGGTTACTGACGGATATAGGAACCCGCCATAAATAAAAATTAAAAAACATAAATTTGAATATATTTTGGCATCATTATTATAAATACGGGATTTATCACGTACCGTGTTATCGGTGTTTCGACGCGCAATGTTTCGGTTCAATTCGTGAACCTTCATCAGGGTGAGTGCGATCCGCTCCGAATAACGTCTCGCCTCGCACTCGTCACATATTTTGGCATTGTGCTTCACTAATATACCAATTTCATCTTAATATAAGTAAAGTACCTATACAATCACATATCGGTCAACTCATACCATTGTATTGTCCGTTACGTGAATACCGTTTATGAAATTTCATATATCGAGACTAGATCGAAGTATGAATTTTTGACCGACTTCAAAAAAGGAGGAAGTTCTAGTTCTATGTTTGACTGTATATTTTTTTTATGTATGTTCACCGATTTCTCCATCAATTGTGAACCGATTTTCAAAATTCTTTTTTTATTCGAAAGAGTGCACTTCCAAGGTGGTCTCATAGAAATTTCATCAAAATCGTTTTTTCTGTTATCTGAAGTCTGAAGTTACTTGTACTATTTTAAGTTAAATGAATTTTTTTGGGGATTATCTGCAATCATTCGTTTGAATATGAGCAAATGTGTTCTGGGGTGTGTTGTCATTTGACTTGTGCTCCACTTTTGGCGCACAACTCGTCCTGTTTGCTGTTAGCGTCTGTGATCTAGTGTTTGAATGTCTAGTCTCTTTAATTGCTTTTGATAGCCAGGTTGCACAGGCTTGAGTGCCAGTTGGTTGGGAAGGTGTTCCAAGCACTCTATGAATTTTGCAGCAGTTATCACGATTTCCTCTTTAACTGTGCTTATTTCTAAGTGCTTGTGAACTTCAGTGTTAGTTATGAACCACGGTACATAACTAACACTGAAGTTCACGAGCTACATTAATTAATTGTGTAATTGTATAGTTTTAAATAGAGAGTATTAAGGAGCTGAAATCGTCGTTAAACGACACTAAGCTACTTAAAAAAATTACGGGCCTTCAGACGGTAGGCAGCAATTATGCTGAGATGGGGCCAGTTAGGCCCGCACAGTACAGAGGACTACACTAGGTACTCACCTACCTACCTGCTTCATTTCATACATACTTAATTAAATCAAGATCACAGAGTACAGAAGCAAAATTAAAACGGTGATACCTTTTGTATGGTAGTCTTACTCATTTGTGTGTTGTAAATAGCTATAGTTAAAGGCAAGTTTTGGCTGGACAGTAACAAGTGAAGGATGGTGTTGCAGAGAGTAAAACGTTGCAAGGTATTAAATACAAAAAACTGTACATCATCTTTAACATTGCTGTTTGTATGGAAAAGCAGATTATTACATACCTACATAAAATGGAGCAAACATTTGTAGACCAACGAAACTAGCATAGAACAGGATAAATGACAGCCAGTTAGCCAGTATTTAATTTTAATGACATCAGATACCTAAACTTGACAAATTAATACTAATTTAGATCTATTACCAACATGTGTTTTTTCACACTATACCTAAGTAAAGGGGAGTTATCTTGAGTAAATAAAGTGAGATTACCTCGTTTGCAGATTTATATATTTTTAAAATAAATACACTGCAATCCAAAAGTGACACCATACACAAACATTTCTTGTTAGGCCAGAGAAAATACACCAAGTCGCGCCTACGGTCTCTAATTCAATTAGCAGGCGACGCAAATATTAATTCAAATGTATGACAAGCACACAGCGCGCGACATGAATGAGGAACCGAGAAAACTGAAGATATCCCGGCCTCGCCTATCAGCATTAAAAAACCTGTTCTGACGATTCACCCACTAAACTAAAGAAGGTTTCCGGTCACACAGATTCCGTGCACGCGCGACATACGCAGCACCTGAACGTGCACTCAATTTGTAAAAAGATAATTCTACGATTTAGCAGGATAAATTTATTCGATAGGTGAAAGGGGCATACCTTAGAGAACGTAACAAACGTATGAATCCAGTCCAAAACAGTCCTGGGGTAAAATATATGTATGAATCACTGGACGCACAATTTGTATATTATCACAATTTGTCTTTAACACTTTTAAATTCGAACACAAACGATAGTAAAAACCGTTTCACACAAATGCAATAAACGCGCCGCTAGCCCGAGAAAGACGCCATTTTGATTTCGTCAACTAATAACCATAGACAAGAAATTATAGAGAAATGTGGATCAATCTATTTGACTTATGTTAATTTTAGAAAAATACTTAAAAAAAAAAATTAAAAATCTATAAAGATAAAATGACAATAATGTTAAAGGTCCATTGAACAATTTCTATAAACCATCAGAACATCATTTTTCCTGATATCTTTAAGATTTATAGTCTGTGTTAACGTTTTACAAGTAAACATTGATTCTCTATGATTTTAGGATAGTATTGCCAGAAAATAAAGTTTCCCATGATACAGAGGGGATCTGATAGTCTAGAAAAGAAAATTTTTACGAAGCGCTAGCGAGCGATACTCTAGACAGCAGCGTAAATGTCCTACCAGTTCTTATTTTTTTTTGGCATAATTACAAG
This sequence comes from Philereme vetulata, assembly GCA_918857605.2. NCBI lineage: Eukaryota > Metazoa > Arthropoda > Insecta > Lepidoptera > Geometridae > Philereme > Philereme vetulata. The sequence continues at coordinate 1,487,802 of OU975434.1, forward strand.
GCTTATAAATTGTATGCTGTCAAGGGCTTAGCAATTTTTTTTATTGATGATAGTCAAGCGCTTGACCACTACCTCCCCTGGTGGCATTCCTGGATTAGCCTATAAGCTACTTAAGCAAATGCTTAGGGCATCCCGTCTAAGGGGACACCAGAGATGACCGATAAAAAAAACGAGCACACGAAAGTTAAAGCAATTTCAAAATCTGCGCGATTTAAATTATCGTTGACGAACAGTTCGGACGCAATCATGACCCCCCACCCCCCACCCTCCCGCCAGCACGCGGGCGACCCAAGATTTTTTAGGGCATCATGTTACCTTAATCCGGCACTGCCTGGTGGTAAGTGATGGTGTGATCAAAGACGGAGCATGCTTATCTAAAAAGAACCAATTCACTCTAGTTTGTCTGGACGCTAAGATTAAACTGGCTCTGTAAAAGATACACCGCCAAAAAGTGAGAAGTGAGTTCCACTATTTCATCATCATCATCAGACGGAAGACGTCCACTGCTGAACATAGGCCTCCCCCTTAGATCGCCACAACAAGCGGTTGGTAGCCGTTTGCGCCCAACGGCTCCCCACGATTCTTACTAGATCGTCGGTCCACCTTGTGGGGGGCCGGCCTATGCTGCGTCTTCCAGTCCGTGGTCTCCACTCGAGAACCTTTCTTCCCCAACGGTTATCGGTTCTACGAGCGATGTGGCCTGCCCATTGCCACTTCAACTTGCTAATTTTGAGAGCTATGTCCGCAACTTTAGTTCTTCTGTGGGTTTCACCATTGCGGATTTTGTCACGCAAAGAAACCCCGAGCATAGCCCTCTCCATAGCTCGTTGAGCAACCTTGAGCTTGGTCATGAGGCCATGAGTAAAGGACCACGATTCAGTGCCATAGGTCATCACTGGCAACACACACTGGTTGACTTTAGTCTTCAGGCTCTGGGGAATTTTGGACGAGAAGATATCGCGAAGTTTCCCGAACGCTGCCCAGCCGAGTTGGATTTTTCGTGCGACCTCTTTGTCGAAGTTGGACTTACCTAATTGGACAGTTTGTCCTAGGTATACATATTCGTCGACAACTTCGAGAATATCGCCCCCAACAACTACCGGTACGGGTGCAACATGGATATTTGACTTGATTTTCGTCTTATCCATGTTCACTTTAAGACCCACCTGTTGGGAGACCCTACTGAGGTCGCTGAGCATGGTACCGAGTTCCTCGAGCGATTCGGCCATAATATATCATCGGCAAAACGAAGGTGAGTGGTGTATTCGCCATTGATATTGATGCCAAGTCTGTCCCAGACCAAGAGTTTGAAAACGTCCTCCAATGCGTTCGTGAACAGTTTTGGAGAAATTACGGCTCAGTGTCTCACGCCTCTCTGCAATTGGATTGGTTCCGTACTCTGGTCCTGTAGACAGACTGACATAGTGGCGTTACTATACAAACACTTCAACACTTCAATATACCTATAGTCGATTTGGCATCGCTGAAGAGACTGCAGTACCGCCCAGGTCTCGATTGAATCGAAGGCTGTTTCATAGTCCACAAACGCTAGACATAACACTACTTAGGTACTGTGGTGCATTTTAGGTTATGTATGGATGTTTTGTTGACACACATTCTTTATCATCTCATCGAATTTGTTTGAATTATAGTTGCTTGACTGACAGACTTGGTTAAACAGTTAATAAAGTCCAAATATCCAATCCCCCATGTTTTATTTAATTTTTCTTTTACCCCAAGTCAAAAACTTGGTACCACTTTCTATGGATCTGGCAGCCCCGCTGTTGAACTGTCAAAAAAAAGGTGCAAGCATCGCCAGCTGTGTGTACGTGTTTTTGATAAATAAATTCGCGAAAATGGCTATTTAGACCTACCGCGACATCAAAACTAAATGTGAAACTTGAGAACAAGATGTCGAGCCGCCGTTCTATGCTCGGTTCGGCGCTGGACACGCTCCCCGCGCCCACAGATCCCCTGCGCGAATTATTTGAAGCTTGTAAAACAGGCGACGCAGCCCGAGTAAAAAAGTTGATTACTCCTCAAACAGTGAATGCCAGGGACACAGCTGGACGTAAATCAACTCCTCTACACTTCGCTGCAGGTATTTACAATCACAAAACATTGATTTAGTTGTCTGTTTTGGTACAAAATCGACTTGTTGCCGAAAGTGAAAGGCGTGTTTGGGTAGTGTGTGATTATTTTCGACAAATTGCATAATTTGATACGGTTGTTGGGTCCGATGCTTTTGTGTAGATCAGATTATCGTCCTCTTTTGATTCATGAACTACATAATCTGGCTTAAATGTGAATGTATGAGATTGTTATGATATTTTTTCAATGTTATTGCTGAATTCTTTGTTGGAGTAGTCTACTGTTTTAGAAGCTGGCATCTATATTAATCCAACTTGGCCAGCATGTGTAAAATGACATTACAAAAATAAATAATGTAGGTAATAATTTAGATTTTTATTTGAGAATTTATGTAAAGAATTCTTTGAATCCTTGTGTAATTGGGTAATCTGTAAAAAATAGCGTAGGGAGTAGAAACACGACTGTACAGATGTTTACTGTCTCTAAGCTAATGTGCTCCGTGGAAATAAACCTTATTAGAATGATCATGGTAGCTAGTCTGTTTGTTTTAAAAGAGATTTATATTTTAGTTAGACTGGAAATCTGTGTTTTATAAATTTTATGCAATCAAATCCTAATCTTTTTATTCATTAAAATCACAAGGGTCACTTTGAAACGTCAATTTTACTACCTGTTCCTTCGCGACCAAGCCAGGCAAGAAAGAAGGCTGGTTGTTTTTTTAATGATCCTTTTAGAATACATAACAATTAGGAAAATAAATTATATCTAAATTATAACAGTTTTAAATGAGTTGGATCAATTTCAATCCCAAGCTTCTCTATCATCTAAATAATCCAATATTTTATAGTAGGCTTTTTATAAAGATTTTGTTCAATTAAATTTTTAAATTTGTTATTTATTTGTCAATTTTTGTTCATCACTTTGGAGTTTGTTAAATAAGCGTGCATCTTGCCCTTTAAAAGATTTACTAACTTTACGGAGTCTACAAGTGGCAACTGCGAGTTTATCTTTATTTCTAGCATTAAAATTATGATTAAGTATTGCTATTTTTCTTGAACTAATTAATATTTTTGTGAAGATACATCAGATTTTCATAGATGTATTGACAAGGGAATGGCATAATATTTATTTCTTTAAACTTATGGTGTAATGATTCTCTGGGGCCCATATTATAAATTGCACGAACAGCCCTCTTCTGCAGCACAAACACGGTGTTTATATCTGCAGCACTCCCCCACTGCAGTATACCGTATGACATAATGCTGTGGAAGTATGAAGCGTTAAGTAATATAAGAATAGAATCATTTATTTCAGACAATGTCCATAGGATATACAAAACATCATAAATCATAATGATAAAAAAAAAATATTGCTGGACATTTCACACAGCGATATCTAGCCCCCAAGTAAGCAGAGCTTGTACTATGGGAACCAGATAACTGATAGAATACTTATATACTTTTTTTTTGTAAATACATACTTATAATATACATAGGCTGCTATTTAAGAATCCGGAACTGGCCACTGCATAAATAATATTTAAAAAGAAATTATCACGTTTGAAAATGGAACTCTTTGGCTGTAGAATGCAGGTTATTTCGTCCGTCTGTCAATTGTTTTCATTGTGTGGCGCGATTTCAAAAATTGCGTGTCATTATCACAATGGATTTATCTCGAGAAAATTTTCGTGCGATGATTTTTTATGATTTTCGACGTGGTCTAACTCAACAGCAGTGTATCGATCAACTCAGTTCGACTTTTGGGGATAAAGCACCATCGAAGACTACTGTGTATCACTGGTTTAGTGAGTTTAATCGTGGACGTCGTATGCTCACGGACGAAATTAAAGATGGTCGCCCTAAATCAGTTGTTGTGCCACGAAACATCGACGCAGTGCGTAAACTAATAATGCAAGATCGTCATGTGACATATCGAGAGATAGAGGCGATCTTGGGCATTAGTATGACGAGTATACATAAGATATTACACGAACACTTGGCTGCAAAAAAAGTTTGTTCGCGTTGGATACCGCACAACTTGACAATAGATCAAAAACAGGCTCGTGTCGATTGGTGCAAAAAAATTATATAAAAATACAATCGTGGTGCATCAAAAGCTGTGTATATAATATCTACACAGGTGATGAATCCTGGATTTATGCATATGACCCCGAAACTAAGCAACAGTCAACAGTTTGGGTCTTCCAACATGAGCCGAACCCAACAAAAGTTGCTCGTGCGAAAAGCACTTTGAAGCAAATGGTCGCCTGTTTTTTTGGTATAGATGGACACGTGGCTACTGTACCCCTAGAAAATTGTAAATCTGTTAATTCAGAGTGGTACACGACCATTTGTTTGCCAGAAGTCTTTGCAGAAATCAGGAAGAATAATCCACAACGCAGAATCATTCTCCATCACGACAATGCAAGCTGTCACACTTCGGGTGAAACGACCCGATATTTGGAGGGTGAAACGGTGGAATTAACGGGTCATCCGCCATATAGCCCTGATTTGGCACCCAACGACTTCTTTTTATTCCCAACCGTGAAGAATAAATTACGTGGTCAACGATTTTCAACCCGAGAAGAAGCCGTTGAGGCATTCAAAAATCATGTTTTGGAGATACCGTCTTCCGATTGGAAAAAGTGCTATGAAAACTGGTTTCACCGAATGCAAAAGTGCATTGATCATCATGGCGAATATTTTGAAAAGCAATAAAACCATATTTAACAGTCAATGATAGTTATTTTATTTTATTCCGGATACATAAATAGCAGCCCTCGTACTAGCTGACCAATCCGCGGCTTCGCACGCGTGGTTTGCCAACAAAAAGTAGCCTGTGTTAATCCAGGTTATGATCTACGTATGTACCAAATTTCATCGCAATCGGTTCAACCGCTCCGGCGTGAAAGAGTAACAAACATCCATACATACAAACTTTCGCGTTTATAATATTAGTAGGATAGAAAAACACCCAGACACGGAACAAATATCTGTAGATCATGCAAACATTTGTTCCGTGGCGGGAATCGAACCCGCTACCTCCTGCCTCTCAGCCGGCTATACGTACACTGCGCCACGGAGGTCGTCATAAATAAAATTTGTCAAAGTCATAAAATTCTTTATTTGGAACTTAAACAATACAAATGATGTGAAAAACAATGTCTAGAAGGATGTAGCAAAATATTATGACATAAAAACAAATGAGTAATGAAGCAAAACATATGATTATTATTTGGCTAGCTACAATAACTACCAAGAAATCGCGGACATTAGAATATTCCAAAGTTAACTTCATTGGATTGTTTTCAAATAAATTTTCTTTACTTATCTAAATTATACACTTTTACTTAGAAAACTTTCCTGATTGATTTCAATCATTATTATAAATACGGGATTTATCACGTACCGTCTTATTGGTGTTTCGACGCGCAATGTTTCGGTTTAATTCGTGAACCTTCAGGGTGAGTGCGATCCGCTCCGAATAACGTCAGCCTCGCATATGAATGAAGAAGGAAGAAGCTTCACCCTGATTAAGGAAACATTGTCGGTCGAAACACCGTTAACGCCGTGATAAATCCCGTATTTATAGTAATGATTAAATTTTACACTATATATTTTTGCTATAAGTACTTTATACATACATAATCATTATACAATATACATATACAGTGTAAACTCCATGTAACGTCACTCGTTTTAACGACACTCTCTAAAGCGTCGAAATCACTCGGCTTTGGTTGGTTTAGCTTGTCTTGCATACAATGGTACACTCTGTATAGCATTACACCCACTCTCAATAACGACAACAATTTGTAATAAAAAGTTCTTTTTAAGTTGCCAAATTAGTAAAAACTGCGCAGCTGTGTATATCCTTTTGTCGCTTTATTATCCTAGACCATAATAAACTCGACTGTCGGCATCATACACACCAAACTTTCTAAGAAATCCGTTCTTTTGTTTACAAAATAGAATTGCTTGCAGGTGTAGCTGCAGACTGTTGTTAGTAGAAGTGATGGATTTTATCTATACGTTGTCATATTCTTAGTAGCTTACAAACTTTCAAATTGTAAACATGGCTAGTAAGACAAAATCACTGTGACACACACAGATTTTAGTTCTCTCCATTTAACGACAACTCTTTATAACGTCAAAATATGCTCAGTCCCTTGAGTGTCGTTATATAGAGTTTACACTGTATATTAATATTTATTTACTTTGAACTCCCCTATCTATCGAGTCAATGGGTGCATCATTAGATTTTACAGCTATTACTACTGTCTACTGTGCGAGGATTCGTTTAAGAAAAGTTGTTAGTAGGTCTCCTCGATACAGGCGTAGCCTAGTGAGGAGACAACAGTTATCTCTACAAAAGTTTTCCCTGCTGTAAGAAATTGTACTTACTAAAACTGTAATCTATGTTAATCTATGTACACACGGCTACACATCAAGCTATATATTTCCAGTATAAGCTGACCTCGCATTGTGTAGGCTTTTTGTCGAATGAGAGGTCAGCTTATACTGGAAATGTATAGCTTGATGTATAGCCGTGTGTACCTGAATTTTGTAAATAAATGTTTTTCATTATTCATTTAATTTTCATTTAAACGATGATATCTGCATAAGTATTAAACTGTGTTGCAGACATCAACTCTCCGGGAAATATTAAAGTAGGTCTAAGTCAAAATATATACATAGTTATACATACAGTGTGTATTACCCGTGCGCGATAAGTTGGGACCTGAGCGCGGTGACGTCATATTGGCGTGTTTGTACCGCCCGCAAAAAAGCGAACATAACAAGCAGCCGCCCGCGGCTTCGTCTTTGTTTTTTTAACCTAATTTATTATGTTACTCAGGGAGGACGCTGCTTTTTATCCAATCTTTTTTACACTATTTGAATAAAATAAAAATACAATGTTTAAGTTTATACATTTATTTTATCTATTATTTACATTATCTCATCTTCGTCACTACTTAGTGGATCTATGCCTTCTAGAGGTTGTTCTTCGTCCTCAGTCTAACTATAATCACTTGACGAAGAGGTATCCGATAAATTTACAATTAATTTCGATTCATTCGTCTCTTGTAAGAGGTCATCGTCCCAATACTTTTGTCGAAGCCTGTCCACATGGTTGACTTCTTTTTTCCAGACAACAAAACAATAACACAAACGAAAACTAAAAGAATTCCAGAGCGCGTCGTTACGTGACGTAGGCCAGTACGAGACTAAAAACCCTAGTAAAAAATAGTGATGCGTACGGTACAATACGGGCGCCATCGGGGAAGTGCAGGGGAAGCGGTCGGGGAGTCGCATTCCTAGCAGGTCCCAAGTTATCGCGCACGAGTAATATGTATGTGGCTGTATATACATATGTGTGTGTGTGCGGTGGTATTCTGGGGGTGCGTGCGTAATTTATATTAAAGAAATAATTATTTATATATTTTATTTTTGACGGTGACAGTGGACCGTTGTGAGTGGCGGAAATGCAGGGAGGCCTTTGCCCAACAATGGGACAATATGGGCTTATAGCAATAGTAAAATAAATATGGTTCTATTAATACTTAAATAAGTATCTGGTTCCCATAATACGAGCTTGACTTAGTTCGGGGCTAGTTAGCGCTGTGTGAAATGTCCACCATTATCTATTGTTTAATTACAAATTCCAGGATACGGCCGCAGAGAGGTTGTAGAGATTCTCATAGCGGCCGGCGCGACGCTCCAAGCCCGGGACGACGGAGGCCTACAGCCGCTCCACAACGCATGCTCCTTTGGACACGCGGACGTGGTCCGAGCGCTGCTCACCGCCGGGGCTGCGCCGGCGGCTCGAGACAACTGGGGCTACACTCCGTTACATGAGGCGGCGGCTAAGGGGAAGGTCGATGTGTGTATAGGTGAGTGGTCTAGCCCGGGACCATCGATGCCTATAGCCTCTACACATCGCATTTTCTTCGTGGTCCATCATCATTAACTTATAGGAGTCCACTGATGGACGTTAAGTATTTCCCTAGTGTGCCACTGAGCCCAATCTTCAGCTCGTCTCATGCAGTCTCTGCCAGCTACAGCGCAGCCGACGTGTCCTACAGTACTCTTGCCTAGGCGAGGGCTTCACTCAAGAACACGTTTACCCCTACGGCAATCGGTTCTTCGGCAGATATGACCGGCACACTGCCATTTCAGCTTGCTGACTGTCTGAACTATATCTACCACCTTGGTTCTCTATCGGATAACCTCGATGCGGATTATACAGTGCAAAGAAACTTCAAGCGTAGCCCTTTTTATTTCTCGCCGAGTGACTAAACTTGTGGATCAATCGAACCGTAAGGGTAAGGGTCCACGTTTCGGCAGCATAGGTTCTAGACGCAAGCGCTGCTAACAGCCGGGGCTGCGCAGCCAGTTTGAGATAAATGGGGGTACACTCCATTGCATCAAGGTCTCTAAATTCTACAAAAAATCATGGTAACTAAAGTTTAACAGCACATTAGGACGGAGCTAAGCGACATTAGAATATTTAAGATTGACAAGTAACTTTTTAACAAAAATATAACCGACTTCAGATAACGCTAAAAACCAAAGTACTTAACCGATTTTTATGAAATTTGTATGGGACCAATCTGAAAGTATATCCTTTCAAATAATAAAAGAATTTTCCAAATCGGTTGATAAATGACGGAGTTCTGAACTAACAAACATAACATAACATAAAAATTAAACAAAAGACATATGGTTTTCTCATGGATGCCGTTGTCGGAACTGGACCAAATAGAAATGGTACCACACGGGAAGCACCAGCTTTCAAATAAAAAGAGAATCATCAAAATCGGTTCACCCAGTCGAAAGTTCTTAGGTAACAAACATAAAAATAAAAATACAGTCGAATTGGGAACCTCCTCTTTTTTGAACTCTGTTAAAAACAAAGACAAGTTATTTACACCATTTACCTATAACGGCTGGACCGGTTTTGTTGGATTTGTCTCCACCCCAAATAGCAGAATAACTAATAAAATACCAAAAAAAATCCACGCAAAAAAAATTATGAAGAAAATTCATTTTGTCAGACATTCTACCGTGACTTACATTGGCAGCCCGCGTCATATGCATGTCAAGGCGGTACGTACTTCGGCGGGTCAGCTGGTAAATGATAAAAACTGCAGCTGCATCTTTAAACCGTTAAAGTATTTGTTATAAACAATGTTTACTTTTCAGCGTTACTACAACATGGCGCCGATCCGAACATCAGAAACACAGAGGGTAAGACGCCCTTGGATCTAGCAGACTCCGCTACCAGGCCTGTGCTAACAGGTATGCTGCCACTGCCTCCAATTGACTACAGTCTTATGTTATGTTGGTGGACTCTTAACCTCTTAAGTTCCGCATTTGAACTCTTAAGTGGTCCATTATGCGTGAGAGAGCAGCCTAACTCCGACCAGAAGCGCAGAAGTTTCCCGGTGTCTTCGCAGGCTTCACGGAGTGACCTTGGATTGTCCAGGATTTCTGCACGTTGTGCTGTTACCCCCTCACGCATTCCAAGACTACGTGGGCAGCTGATTCTTCTTCGGTGAGACATCCCCTGCAGAGTGTGCTGTCTGTTGCTCCGATGATGTAGAGGTGTTTGTTCAAGGGGCAATGTCCTGTAAGGGTCCCCACGATGATTCGAAGGTTCAGTCTTTGAAGGTTGAGCAGTCGCCGTGTCAGTCGTGGCGAGACGGCCGGCAGAGCTGCCCTCGACTGTGTGCTTGACTGCAGTCTTTTTCAAATAGCTAGTCACTTATGACGGGTCCATAGAACATAAAATATTCACATTCATTTATTCTGCTTACATGTACATATACTGGTATGGAGTACTGCTGCCACCTTTGGCCAAATACCAGCTCGCTAGATCTCGTTAGAACGTAGGGCTTTTAGGCTTATAGGTGAGCAATATATGGCGTTGACTAAGACCCAAAGTCGATCGACCTTTTACAGAATACATTTTGGGGGATATGCCCAGAAACTATACGATCTGATCCCGCCATCTCCCTTCCATCAAAGGACAAGCAGGCGCACGGCTCAGTACCATCTGTACTTCAAAATCTTTTATTCATTAAAATCACAAGGATCACTTTGAAACGTCAATTTTACTGCCTGTTCCTTCGCGACCAAGCCAGGAAAGAAAGCAAGAAACAAGGATGGTTGTTTTTTTAATGATCCTGTTAGAATACATTACAATACATGATAAATTACGTCTAAATTGTAACATTTGAATGAGTTGGAGCAATTTCAATCCCAAGCTTCTCTATCATCTAAATAATCCGATATTTTATAGTAGGCTTTTTCACAAAAAAAATATTTAATTACGTTTTTAAATTAGTTAATTGTCACATTTTGTACATCACTTGGGAGTTTGTTATAAAAAGCGAACACCTTGCCCTTTAAACGATTTACTAACTTTATGGAGTCTACAAGTGGCAACTGCGAGTTTATCTTTATTTCTGGTATTAAAATTATGATTATCGCTAGAGTCTGTCCAAAACCAGGAAGCGTCGTAGGAATTGAGGTCGCGCGTGCGCCAATATAATACTTTTGTTGTGTTGACAACACTGCTCTGTCATTGCTAGTACGACTAAAAGTTTTTGATACTTGGTAGACAGACATCATTCATAGACAAAATCTTAATATACAGTAAAAATTGACAATTATAGATAATAATTTAATCAGTAACATAATCAAAGTCTGAATCTAAGTATTAAATGCTGCTTATGTCTGAGCTAGCTTTGGAGCATTCACTCTCGGATTCATCTGTTTCATCTTCGGATTCTGATTCTGTTATATTTATGATAAATTCTTGTAAACTGTCCATCAAATGGCCTTGTTCCCAATATATTTCTTCAACATGTTTCACATGTTCACATTCTTTCAGACTAAAAATTCCACCACCATAGTTTATGTCATTTTTTAGTACTCTATGCAGCTTCCTTAGAGTCGGTACCTCTTTTCGAACAGAATTATTGTCTTGGGCCGGCCTTTGCGTTTTTTTCCTGGAGTGCACCACACACCTCTATTTACAGCACCTTCTTTTTTTAAATCTAGACAGTGACTCTACTAAGACCTGCAACATAAAATGTACATAATCAGTTTAATACTCGTATCTAAAAACGCAAAGTATCAATATGTGTTAGTCGTACAACAAAAATAGATCAGCTTCGGCTCGAGTGATTTTTACCTAATATAAGTAGTTCCGTTTACGCTAATTACACATAAAACACTAAAGACGCTGTTTATTTCGTCTAAGAAATCAATGTACTGTCCAAAAATACCACAAGAAAGCAATTACATACCAATCATTGCGGCTACTCGTTCCGTAGCGTTGTTCAGGTCGATGATTGGGCTTTTTGACGCTTTTTCGCGTTGACAAAACTGTATCACATTAAATATAATTTGCCTCACAGAGCTGCGTAACGTTTTCCTCGTTTCGACATAATTGAGCAAATATTTAACACAAAAACAAGATGAACAATAATGTATCGAGTTGAAGTTGGCATTTGACAGTTGCGTGACGAGACAGATGACAGCTGGATTGGGTTGCCATATAAAAATCTTAATGTTAGTTCACCGTAACGCCACGACTCTTCTCTTATTGAACAGACTGTATTTTTCTTAAACAAATTAATATTTTTGTGAACATACATCAGATTTTCATAGATGTATTGGCAAGGGAATGTAATAATATTTATTTCTTTAAACTTATTGCATTTATGATTCTCTGGGGCCCATATTATAAATTACACGAACAGCCCTCTACTGCAGCACAAAAACGATGTTTACCTAGTTGATATACCACTCATTCGCACACACCGTTTTAGTTCTACGTCCTTGATGCGTAAAGGTAAGGTTTGGAACACTTTGCCGTCGTCTTTCTAATGAATACAATCCGGGCCTCTTTTAGGTAAGAGTGTATAGGTTTCTTGTAGATCTTCGCGCTTCATATTAGACCACATCATCGCTTACCATCAGGTGAGATTGTGCTCAAAATAATACAGTGTTAAAAAAAAGCAACAAACCTATTATGTGATGGTCATGTACATTAACACCCCCCAGGTGAGTACTGCGCAGCGGACGTGCTGGAGGCAGCTCGGTCGGGCGCCGACTCGCGCCTGGCCGCGCTGGTGACGCCTCTCAACGTGAGCGTGCACGCGGGGGACGGGCGCCGCTCCACGCCGCTGCACCTCGCCGCCGGGTACAACCGCGCGAGAGCGGTGCGGCTGCTGCTGCAGAGGGGCGCCGATGTGCACGCTAAGGATAAGGGGTGAGTATCTCTCTTCAAATGTACAAACAAAATTAAAGCCACATTTGTTTTTTTTTTATTTAAATATAAATATGGCTGGACCTTTCACACAGCGCTATCTAGCCCCAAATTAAGCAGAGCTTGTACTATGGGTACCAGATAACTGATAGAATACTTATATAAATTTTTTTTTGTAATTACATACTCATAATATGTATATAGAAAAACATCCAGACCCGAAACAAATATCTGTAGATCATACAAACATTTGTTTCGCGGCGGGAATCGAACTCGCTACCTCCTGCATCTCAGCCGGCTATTCGCCCACTGCACCACGGAGGTCGTCAAAGGTGGTGCAGCGGGCGAATAGCCGGCTGAGCACGCAGGAGGTTGCGGATTCGATTCCCGCCGCGGAACAAATGTTTGCATGATCTACAGATATTTGTTCCGGGTTTGGGTATTTTTCTATGTATTATAAGTATGTATTTACAAAAAAAAAGTATATAAGTATTCTATATTAGTCTATTCTATATATATTCTATAGTAGTCCAGCAATATTTATTCTTGCCTTTCTTTCCTAGCTTGGTCGCGAAGGAACATTAAAATTGACGTTTCAAAGTGAGTCTTGTGATTATACAGTAGAGTAGGAGTTTGTGTTGGTGGTAGCAGTTTTCTAGAGTCTCCGAGGTCATTGCTGACGTTGAAGATGACTCGATGAGGTCATGCAGTCCCGTCTTTAGTCTATCTTTGTGTGTGGCCGTACAGGGTACGTGCTCCACTAATACACAATTATACATCCTTTTTTGTTATGTACGACATTAATTTAAAACACACATCAGGAATCGTAGTAGCTGATTTTAGAGGTGGGTTTAATACCGGTAGCTTGAATATTAATCCAGTAATCGATACATTTCCAATAAACATTTTTTTACGAATATCGGCGGCGCCTTTGCGCCGATGCCGCTTAGTCTATCAGGTACCTACTTACATGATGAATGAATGTGATTTGTTTAACAATTTTATACAGGCTGAATCATTGATATTTTAGGACTTGAAATAAAGGTTGTTTGAAAGTGCTCGGCATCAAATTCTTAGATAGAGTTCCAAACGTCGAGATTCGTAGAAGAACGAAAGTTCATGACGTTGAGAATCGAGTTATGAAGCTCAAATGGTCTTGGGCGGGACACTTGGCAAGACGTGGTGATGACAGATGGAGCAGGGTAGTAGCAACTGAATGGTGGCCGAGGAATGGCTGTAGAACGGGTAGGACGTCCGGCAGCGAGATGGGTGGACGACATCGTTAGAGTCGCGAGCCGTCAATGGGTGAGATTAGCGCAGGATCGTGGCGGATGGCACAAACTTAAGGAGGCCTATACCCAGGAATGGGTGAAGTCAGGCTGTGGATGATGATGATGAAAGTTAAAAAAATTCTATGGTAATTAGTTTGAATAAAACCTATTTTACAACAATACTAGCCATTAGCGCTAACCGTGTTTTCATTTAATGTCGTACTTAACATAACACGTGGTGTGTATTTGTTGCAGAGGCCTAGTCCCGCTTCACAACGCGTGCTCGTACGGGCACTACGAGGTGACGGAGCTGCTGGTGCGCGCCGGCGCAGATGTCAACGCGCCTGATCTGTGGGCCTTCACGCCGCTGCACGAGGCGGCGAGCAAAGCGAGACTCGAGGTATCACACACCCATTCTATTGTTTACTAGCTTCCGCCAGCGCCTTCGGACGCGTTGTTTGTCAAAAGTAGCCTAAGTTTAAATCCAGGTCAGGATGTTAAATCAGGAAATCCGACGTCGCACAAAGGTTGTGGACGTGGGTATGTGGATCGCAGGGCTGAAGTGGAGATGGACTGGACACTTGGCTAGGAGAGATGACGGGCGTTGGACGAAGGCGATTACAGAGTGGTGGGCAAGGGATGCTCGTAGACCAAGAGGCAGACCACCCGCCCGATGCTCGAATGACATTGAAAGCGTAGCTGGGTGTCAATGTATATGACTCGCCAGCGACCGGAAAGAATGGCGTAATAAAGAGGAGGCCTATCCAACAGTGGGTGCAGACGGGTTGAGATGAATGAATGAATATGAACGAATCGGTTCAGCCGGTACGACGTGATTGAGTAACAAACATCTTAACATTCGCATTTATAATATCTGCTACAATATCCCGCCGCGAACGCATATAACACCATATTTAAATAAATCTTCTACTCTTAACATGGCTTCGCGGCGAGATTTACATCTAGGAGTAATGGTACATAGTGTCATGATATCTGAGATGCCAGAGTATATCTGTACGCCAAGCTTGACCGTTCAAAGACTAAGTACAGTTCGAGACCAACCAGTGACTTGCTACATTCATCATCATCATATCAGCCGTAGGACGTCCACTGCTGGACAAAGGCCTCCCTCATTGATCTCCAGGAACTGCGGTTGGAAGCGGCCTGCATCCAACGCCGACCTGCGGTTATTACCAAGTCGTCTGCCCATCTTGTGGGTGGACGTCCTACGCTGCGCTTGCCGGTCCGTGGCCTCCACTCGAGAACCTTTCGGCCCCATCGGCCATCTGTTCTGCGCGCTATATGGCCTGCCCATTGCCACTTCAACGTGCTAATCCGTCGGGCTATGTCGGTGACTTGAGTTCTCCTACGTATCTCCTCATTTCTGATTCGATCCCGTAGAGAAACCCCGAGCATAGCCCTCTCCATAGCTCGTTGAGCGACTCTGAGCTTATTCATAAGGCCAATAGTGAAGGACCACGTCTCGGTTCCATCGTCGTAGTGTTTGGTAGCGAACGTCTCCCGGGGATTCTTAGCACCCCTGGCCCCGCCGTTACCGTGACTGCTACCGTAGCCAGGATTAGCGGGGCCGCCGGGGACTCGGGGCCTGGTTTTATGTTGCACTATATCCATAAGGGGGTTGTTGCCATACTCGCCACGCTTGGCAGGCGGGTTGGCGAGCGTAGTATAGGTATTGAAAACACGAAAAGACGCTGCTGCCTATCTTTCGGAGGTATCCCTTAGCAGACTCCTACTGCATCCACGGGCAAGAGCGGAGGGGCAACATTCTATTCTACTATTCATTCTTGCTACATTATAGTAAGCATAAGACTGTAGCGTTTAGGGGCAGTTTCTCGGTACCAGCCAACCAAGTGTTGGAATAACATACCACCACCTTTTACGCTACTAAAATCAAAATTTACATTTAAAAAACATTATAGGAAACATTTAATAGAAAAACAAAAAATTGGGTTGTCTGGTACAAATTGTTATATAGCGCCGTTCACTTGCTGACGCGAGGGTAAAGTTCCTAGTATATTTATATTTATTCGTATTAATATTTATAATTTACACTCTAACATTTCTTAACATTATTATGATTATTCCTTACATAATATATTTATTTCTTCTATCTACTTATCATAACTATCTAATTAAGCCTATCATAATTGTATGCAAACACATTCGTTCTTACGAGTTCTAATGACTTGCCTAAAAAAGGTTTCTGCAGAATAACAGCGCCGAGCTGTCGATCGGTGGCGAGGCATAATGCTGAGCTGGAACCCATTTGCTGCAGTAGCACATACACGCATACTTGCCTCTTTTTAATTTTTCCCTGACTACATTGTACATTTATTATTTCATTGTATTGTTTCTATGTTTGTTGTAATTTCTGTGTTCTCTTACTTGTGCTTTCTCTTTGATGTTATACCTCTTGATTGTATTGTGTGAATTTGTGTGTGCTGTGGTAGCAAATAAATGTCTGTCTATGTATATGTCTAATACTAGCTTCGCGTTTTTTGTCGACAAAAAATAGCCTATGTGTTAATCCAGGTTATAATCTCCGTACATACTAAATTTCATCGTAATCGGTTCAGCCGTTACGACTGGTTGAGTAACAAACAAACATCCAAACTTTAACATTTATAATATTAGTGTGATTTCAATATAGTTTTAATTTACATCTTCTTCTTCCTGCCATTTTCCCCCATCACGTGGGGTCGGCACAACATGCGTTCCTCCTCCACATCTCTCTATCAGCCGTCATCTCCGTTGTCACTTCCTACCCATATCATTCTTCACACAGTCCATCCATCTCTTCTTCGGCCCTTCTCTACTTCTAGATCCATCCACACTCTTCTAGACACATGATTTTCCTTCAATTTATTTATTTGAACAAATCCCATAAATACAATTAAAAACATAACACAGAAACACAATAATTGTAACAGAGGTCGGTTATTTGATTATGGCCCCACACTAGGCTCGGGGCCTGTACCATGAGAACCGTTTACGATATAAACAATAACTTAAAATGTAAATAAGTTTTTGAAAAATTACTTTTTCATAACAAGCTTTTATAAAATTCATAATCGGAACCGCAAGCAGATCCAAATGAGCCCAAACACTAGTAGCCTACTATAATCCATTCAGAAGTTCCGTTGTCTAGCATCCGTCTCCATCATGACACCACCTCCATGGTACCATATTATTGCATTGTCACCGAAGTTACATATATGTATTCCAAATTTCAGCTCAATCGGTTGAGGGCAACGGATTTAAAATTCAGTTGCAAGATTCCACCCGGACAAACATACATACAATGCAAGTTAATAAAAAGCTTGTAAATATCGGGCGTTACATAAATAGTGATGGAGGATTTGTTTAAATTCATTATTTTTTAAGGTATGTTCGTTGCTGCTGAGCGAAGGAGCGGACCCCACTCTCCTCAACTGCCACGGCAAGTCTGCGTTAGACGTGGCTCCTACTAGAGAACTACAGGAACGGTTGGCCTGTAAGTATTATTAATATATTTTTTTAAAATAATAATACTTACAAATAAATTAAAAATGAAACGAAACAATCACTTAATTTCAAAGCTAGAGGAATATGTATTTCAGTTGAGTACCGCGGTCACTGTCTGCTAGAAGCGTGTCGGATGTCGGATCCGACGCGCGTCAAAAAGCAACTCTCATCCGTCTCGCAGCCACCTTCTCATCAGCACCAGGTATGACACGTACTCAGTCACAATTACACTTGCGACGTTATAATAGGCCCGATTTGACGTCTGTCATTTTTCACGCCGCGATAACTTTGAACGAACGTCTACACAAGAAGTCGAAGCATCAACCGTTTGTAATGGCAAAATTATTATGATATCCGACGCTATTCCAATGTTGTATCATTGGATGCTGTAGAGTTGAGATCGTTTTAACCACTTGGAGACCGAACAAAATCGATTATTACAAAAAATCTAAACATTTACTAAACTTTTGATTTATAAAAAAGTATAATACAACTTTAATGTTTTATATTTAAATATCGATTAGAGATGTTGATGCACCCACAATGAGGGTTTTTATAATTATTTATCAGTGCAATAAAGAATTTTCTAATCTAATTTACTTATCATTATCATCAATATTTTCATGAAAAACGATACAAATAATATATATAAAGCCAAGTCAGTTCGATATTAATTTAACCTAAGTTAAACTAAACGATAACAAACTCATAGTACAATTAATCAAAATGTCAAGAATTGATTTTTCTAGCAAACGAATTTTTATTCCCATCTACATTCTGTATTTTGACAACGTCAAATCGGGACTCTTAGAACGGCTGGAGTATAAATACAGCACAATGTTTGATAATAAAAAAAAAAACATTTATTTCAAGCATTATTGTATCACATTTAAGGACACAACACTTATATTAAACAGAGTTTTAGAGAACATGCCTGTGACAGCAATGTCTGGTGTATCTGGCGCCTACTCTACCGGCTAGCATTGCCAAGACGGTGTTACCACTTACTACTATGTTCGGGAAGCTAAGTATAATAAATAGTATGGGACAATAAACATCTGTAAAACAAAACCAAGATGGCCGTGTACCAAACATGCATCTTGTCCATACTCTTGTACGGAGCTGAGGTGCACCGCATGGACCCATCCATCGTGTGCCCCGGCAAACTCTTCTGGCGGAGGTCGCTGATGCCAAACAACCTTTAGGGCGACCAGTGCTGCGATTTAAAGACGCTTAAAGCGCGACATGGCAACCTTTCAAATAGATCATTCTAGATGGAAGAGCGCGACAGAAGACCGCGACTCTTGGTGGAAACCCGTCGCCAGCGGAGTCGCGCTGGCAATGCCTGGCTCGACCATCTAGCGCATAAGCAACCATCAACCCAGAAACGGGTCTTGGCCTCCGACCAGGACCACTGGCATAATAAACGACACTGTTCCCTATTCTGCGCCACTTGTTGCCAGTCCGACACTTGGAGAGCGCGAAAATCTTTCTCGACCTCACCCTTCCAGCCAGCGATATCTGGATCGGCCGACTGGCATTTCTAGGTAGGCACGTTTGGTAGCACGATCGTCTCCCATTCGCTCAACGTGACCGAGCCAGCGTAATCTATGAAGTTTTATTTCGCCTATGATTTTTGGCTCGGCCGCCAATTCCGCTACCTCCCTATTCTTCCTCACTCGCAGAGTGCCTCTCTTAGCAACAGGTCTTTCTTTGCACCTTTCTTCCTGTCACCACAAGCTTACGCTCTTCTTTCTGGGTCAGCGTTCAGGCTTCACATCCATACATTAAGATAGGCCGAATAACAGTTTTATAGATTCGGATCTTGGTGCATCGGGAAAGGAGCCGTGACACTGGGATCTTATGTAGGGTTGCACTGCACCCTACATAAGTCGCAAGACTTTGTTGGATAGTGAAATCATTGAAATAAAACTTAGGCCGAAAAAAAAATGTATGTAAGTATTCTATCAGTTATCTGGTTCCCAAAGTACAAGCTCTGCTTAGTTTGGGGCTAGATAACGCTGTGTGAAATGTCCAGCAATATGAATTTATTTATTTATCATTTTTTTTGTTTTATTATCAAAATATTGAGAAAATCTATTAAATGCATCTCGACAAAATGTTAAAGAACTGGCGATACCACAGATTACTAAAATGTTACTACGAGCCGTTTTGCGACCCCGCTCGTTCAATAACCCAACCCGATCAATACATCCAACCAGTCAACAGAGCGTACTGTGCTTACGGCAGGGCGGTAACTTACATGTTAGGCACAAAAACACAAAATTAAGTTTTGTGAATTTTAAAAAAACTTTATTTATGATTTCAAAAATATACTTCATTGTTTGTAGTTTAAATTGGAACATATTATTTAGTAGTTTTATTTCTTCCAGAGTTCTCAGTCGTCGACTACCGGCAGCACACTCTCGCTGAGCGAGTGCGGTTCGGATGCACTGTTGAACTACCCTCACCTCTCTACGGGTGACCGCCCGCTGCACGCCGCCGCAGCATCGCAGTACCCTAAGCGGAAGCAGGTCTGTTTGTCAGTCGCACATAACTAGTTATGACGACCTCTGTGGCGCAGTGGGTGAATAGCCCGCTGTGACGGCTGTTACGGCTGCGATTCACGCCACAGAACAAATGTTTGAATGTTCTACATTTTGTGAAATGATTTGTTTCGGGGTCTGGGTGTTTTTCTATGTATTATAAGTATGTATTTACAAAAATAAGGTATATAAGTATTCTATTCTAAGTATCTAGACGGAAGGCGACGTCGGGGTCGGCCGGGAAAACGTTGCCGGGACAATTACGACAACTTCCAAAGAGGATGGTGGGAGATAGCAACAGATAGGGTTGCTTGGAGGGACTTGATGGAGACCTTTGCCCAGCAGTGGGACGAGATAGGTTAGGAAAAAAAAGTATTATATCAGTTATCTGGTTCCCATAGTACAAGCTCAGCTTAATTTGGGGCTAGATAGCGCTGTGTTAAATGTCCAGCAATATTTATTATTTTATTTATTTAGTTATAAAAAAAATATAAACTGTCAAGGATTTTATTAAAATATTTTATACAGGCTGTTTATTGATATGTTTAGGACTTGATATTAAGTTTGTTTGAAAATTTTCTATTGTAACGAATTTGAATAAAACCTATTTTACAACAACACTACACTACACTGGTGGTAGAGCTTTTGTGAACGAGCTCGAGGAAGTGGGCACCACCGCCTTACCTTTATCTGCCGCCAAATAGCAGTACTTGTGCTGCTGTGTTCCGGTTAGATGGTAATGGTATGTTCCTGTAATTACTGGCACATAGGCATAACAGCTATGTCCTATAGTATGGCAATGTATCCACATACAGATCAAGACAACATAATACCTTGTGTTGAATTCTATGTGGATATCCGTGGGCTGCAGTAGCCACTTAACATCTGTTGGACTGCATGCTCGTTTGCCATATACAGTGTAAACTCCATGTAACGTCACTCGTTTTAACGACAAACTCTCTAAAGCGTCGAAATCACTCGGCTTTGGTTGGTTTAGCTTGCCTTGCATACAATGATACACTCTGTATAGCATTACACCCACTCTCAATAACGACAACAATTTGTAATAAAAAGTTATTTTTAAGTTGCCAAATTAGTAAAAACTGCGCAGCTGTGTATATCCTTTTGTCGTTTTATTATCCTAGACCATAATAAACTCGACTGTCGGCATCATACACACCAAACTTTCTAAGAAATCCGTTCTTTTGTTTACAAAATGGGATTGCTTGCACGTGTAGCTGCAGACTGTTGTTAGTAGAAGTGATGGAGTTTATCTATACGTGGTCATATTCTTAGTAGCTCACAAACTTTCAAATTGTAAACATGGCTAGTAAGACAAAATCACTGTGACACACACAGATTTTAGTTCTCTCCATTTAACGACAACTCTCTATAACGTCAAAATATGCTCAGTCCCTTGAGTGTCGTTATATAGAGTTTACACTGTACTTAAGTTGAATAAAAGAAATAAAAAAAAATACTAGCCATTAGTTCTATCCGTGTTATCATATTTTAATGTCATGTAATTTAACAAAACACGTAGTTTATTTGTAGATAATTACATATTTAAACGGTTTCCGACGTTTCGACTATGTTAAAACGTCGGGATAACAAATAAAAAAAGTACATACGCGATATATATCCGCTTTGACCGGTCTCCATGTCTTGTCTTAAATATACCCGTGAATTTTTTTTTTGTTTAGTATGATAGTTAGTAGTGATAGTTTTATTGGTTTAATATAGTAGGTATTTAATTTTGTAATGCATGTATTTAACATGGTTTGATTTGAACAATAGTTGTGTTTGTCTTATTATGGCTACCCTTGATCAAGAGGTACGTGAGGTAATGTAAACTGGACTCAGCGGAAGACCAGCGCTGCGGCATATTAACATACCGTAGCATTATGCTGAGCTGAGTACCTATTCATCTCCACACAGAGCTTTTAAGTTTGTTAGTTTGTTAGTGCTTATAGTCTAACTTTTTATTAGCTGCAGTAAAATGACGTTTTGTGGGTTGCCGGTTTTTGAAGAAAAATAAATAGGGATGTAGCTAAATGAGTGAATCATAAATGAATAATCAGTTTGGTTTTTTTTTTTGTGATTTAATATTAAGTTGTAATGTATTTTTTTAACCTATTATTATTACTATACTAGAGGATTGATCTTTTTTAGTGGAAGTATAGGGAGGTACATTCAAAATGAAACAAAAACGTCATAATAATGTTATTTAATTAATTTTTGTGAACTGAATCACATCCCTATTGAGATTAGGCTGGCAACATTATTTTACGGAATGACATTTAGAAACGTCATTTTACTGCAGCTAATAAAAAGTTAGACTATAGGTTAGATTTTATTGTTGTTGTGTTTTATTTTCCTTTATTACTGTGTGGTTGTTGAATAAAATGTTTTCTTTTATTCTTTCTTTAATTATGAAATCAGTATTATGATTTGTAATTATAACAGTAATTATCGATGGCGGAATGAAAAGGATCGTCAATTTTGAAATCAATTCGTTCAACGTATCGCGAGTAAATATTATCTATTGAAACTTTATTACAGAATAGACTGAGCTAGAGAAAATAATGTTTAACTGCTCGTTACTAAAGTTCAAAGTTGTTTGACTATTTATCTTGTCAAAAAGAATTGACTCTTGCATTGCTGGTGCAAGCGAAAACCGACTCTCAGGTGACGTACCTTTTCATTGATGATGATCATGAAGAAAAACACGTATATTGTATAGGTAATGGAGATGCTGATAAGGAAGGGCGCGCGCGTCAACGAGAAGAATAAAGACGAGCAGACGCCCTTGCACGTGGCGACCGACCACGCGCACCTGGACGCTATGGACCTGCTGCTGAGACATGGTACGCTATATCTAAAATCCGTTCAATTGATAGCTGTGTATTTTTTGGTGAGCTGAACATACTGACTCTGCCCAATCTCTGCATTAATGAACTTGCAACATTTGTACTAACAAGTATGGACCTTTCCATGTAACGTAACAGCAAACGCCACAATAATACAATTAGTTTCCCTCGTAATAAGACTGCTCTTTATAACCAAAGTGTTATCTGTGTGGCTGCCCGTATATACACGGTGTCCTTTAAATCGCTATTTTCCCAGAACAAACGTTGTTCAGACCATGCTCTACTAACAGTTTATAACATCAAATTACAAAACAAAACAAAACCGGTCTTTGAAAAATATAAAAAGTTGCGAATTTAAAACGTCTATTTTAACGTTACGCCCTACAACATGCCGCCGTATCGCCACAAAAATAATAATAGTAGGTACGCTACGTACGGCTAGCGTGCCAATCAAACTTTATGTCACGGCTAGTTTTTGAACAAAGTTAGACTTATATGAGAAGGTCTAGTTTTTTTTTTTAATTCTCTTGTTTGATGCTAAAACAGTTAGTAGAGCATGGTCTGAACAACGTTTGTTCTGGGAAAACAATGATTTAAAGGACACCGTGTAGGTATAAGGAATATGTATTATTATTAATTCATTTATTTCGGAACAAGTCCATAGGTACATTAGATTATACAATCAATTCATAACACAAAACAAAGTAACACACACTTAAAATAATAATAATAAAAACCATATAACTTTACAAATAAAAATTAGATTTAAAATAATCGAAATAAAAATGTCAAAAATTTAATATATTGAGTTAAATAAAATAATAATTAAAATGGGGCTAAATAAAAATGTCAAATGTAAATTAAAATTAAATTAATTCAAAAACATAAAATTCGATAAAAAAAGAACACAACACAAGACTTAATTAAATGACAAAATCTTGTTTAGTAATAATCCTACTTAGTCAGGTCATAAATTCTGTCACATGTTTAATATAAAATAATTGAAACAAATTTATTCATTATGTAACCATTTATATACCAAAATGAACTTAACAAAACAAAGATTCTTATGACACTAAAGTTTATTCAAAATGACCTCCGTGATTTTGAATACAGACCTTCAATCTGCGCGGCCAGTCGTCTATCGCAGCACGAACGAGGTCCATGTTAATATCGGCGGCTGCCTTAATCAAGGATGTCTTGAGTGACTCCAAATTGGGATGAGGCTTTGAGCACGCCTTTTCCTCCAAGTGTTGCCATATCTTGTAATCTAACGGATTCAAATCTGGACTGGAGGAGGGCCAGTCTTTGTGCCGGATGAAGTCGATTTCACGCGCCGCCAGCCAGTCTTGTGTGCTTTTCGCTCTATGAACTGGCGCCGAATCTTGTTGGAATACCCAGTGCCTGTTATTGAACATGGTATGAGAAACAGGTTCCACAAGGTTCGTCAGGACTGTATTTTGATACAACACTGCATCCGTTTTTACACCTTTCTCACAAAAATGTACCTCTGTTAAGCCCCAATAAGAAACTCCCAACCATACCATGAGCGAGGATGGAAAATGACCTCGTTGGACACGCGGAATACGGTTGCTCGCTTCTTCACTACTGTGTGCGTACACCTTATCATTTTATTTGTTGTAGCTCTCTTCTACGGTAAAATTTTTTTCGTCCGAAAAAAGAATTTCCCGATATTTTTCCCGCGTACCGCTTCAACAAAGCGCGGTATCTCTTCAGTCTCAGGTCCATTAGACGAGCATTCAAACGATGTCCTGTTTTTCTTCGATATGCCCGAAGCCCTAAGTCTTCATTTAACACCCTTTTCACCGTGGTTCTGCTTAACCCCATCTGAAGGGCCAACAGTTTCTGCTTACGTTTGGGATTTCTTTGAATTCGCGCCTTCACAGCTTTTATCACTGCTGGAGTCCTAACAGACCGAGGGCGACCACTTCTTGACCTGTCATCTACACTAGAGTCTTCATTGTGTCGTTTGATGGTGCGATAAACGAATCTTTTGGTTATATTCAAATTTTTCAGTATGTCAAAAATTTGAATTGGCGCGTAACCGCAACGATGCAACGCAATAACTGCAACACGGTCTTCTTTAAGCGTCCACTCCATATTTAAAAATGAGTAAAATTCTAAAAAGTATACATTTTTATTTTCATGAACAATTCGAAATTCGAATTCTATAAACTTTTTTGTGGCCAGCATTCTAAAAGAAAAGTTTTTACTGTGTGACAATACTTATGACCTGACTAGGTAATTATCTCGATAATTTTGACATTGTTATTGCAATTAAAATGGCACCTACTAATTAAACTCGACATTGCATGCGTAACAAACACGCTGAATGTGGCTGCACTTATATATACTATGTAACACTAAACACCTTGCGCACACGGCTACACATCAAGCTATACATTTCCAATATAAGCTGACCTCTCATTCTATGAAATGCCTACACAATGGGAGGTCAACTTATACTGGATTGGTATAGGTTGATGATTAGCCGTGTGTACCTACTACCAATATTACATAATAAATAAATTTTCATTCAATACTCTTCTTCCTCCACATCTCTCTATCGGCCGTCATCTCCGTTGTCACTTCCTTTCTACCGATATGGGTATATGGTATTCTTCACCCGGTCCATCCATCTCTTCCCCGGCCTTCCTCTACTTCTATATCCATCCACACTCATATCCAACACTCTTCTGGTCACATGATTTCCTTCCCTCCGCATGACACGTCCATACCACGCTAGCCTCTTACTCCTCAACTTTTCTATCACTGGCGCTACTTTCAAACTTCCTCAAATAATATACTCATAACAAGAATTTTTTTGATAACTAATTTTACCAAGAAAACGTATTTTTCTTCGCTCATCCTCTGAAAGTTGATCATTGTTAGCTCAATACCTGACGCGTAAATGCGATTTGCGTAAGCAAATTTGAAAATAGAACGAGACGATTTGCATTCCTAATATACTAAAATGAAATGCAACCTCCATGACTAATCCTTATTTCTATTATATAAGAGGTCATAGTTTAATAGTGAAAAAAGAAACAATGGATAACGGGAACGCAAATTTTCTTTTTAAGCAACAAACTGTTATAAAGACTTTTTAAATATCCCCCCGTTCGTGATGAGAAGTTATGTTATACTCGGGCGTAAGCGATCATAGCACCCGAGATATTTTGGCGTGCGAGGGAGCGAGAACGCTAATGAGTCGAAGGTGCTGCAATGTACTAATAATATGTGTTTTAGGTGCAAAAGTAAACGCGTGCGACGCCAGAGGTGAAAGCGCTCTCTGCGTAGCGGCGCGGCGGGACTCGGCGGCCGCGTGTCGCCTACTGCTGGCGTGTGGCGCCGACACCCGCCCCGACACACACTACAACCAGCAGTTAGGTAACTACTGCTAGATGCCGCGCTCCCTGCGGTCGCGTGTCTCCTACTACTGGCGTGCGATGTTAAAAAAAAGTAGACAACCTGTTTTATTACGTACGACATTAAATGAAAACACACGTACGGCTAATGGCTAGTATTGTTAATAAATAAGTTTTTTCAAATTCAATAACATAGAAAATTTTAACAACCTTTGTATCGAGTCCTAAAATATCATTGAAACAGCCTATATAAAATAGGTTAACGTTATATTAATTCATCATGCAAGTACGTACATATTAAACTGACCAAGCGGTATCGTCGCAAAGGCGCCGCCGATTTAAGATAAAAAAAATTATATAGGAAATGTATCGATTACTGGATAAATATTCCAGCTACGGGTATGAAATCCACCTCTAAAATCTGTTAATACGATTCTGGGTGTGTGTTTTAAATTAATGTCGTTGTATAATTTGGACTTTGGTAGGTCGCTAGAGGGCAGGGTGTTATTGAAACCACAGTACTGTATTAAAATTGAGCCTTTTATCTTCAAATTGTAACAACAACCTTACCCGAAATGCAAAACGCTTCGATAGCGCGATTCAGGAATCTGCACTTTTTAGCAGCGACATCTAGTTATGGTTTTTGAACTACATACTATAATAATTGACTTTAACCTTTTGAACAGTCGTACATAACACAACATGTTGTATAATAATTATTATGAGTTATCTGGTACCCATAGTACAAGCTTTGCTTAGTTTGGAGCTAGATGGCGCTATGTGAAATGTTCAGCATTATTTATTGATAAATGGATATGACAGTTAGGTGCAAATTTGTATCTTTTTTTACAGATGAATGCTCAAACGCAGCGGCCTTGAGATTGCTAGAGGCGGCGCGCACGGGAGACGTGGAGACTGCGCGCACTGTGCTAGACTCCAGGCCACGGCTGGTTAACTGCCGAGACGTCGACGGCAGACATTCCACACCACTGCATTTTGCCGCTGGGTGAGTCATAAGAGTGGAACGCCTTGCCTGAGTGTTTTCTGTTAACTTCAACCTAGAGTTTCTTCTAGGCAAGAGTGGTCCATCGTAGGTTGCATTATCGCTTACCATCAGGCGAGATCGTGGTCAAACACAAGCCTATAATGCATTAAAAAAAGTTATACTGAAGGCTGCGCCAAGAGAAAAAATAAGTAAAACGACAAAGTTACGTAAATACAAGTCTAAATGATAGTGCGCGTTAGCACAGGTAGACATGACGACCTTCGTGGTGCATTGGGCGAATAGCCGGCTGAGACTCATGGGGTAGCGGGTTCTATTCCCGCCGCGGAACAAATGTTTGCGTGATCTACAAATATTTGTTCCTGGTTTGGATGTTTTTCTGTGTATTATAAATATGTATTTACAAAAAACAAAGTATGTAAGTATTATATTATTCTCAGTTATCTAGTTCCCATAGTACAAGCTCTGCTTAGTTTGGGGTATAGCGCTATGTGAAATATCCAGCAATATTTATTTATTAGATAGATATATTATATAGAGATATCTCTATTTTGCTCGAGAAAATACATCTACTCCCGTGATATTGATGGCAGACATTCCACAACACTGCATTTTGCGGATGGGTGAGATACAAGATATCTGAAGGCTACGCCAGATAAAATACAAAGGAGATTGCAAATCTCTTGTTTATGGATTAACCTTTTTCATGGATTTTTAAATATTTTTTTATACATCATAGATATCATCATCATCATCATCCTCAGCCCGACTTCACCCACTGCTGGGTATATGCCTCCCCAAGTTTGTGCCATCTGCCTCGATCCTGCGCTAGTCTCACCCATTGACGGCCCGCGACTTTAGCGATGTCGTCCACCCATCTCTCTGCTGGGTATCTGGCCCTTCTACGGCCATTCCACGACCTCCATTCACTCATTCATCATAGAGAGGGAACAAGCTAATGCCCCACCTGATAATAAGTGGTAACCATCGCCTATAACAAAGCATTGGCATTATTGATCGAGTGAAGCGAGATCTCTAAATCAACTTGGGCAAATCAGCGTTGTATATATGTATGTTTGTCCGAGGATAACTTTCGAAGCGTTGATCCGATCATCGTGAAATTTAATACATAGGTAGGTAGTGATGGCACAATTTTGGTGTGACTAAATGAGGTAAAAATGTTGAGGGATTGGTGAGATATTGGGGTTCAAGAGGGGTAAAAAAAAATTATGCTAACTGGCCAAGTGGGACGTCAAATGAAAGGTATTTATTAGTACATTTAAACTCTTGTTTTTATTTTTTGTTATTTCTTTATAGTTTTGAGTTATTAGTCATAATAAAAACTAAAATTTGCAAAATTCACAGGCTACACCAGTGATCCCACAGTGCTGCAATTTAGTATCCGTGTAGTTTAAGTGACACAAATATAGGCAAAAGTCTTAAATCCAGAATAACTGCAATTTGTACCCCAAAAAAGGGTAACCACAGGAAATGAACTCCCGTTACCTGTAATTTGAATGAAACTGTAGGTCAAGTTATATTGTTATTTATTTCGTGACACTATTTTGATAGTCAAAGATTACAAATAATACTTTTATTGTTTTAATCGGAGACTCGCGAGATCTCAGTTCGGGGTGAACCACTAGTTTAACGAAGTAGTTCATTCTTATATTAAAGGAATCGAGAATGTAACACGGCGAATGATGTAGTTATATTTTTCTTTTATTGTTTCAGATACAATAGACTGCCCTTAGCTCAATTATTACTACAAAGAGGTGCCGATGTCCACGCGAAGGATAAAGGGTGAGTCTACTAAGAAAGATTAAATTAAAAAGTAACATTTTAAATTTGAAACACCCCCACATGTAAATTTTTAAACGTACAACCTGTTTTGTTATGTACGACATTAATTTAAGGGGGCACCGGAGGGACAATCGCCCATACAACACGTACTACCAAGATCATTTCTAATTGGAGCATATTTCTACCTTAATAAGGTATTATTTTAATTTTAATAGTATTTATCTGGGTTCCCAACCATATATTAGATCAAAATACTTACCTAAAATGAAATAGAAGCGTATCGCATTCTGCATGTTTTTACGTCATAAAAGACCTGTTTTCAACCTAATTGTTTCGTATTAAAAACAACAACATCTTACGTATCCTAGTCATGGAAACATAAATTATATCGTCTAGTTACAGAATAACAACACAATGAGAAAAATACAACAAGTTTTCAGTCATCATTTTTGGTATTACGGAACACGGTCAAAATCTAATCAAATTTAGAATCGTTCTATTGCTATCACTGTCGCTCTGCGTGGCTAAACTTCGTCACGAAACAGGTATAGCGATATTCAGGCCGAAGTTTTTGACGTGGCCGAATTGAAGTGGCGCTCAGTGTTCGCTGGCGCGTTAAAACACACATCCGGAATCGTATTAGGTGATTTTAGAGGTGGGTTTAATATTGGTAGCTCGAATATTTATCCAGTAATCGATACATTTCCATTAAACAACGTTTTACGAAAATCGGCGGCGCCTTTGCGACGATGCCGCTTAGTCAGTTGAACAGGTACCTACTTAAAATAATGAATGAATATGATTTTTTTATCTATATATACAGGCTATTTTATCATATTGTAGGACTTGATATCAATGTTGTTTAACTTTATATGGTATTGAATTTGAAACGAAAATACTATAATACTAGCTCTATGCCCTACCTGTGTCTTCATTTAATGTCGTACAAAACACATTTTACTTATATAAAATATATTGATTGCAGTGGCCTAGTCCCTCTCCACAACGCGTGTTCGTACGGCCACTTCGAAGTGACCGAGTTGCTGGTGTCTGCGGGCGCGGGGGTCAACGCGGCGGATCTGTGGCGGTTCACGCCGCTGCACGAGGCCGCCGCTAAAGGGAAGGCTGATATCGTACGGTTACTGCTAAAGGTAAGGCTCTTTAGTCCCACTCCACAACGCGTGTTCGTACGGCCACTTCGAAGTGACCGAGTTGCTGGTGTCTGCGGGCGCGGGGGTCAACGCGGCGGATCTGTGGTGGTTCACGCCGCTGCACGAGGCCGCCGCTAAAGGGAAGGCTGATATCGTACGATTACTGCTAAAGGTAAGGCTCTTTAGTCCCACTCCACAACGCGTGTTCGTACGGCCACTTCGAAGTGACCGTGTTGCTGGTGTCTGCGGGCGCGGGGGTCAACGCGGCGGATCTGTGGCGGTTCACGCCGCTGCACGAGGCCGCCGCTAAAGGGAAGGCTGATATCGTACGGTTACTGCTAAAGGTAAGGCTCTTTAGTCCCACTCCACAACGCGTGTTCGTACGGCCACTTCGAAGTGACCGAGTTGCTGGTGTCTGCGGGCGCGGGGGTCAACGCGGCGGATCTGTGGTGGTTCACGCCGCTGCACGAGGCCGCCGCTAAAGGGAAGGCTGATATCGTACGATTACTGCTAAAGGTAAGGCTCTTTAGTCCCACTCCACAACGCGTGTTCGTACGGCCACTTCGAGGTGACCGAGTTGCTGGTGTCTGCGGGCGCGGGGGTCAACGCGGCGGATCTTGGCGGTTCACGCCGCTGCACGAGGCCGCCGCTAAAGAGAAGGCTAATATCGTACGATTACTGCTAAAGGTAAGGCTCTTTAGATGGTGGAAGGCATAAAAAATGAATTATCTTGGTCACAAGTCATCTGGACAATATTTAGGGTCACTTGCAAAAGTCGGGGTATTTAAAGAAGTTGATTTTATTTAGCCAACACTAGCCGTATTATCACCGTAGCAGCGGAAGGTAGATATCGTACGTTTACTACTAAAGTTATTTATTTATATATTGTGTGTTTCCAGCACGGAGCCGATCCCACGAGACGAAATCGCGACGGACTTACAGCGTTACAGCTTGTGAGAGCGGGAGATAACGACACGGCAGATGCACTCAGAGGAGACGCGGCCTTACTGGACGCGGCGAAGCGAGGAGACCTGGCACGAGCGAGGTATGTATGGAATACATGGAAGGAAGAAAGAAAGATTTTGTTTTCTTAGCAACCACTAATAATTAATAAAATACCAGTAACTTTTTAACAAAAATATAACCGACTTTTTAAATAAAACAGAATTTTTCAAATCGGTTGAAAAATGACGGAGTTCTGATGTAACATAAAACCGAATTGCGTCCCTATACAATTTGAGGGTTGCCCTCGATTTTTTTGGGATCCCATCATCAGATCCTGACTTGGGACTTATGGGACCACCTGGGAAGTATAACCCTTTTAAACAAAAAATAATTTCTCGAATCGGTCCCGGCGTCTTCGAGCAATAGGGGAACATAAAAAAAAAAGATTTCAATAAATTGAGAAAATTCTCCTTGTTTTGATGTTGGTTAAAAATAAAAACCAAAAACAGAACAAGAAAAAAATTCAACAGATATCAGTTATAGCAGCTGCCACAAAAAGGTTCCAACTCAGCATATTAGTGTGTCACAGCGCTGGTCTTCCGTTGGAACCTGTGTGAGTACACGGAAGCAGGGATGTTGCGGATGCAGACTTTTTGATATCGATGCGGATACGAATTTTTAAAGGCTCACATCCGCGGATGCGTATCTTATGACTTTTTTTTTTTAAGAAAATTCGTTTTGGTGCAGAAATAAAAAAAAAAATTAAACCAGTAACTGCAGAAAACTCGCTTTATAAAACAATACTCACTGTATACTCACAATGACACTCAAAAACTGTTATGTTCGTACGATAAGCGCAAGTAAACATATGCTATAACATAACATTACGCTGAGCTGAACGCCATTTTGGTACGCAGACACATGAGTCGAACTTGTTTTATTGGATTCAATTGTATCTACTGTTCCTTTAAATTATTTCATGTGTCATTTTGTGTGTACCAAATAAATGATTATTCTATTCTAAACACGTTATGATTGATTTACGAGATATAAATAATGTACAATAACAAATAACAAACGCGTCGGAACATGTCACCGAAATCTTAGCTCCTATTGCACAATCAGCACGTCCCACTCGTAAGCCCCACCCAATTTTATTCTTGTCGCGACCCGAGCTAGATCTGCATCCGCATGAACATCCGCATCGATTGTTGCGGATGCAGTTGTCCAAATTGATGCGAAGGCTCCGCATCTGTGGATGCGGATAATCCCTGCACGGAAGCCTGCTAACATATAAAAATAAAGAAATAGGGAACTTATATTATTATCTTGTTTTGTCTATGTCTATATTAAAACCCAGCCAGAATAATAACTAAAACTAAAAACTAGTGTACTTCAGACCACACGACTGAAGTAAAAATTCATTTTCAAAATTTTATCTATACTAATATTACAAACAGGAAAGATTTGTTTGTTTGTATTGCGAGTGGGTTTAGGTGAGTGGATATGGGAGTGGGACTGATGGGAGGAGAGGGGTGAAAGGGAAAAGAAATGACGAAACAGCCAGAGAAGTTTGTCAGACTTGTATTTCCAAATGGCTTCTTACCTTTACCCCATATAATAAGATATCAAAAGTAATTTGTAAAAATATGCTATTTCCTTTCATTTTTGGTAATACATTTCTTTGCAAAGATTGATCCTTAACAGCAACGGAGTCCAGTGGTTCAATAATAATGGATGTTTTTTTTTTTGAAAAATCATTGGGCTCGATATCCGTCAAATGTAATAGATTATCTAACTAAATATGCAGTTATTGGTTTCTTATAAATCGAGGGCATGACTCCTTTCACGACTTTTCCCTAACTCTCGTGGTTTCGGACTTGCCCATCACCGCCCTTCCCAAAAAAACCTTCCTGTATAATTTTGGCTTTTAACCTTAATTTGTTATTAATTTTCAGGAAACTAATAACACCACAGAATGTGAACTGTCGAGACGCACACGGAAGGAATTCCACTCCATTACACCTTGCCGGTAAATTATTATTAAACTAAATGTGTAGGTAACCTAGAAATAAAGCTAAACTCGCTTTTGCAACTTGACTTCACACCCCATTTTTATCCCATGGGACCTGATTTATGGGATAAAAAATAGCATATGTGGTAATCCAGGTTATAATATACGTACATACTAAATTTCATCGAACCCTGCGGTCCGAATCACGACATAATCGCTGCTAGCGGTCATGTAGTTATTTTGCGTACCGATTCAGTTATCGCGCTGATGACAGTTGAGTGCCGTCAAGGATTCGGAACGCTCATGAACGCGCTGCAAGTCAGTGTTCCTTTATTTTCTTAACAACATTAAAACCGACCAACCACAGAACGCTCACAAGCTATTACTCACAAGCAACCAACCAACCAGCTGTCACGTCACTTTTGACAGGAAGGCTCACAGTGATATCGGTTTGGAGCATGGACGTTGTTAGCGCAAAATGGCGGATGTGATGACGTCATCTATGACGAATCACAGGACATCGTTGTCGCGCTCACGGTGACTCGGAACGTTTGTTAGCGGAACGATGATATCGATTTTAACGTGATTCGGAATGCGGGCGAAATTGGTTGTGACTTGATTGAGTAACAAACAAATAAATAAGCTAACGTCCAAACTTTCGCATATATAATATTAGTGTGAGTAGCTGACTCGCCCCGACACGCATGTGTTGATCTATCTATGAAACTTGTATGATTCTATTGAAGAACTATAGTCAAAAAATGATAGTATTCTCTCTATATTTAGTCGTGCAATAATAAGTTTATCTATATGTAATTACGAATATCTGTACGTTAGCGGGCTACAACAACCTGGAAGTAGCCGAGGCCCTCCTGGAAGCGGGGGCCGGCGTGTCCGCCCGCGACAAGGGGGGCCTCGTGCCCCTCCACAACGCGGCGTCGTACGGGCACGTGGAGCTGGCGGCGCTCTTGCTGCGCGCGGGCACCAACCCCAACGCGGCGGACCGCTGGGGCTTCACCCCGTTGCACGAGGCCGCGCATAAAGCACGCACGCAGTTGGCAGCTCTGCTGGTGAGTACCTTACTCCGTCTACCATTAACCGTTCTACTTCTTCAAGCATCAGGTATCTTAATTCGGCAAGCAATAGATATCTTACTTCGTCAAACTTCAGGTATCTTACTTCGTCAAACTTCAGGTATCTTACTTCGTCAAGCATCAAACGCCCTACTTCGTCAAGCATCAATTGAGTACACTAGCGCCATCTAGCAAAGAGACGGCAACAGATAAAACTATTTTCCAAAATTTGATGTATCGTGATCGATTGCTGTCGTGTTACTGTCACTGATTTTACGTAATTAGGCAATCTTATGTTATTCTTTCTGCCTCAGCTCGCCCACGGAGCTGACCCATTCCTCAAGAACCAGGAAAACCAGACAGCTCTGGAGCTAGCGGGCGCGGAAGACGTGCGCTCCCTGCTGGCAGACGCGATGACGGGGGCTGCTGGGGATGCGCCCGCGCCGCGCCCCGCCCCCGCCGCGCCCGCGCCTCCACCCCCGCACCTGCCCGTGCTCATGCCGAGCGGGGGCACCTGTCATCTCTCCACACCAGTGAGTATTACAATCCAGCTCTACTTCGTCAGGCAGCAAGCACCTTCTAGAATCAAGTTAGATCTTCGGCTTCAAATAGTTCTTCGTCAAGCATCAAGCATCGTCATGCACTAAGGAAGAATGGTCAAAGTCAAGCACCATCTAGGATCAAGCTAGATATTGATGCTTGATGATTTTATTTGCATCTAGCTTCTAGTTCTTAAAGCGGCAAGCTTCCACAAACATCAACCATCGTCAAGCATCAAGCAGCATCTAAAATTAAGCATAATTTTGATGCTTGACAATTCTACACTGGCCTGCAAAAATAAGTACTACACTTTTAAATTTTTTTTTCTATTGTATAGAAGTTAGAGATTTAAAGTAAAAAACGTTTTACAGCCGTTTTAATCAGCTTTCTTTGAAATTATAGTAAATTATACATTAGTGCCGTGTGGTCCCGGCGTAATACCCCACCCGGCCACCCCTTCTCATCCCGCGGGAGCCGTGTGAGCCGGCAAAAGGAGTTGTTCCAGGGAATGGGCAGCAGCATTCTTCTGTGTACTAAACACCAACCACTGCGATCACCAAGCCGCTTGCCAAGCGTGGTGATTATGGCAAAACCCCCCCTATGACAGACACAACACACAAACGGCCCCCAATCCCCGGCGGCTCCGTCATTTATTTATTTATTTATTAGGTTTACCAACAGTTAAGCACATGATTGCTGACAAAAAAAACTTATTATCTAAATGCTCTATGCTACATGTGAAACCAGTAACAGGCAAACACAACATGCTCAGTAATCTAACATTTTAGTTAGGTAAACATACACGTAGGTATCGTAACTAGGTAAGAAGGTAAAATATTAATAGTACAATAGGTGGCCACTTCAAGCCAGAGATTAATTTGATTGTCTAGTAAACAAACAAAAACGGGATCTGCACAACGACCCCCAAACACACTAAGCAACTATACATGTTCAAATGATTAAAAATATACGTATCTGTGTTATTCGATAACGCATTAAATCATATTTAGCCACCAAAATACGTCTAGGCTTCGCTGTGGAAGTCACCCTCAGTAGTTAATAAACCTATAACTAAAATAATCAGATATCAAGGTTACGTTAATGAGTAAACTAGTAAAACTGACAGAACGAGACGCAGACGCCTTCAAGCTAGGTACATTCGAGAGAACAATACTTTAATCATATTGCAATGCTCTTTTAAAAGTAATGGCGTATTATAAAATAATAATAATAGTTAAATTACATGAACTAAGTGCATGCAATAAAAATGCAATATCTATACCAGGTCCATAAACAATCCAAGTATGTATTTACAAAAGAAAACTGTCAGTATATCTATATAAGTATTTATGTAACAGTTCCCATAGCACTAATATAATATTTGTTTAATTTTTTTTTTTTGTTTTTACACTGTCAAGGTCGCTCACGATTACGAACAAAAGATTTTATTTTAGTGATTTCGTGAAAGCCGATATCCAAATCCACAAATTCATTATAAAGTTTGCAAAGACGTGGTATACAAGAGCTCGTACCCAAGACTGTCCTTCGAAAAGGGGGCACAAGAGGGTTAATTTTAAAGCGGGGGTACCTACGAGGTACTTTGAAGCGTAATCTTTCTAAAAGTTGAGGGCAGTCAATTTTATTCCTTACTATTTTGTGTAAAAATTTTAGATCTATCAGATCTCTGCGTTCATCTAATGAACTGACTCCAAAATGCGCTAGCCTCTCATTATAAGATACATGTCTCCTAGCGAGTTTGGTACCTCGAGCTAAATGCCAAAGGAACCGTTTTTGTACCCTTTCCATTCTCAATTTATGTACAGCATAGTGAGGACGCCAAACCGAGCTGCAGTAATCAAAAATACTACGTACAAGTGAGCTATAGAGCATCTTTTTAATTTTGAGTTTTTTGAAAACCTTTCCGTTTCTCATAACAAACCCGAGCATCTTTGAAGCCTTTTTAACGATATAGTCAATGTGAGGGACAAATGTGAGCTTGCTGTCAAGTATAACACCCAAATCTTTGTACTGAGTAGTTTCTTGCACTGCCTCTTGTGAAACGAAATAAACAGAAAGAATGACATTAATTTTACGAGTAAATTTTATGTGAAAGCACTTTTTTAAATTTAATAGCATTTCATTTTCTTCACACCATTTGCTCAATCTATTCATATCGTCCTGAAGTAGTGTGACGTCCTCGATAGACTGAATACACCTGATAAATTTTAGATCGTCGGCATATAGAAAAGGTGTGGAGTTCTTGAAACAGTCAGTTATATCATTAATAAAGATATTGAAGAGAACAGGCCCTAAATGAGAGCCCTGGGGCACGCCTGACAAAATATGCATCAACCCAGAATCAAAACCTCCCAACACAACATAGAACAAGCGTTCAACTAAGTAAGAGTTTATCCATCGCAGTAAAGAACCGGCAAACCCGTACTTCGATAACTTGTAAACCAGCAAATCATGAGATACGCGGTCGAAGGCTTTAGAAAAATCTGTGTAAATTACATCTACTTGTTTGTTTAAATCCACAGCTTCGACAAGCGCTTCAGTATAAGATACTAGATTAGTGCAAGTTGAGCGCGCGGAAATGAAACCATGTTGGTGTGGAGTGAAGTATTGCTTCATATGCGTCTGTATGATCGGACAAACTAAAGACTCGAAAATTTTGGCGAACGTAGATAAAATAGAAATTGGTCTATAGTTACTTACAAGATTTACGTCCCCATCTTTATAAATCGGAACCACTTTAGCTATTTTCCAAGCATGAGGGAAGATACCCGAGCTTAAAGACTTTTTAAAGATGCAATACAGTGGTGTTACTAGATTTTCAGAACAGTTTGAAACAAAAAGTGCTGGGACTCCATCTGGACCCGCTCCCTTATTTCTATCCAACTTTTTTAGTTTTTGTAAAATGATCTCAGGAGTGATATTTACTGTTGATACGCAATCACCAACAAAGTCTGATAGGGAATGGGAAGAGCTTTTTTTGATAGTTTGAGCGTTACAATAAACTGCTGTAAAGTAATTTGCGAAAATATTACACATTTCTACGCCATTTAAGGATTCAACATTGCCGTCTGTGACCATAGAAGGATAACTACTTACTCCGTTCCGTTTTGCTTTAATATACGTCCAAAAACCTTTTATATTACGACCTATCATATCCTCCACACTGGAAATATATGCGTAATAACAATCCGTAGAAAGTTTATCACACAGTTTATTTAAAGATTGTAGTCTTAACTGATCCAAGGGATTGTTGTACTTTTTTACGCGTTGCCTCATTGTTTCTTTCCTTTTAAGCGATTTTATCAAGTCACGACTAAACCAGATTGGACGTTTGTCATTAACTGGTTTGTGAAAGGGGACGAATTGAGTAATCGATGATTGAACGATTGTATTGAAAACATTGAGCATGTCATTCACATCCTCGCAATCTGAAAAAAGTTCCAACCAGTTTAGATCACCCAAATAACTATTTATTTTATCGTAGTGGGCCCGCCTAAAATTTGGGATTCGGATATCGTCTTTGTATTTAATGTTGTCTTTAGATAAAAGATCAATTGACAAATGTATGGGAGGGTGAAGTGGATCTACGCGAACGAGCGGATCTTGGACAGCGTCAACATGACATGATGAAATATTTGTAAAAACAAGGTCAAGTATTTTATTCTGATTATTAACAAAGGTGTTATGCTGTTTGAAATTATTTAAAAATGCAAAGTCAACTAGTGCATGTTCTAAAGAAGTCAGCGCTAACCCTGTAACATCTGAAGAAGAGCGATCAACAGAGTGCCAATCAATACGCCTTAAATTAAAGTCACCAACTACACATACTGGAAAATCACAATTTTCTAGGACTTCATTGCAATTTGCTATAAAATGGTCTAGTATTGGTCTTTTCACGGGTGGAGAGAAGTATACAGAACAAAAAGCAACCTTCCGAGTGCCATTTTTACTAGGAAGATCAATAGTCACCCACACGTCTTCGCATTTACACTCCCAATTTTGCATTCGGGCTGAGTTTATTTGCTTAGAAACAGCAATAATAACACCTCCTCCATCTATATCACTGCAAAACCCTGACGTCTCTCTATCCCTCCTATAGACCACGTAGTTATCGTCAAATAGTTCAGTTGATAGAACACCTACATTTAGCCACGTCTCAGTAAGGATTATCACATCGTAACAAGAACAACAAAGATTGCGATAAAATGTATGGGTTTTCGTTCTCAAGCCTCGGTCATTTTGATAGTACACCTTTAGTGATGCCATTAGTGTGGATGGTGTTAGTATATTATAATAATAAGTCCTTAGTATATTTATTCTTCCACTACACACAGTGGATATACTTAGTCTTACAAAATGTGGCTATTACTCCAGATTATTTAGAGAATCCAAGTTTTTTATAATTTTATAATCCGAAGTTTCGGTTTTTCTCATATATATTCTCCCATTGCGCACCCAGACGAACTTATAGCCTTTATCCTTGTCCGCTGACCTGGCAGACGAGTGAAGAGCTTTGTTCGAAGCAGAAAGGTGCTCCACGACGAAGATTGAGGTCTTCTCTCCAGTTAATCCGATGTGGGAGCTGTTGAGCCTGTTATTTGGGTTCGACTTATTGAACTTTATTGACGACGCCAGAAACGTGTCTCGAACCCTTGGCGAGTTGAACTGGACCACAATGGATCGAGGCCTAGCGCTCTTAGGATTAATTTTTGCTATGCGGCTACATCTTGAAATATTTTCATCATTAATATCGCAATCAATAATATTGCTTATTTTCTTGACAATAGTGACAACGTTTTCATTGTTCTTCTCAGGAACGCATTGGATCTCGATATTGTTTCCTCTGGCATACTGCTCCAGCTGATTGAGTTTGGAAGTTAGGTTCATATTCTCTAATCGTAGCGAGGCATTTTCCGCGTGAATGTCCTTTATTTCGTCAGTTATGCAACTTTGTTCCTTAATTACGACTTCACATCGTTCCCTGGTAAAATCAATCGATGCCCTTAACTCCAAAATATCTTTCTTGATAGGTGCCAATTCAGCTGCTATGGTAGATCTTATTTGTTGGCCAAGGCGAATAAATAAATTATCCATTTCTTTGTGAATAGCTCCTGAACTACATCTCTGACGTCATCACGAGTCAATCCAGAGTCAGCCTTGGGGGGCGAATTTAATGCTGCTCTTTTATGAGGTCTAGTCTTGGTATTCTTCACAGACCGTAATGGGGTGTTGTCACTGTTGCGGCCTCTCGATTGATTACTGCATAGGGGGCAAACCCAGTCAAGCAGCACTTCTTGACCTGCGTTTATGACTGTGCCAGTCGATGCCATACAATCAAGATGATACCCCTTGTAACAGATACTACAGAGGACGTAATCATTATTCTCCGCATCTGCACCACAGCATCCCCAATCAATGGAATCTGGAGGTTCCGACATTGCAAAATTGCAACTTGCTTGAATTACTTTTTGTTGAATCAATGCACTCGTCTGACACTAAAACAACGTGCGGTAGACTTCTAATCGCTGGGTAAAAAAGTGCACGACTAAACAGTCGTAAGCGCCATGCAGATCGCGTCGCTTACGCCTTATTGGTTCTAGTTGAAACGTCGTCCGCGAACACAGATTGTTTTATCGATTTATTTTCGTAATGATCGTAATTATCAGTTTATCTTAAGACTTACGGTTATAATAATTACGTAAGTATATTCCTTGAAGCTTGCTTGAAGAGGCACACCAAAATTAAAACATAAACTATGACTTTTTACCACTGTTTTCGATTTATTTTTAAGAGCAAAATAACACGACGCGCGTTCTGTTTACCATCCAACATGAACTCCCATCCCTGGAAGTGGTAGCAACCAGGGCAGTGGCGGAGCAGGAGGTGCTAAGAATCCCCGGCAGCGATCCAGCTACCACCACCGACGACTGGACCTGGCAACGTACAGCACACGAACGCTCAGGGCTGACGAGAAGATTGTCGAGCTGGAAGAAGATCTGAGCAAGCTACGTTGGGACATCCTAGGATTGTCGGAAGTCCGAAGACAGGGTCAGGACACGATGATCCTTAACTCCGGTAACTTGCTCTTCTACCGGGAGGGAGATCAACTATCCCAGGGTGGTGTCGGGTTTCTCGTCCGCAAGTCCCTCGTTAACAACGTGACAAAAGTCGACAGTGTGTCGAACAGGGTAGCATACCTTATACTCAGAATTACCGAAAGGTATTCGTTGAAGGTCATACAGGTATATGCGCCGACCTCGACACACCCAGACGATGAAGTGGAAGCCATGTATGAGGAGATCTCCGAGGCCATACATACTTCTAAGACTCATTTCACGGTTGTAATGGGGGACTTCAACGCAAAGCTAGGCACAAGGAAAGACGATGAGCTGAGAGTGGGGCCATTTGGATTCGGGCGGCGGAACCGAAGGGGCCAGAGACTGGCCGACTTCATGGAGAAGGAGGGCCTCTTTATGATGAACTCCTTCTATGAGAAGCGGCCAGCCAGAAAGTGGACGTGGATAAGCCCCGACGGTTTCACTAGAAATGAGATAGACTTCATTATGACGACCAAGAAGTAAATATTTAATGATGTCTCTGTGATCAGCAGGGTGAAAACCGGGAGCGATCACCGCATTGTTAGAGGCACATTGAATATCGATGTTAAGCTTGAAAGGGCACGTCTGATGAAGTCTGCGCTCCGTCCAAATCCTGCCCAAATCCAAAACCCCGAGAGCTTTCAGCTAGAACTGCACAATCGCTTCCAGTGCCTAGCCAGCTGCAATGATATTGACGAGATAAACAACGGGTTGGTGGAAACTGTCCAAGCGGTGGGATCTAAGTTCTTTAAGGCCCCCCGCCGAACTAAGCACCAGAAACTCTCAGATGAAACCATTAAGCTAATGGAGGACCGGGATGAAATGAGATTGCAGTCTTCAGCTGATATGTCGGCATACGGCTTGCTTAATAGACGAATCTCGAAATCTATGCGACACGATCTGCGTATCTTTAATACATCTCGTATTAAGGTCGCAATAGATATATCGAAGTGTTGAAGTGTTTGTATAGTAACGCCACTATGTCAGTCCGTCTACAGGACCAGAGTACGGAACCAATCCAATTGCAGAGAGGCGTGAGACAGGGAGACGTAATTTCTCCGAAACTGTTCACGAACGCATTGGAGGACGTTTTCAAACTCTTGGTCTGGGACAGACTTGGCATCAATATCAATGGCGAATACATCACTCACCTTCGTTTTGCCGATGATATAGTCATTATGGCCGAATCGCTCGAGGAACTCGGTACCATGCTCAACGACCTCAGTAGGGTCTCCCAACAGGTGGGTCTTAAAATGAACATGGATAAGACGAAAATCATGTCAAATATCCATGTTGCGCCCGTACCGGTAGTTGTTGGGGGCGATACTCTCGAAGTTGTCGACGAATATGTATACCTAGGACAAACTGTCCAATTAGGTAAGTCCAACTTCGACAAAGAGGTCGCACGAAGAATCCAACTCGGCTGGGCAGCGTTCGGGAAACTTCGCGATATCTTCTCGTCCAAAATTCCCCAGAGCCTGAAGACTAAAGTCTTCAACCAGTGTGTGTTGCCAGTGATGACCTATGGCACTGAAACGTGGTCCTTTACTCATGGCCTCATGACCAAGCTCAAGGTCGCTCAACGAGCTATGGAGAGGGCTATGCTCGGTGTTTCTTTGCGTGACAAAATCCGCAATGAGGAAATCCGCAGAAGAACTAAAGTTGCCGACATAGCTCTCAAAATTAGCAAGTTGAAGTGGCAATGGGCAGGCCACATCGCTCGTAGAACCGATAACCGTTGGGGAAGAAAGGTTCTCGAGTGGAGACCACGGACTGGAAGACGCAGCGTAGGCCGGCCCCCCACAAGGTGGACCGACGATCTAGTAATAATCGCGGGGAGCCGTTGGGCGCAAACGGCTACCAACCGCTCGTTGTGGCGATCTAAGGGGGAGGCCTATGTTCAGCAGTAGACGTCTCCCGGTTGATGATGATGATGATACATTAGTAACATTTTTATGTCTAAAAAAGATAAAACAATAAATATAGCCATTTTTAGCTTAGTGTCATAAAACGCAATTAACATTTACAAGTATGTTCTACATGTTATTTATTTTTTAATAACTGGGATTGCCACATAAACTTATTTATCATACCTCTTTCACCTGAAGAATGTGCTAGGATCATGACTTTTCTGGAACTAGGCATCAGTATGCGTCATACTGCAAGAATGGTGGGTGTGACGTTACGAACGGCCCAGAAGGTGAAGCGAAGGTACGAAGAGACTGGAAACCATTTGAGGAGATCTGGTAATGGCAGACCCAAGTGTACTAGTGCCCGAGAAGACCGTTATATTGTTTCCACTGTGTTGATAAATCGCCACATAAACGCCGTTGAAGTCCAGCAACAGCTTCTTCAGACCCAAAGGGATTACATTAGTGACAGTACAGTGAGATGAAGACTGGTTGAAGCAAACTTGAAACCCTGAAGACCAGCGAGTGGCCCCAAAATCGAGAG
This sequence comes from Philereme vetulata, assembly GCA_918857605.2. Taxonomy (NCBI): domain Eukaryota; kingdom Metazoa; phylum Arthropoda; class Insecta; order Lepidoptera; family Geometridae; genus Philereme; species Philereme vetulata. The sequence goes on from OU975434.1 coordinate 1,530,874, forward strand.
AGAGCATCGAATAGCGAGACTGCGATACGCCCGTGAACATATACAGTGGGATCAAGAAGAATTGTCAAGAATTTTGTTAACAGATGAGTCTCGATTCTCTTTACACTTCTGATGGAAGGCCAAGAGTATACACGCGACCTGGTGAGCGATACCTTCAAGCCTGCTTCTCAGAAAGAGTCCAGTACGTGTACATGGAGGCAGTGAACATGTATGGGCTGGCATATCTTCAGAAGGTCGCACAACAGAGTTAGTGACCATAGAAAATGGCACTCTGACTGGGGAAAGATATGCCCAGGAGGTTCTCAATGAGTATGCAGGGCCGTATTTAGTAAATATGGGTGATGGATCGATGCCGATGCAAGATAATGCCCGACCACACACGACTCGGGTCGTGCAAGAGTATATTCAGGAGGTTTGTATCAGCGTGATGGCTTGGCCATTAAGAAGTCTTGATCTCAACCCGATTGAGCACGCCTGGGATGAGCTAGGGAGGCTAGTCAGAAGCCGCAGACCACCACCTACCACCCTCAGGGCACCAAAACAGGCCCTGATAGAAGAATGGGAGAAAATTCCCCAACATTGGCTCCGAAACCTCGTGTTCAGTATGCCAAATCGACTCGAAGCTGTAATCAGAGGCCGAGGAGGCAATCCTAGTTATTAAAAAATAAATAACATGTAGAAAATACTTGTAAATGTTAATTGAGTTTTATGACACTAAGCTAAAAATGGCTATTTTTATTGTTTTATTTTTTTTAAACATAAAAATGTTACTTATGTATAGTTTACTTTAATCTCAAAGAAAGCTGATAAAAATGGCTGTACAACGTTTTTTATTTTAAATCTGTAACTTCTATACATTAGAAAAAAAAAATTAAAAGTGTAGTAGTTATTTTTGCAGGCCAGTGTATTTGTATCAAGCTTCATACTAGTTCTTGGAGCATCATGCCTCGTCAAGCATCAAGCATCGTCATAGACATAGACTATAATATATTGGCCACTTAGCACACAATACAATCAGATAAAAACGCAAAAAAAGACATGCACCGAAGGTCGTCAATCATCAAGCACCATCTAGAATCAATATAGATAATCTAATAAATCAACCTTAAAACTAGTTCTTGAAGCGGCAAGATTCGTATAGCATCAAGCATCGTGTCAAGCGAGGCTGTATGCTTCTTTGCTACCTATATGTAGAGGTATATTTTTTTCGAAAACTGGCAAAATCGTCTGAATTCTGATATTTTTTCAAGCTAATAGCATATAAGGTTTTTAGTTGGAAGGTCTAATAAAGTCATATTACATTATCCGTTGTTCTAGGTGGTACCAAGCGACTACTGGGCGGAAGGGTCCAGGGGTAGCCTGGAGGAGGCAGCCGGTAGACCTGCATCAGCGCTCTCCACCTCCGAGTCTCTACAAACCTTCCTATCCAGGTAAAAACAAGCGATTGCTTAGACTTGAATGAATATAATGACCTGGGGGCCAATTCAAAAAATAATTCTACTTAGGTACTAATATAAATTCGAAACTAACTCTGTCTCTTTGTCTAAAGTTTACAAAATGGTTTTTTTATACTACTTATATCGCAAACGAGCATGCAGTCCACCAGATGTTAAGTGGCTACTGCAGCCCATGGATATCCACATAGAATTCAACACAAGGTATTATGTTGTCTTGATCTCTATGTGGATACGTTGCCATACTATAGGACTTAGCTGGTATGCCTATGTGTCAGTAATTACAGAAGCATACCATTACGATCTAACCGGAGCACAGCAGCACAAGTACTGCTATTTGGCGGCAGATAAAGGTAAGGCGGTGGTGCCCACTTCCTCGAGCCCGTTCACAAAAGCTCTACCACCAGTACTCACTATTGTTTTATTGACATTAAGATTAATGAATATTTAACTTATTCCAATGACTTTTAATTGACTTACTTAGGTACTGTGGCAGTTGTTTAATTTTATATTGTATTGACTTTTCTCATTTCACTTTCTTGTGCGTGTGTTTTGTATTGCATTGACTGTTCTAATTTTATTAAGGGGAGACCGGACGGGAATCGCCCATACAACACGTACTACCAAGATAATTTCTAATTGGGGCATATTTCTACCTTAATAAGGTATTATTTTAATTTGAATAGTATTTATCTAGGTTCCCAACCATATGTAAGATCAAAATACTTACCTAAAATGAAATAGCAGCGTATCGCATTTTGCATGTTTTTACGTCATAAAAGACCTGTTTTCAACCTAATTGTTTCGTATTAAAAACAACAACATCTTACGTATCCTAGTCATGGGAACATAGATTATATCGTCTAGTTACAGAATAACAACAGAATGAGAAAAATACAACAAGTTTTCAGTCAACATTTTTGGTATTACGGAACACGGTCAATATCTAATCAAATTTAGAATCGTTCTATTGCTATCACTGTCGCTCTGCGTGGCTAAACTTCGTCACTAAACAGGGATAGCGATATTCAGGCCGAAGTTTTACGCGGCCGAATTGAAGTTGCACCCGGGGTTCGCCGGCTTCTTAATTCTAATTTCTTATGCGTGTGTTGATTGATAATATTTTTCAAAACGTTAGATAAATACATGATTTAAATGTCATTTATATTTGCACACCATCTGTATGGTAGAATATATAGGGATCAACCAAATGTAACATCGAAACAAATGTTCTGGCAAATAAAAAAAAAAAAAAAAGTAAAAAATATTTATTACCAAAAAAGAAACAATATTTAGTTAGTTTACATAATTGAGTGGTAGTAGACAAGCCAAGTAAAATAACGTTACTAAATACAATGGAAGTTCAATGAGACCCAAACTAAGCGAAAAGCTTGTATCTTGGGTGTCATGAGAGCACTTACAAAATGGATTATACAATAGCTAACAGGGATGTGTTGCTTGTGATTGCATCTTTATCTTCAGCTAAAAACTAATCTAGTACATGTAAATAATAGGTGTGAGATATTTTTACCGATAATCAAATAGATCAGACAGAGTGGAAATTATGCTTGGAAGAGTGAGAGGGAGAGGAATATAAGTGTAATGTGAAAACATGTGTTTGTGTGTGTGTGCGTGTGTGTGTGTGCGCGCGCGTGCATGTGTTTGTGTGTGTGTGCGTGCGTGCGTGTGTGTGCGCGTGCGGGTGTGTGTATTATTATATCGTTTTTATAGTGTAAGAGTTTTATATAAGATTTTCTGTGTCATCGTATGTGTTGTGTATAGATTGCCGAGGGTTAGGGTCTACGTAGTCCCGTATTTGCGAACGAGAAAATAAAAAACACCAGTCTTGATCAAATAGGTAGCGAGGCGGCGAGGCAGATTTTCTTCCTATTCTTCTTTCTTCCTGTTGCTTCCTTTTCCGATGTTGCCCGAGCACTGAATTGCTGACGGCCAATAGGCGCCGTTTTTTATACTATTCCTCGCAATTTTCTAGAACATTCACTGCCTCACCCCCTCTAGCCTTTATTTATTACTTTTTCATACTTTACATACTGTTTGTTATATATTACTATATTTATCTTATAGACTATGATTATTACTTATGAATAATACACGCGTCTTCACCCGGCTCCGCTCGGTTTAGAAATGGCGGCGCGTTTTCGGTGCGGCGCTATAAATACTACCCTGTCCCCCGCTTCACTACTATATATACTCGCCCTAAGTGGCGGCCGCGCGTTATTTCCAATTCGAGCGTCGGAACGGGCGTATGCGCACTCATTTCTACTCATATTACATAAAAATGTGTTACCTCCTACCTATATTTACCCATTTTATAGTAAAACAACAAATATACGTAACTTTATTTGCATCATAACTGAAGAATATTATTCTTATCTAATTATTCCTATTATAATACTTCCAAACGTTTATTCTTATCTTTTAGATATCTATTCTTACTATCTATTTACAAACAAGATTATTCTTAAAGTACATTGATTAATATCTAAACGAGGTAAAATAACAATTTTCATACTATGGTCATGGGTCGCGACGGTCACTACTTGCACCCCTCTCGCCGCATGTAATCCTTATGATGCTGTCGTGCACAGTATGATAAGGTCAACAGCCAGTTTTTAGTAATCCTTTTGAATGTGAATAGGTTAGTACCTTTTAGATTATTGATATTTCTACACAAGATGTTGTAGGTGTGTGGCAGAGAAAAAGCAGGGCTACGTCTTGCCATTAGTGATTCGGTCTTAGGTATAGGAAGCCTATAAACCCGCCGGTTTGCTATGATGACGTAATCTGGTCGTGACTTGACACTTCGATGAGTTTTAATTCTAGCAATATGGACAAAGAGCTGTCGTACGCGAAGAACCTTAAATTCGTGATACAGCGTGTCAGTAGGAAAGCGAAAGGGTTTGTTCAGAGAAACCTTAATAAGAGCACGTTGCGCTCTCTCCAGCTTCATAAAGTAAAATAAACGTTCTGATTTCTGATTTGTCTGTTTGTCTATGGGAGACCTATGTTAAGCAGTTGACGTCTTGTGTTGACATGTTATATCATATTGTTATTTATTATTTTAACATGTTCTTAGTTAATCTGTTTAAGTTGTCTGGAAGAGATCGCTTTCTTGAGCGATAAGAGCTTATTATGTTTAAATTTCTTTGTTTTTTTATTATTTCTTTATATACATTCCACTTATCACGGTCTAGAGCCATATCCCACCAGTCTTTTTGGAAGAGGTCCAAGTCATCGCTCCAGCGCTTTTTAGGCCATCCTCGGCGTCGCTTCCCATCTTTAGGAGTCCATATGCTTGTCTTCTTGGCCCACCTATCGGGTTGCATACGGGAGACATGACCCGCCCAGTCCCATTTCAGCTTTGCAGCCTTGATGCCCACGTCAGGAAGAGGGGGGGAGGCCTTTGCCCAGCAGTGGGACAGTATGGGCTAGTAAAAAAAAATATACATTCATTATTTTCCGTTCAAATGCATATAATTTTGTATTATGTGCTTACCAAATGTGTTGTTCTTTCACATTATGTATAAAAAAAATATCCAATTAAATGTTCCGACACAATCGTTTATTGTTTGAGAATAAATTAAATACGATGTGGTCGCGCACCGTGAGGTTCCAGAGGGATTTCTTTCCTCGAACACTGCGCTGGTGGAATTGTCTCCCTGCCAGGATTTTCCCCAGGGTCTACAGTATGGGGTTCTTCAAAATGGGCGTTTTAAAATGTTCAAAGGGTCGGCAACGCGCGAGTCGTACCTTTGGTGTTAGAAACGTCCATAGGCTACGGTAACCGCTTACCATCAGGTGGGCCGTATGCTTGTTTGCTAATTTAGTAGTATAAAAAATGAAATGAAAATGTGGTTGGTATGATGATAATGTTCATTTTTTAATTACAGCATCGGCCTAGAACAACTTGCCCCTGTATTAGAACGCGAGCAGATAACTATAGACATCCTATCAGAGATGTCACATGAAGATCTCAGAGCTATAGGCGTAGCCGCGTACGGACATAGACACAGGCTGATGAAGGGCGCGCGACAAAGCCTTAGCTCAGGTTCAGGTGAGAGAAACAACCCTGTTACTAGCACAATAAGGTCTAAGATAACTGTAGACATCCTATCAGGTCTTAGATAACTATAGACATATTATCAAAGTGGTCTGATAGGCACAGGTTGATGAAGGACGCGCGACAGAGCCTTAGATTCAGGTGAAGAAACAACCTTATTACTAGCGCAATAAGGTATAATATAACTGTAGACAGCCTGTCAGGTCTGAAATAACTATAGACATCTTATCTGAGATATCTCATAGTCACAGGCTGATGAAGGGCGCGCAACAGAGCCTTATTATTAGCGCAATAAGGTCTAAGATAACTGTAGACATCCTATCAGGTCTTAATAACTATAGACATCTCATCAGAGATGCCTGATAGACACAGGCTGTTGAAGGGCGCGCAGTAGAGCCTTATTACTAGCGCAGTAAGGTCTAAGATAACTATAGACATCTTATCAAAGATGTCTCATAAGCACAAGCTGATAAAGAGCGCGCGACAAAGCCTTAGGTCGGATTCAGGTGAAGAAACAACCTTATTACTAGCGCAATAAGGTATAAGATAACTGTAGACATCCTATTAGATAAGTCCAACTTTATTGGCGATAAATTCGATATTTGCATGATTTTTATAACCTTAAATTACATTTTAATGGAAATCTCAAATTGTAGTTACTGCAGTCGAAAAGACATGATTATATGGACGGCATCATCTCACAAATCACAATAAGGACCGCGCGGTACAAGATCAAACTAAATACTGTTTATCGTCTACATTACCGCGCGTTACCGTAGCGAGGCGAGTAGCGCGCGGTAGTTTAGACGATAAACACTAATTATTATTATAAATACGGGATTTATCACGTACCGTCTTATCGGTGTTTCGACCGACAATGTTTCGGTTCAATTCGTGAACCTTCATCAGGGTGAGTGCGATCCGCTCCGAATAACATCTCGCCTCGCACTGAACTTATTCGGAGCGGATCGCACTCACCCTGATGAAGGTTCACGAACTGAACCGAAACATTGTCGGTCGAAACACCGATAAGACGGTACGTGATAAATCCCGTATTTATAATAATGATTGAAATCAATCACGAAAGTTTTCTAAGTAAAACACTAATTAATTTGATCTTGTACCGCGCGGTTAGTAGTTCCGCGCGGTCATATGAACTTAGCCTTAATCGAACGGTAAAGATTAGTCGTATCGTGTGTGCCGAAAATCGTTACATGTTACGATTAATTGTCCATTAAATAAATAGGTAAGTACTAGAGATGCGGCGAGTAGTACTTTTGCCGAGTAACGAGTACCGAGTTTTACTCGGTTCATTTTTTTTCCTACCGACTACTCGGCCGAGTATTTCGGTTCAATCAAATTCCTGTTTCGGGCGCGTAAACAAGTACAAACTGGTTCGCGCGTCGCGAGCGCCGGCTCGCGTTGATACACCCCTCACCCCGCCCGCCCGCACCTTTCGTCTATCAGTCGCTTGCTAGTTTACTAATATAATTCACGCTGCGCGTTATAAGTAGATAAATAATTGAAAAAGTTTGTTATTTATTAACGATTGACTGTGTGTAGGAGGTGTGTAGTACCTGATCAGTGATTGTTGACATTGACATAATGAGTTCACTTAAAAGATCCCGAATTTGGGCGTTTAACGACGAGATTGAAGAAGATAAAACCAAAGTGAAATGTACCTTGTGCAATTCTCTGATTTCACGTAGTGGTGTTGGACGAAAGGCTTCCACGACGGCAATGTTAAACCATCTTAAAATAAAACCCACAAAAAAGTGGAAAGATTTGGAAAACGAAACTTTGCGGGAAATATCTCAAAATCGTGAGCCAGCAGCGTCAACTTCGTCATCACAATCGAATGCAACAAAAATACAACAAACCCTTTTCCTACAAAAGGGTACAAGAAAAACTGTCCCTGATACAAAAAGAACTTTAACTGCCAGAGCACAAACTCGTGCAAGATGTTACCACAAGATGGAATAGTACTCTTTATATGATAAACAGACATCTCGGACAACCCAAGTACAGCCAATCTACAACAATTAACTGAACGTCAATGGGAGATCCTACGAGAGTGCATAACATCACTCAAACCATTCGAAGAAATTACTAAAATTACCAGCACCACATTAGCATCAATTTCTGAAGTGATACCCCACACCAATGCCCTATTAAAATATTTATCAAAACCTCAAGTCTGCCAGACTTGCCCAAATATAGCAGATATGAAACAAAAGCTTGAAGGTGAAGTTCAGGGCCGCTTTCAAGGGTTAGAAAATGACAAAATTTTAGTTTGGCAACTTTGCTAGACCCCAGATTCAGGATGCGATTTTGTCATCCAGAGACCTATGAACTGATAAGGAATATGCTATTTTTAGAATCAGTAAAAAGAAGTGACATTTCAGAGAGTACTAGCAGCAGTGAAGAAAACGAATCTGAACGATTACGACAGTCACAAGATCCTCATGCATCTTTCTGGAATTGTTTGAAGAATTAGCTTCCACCCAGCCTTTAGGGCGCGATGATCCTAAAAGCCCCATTGCTTTAGAATTAAATCGCTATTTAAAAGAAAATTTGTTGGCAAAAGACAAGAGTCCATTCGAGTGGTGGGCAGGGCACCAAACAAGGTATCCAGAGCTGGCACGTTTAGCGCGAGTTTTTCTATGTGCACCTGCAAGCACCGTGTACAGCGAGCGATTATTTTCTGAGGCTGGTAACGTCTACGAAGAAAAAAGGAATAGACCGTTACCAGAACGTGCAGAGAGCCTTGTGTTCCTGCATCATAATTTACCTTTGTTAAATTTTAAATATTGATTTTTTTCATTAACGTTCTCCTAATTTTGTCTCATTAGTACTACTCATTCATTATCATAATTGAGATTTTCAAAGATTTCCAAATGAGTAATAAATACTTTTTGTTTAACACTGTTGTTTTAATTATATCTACCTAAATATATTGCGTTACTGAAACCCAGTATACTCGGCATTAAAACCGAGTTATTCGGCCGAGTACGAGTATCAAAAAACCCGCCGAGTACGCCGAGTACCGAGTATTAACTGAGTACTCGGCCCATCTCTAGTAAGTACAAACAATGTCGCTAACTGGTGACCCCCTGAATGTTTAAAGATTGAAATAAAAAACTTTTTAAAGGATTATTTTTGAAAAGTTTTTGTTACACGTCATGTTTTTACATAAAATCTAGGAACATCATTGTCAGCTTACAAGCAAGCAAAATTACATTAATCTACAAAATAGTATTTTTATAGTGTTATCCGAACACTTACGGAAAATTTCAAGATTTTTTAAAACCATATCAAACATTTTTAAGCCTAGACAGAACTTGAACCCGCGACCTTCCTCTTGATACGAGGATGCACTATCCAATTGTGCTACAGGCTCTTGTCACGTCAGGGTCGAAATTAGTGAGATGATTCAGATTACGACTAAAGCACCGTTAGCTACATCTACAGGAAAACTTATACAGTTTTTTTAACTGCTCAATGCCAAACGTTGCAGTTTAGTACATTGACAAGAGACGTCGCGTTGCTTATTTCAAATAAGTAGTATTTATTTTTATAGTGTTCTCCGATCACATACGAAAAATTCCAGGTTTTTTTAAAACCATCTCAAAAAATTTCAAGCCTATACGGGACTTGAACCCGCAACCTTCGTCCTCTCAATCACAATTTTTGAGATGGTTTTATAATATCTACAAGTTTTTATTCTTTAATCATGCAGGGGGTGACCATCTAGCGACGCTGCCTGAACATACGCGATAAATACCCATGTTATAACAATAATAAAGCATGATTATGTTTTGTTAACAGAATGGTACGGCGGCACCACGCTGCTGGACGTGAACCCGCCGCCGGACGGCGAGTGCGGAGAGAACGAATACGTTATAGTAGAGAGAGAGATGCAAGCAACCGTCCGCGCGCATCGCGACCATGCCGGCGGGAACTACTCGCATTATAACGTTGTCAGGGTGAGTATAGTGTCGCTAGCGTTACGTTATACTAGAGAGGGAGATGCAAGCTACCGTCCGCGCGCATCGCGATCACGCCGGCGGGAACTACTCGCATTATAACGTTGTCAGGGTGAGTATAGTGTCGCTAGCGTTACGTTATACTAGAGAGGGAGATGCAAGCTACCGTCCGCGCGCATCGCGACCACGCCGGCGAGAACTACTCGCATTATAACGTTGTCAGGGTGAGTATAGTGTCGCTAGCGTTACGTTATACTAGAGAGGGAGATGCAAACTACCGTCCGCGCGCATCGCGATCACGCCGGCGGGAACTACTCGCATTATAACGTTGTCAGGGTGAGTATAGTGTCGCTAGCGTTACGTTATACTAGAGAGGGAGATGCAAGCTACCGTCCGCGCGCATCGCGACCTCGCCGGCGGGAACTACTCGCATTATAACGTTGTCAGGGTGAGTATAGTGTCGCTAGCGTTACGTTATACTAGAGAGGGAGATGCAAGCTACCGTCCGCGCGCATCGCGATCACGCCGGCGGGAACTACTCGCATTATAACGTTGTCAGGGTGAGTATAGTGTCGCTAGCGTTACGTTATACTAGAGAGGGAGATGCAAGCTACCGTCCGCGCGCATCGCGACCACGCCGGCGGGAACTACTCGCATTATAACGTTGTCAGGGTGAGTATAGTGTCGCTAGCGTTACGTTATACTAGAGAGGGAGATGCAAGCTACCGTCCGCGCGCATCGCGATCACGCCGGCGGGAACTACTCGCATTATAACGTTGTCAGGGTGAGTATAGTGTCGCTAGCGTTACGTTATACTAGAGAGGGAGATGCAAGCTACCGTCCGCGCGCATCGCGATCACGCCGGCGGGAACTACTCGCATTATAACGTTTTCAGGGTCAGTATAGTGTCGCTAGCGTTACGTTATAGTAGAGAGGGAGATGCAAGCTTCCGTCCGCGCGCATCGCGATCACGCCGGCGGGAACTACTCGCATTATAACGTTGTCAAGGTGAGTATAGTGTCGCTAGCGTTACGTTATACTAGAGAGGGAGATGCAAGCTACCGTCCGCGCGCATCGCGATCACGCCGGCGGGAACTACTCGCATTATAACGTTGTCAGGGTGAGTATAGTGTCGCTAGCGTTACTTTATACTAGAGAGGGAGATGCAAGCTACCGTCCGCGCGCATCGCGACCACGCCGGCGGGAACTACTCGCATTATAACGTTGTCAGGGTGAGTATAGTGTCGCTAGCGTTGCGTTATAGTAGAGAGGGAGACGCAAGCCACCGTCCGCGCGCATCGCGATCACGACGGCGAGAACTACTCGCATTATAACGTTGTCAGGGTGAGTATAGTGTCGCTAGCGTTACGTTATAGTAGAGAGGCAGATGCAAGCCACAAAAATATCATCAAAATCGGTCTAGCCGTTTAGAAGGCGAATAATTACGAACACACACACAAACAACGGAATTGTACGTATACGAGTAAAGTAATGTAATGTTTGTTTTGTTTTTAATGTTGTGGTGTATAATAAAGTGTTTTCTATTTCTGCTGTATCGCTAGCGTTACGTTTTATTTAGTAGAGAGAGAAAGAGAGAGAGATAACATACCGGTCTCTTCCATTCCAGATACAAAAGTTAGTGAACGGTCGGCTTTGGGAGCGCTACCAGCACCGGCGGCGCGAGGTGGCGGAGGAGGCGGGCGGCGCCAACGAGCGGATGCTGTTCCACGGCTCGCCCTTCATCAACGCTATCGTGCAGAAGGGCTTCGATGAGCGGCACGCTTATATCGGTCAGTATTACATCAATTAGGCCAGTTCAGTCACGTTTTTGTCACCGTTTTGGTCAGCTTGGTCACTGTTTTAGACAGTTTTGTTATAATATTGTCGCGCTTAACGCCCTACCGTACGTTTCCTGTTGTCCTATCGGTTTATTGTTGAATGGCTCTTAGTAACTTTTTAGTAATCTGTGGCATCGTACGATAGTTGCTAGCTCTCTGTGTAACTATGTGTATAATGTATTTATTTTAATTAGAAAATCAGTGTACCTACCTAGAATTATGAAACTATGTACCAATAGATATGTCTGTAATAACGAATGTTATAATGTATTGTATATTTGTACGTTATACGAGTAATGTATTGTATATTTATGCTTTATACGAGTAATGTATTGTATATTTGTGCGTTATACGAGTAATGTATTGTATATTTGTGCGTTATACTAGTAATGTATTGTATATTTATGCTTTATAGGAGTAATGTATTGTATATTTGTGCGTTATACGACTAATGTATTGTATATTTGTGCTTTATACGAGTAATGTATTGTATATTTGTGCGTTGTACGAGTAATGTATTGTATATGTGTCCGTTTATTCGAGTAATGTATTGTATGTTCGGTCAGGTGGTATGTTCGGCGCTGGCATTTACTTCGCGGAGCACTCCTCTAAGAGTAACCAGTACGTGTACGGGTTCGGCGGCGGGTCCGGCTGTCCCGCACACAAGGACCGCAGCTGCTACCTCTGCCACAGGTCTCATAATATACTATACTATCATTGTCAATCATACTAATATTATAAATTCGAAAGTGCATCCTCGTATCAAGAGGAAGGTTGCGGGTTCAAGTGTTTCAAGTGAGAGAATAGGGGGGCTTATTGCTTGTTGACATTTCCAGACAAATGCTCCTGTGTCGAGTGACGCTGGGGCGCGGCTTCCAGCTACTGTCCGCTATGAAGATGGCGCACGCGCCGCCCGGACACCACAGCGTGGCCGGCCGCCCCAGCAATGGCGGACTCTGCTTCCCCGAACACGTCGTCTATAGAGGAGAACAGGTATATAACAAATTCTACGAGTACGTTGTCTATAGAGAACAGGTATATAACAAATAAGTTAGACGCCTCGACAATTTTCGTATATCATAGGCAATACGAAAAATATCGCAATCTACGAGGAGGGATCAAAAAGTAGTAAGAATGAAATAGAATATAATGACTATTGATAACTTAATAATTTATTTTTCTACATAGTCTCCGAGTCTCTCTACACACCGAGTCCAGCGCTTTTCCAAGGCTTCAATCCCTTTCAAAAAAAAGTTTTGTCTTGGTCCTGCTAAAAGTTGTCCACGGCGTCCATCACATCACCAGTATTCCTTAAGTATTCTTTCAATTTGGGGAAGAGATAAAAATTGCTAGGCGCTAGATCTGGTGAATAAGGGGGGTGGTCAACCAATTCGAAGCCAGCTTGCTGAATGGCAGCCATCGCAACTGCCGACCTGTGCGCGGGTGCGTTGTCGTGATGAAACAGCACGCCCTTTCGAAGTTTCCCTCTCCTTTTCTCTTTGATGGCATTCCTCAACTTGGGAATTAAAGCTGCATAATATTGGCCTGTAATAGTGGTTCCACGCTCCAGGTAATCAATCAACAATATCCCTTCTGAGTCCCCAAAATATTGAGGCCATAACTTTGCCAGCCGATGCCACGGCACGAAACTTCTTCGGGGTCAGTGATGATAGCCGTTTCCATTGCGAAGATTGCTGTTGTCTTGGGATCGAAATGATGGACCCATGTTTCGTCCATTGTTACGAAACGAAACAAAAAGTTTTCAGAATCTTCTTGAAACTTGTCCAACAATATCTTCGAAATGTCAAGTCGATTTTGTTTCCGACTGTCGGTTAACATTCTCAGCACCCATCTTGCGGAGACTTTTCTCATATTCAAAGATTGTTTCAATATGGATTGAATACTTCCATATGAAATGCCCGTTTCTTGAATTAAGTATCGGATGGTAACTCTTCGATCGCTCAATACAATTTTCTCGACTTTCGCAACATTTTCTTTGGTGACTGACGTCGATGGACAGCCGCAACGATGTTCGTCTTCCGTGATCGTTCTCCCTACTCGAAATTGAGAAGTCCACCTTGCGACAGTGGATTACGGCGGAGCAGACTCTTCCTAATGTTGCCTCCAAATCGCAATTAAATCTCTTGCGTCGTTAACTTTTTTAAACAGAGGTATTTATTAACGGCTCGCACATGGTTTTTCTCCATTTTCGATAACACGTTCCGACACGAAGCAAACAAATGACTACATTCAGAAAAAAAACAAAAGAGAGTCGTTCGAAGATTTTTTCTTTATTAATATTACATACAAATATATATCTGAGCTATTCCTGCCAATATTTATTTTTTTTTATTACCAAGGAGTATGTCGTTCTCACTACTTTTTGATCCCTCGTATAACTTACAAATACTTGTATTGTATTGTTTGACGACTTGAAACGCGGGAGGTAGCGGGTTCGCTGGTTCGCTGGATCTACAGGTATTTGTTCCGGGTCTGCATGTTGTTATATTTAATATAAGTGTGTATTTACAAAAAAAAATTATATAAGTGTAATATCAGTTATCTGGTTCCCATAGTACAAGCTCTGGTTAGTTTGGGGCTAGATGGCGCTGTGTGAAATGTCCAGCATTATTTATTAAATTTATTGTTTCAGGCCTATCCAGAATACCTGATAACTTATCAAATCGTGTGCACTGAGGCGACGGGCGCCGTGTAAATAGAAACATAATTTTATATTAGATTATAAGGTATTACATTTGGAAAATTACTTATGTGTAACTTACTCCAAAATTCATTAAAACCACAAGGATCACTATAAAACGTCAATTTCAATGCCCCCTCCGCGATCAAGATATGAAAGAATCGGGCAAAAAACAGTTTACGATATGTACTATAAACGTATAAAAACACTTCTATACAATACATATTGTGTATCAAGTTGATGGAGGCAGGGCAGTGCATCTAGGGCACGTTTCTAAGGTGCGTGACCTAAGGCAGCTCTCTGTTATAGGCGATGATTGCCACTTAACATCAGGTGGAACATAAGCTTGTTCCATCTCCATGTATTATAAAATATATATATATATATATATATATATATAAAACTCTATAGTCTTATAGAAAAGAAGCTATTTCTTACGTTATTTTATATACCAAATCAAATAATTTATTTTTCACAAAGGTATAACATTCATGCTATTCACAGGACAGTATGTGAATATTAAAAGATCACTATCTCCCACCTTAGGTATAAACCTGTGTTGTGGGAAGGTAGTTTCTTTCGTCCGTTTTTGTACAGTATAAAGGTATTTAAGAGTATTAAACAAAATGTAATAATTTTGTTATAAAGGACATGCATTAATTATTTATGCATATATATTACTGATTTACTTTAAAAAATATGAAATATTATTATTGACGACCTCCGTGGCGCAGTGGGCGAATAGCCAGCTGAGACGCAGTAGCTAGCGGGTTCGATTCCCGCCGCGGAACAAATGTTTGCATGATCTACAGATATTTGTTCCGGCTCTGGATGTTTTTCTATAATGTATTTACAAAAAAAAAAGTATATAAGTATTATATCAGTTATCTGGTTCCCATAGTACAAGCTCTGCTTAGTTTGGGGCTAGATAGCTCTGTGTGAAATGTCCAGCAATATTTATTTACTTAACGTACATTGTATATGTAATTATTTTTCCAAATGTAAATTCTATATAGGTGAGCGTGTGGTCCACACTGTATGTATATATATAGTTTTGGTAATGTTGCCAATCCAGTATTTTTAATGCGTTGTAAATTATTATTTGTAGCGTACACTTCTCGAATAAAATGATTTATGGTTCCGTAACTCGAAGAACATTTATTTATTGTTATTGGAGTGTACTCCTTAAGAATCGATAAAAATCACGTTTGTTGTATGGGAGGCCTACCCTTAAATATGTGTTTTATTTTAATTTAATTATGTATTTTTAAAGTGAACACATAACTAAATATTCTGTGAATATTTCAAGCGTCTACCTGTTGCCGTTATCAATATCGAGTAAAAAAAATCACATATGTTGTATGGGAGCCCCCTTAAATATTTATTTTATTCTGTTTTTAGTATTTGGTGTTATAGCGGCAACAGAAATACATCATCTGTGAAAATGTTAACTCTAACTATCACGGTTCATGAGATACAGTCTGGTGACAGACGGACAGACAGACAGACAGCGGAGTCTTAGTAATTAGGGTGCCGTTTTACCCTTTTGGTACCGAACCCTAAAAATCAACGCGTGGACCGCAAAACCCACAACTCGAAGGCTCGCAACGAGCCGGCTCGATGGAATTGAATAAATGTAATTTCCTTCGCACCTACTCGAAGCGAACCGTCGAGCTTGACTCGGGCGTGTGTACGTGTACCAACTTGTCGAGCGACTCGAGCGTCAGTCCGCCATTTGTTGAGCGTAGTTTAAAATACGTGTTTAAGAGTGTATTCTAAAGGGTTTATTCAGAAATTTATAAAACTTATATAGATATTGCGATTGTTTATAGAACGTCAAGTCAAAAGATAATGAATTAAGAATTGCGAGACTTGCTGAATGCAGCCACTACCTCCTCTGTTGAACAGACATCTTTTGGCTGGAACGGTTCGGTGAATACTGAACGCCGAGCCGGCTCGATGGAATTAAATAAATGTAATTTCCTTCGCACCTACTCGAAGCAAGCCGTCGAGCTCGACTCGGGCGTGAGAACGTGTCCAAACTTGTCGAGCGTCAAAGTTGGAACGTCAAGTCAAAAGATAATGAATTAAGAATTGCGAGACTTGCTGAATGCAGCCACTATCTCCTCTGTTGAACAGACATCTTTTGGCTCGAACGGTTCGGTGAATACTGAACGTCGAGCCAGCTCGATGGAATTAAATAAATGTAATTTCCTTCGCACCTACTCGAAGCGAGCCGTCGAGCTTGACTCGGGCGTGAGAACGTGTCCAAACTTGTCGAGCGTCAAAGTCAAAGTTGGAACGTCAAGTCAAAAGATAATTAATTAAGAATTGCGAGACTTGCTGAATGCAGCCACTGCCTCCTCTGTTGAACAGACATCTTTTGGCTGGAACGGTTCGGTGAATACTGAACGCCGAGCCGGCTCGATGGAATTAAATAAATGTAATTTCCTTCGCACCTACTCGAAGCAAGCCGTCGAGCTCGACTCGGGCGTGAGAACGTGTCCAAACTTGTCGAGCGTCAAAGTTGGAACGTCAAGTCAAAAAATAATGAATTAAGAATTGCGAGACTTGCTGAATGCAGCCACTGTCTCCTCTGTTGAACAGACATCTTTTGGCTCGAACGGTTCGGTGAATACTGAACGTCGAGCCAGCTCGATGGAATTAAATAAATGTAATTTCCTTCGCACCTACTCGAAGCGAGCCGTCGAGCTTGACTCAGGCGTGAGAACGTGTCCAAACTTGTCGAGCGTCAAAGTCAAAGTTGGAACGTCAAGTCAAAAGATAATTAATTAAGAATTGCGAGACTTGCTGAATGCAGCCACTGCCTCCTCTGTTGAACAGACATCTTTTGGCTCGAACGGTTCGGTGAATACTGAACGTCGAGCCGGCTCGATGGAATTAAATAAATGTAATTTCCTTCGCACCTACTCGAAGCCAGCCGTCGAGCTCGACTCGGGCGTGAGAACGTGTCCAAACTTGTCGAACGTCAAAGTCAAAGTTGGAACGTCATGTCAAAAGATAATTAATTAAGAATTGCGAGACTTGCTGAATGCAGCCACTGCCTCCTCTGTTGAACAGACATCTTTTGGCTCGAACGGTTCGGTGAATACTGAACGTCGAGCCGGTTCGATGGAATTAAATAAATGTAATTTCCTTCGCACCTACTCGAAGCGAGCCGTCGAGCTTGACTCGGGCGTGAGAACGTGTCCAAACTTGTCGAGCGTCAAAGTCAAAGTTGGAACGTCAAGTCAAAAGATAATTAATTAAGAATTGCGAGACTTGCTGAATGCAGCCACTGCCTCCTCTGTTGAACAGACATCTTTTGGCTCGAACGGTTCGGTGAATACTGAACGTCGAGCCGGCTCGATGGAATTAAATAAATGTAATTTCCTTCGCACCTACTCGAAGCCAGCCGTCGAGCTCGACTCGGGCGTGAGAACGTGTCCGAACTTGTCAAGCGTCAAAGTCAAAGTTGGAACGTCATGTCAAAAGATAATTAATTAAGAATTGCGAGACTTGCTGAATGCAGCCACTGCCTCCTCTGTTGAACAAACATCTTTTGGCTCGAACGGTTCGGTGAATACTGAACGTCGAGCCGGCTCGATGGAATTAAATAAATGTAATTTCCTTCGCACCTACTCGAAGCCAGCCGTCGAGCTTGACTCGGGCGTGAGAACGTGTCCGAACTTGTCGAGCGTCAAAGTCAAAGTTGGAACGTCAAGTCAAAAGATAATGAATTAAGGCTTAACACAGTAACTGTAGAAATGTTCATTTTTCTTAACACGTTGACTGCTGAAAACACACAGGTCTGAAATGACATGAAATATGGTTAAATTACAAAATGATTGTGTTTTGACGTGAAACATCAATTGGCGCTACCTGAAAGAAAAAACTAATAAAAATATAAACTTAAATTCAAACTAACTGCTAAGTGTGGTGGCGAATGGGAACTCAGCTCAGCATTTGCTACAGCATCTTGCCGTGCTGCAGCGCTGGTCTTCTGCCAGTGTTGACGTGACGGACACGCAGGCATTTATTAATTTATACTACAATTGAGATTATACAACCCGTTTTATTATGAACGACATTAATTTAAAACACACATCCGGCATCGTATTAACTGATTTTACAGGCGGATTTAATACCGGTAGCTTGAATATTTATCCAGTAATCGATACATTTCTAATAAACAATTTTTAACGTAAATCGGCGGCGCCTTTGCGACGATGCCGCTTAGTCAGTTTAACAGGAACCTGCTTACATGATGAATGAATATGATTTGTATATATTGGTATTTTAGGACTTGATATTAATTGTTCGAAAATTGACAATTTGTCTATGGTAATGAATTTTTAAACACCTATTTTACAACAATACTAGCTATTAGCCCTACCCGTGTTTTCATTTAATGTCGTACTAAAACACGTAGTTACAACTGATGTGTGGGGGAGCACCATATCTTTTATATTGTTCAAAAAGTGTACGCTTATAATTATGAATAAGGCGATCCCGTTTTGGGAAAAAGTGAAATTCAAAATTTTGAGGCTTCCTATTTGTTGTGACTTCATTTATGTAAATGTTTTATTTATGAAATAATTTCATTCATATTTGCAAGACATTCTGAAGTACAAGAGTCAAGGGTTATAGACATTTTAATGAAACATTCTCAAAACTGGTTCAGCTGGGTTGAGCTGGTGGAATTATAAATTATTCAAATAGATTTCGACGGCTGAACCAATTTTGATAGTATAAATGTCTTAAGTATTAATATGTTCAGCTGATATACATTAGTTTAAAAATTGCGAAATAATTTTGTATGTTTTTTCGAATAGGCGATAAATAAAAGAATACAATTCAGTACAATTTTTTATTTTATAATATTGACTAGGTTTACATACAGGGTGTCACGAATATTAATATACAGGGCGTAGCATCATTTACATTAAATTGATATCCAAATTTTCTCACTCCTCAAGAACATGTTTTTTTTATCTAGCCTATGCTGTCCCATTGCTGGGCAAAGGCCTCCCCCTCATCTTTCCACCTTTCTCGATCCTGTACTAAATCCCACCAGTCCCTATAAAAAGCGTCCAAATCATCGCGCCACCGCTTCTTAGGCCTTTCACGGTGTCGCTTTCCGCACACAGGGATCCATCCAGTTACGATCTTAGCCCACCTATTTGGTTGCATCCGGGAGACTAGACCCGCCCAATCCCACATATAGGATTTGATCTACGATTAGGGATTCTTTTTTACAAAATCTAGGCTAGCGTTTGTGCACGATCTCGCCTGATGGTAAGCGATGATGCAGTCTACGATGGTACACGCTTGTCTAGAAGAAACCTATTATCATTTTAAGTGAAAACGGAATCTACATTTTAATGCACATTTCCGTAAACAGATCGTTTTATTTCGATGCAACCTTTGTACGGAATTCCATACATCAATGAGGGGTTTTCGCGTCCATGTTGTTATAACTACTAACAGATGGCGTTGCTCTGTCATGCTCTGATTAACAAAGGAAAGTGAATTGGCAATGTCAATTGCCGTGTCAATTATTATTCGAGGAACTTGACAAAAAAAAACACATTTGTGTTTGTTCATTTGACGAAGTGAAATTGTTTTAGGCAAATTTTGAAATCTTGGCATATAAACCATATTTTTTGGCGGCGCATCTCCAGACATCGCCATCTATTACGCTAGTTGGAACTAGATTTTTCTTTTTAAATCGAAAATGAAATGTCCTCAAACAGAATAACGTTACAGCCTGTATATTTTACATTTGAATCACCTTTTATCTTACGATTACAGATACACCTTGAAGATTCTTGAAGGGGTAGGCACAAAATGATATTTTTGCTACGTTAATTACAAAATTAAAAACACAATTGTATTCTATAAAATGTCGTTACTATAATTAACTTAAACTATATATAATAAAACTTTTTATTGTTATATTCTAAAATACTGACAATAAAGCTATTTACATAAAAACAATGTAAATAGGGCAAAATGCCTTTAAAAACAAAGAATATACAACTACTTACTAAACCAAAATACGGACGAAACAGTTGAATCATATAAAGACCGTTGCAAACGATCTATAAAAAGGACTAGATTTTCTTTGTCAATCTACATACATACATGCAGAAACAATAATTAATATGTTTTTAGTATATGCATATTGTATATACTCTACTAGAAATATACTACTGAAATTGATTTCGAACAGTTATGTAACAAGTGATAATAACCTGCCCTTTTCCCACATATCTCTATCAGCCGTCACATCTCCGTTGTCACTTCCCTCCTACCCATATCATTCTTCACACAGTCCATCCTTCTCTTCTTCGGCCTTCCACTACTTCTATACCCATCCACACTCATTTACTCACATGATTTCCTTCCCTCCGCATGATATGGGAGTTTAATAATTTGGGTGCAATAAAACTGTTATATATTTCCTTAGTGAGAACAAAGATTGAATACGGTTCGTGCATTTGGAACCCACACGAATCTACATATTCTCTTATGCTTGAAAAGGTTCAAAAGCGGTTCCTTCGCTTTATGTATAAGAAGAGTTATAATTATTATCCGTTCATGTACCCCACGAAATATCTACAGGGTACACTAGGTTTCAACTCTCTTGAAACGCGTAGAATAAATGACCAAATTATGACTGTATGTCATCTATTGCGTGGTGTGGTTGACTGCCCTGATTTGGTTAGCGAGGCAAGTCGGATGTGCGTGCCTGAGCAACGCTCTAGATTTCGTCATGGGAGAGTCCTGCTGTTCCAGCCGAGCCCTGCGCACACTGTGGCACGTCAAAACTCGCCTATCTGCCGTGCGCAGCGCCAACTTAACGCACTGCTCAAGTTGTACCCTGAAGCCGATGTATTTGCGGATCTTATACCGAAGTTGGCGCAAGTATGTCTAGAATACTGCGAGAGATTAGATTAGAGCTAATCCTTTTATTGATCCTCGATCCAATTAATTTTATATAAAACTTACTTTTTATTTCTGTTGTGTCCTTATAACTTTAATATTTATATTTTGTCATTTTGTTTTTACTGTTCTATGTACTAGTAATAACGCTTTGGTTTTTGTAAACTGTTATGTTATTTCTGGAGTAATAAACGAATTTGAATTTGAATGATATGCCCATACCACGCCAGCCTCTTACGCCTCAAGTTTTCTATCACGGGCGCTACTTTCAAACATCCTCTAATATACTCTTTTTTTTCTTTTTTTTTTATTGATGATAGCCAAGCGCTTGACCACTACCTCACCTGATGGTAAGTGAAGGTGTAATCGAAGATGGAGCACTCTTGCCTAGAAAGAACTTATTCACTCTGGACTGGACTCCAAGATTATACTGGTTTGGAAAAACATACGCCGGAAGTGAGTTCCACTCCTCACTTGTGCTAACAAGAAAAGTTGAAGCAAATCGTTTGGTACGGCAAGATGGTATGCCGTCCAGGTATGGGTGGTACTTCTGGGTTTTTCTGCTTGTCCGGTGGTGGAAGGGGGAAGGAGGGATAAGGTCATGAAGATCTTGCGCATATTCACCAAAATGTATCTTGTAAAAAACTGAAAGTCTGGCTACTCGGCGTCTGTGCTCTAGACTTTGTAAATTGGCTTCCACTAGGGAGTCATCACCAATGAGTCTAGCAGCACGTCGCTCAATCGAATCAAGGGCTTCAAGCTGATACTTGGCTGAGCCATCCCAGAGATGGCATCAGTACTCCATACATGAGCGGACTTGTGCTTTGTAGAGACTGAGCAGCTGTCCCGGTGAGAAGTACCGCCGAACCTTAGCTAGGTTGACGAACTCATTCTTTATTCCTTACAAAATAAAAAAACCTTATCAAAAAATACAGATAACAATGATTTTCTGTTTAAGCACAAGGATTCAATTCCCCGGTCATGTTAATATGTGAACAGGTGACTTTCTGACCCGTAGGAACTGCAATCCGGAACAACTTCCCCTGAGGCATACAGACACACACTTTAAACTGGCCCGTAGCCGAGCCAGTCTTATTGACAGGCAGAGCTATAGGCAGGTACCTCACATCGATATAAACCCCCTCCTTACCACTCAGCACAACGGACCCGTTGATGGACCTAATGTAGATGTCCTGGTCTGCGGACCAGAACAGCTCCTTCGACTCCATGTGTGTGCCTTCTGCTCCTCGGAGGAAGGTGGATGAGTCCGAGTGGAGGGTCAGGTCTTCGTCTACTGGGGCTGTTATGCGTTTTGTTGAGATTTGCTGTTGGAGAAATAAAAATGAAATGCGTTTATTTTGTCGCGAATACAAAGAACCTTAGAACAAGAGATAATTGTGACCAGAAATGGTCACCACTCCGCATGTCCTATTGCAGATTCGCTCTGCCATAGCGCTGGTCTTCCGTGGTCGCCAGCGGATAGTGGCTACTGCGAGACATATGCATAGTATCGATACCATTATGTACCAGCTAATAAGTTATTAACGTCCAGTAGTAATCCAGTAGTCCATCATCCTAAATATTTGATCGAGCGAAGCGAGATCTCCAAATCATCTTGGGCAAATCGGCGTTGTATGTATGTATGTTTATTTGTCTGAGGATAACTTTCGAAGAGTTGATCCGATCATCGAAAATGAGACGATTAGGTCAAGTGGGACGTCAAATGAAGGGTCTTCATTAGTACATTTCGACCCCTTTTTTATTTTCAGTCAAGTCTGCAGTTTTTGAGTTATTTGCCATAATAAAAACAGAACTTTGACGAAATTCACAGGGTACACCAGTGATCCCACAGTACTGAAATTTGGTATGCGTGTAGCTTTAGTGACAGAAATATAGGCAAAAGTCTGAAATCCAGAATAACTGCAATTTCTACCCCATAAAAGGTTAACCAAATACATGAACTCCCGTTACCTGTAATTTGAATGAAACTGTAGGTCAAGTTATTGGGTTATTTATTTCGGGGCACTATTTTGATAGTCAAAGATACGAATAATATTTTTTTTATTTTTATGGTAGACTCGCGAGATCTCAGTTCGGGGCGAACCACTAGTTATAGTCATTTAAATAATGTTATGCTAGTGGTTCACCCCGAACTGAAATCTCTCGAGTCTCTCATAAAAATAATTGAGTTTATAATACTTTAACTACATATCTCACTCTCCGCTAAGCTGACTGTACATATTTTAAAAATCCTAAACTGCAGTTGTTTGTTTCTTCAAAATAAATCTATAGGTACTTTCCTAAGAACAATAGGTAACTTCTTACTGGTAAAGAGAAGGTAGCTGGCTGCTACCTTCTCCTCATTGGGATATTGATATCTCATTGGGATATTGATACCTCATTAGGATATTGATACTTCATTGGGATATTGATATCTCATTACGATATTGATACCTCATTGGGATATTGATATCTCATTGGGATATTGATACCTCATTGGGATGTTGATATCAATGAGGTAAAATTTCGCCCCATCCTTTATAATCGATGTACTTACGGCTGCGTTCAAGTTTTTGACAGCGTCGGGCACGGAGCACGCTCCCCCTCCCCCCGGGGCCGTGCTGAACACCACCTACATTACAAAACGAAATCAATTTGTCTGGAAGAGATCGTTTTTAGCGATAAGACCGCCACTTGTATTTCTGCGTATATTGTTAATTTGTTTTTATATTGTAAAGTAAGAAAGTAAATTAGAAGTACAAAATTAGATTAGATAAAAAAAAAATATTGCTGGACATTTCAGACAGCGCTATCTAGCGCCAAACTAAGCAGAGCTTGTACTATGGGAACCAGATAACTGATAGAATACTTATATACTTTTTTTTTGTAAATACATACTTATAATATATAGAGAAACATCCAGACCCGGAACAAATATCTGTAGATCATTCAAACATTTGTTCCGCGGCGGGAATCGAATCCGCTACCTCCTGCGTCTCAGCCGATTATTCGCCCACTTCACCACGGAGGTCGTCATAATTCTTTATTGGACACCTTATAACAATACAACTAAAAAGATCACCGGAAAACTATGTGATACAATTGGCGGTTTTATCGCTGAATAGTGATCTCTACCCGACCACCTTCGGATGGAATGGACTGTGTGTACATTACCTGGGGTGTAATGGTGTACCTAACATACTGCATGTACATACTCGTACATACTTATACTTATGTTATAAAAAAACTGGCCAAGTGCGAGTCGGATTCGCACACAAAGGGTTCCGTACCATTATCTATAAAAACGGCAAAAAAATCATATCTATTGTATGGGAGCCCCACTTAAATATTTATTTTATTCAATAGCACAATTTAATACGCGATATCGTGTTGACTCAGGACTTTGATTTTATACACCTAATAGGGACTATATACCTCAGTATCTGGTATAAATTTCAACTTGCTACGTCCACCCGTTCCCGAGAAAATCGGTGGTGACACACGGACACAAGAGAGTGATCTTATATGGGTTCCTTTTTTTACCTTTTGCGGTACGGAACCCTAATAAAAATAAATGAATGAACCTAAAAATAATAACTACTTATATAAGAAACATAATATTATATATATTTTAAGGATGTATTTACAAAAAAAAATTAGGTATATTAAGTATTCTATCAGTTATCTGGTTCCCATGGTACAAGCTCTGCTTAATTTGGAGCTAGATAGCGCTGTGTGAAATGTCCAGCATTATATATTTATTTATAATAATTAATAATAAATACATAGATACTTATATATGTAAAAATATGATTGTATAAAATGTTACATACCTCTCCGGAAGCAGGATCGCGGAGCTCCAGAGAAGTGACTCCTCGAATGAACACACCCGACGTGTTCACCGTCATGCGCGTGTCGGAGCGGGACACGCTGGAACAATTAGAAACCCATCAAGATTTGTCGCAGGACGCGTCCGCTGTTGAATATAGGCCTCCCCCTTGTGTTATCGGAGCGAGGGATCTTGTGCCCAACGGCTCCCAGCAGCCTTTATCAGGTCTTTCCATCTAGTGAGGGCTTTCCGTCCCACGCTGCGCATTCCAGTGTGCAGTAGCAAGTTATAGAGGCGATAATCGGAAATTGCAAATAACAATTGATCGAACAAAGCGACATCTCCAAATCAACTTGGGCAAATCGGCGTTGTATGTATGTATGTTTGTCAGAGGATAACTTTCTAAGCGTTTATCCGATCATCGTGAAATTCGGTTTATAGGTAGGTAGTAATGGCACAAATTTGGTGTGACTAAATGAGACTAAAAATGTGGGGGGGTTGTTGAGATATTGGGGTTCAAGAGGGGTAAAAATAGACCAAAATGGGACTATCCGGTCAAGTGGCACGTTCTTTGTGAGTACATTTTATCCCCGTTTTTACTTTTAGTTTCAACTTTGTAGTTTTTAAGTTATTAGCCATAATAAAAACTTAACTTTGACGCAATTCACACAGGGTACACCAGTGACACCACAGTACTTAAATTTGGTGCGTAGCTTTAGTGACACAAATATAGGGAGAAATCTGAAATCCAGAATAACTGCAATTTCTACCATAGAAAAAATAAACCAATTTACATGAACTCCCGTTACCTGTAATTTGAATGAAACTGTAGGTCAAGTAAGTTGGTACCTCAAATCGTGGCAGTATTTTGATAGTCAAAGATTACAAGTAATATTTTTTTTGTTTTTATTGGAGACTCGCGAGATCTCAGGTAAATAGGTTAATAATAGATTAAGAAATTAATAACAATATATATATATATATTATTAGGTATCAGAAGCAGTTTTATATAAAAAAAATACAATTTTGACTGTATACCTACAACCAAAAACTTCTGAGACGTGGTCAGAAGACATAATGAAAATTAAGTTATGGCCATTATGTAAGAACTATAACAACAGACACAGATGTCGATGAGTGAACAGGAAGAAATAGTCCACTTAAGATGTCATTTGTGCGAGATCTTCCGCACACCAAATTGCAATAGGTTTATCTTCGTCGACTTTTCTAACAAGTACTTTTCCTGCCTGGAACCACACGTACTTGAAGTCTGGACGTAGTTCTTGCTGCGCATTCCACAGTATGGTCTTGTTAGCCTTGGTGAGTGCGCGCCTTACCATCGAATTTGCGGCTACCTTTTGAATGCAGGCGACAACGTGCTCGGCTAGGATTGGCTTGGTTTCCTTTTTTTGAAGCTCGGGCCCATGTGCCCGCTACCTCAGCATCCGCTAGTTCCAACAGGAGCGGCCCATCGGATCCCGGTCTTCCTTCAGCCCGCTTAACATTGATGATGTCCTTGTCGTCCACGTTCAGCAGCTGCGCTACATTGCAAGCAATCAGCTTAATATTTCCATCTTTCGATTTAGGTATCCCAGCAACTTCCACTTTCGAGTCTAAATTACTTTGCTCCATCTTTCTTATTTGCACTTCAAGAGAAGATACCTTAATTTCCAGATGTTTAATTTTATTTAATATATATGTCTATTTCTTTAATTTTTCCTGTAAATACGTCCATCATACTACCGAAATCGTCCATCTTCTTACCAACGTAATTTATTGATTCCTCAATTGATTCAGTCTCCTTTTTTATATTTTTTTTTAACTTCGGAAGTAATTTTTTTAACATCAATCGGGCCTTGCGAGAAAGTTTCTCCCACATCTTCTTCCTCGTCATCATCATCCTCCAGGACTATGAAAGAAGTCTTCTGTATTGGTGAATTACGATTACATTCATCACAAGTCCAAACCAGGCTACCCGAGTTGCGAAGCGCATTGATTTGCTTGGACGGTAGGCCACTACACACCTGGTTGGCGTGAACAATTTTCCCACACTTGCTGCACTCCAACCGTGGGCTCCTTTTGGTGATGCCCTTATCACAAATATTACACTTCATTGTTACTTCGTTTTTCCTGGCTGGCGAGGGTAGTTATATTTATTATTAATAAAAATACGTACGGTCTCGCGCAGCGACTAACCAGAGCAAGAGCTCTGAGACGAATGATATATGTATATAATACTAACTGACCCGTCCGCGGCTTCGTACGGTTTAACAGTTCATACATTACCCTCCTTAGCACAGTTGGATAAACAGTAGCCTATGTCCCAATCTCGGTCATAATCTATTTATATACCAAATTTCATCGAAATCGGTTCAGCCGTTTAGTCGCGAAAACGTAACAGACAGACAAAGAGGCAGGCTTACTTGAGAATTTATAATATTAAGTATAGATATCATCATCATCATCCACAGCGCGACTTCACCCACTGCTGGGTATAGGCCTCCCCAAGTTTGTGGCATCCGCCACGGTCCTGCGCTAGTCTCGCCCACATAACAATATATAAAGCTTAACAAATAATTAATTACATAATTATAATTTCAATAAATTCATCAAATATACTTACTTGCAAGATGTGGAATGAGCTACCATCTGAGGTTTTCCCATTAGGCTACGACACGGCACGCTTCAAGAGAAATGTAAAGAGATTTCTACAGTGTACGGAACGCATCGACAATACCCCGGGTGTTGCCGGTGTCAATAAGCGACGGTGACATCTTACCATCGGATGGGCCGTAAGCCTATTTCCCCACACACAAATAACATAAAAAAAAATCGTAACGGTTACCGGGTTTGCAAATTGAAGACCACAGAGCCGTTCTCACTGGACATTGACATTGGCTCGTCCCTGAAGCTCTCAATCAGCCCATCTCTTTTGTACAGATGATCCAAATCCGTGTTTCCAAAGAATTTTATAGCATTGTGCTCTGGTAAGAACTCCATACTTTCTAGGCCTGAAACAATTAAAAATTTTAATTCGCTTTAGTAAGATAGTAAGAAAGACAGAAAGAAAACATTTGATTCAAAAACCGCACAGTAAAAAAGAAAAGAAATATAAAACACAACAAATTTTGTTAAATTTTGTTTCACAACAAACATCATAATCGTAAGAGTACATCACACATTTCAAGATATATTTCAAGATTTTTTAGGGTTCCGTACCTCAAAAGGTAAAGAAGGAACCCCCTCTTTTCCGTCTGTCTGTCCGTGTGTCACCGCCGATTTTCTCAGAAACGGGTGGACCTAGCAAGTTGAAATTCATACCAGATACTGAGGTCCAGTCCCTATTAAGTGTATAAAAATCGAGGTACTGTGAGTCAACGCGATAAAAAGATATGGGCAAATTTAGATTTTCGCGAAAACTTGTAAGTACCAAAATTTACCTTAATTTTCAACTTTTTTTTAATTTTTCCCTTTACTTGTGTCTTGCTTTTAACCAAAATTGACAATTCTAGGTCAACCGGAAGTACCCTATAGGTTTTGGGTCGGAAACCTATATGGTAGTCCATATATCGGGTGTCCGGTGGCACAATTAGTTTTTACATTTCAAATTTCTCTGTATTCGTTGAGCGGGGGAGTGGGGGAGGGGCCGCGCTAGCTTTGTCATTCGCACAGAACACAAAAACCAAGTCATTCGTGCGGATTATTTAATCGCCATATCGCATTGGACGGAAGATAAACGCGCGTTCGCAATCGAGGCGTATTTAAAGGCTAATAATTCGTGTGCAATCGCTCGTCGAAGTTTTTGTTCACGTTACAATATTCGACGTTTGCGTGACGCTCCAAGTGAATCTTTGATTCGATTATGTGTGCGGAGGTTCCGAGCAACAATTTCAGCAGCAAACAATCCACGACCGGGGCCTAGCCGGACATCAAGAACAAATGAAAACATTCAACTCGTAAACAGTTTAAACGATAATCCGCGTCAGTCCGTGCGCAAAAGAGCGGCTGCACTTGGGCTCCCGAAAACTATTATGCACGAAATACTCAAGAAGGATCTTACATTTCATCCTTTTAAAGTTCATATTGTGCAAGCGCTGAAGCTCACTGATTACAATTTGCGTAAAAAATTCTGTGAGACAATGTTAGAGCGATTTCGAACAGGAAACACTATCTTTTGGGGTGATGAAGCCCACTTTTATTTAAATGGTAGTATTAATAAGCAGCATTGCCGTTATTGGGCACCCCGAAGATAGAACCCACGTTTGAAACATCAGTAGCCACTTCACAGTCACAAAGTGACAGTTTGGTGTGCATTATCAAGCACTGGAATAACTTGCCCATATTTTTATAAAAATCGTCGAAGCCAAGAAATTAGTGTGAACGGTGTTTCTTATCGCCGCATGCTTAACGATTATTTTCTGCCATTATTGAGAGAACATCCTGCCATATAGCTCGCATACATGGTTTCAACAAGATGGCGCCACTCCTCACACTGCTAGAGAGACCATGGCGCTTCTTCGAGATTTCTTCCCACAAAAGTTGATAAGTCGTTTCGGTGACATCCCCTGGCCACCCAGATCGCCAGATCTCACCCCCATGTACTTTTTTCTGTGGGGGTACCTCAAAAGTAAAGTTTATGAAACAAATCCAGCGACCATCTCAGCACTAAAAGAAAATATCGTTCGCGAGGTTAGTGCTATTCCAACATCACTAATTCAGCGAGTGGCGCGGAATACTGAAGCCAGGTTTCAAGAGTGTGTCCGACGTGATGGTCAACATTTGGAAGAAATAATTTTTAAGAAATGAAATCCGCACTACTCTACTTTATAATCATTACTAAAGTAAATGTTTAGCTCTCATAGTTTATTTTTTATTGAACTTTGAAATCCTAATTCTGCCATCGGACACCCTTTATATACATATACCTAGTCAGGTCATAAGTATTGTCACACAGTAAAAACTTTTCTTTTAGAATGCTGGCCACAAAAAAGTTTATAGAATTCGAATTTCGAATTGTTCATGAAAATAAAAATGTATACTTTTTTGAATTTTACTCATTTTTAAATATGGAGTGGACGCTTAAAGAAGACCGTGTTGCAGTTATTGCGTTGCATCGTTGCGGTTACGCGCCAATTCAAATTTTTGACATACTGAAAAATTTGAGTATAACCAAAAGATTAGTTTATCGCACCATCAAACGATACAATGAAGACTCTAGTGTAGATGACAGGTCAAGAAGTGGTCGCCCTCGGTATGTTAGGACTCCAGCAGTGATAAAAGCTGTGAAGGCGCGAATTCAAAGAAATCCCAAACGTAAGCAGAAACTGTTGGCCCTTCAGATGGGGTTAAGCAGAACCACGGTGAAAAGGGTGTTAAATGAAGACTTAGGGCTTCGGGCATATCGAAGAAAAACAGGACATCGTTTTAATGCTCGTCTAATGGACCTGAGACTGAAGAGATGCCGCGCTTTGTTGAAGCGGTACGCGGGAAAAAAATATCGGGAAATTCTTTTTTCGGATGAAAAAATTTTTACCGTAGAAGAGAGCTACAACAAACAAAATGATAAGGTGTACGCACACAGTAGTGAAGAAGCGAGCAACCGTATTCCGCGTGTCCAACGAGGTCATTTTCCATCCTCGCTGATGGTATGGTTGGGAGTTTCTTATTGGGGCTTAACAGAGGTACATTTTTTTGAGAAAGGTGTAAAAACGAATGCAGTTGTGTATCAAAATACAGTCCTGACGAACCTTGTGGAACCTGTTTCTCATACCATGTTCAAAAACAGGCACTGGGTATTCCAACAAGATTCGGCGCCAGCTCATAGAACGAAGAGCACACAAGACTGGCTGGCGGCGCGTGAAATCGACTTCATCCGGCACGAAGACTGGCCCTCCTCCAGTCCAGATTTGAATCCGTTAGATTACAAGATATGGCAACACTTGGAGGAAAAGGCGTGCTCAAAGCCTCATCCCAATTTGGAGTCACTCAAGACATCCTTGACTAAGGTAGCCGCCGATATTGACATGGACCTCGTTCGTGCTGCGATAGACGACTGGCCGTGCAGATTGAAGGCCTGTATTCAAAATCACGGAGGTCATTTTGAATAAACGTTAGTGTCATAAGAATCTATGTTTTGTTAAGTTCATTTTGGTATATAAATGGTTACATAATGAATAAACTTGTTTCAATTATTTTATATTAAACATGTGACAGAATTTATGACCTGACTAGGTGTATAGGGTACCTTGCTTTTTGCCAAATTTCGTGATTCTTAGTCAACGGGAACTATCCCGTTGACCTAGAATCACGAAATTTGGCAAAAAACAAGGTCTAACAGCACAAACAATTCCAACAAATAAAAAATGTTAAAATAAAAGGGTGTACCCATACATAGTTGACGCCAATTAAGAAGTCCTCTGAGTTGTATGGACGTTCATACAATTTAGCTTAATCGGCACCAACCTCAAATAATAGTATGTATTCTATTAGCTTTTTTTATAAAGATTTTGTTAAATTACTTATTTAAATTTGTTACTTGTCAATTTTTGTACAACATTTGGGAGTTTGCAAAAAAACGTACAGCGTGCCCTTTGTTACAATTTACGATAGCCTTCATAGCGAAGTAGTAATGCTGCTTGGTGGCAGAAACAGCTAAGATGTTAGTTCTTCCTCGGGCAAGGCCTTTCACAGAGAACTCTACTACTCTATATATAAAAAGAATCTGCCTAATAATTTATGTGCCTGGCTATGACTGAGACTGCTCGGAAGAAGATACGGCAGATTCACATAAAAAAACATGTGAGATTCTCGGGAGGGCATATGAAGGCAGATAATAGGCAAGAGAAACTTACCGTGGCCAAGCCTCAATACGGCAAGAATGGTGAACGTTAAAATCAAGTTCCCAACAGCCAGAACCAACAGCAAACACACGAGAGTCCAGAACGCAAACGTTTTTCTCCCTTTCTGTACAGCTTTGGTAACATCGTTCCCATTTTTATCGGAATAATTTTTTATCCCAGTCTTGTGTTGACTGTGGATAGGTGTTTTCGTAATGAGCGCTTTTTCAGCGCGGTTACGCTCCAGCGTTTCATCTGACATGGCTTCGGAGTCAGGGGAGACTCCGCGAAGAGCTTCCAACATATCGCACTATGTTTATTTTACGGTTTTAGCGTGGAAACATGAAAATTAAAAATAGCACACGTAAATTTCATTGATGTCAGTCAATCAAAATATCGAGCGTGAATCTCGCTTCTCGATTGGCTGAAGGCGGACCATCGTCAACGATCAAGCTGACCAATCAGGATTTTTGTTGGGTTTGGCTGTGAGCTCTTTTCGCCATTTCAGTGTTTCTAACTGAAGAAACCATAAACTGAAGAACATACATGAAGTTAGTTTTGCTTTTGACTTACAATGCTGACAACATGATAGAGCAAAAATTATTTGACAATTTGCTTTGTAATCATGGCGTCAGAGCGATACAGTTTTTCTCTTACAACTTTTAGGTAAAAAAAAATTATTTACGCCTTTTTGAGCATCTAAAACGATAAATTCCGCTACTACGATGATGCCCTTGTCGTTTTTATATTGTGTGAAGTTTATAGTGCTGTAATTGCGTGGCTACAGTGGGTTCAACCTAGCAGTACGTTACCTGTGTAACTCTAAAGATAAATGTGTTTTTCCACAGCCCTTCAGGAAAGTTGGTCCAAATCGAATATGCGTTAGCTGCTGTAGCCGCCGGCGGTACTTCCGTCGGTATCAAAGGTAAGAAATTTAAAGTTTAAGAGGTTACTTTGGCGTCTACTACTTTACCCCTTTAGTGTGCTGTTTCTCATAAACACTCTTAAATACCTCACTAATATAACCAGATTTAGTTACATACTTCTGAGTCTTAGTGTATAAAAAACAGGAAAATGTCGAGTCATTTTGATTCTTGTTTGAATTTTATGTTGTATGTATATTTACAGCATCAAATGGAGTCGTTATCGCCACAGAGAACAAGCACAAGAGTATTCTGTATGATGAGCACAGTGTCAACAAAGTGGAAATGATCACTGGACATATTGGTAAGCTTTTATATGATCAAATACATTTGTCAACAGAAAGTATGTACAATCATTTATAAGACTAAAATACAGAAGAAACAGTTGATCTACAGACCATTGCAAACGATATATAGATATCTAAACTGCTCCAGATCGCTACCAGATGAAAGTGTTCCCAAGACACTGGCTGCATTGCGCTGAATTGCAATGCTTTGCGTTGACCCAGATAAGCACCAGCTGTCGGATCACACATCGCATAGATCAGACGCCGAGAAAGAATTTTGTAAACGCGATGGGTCCCGGTACCCCATTGACCTAGAGTCTTGAAACCAAATTGTTCAAATACATAGTCGAGACTTCTATATTCCGCCGCTTGAGATCTTCGCTTTTATATTGTTTGTAGACCCAATATAAAATACAGGGACTAGCTATAATCCATAGGATTGTAATATCATTACAAATCGACATCCTCTGTGGAGCAGTGGGTGCATAGCCGGCTGAAACACAAGAGGTAGCGAGTTTGATGCCTGCTGCAGGACAAACGTTTGCATGGTCTAAGTATTTAAGTATTCTATCAGTAAACTGGTTCCCATAGTACAAGCTTTGCTTAGTTTGGGGCTAGAAAGTGCTGTGTGAAATGTCCAGCATTATTTATTTATCATCATGGGCATGAAGCCATGCTATTTTATGTGTTGAGTTTATATGCTTCTAATTAGGGTTTCGTTCCCGGGTCCCGGGAATCGGGAAATCCCGGGAAAATGTAATTCCCGGAACCGGAAAAAAATTCTGATTTCCCGGGCATTCCCGGGAATTTTCAAAAGTATGTGATAGGTCTAAAACTTTGTATTTTATAGTCATATTAAACTCAATGTTGTTCTTAAAAAAACCTTTCAAATTTTTCTACAGCTTGTCAGCCAGCCATCACTTTGCAGATGAGTAGTTTCGTGGTAATTTTTCGAGGGGAAAAAAATGTTTTTCCTTTGTTTTGTCTTTATAGAACTGTCAGAAAAAACTAGATAACACCTATTTGCATTTCTTTGTTTCATTCTCTCTATTATATTCGCTCTTCTTTGTTTTTACGCAGGTGCTGTGCAATTTCGATAACGATCTCTTTGCTTAATTATGCGTACCTATAATATTTAAGTTTCTTTGTCTGCGCCCTTCCCCTCCCCCTTCACCTTGCGCATTTAAGTGTAACTAAACAAACTGGTTCTGTTGTTTCATCAGATCGACCGACCAGTCAGTGACGCGCAGCGCAGTGTGGTGTCCGTGCCCATTAAATTAAGTGACATTTGGCATTCGTTCGCCGGTAATATCTCTTTGTTAGTGAAAGTTTGTGTGTGTGTTGAAACTCTGGTAAGTAAACCCTGTCGAATTGATTGTTTTGTCAATTCAAATTTACTACATATACAATAAGTACATTTAATATTTTCAACTTGTTATAGGTCAACATGGAAGGTAAGGTAAATCCGAAGTATGAAATCATTTCAAGAAAAAAGGGTTAGATAAAGCACAATGTAATCGCTGTCCAAAAATATTGAGTTGTAAAGGCTCATCGACCAGTGGACTTGCAAGGCATTTGTTAATGGTGCATAGTATAAATTTAAAAGATCAACCCAATGAAGCGTCCTCTGAAACAACACGGGCGTTGGCATCTTCACCGGCACCAAGTACCTCCACAAGTTCACCACAACCACCAAAAAAAAGGAAGAGCCACATAACACAGACTTCTATAGTTGAACATATCAAGAAGCCCTATAGTATTGCTGAAATCGTCTCGAAGTTGGATCTAGTGATGGACTTTCGATTCGGATGATCACGCACAGTGAAGTGATTCGAAGCCTTGTTTCACAAGCTGGCCTAAATATTCCAAAATGCGAGTCGCAGGTTATGAAGATAATTGTAGAATTTGCTGAAGAAAAAAAGCAAGATATCAAGAAAATCTTAAATGAACACGTGAAAAATCATGGACGGCTCAGTATCACGCTCGATGAATGGACCAGTATCAGAAATAGACGCTATTTCAACATAAACTTACACAGCGGAGATGGAAAAGTGTATAATTTGGGTTTGATATACATACCGGGGAAATGTGGAGCACAAGAGATGAGAAGAATTGTTGATACAGTCCTGACGGAATTTGGAATAAACTTCGAAAGAGACATTGTAGCCGTGACAAGTGATGGTCCAAATGTGATGAAAAAGTTTGGCCGCGAAAGTCCAGCAGAAATGGTATTATGCATGAATCATGCTATTCATTTGGCGGTGACAGATGTTCTTTATAGAGAAAAGACCACCAAAGAAAGTAAAACGGATTCCGAAGAATCAGACTCCGACGTCTCCGACTTCGACTCATACGACGATTGTGATCAAGAATTAGTACAATCAGCGGTGGAAATAGGAAACCATGATATCCGACCAGATCTGAAGAAAGTACTGAAAGATACACGAACCATAGTCAATTTGTTTCGCAGAAGTCCATTAAAAAATGCGAAACTTCAAGAATATGTAAGATCAGAACATAACAGGGAAAAATCATTGTGTCGCGACGTTAAAACGAGATGGAACAGCATTGAAACAATGATAAGCCGGTTCGTAGAAGTTAAAAACTGTATCAAAAAAGCTTTGATTGATTTAGATACCGCAAATTTATGGCACGAAGAGAACTTGGCTGTTTTAGAGGATTTACTTAAAATTTTAAATCCCATCAAATTAGCAGTTGA
Organism: Philereme vetulata; assembly: GCA_918857605.2. Lineage (NCBI taxonomy): Eukaryota > Metazoa > Arthropoda > Insecta > Lepidoptera > Geometridae > Philereme > Philereme vetulata. The sequence continues at coordinate 1,566,476 of OU975434.1, forward strand.
AGCACTGAGCTCCCGAAAAGCAGATATCTTGATCTGTGAAGCTATCATTACGACACTTCTAGTAAGACTGAAAAAGTTGGAGTCACCTATTGCTTTAGAGTTTTCAGATTTCTTAACGCAAAGAATAAGTGAGAGGAGGGATTCTACTCTATATACCTTAACGCTTTTTCTTCAAAACCCAACAATTAGACGCAATGAATACTTATCACAAAGTGTTGAAACTAAAGAAATAATAATACGCTATGCTGAGAAGCTATTTCGCCGATTATTTCCAGAAAAGTCAGAATCTGAATCGAGCCCGGAAGAATCGCTTCATGCTGTTGCTGAGACGCAAAAAAGAGGCATTAGTTTTGCTGAAGAACTTCAAGACGCTATTCAAAATGTTTTCAAAGGCACTCCTCCATCACGAACTCGATTTCCTAGACTGAAGAAAGACTTCGATCTATACATCTCTTCTGGTAAACGGACACCTAATTTGGAACTGCTATACAACGCTCTGCGCACGATCATGTCTACATCCACCGAAAGCGAACGTACAGTTTCAGTATCGGGAAATTTTGCTACTAAAATTAGAAGCCGATTAAGCGATAAATCACTCAGCTCTTTAGTTTTTCTTAAGTATTACTTTATGAAATAATTTAAGACTTAAACTGAAATAATGGTTTACGTGACTGTTACATAATAAGGGCATAAGTTAAATTTTGCCAACGATGTGTGGCCGCTGTAAGAGAGTAAATAAAATATTATACGTAACTGCTGCATAGAGTTAAGGTATTTAAACACTCGAATCATTTTATGGTTAAATTAAAATCGGTTACGCTACTTTTGATAAACTACTCTCGTGTTTACATACCTTAATGATGTGCAGTTACGTATAATACTTTATCTACTCTTGTAAAGCCGCCACACATCGATGGCAAAGTTTGTTGGTTATCATAAGAGCGTTTCGCAATACTTAATTACTCCGTTTATATCATTGTGTGTGCTAAGAAGTTTTATATTATAAGTTTGATTTTGCATGCCTGAAACAAATAATTAAGTTTCTATTATACTACCTCTGTTTATGATCGATCAAAAATGTTATTAAGAAGAAATAATTATTTCTGAGTCAAATAAATAGCTTATTTAATCCATTATGTGTTTTCTTGACTTTTTGTAGTTAAAAAAAACTAAATTAAGGACTTTAAAAATTTCCCGGATTCCCGGGAAATTGAAAATATTATTCCCGGTTCCCGGGAACGAAAAAAACCCGGGAAATCCGAAACCCTACTTCTAATACAGTGCAGGAAAACATTGTGAGAAAAATTCAATCCTAAAACACATTTTCTGTTAGCCATTTTCATTTGTTAATGTGTTCTTTAATGTGCACTAACACATTATATGTAATATTCCAGGTCTAGTGTACTCCGGAATGGGTCCAGACTACCGCCTGCTGGTCACACAGGCCCGTAAGATGGCCCAGCAGTACTACCTCATGTACCACGAGCCGATCCCCACTGCTCAGCTGGTGCAGCGAGTGGCCACTGTGATGCAGGAGTACACACAGTCTGGGTGAGCATTATCATCCATGCACATTGACGACCTCAGTGGTGCAGTGGGTGAATAGCCGTCTGAGATGCAGGGGGTTGCAGGTTTGATTCCCACAGCGGAAGAAATGTTCTCATCTACAAGTATTTGTTCTGGGTCTGGTTATATCTCTATATTATTATAAGTATGTATTTACAAAAACAGCTTTGATTAGTTTTGGGCTAGATATCGCTGTGTGAAATGTCCAGCAATACTTATTTATTTCTACCTAGTGCCATTAGTGTCAGTTGATGTTGTTTTTTTTTTGTATTAATAAAATGTTTATATATAAAAATATTTTTTTATAAATTTTTATTGCCACGACATTCGAGAAGGAATGGTGGGAATCTGCCACCATTCCGCCATTCAGAATCGCGGTAGGTGGAAGGAGTTGGGGAAGGCCTTTGCCCAGCAGTGGGAAAACGTTGGCTAGTTAAAAAAAACGTTAGATAGTTAGATAACTCTTTATTGAATTACCACTCAAACAGAAATAATACATAAATAAGTACTAGGCTATAATAAATAAGGCAATACAATTTATTATTAGCCTCTTCCAGACAACCTTTGGATGGAGCGAAATTTACGAAGATACGGAGTGCGGTGTACTTTGGAGGATACATTTACACATGTTTTGTTTGACTTAGAAAACTTTCGTGATTTAATTATTGATTAAAACGGGTATTTATCGCGTATGTACCTTCTTATTTGCTATCCCAACGTTTCGGCTGTGTTGCAACAGTCGTGGTCTCGGGTTGACTCCCGAGACAACCCGGAGTCGTCGGGATACTCAATCATTTCAATCAATAATGGAGCAGATCGCACTCACCCTGATGAAGGTTCTCGGATTGAACCGAAATATTGTCGGTCGAAACACCGATAAAACGATACGTGACCTTCCTCCGGAGGTTTTCCCGGTGGGCTTCAACATGAACTCCTTCAAGAGATGTGTAAATAAGGCATTAAGTTATAGGCAACGCGTCTGTAGTAACACGAGTCCTGCAGGAGTTTATAGGCGGCGGTGACCATCAGGAGGCCCGTCAGCTTGGGTGTCTAAATATATAATTTTTTTTTACTAACCCCCTGTCCCACTGCTAGGCAAAGACCTCCCCCTCTTCCTTCCACTTATCACGGTCTAGAGTCAGATCCAGCGCTTTTTAGGCCTTCCTCGGCGTCGCTTTCCGTCTTTAGGAAGTCCATATGCTTGTCTTCTTGGCCCACCTTTCGAGTTGCATACGGGAGACATGACCCGCCCAGTCCCATTTCAGCTTTGCAGCCTTGATGCCCACGTCAGTGATGCCGGTTTTCGAGCGCAGCCAGGAGTTTCCCTAAATGCTGCGCTCCATCGCTGTTTGGCAAACTCCTAGTTTGAACTTCTGCGACTCCGTCAGTGACCAAGCCTGTGCACCGTAGGTTAGGAGAGGCAGAATACACATGTCGATGAGTTGGCGTTTTAGGCGATAAGGGAAGGTCACCCTTCATAAGTTCCTTCATGGACCAGTAGCTTTTCCAGGCGTTGCCGACACGACGGTCGACTTCTTTGTCCTGCCTGTTGTCGAATAAAGCTAACTGGCTCAATATATAATATACTAGCTGACCAATCCGGAGCTTCGCACGCGTAGTTTTTCAATAAAAACATTACCCTCCTTCTGCGCAGTTGGGTAAAAAGTAGCCTATGTCACCCGGGGATAGTGTAGTTTCCCAACAGTGAAAGAATTTTTTAAATCGGTCCAGTAGTTTCGGAGCCTATTCAGTACAAACAAACAAATTTTCCTCTTTATAATATTAGTATAGGTAAAAAAAAGTGATAAATCCAGTATATATAATAATGATGTTTTGTTTGTTGTATTCCAGTGGGGTTCGTCCGTTCGGCGTGTCCCTGCTGATCTGCGGATGGGACAACGATCGCCCCTACCTGTTCCAGTGCGACCCCTCGGGCGCGTACTTCGCGTGGAAGGCCACCGCCATGGGCAAGAACTTTAACAACGGCAAGACCTTCCTGGAGAAGAGGTCAGGGTTCATTCTCGTCACGTTGCCAGCGGCTTTGCCCGCGTTGTTCTGGGGTGCAAAAATACATGTAGAAAGCTTGACATCGTGTTTTTATCCCATGGGAACTGATTTATGTGACAAAAAGAAGCCTATGTGGTAATCCATAGTTGCAAAGACGCCGCCGATTTACGTTAAAAATTGTTTATTGGAAATGTATCGATTACTGGATAAATACTAAAGCTACCGGTATCAAACAACCCCCTATCATTTGTAGCTCATTTAGTCACACCAGAATTGTGCCATCACTATGTATCAAATTTCACGATTATCGGATCAAGGCTTCGAAAGTTATCCTTGGTGAAGTTTATTATTATTTTCAGATACACGGAAGACTTGGAGCTGGATGATGCCGTCCACACCGCGATCCTGACCCTGAAGGAAGGCTTCGAAGGTCAGATGTCGTGTGACAACATCGAAGTGGGCATTTGCGACGCCGCCGGCTTCAGGCGCCTCGAACCTGCACACGTCAAAGACTATTTGGCTAACATCCCCTAATATAAATATTAATTATAGTATTAAACTACATAAAGGTTAAATAAATCTTCTTTTTTATTTTGAGGTATTATTTTGACTCCGCAAATAGTAATCACACTGATATTAGAAATGCGAAAGTTTTCGATCGAAGTTTCGGTGGAATTTGGTATACACATGGATTATAACCTGGAGTAACACATGGAGTACTTTTTAACGGATTTCAAAAAAGGAGGAGGTTCTCAATGCGATTTTTTTTTTTTACCTCGGAATTTTCCGTGACGGACTCGTGGTCACACCGTTTTGCCACACCAGTGTGACTACGAGTAATTTATTTTCCTCGTGGTCACACTGTGCGGTGTGATCAACAGTAATTAGTGAAACATAAGACTCGTGGTTACACTACTAGTGTCGGGAAAGTGACAGTGTAGGTACCGATCAATACGCTACTCAAAAATAAAATACTAATGTAGTTATCGAAACAAAAATAGTAATTGCATGCTTTTGATCGTGTGTCTGTCCTTTTCAGTGCGTTTATTAGTGATTAGACTTCTCATCTTCATAATTTAGCGTAAAATTTCCAAAAAATGGCCAACAGTTATTTGGTTATGGATAAGCTGCATCTGAGTATTTAAAATAAAATCGTCTTTTTCCGTTTCTGTTTGTCGTCCGTTCGTTTGGGTTGAAATTTGCTACTCTAATGTCATTATGTAGAACATTTAATAATGTTATTTATTGTCACATAGTTCTTGTGACATACTGACTATTAATCACCGAATTATAACTCTCAGCGACATTATTAGTTCGATGGCGTTCGTTGCTGACACACCAATCTCTTATGCATGCATCATTTTTAAGCCACGTATTCTTCATGTACGCCATAAAAGCGTTAATTTTATTGTTTTTTAAATGAGCACATTGCAATTGTATATACGCCCAACCATCTTTAATTTGGTTCTCCGGTAACAGTGGAAGAGCAGTGCACAAACCTACTAAACGGCGATACAACTTTGTCTTTATGCCTATAGATTTAGCTTTTCGCCACAAACTCTGCGTGAAATGGTAGTAGCAGTTTTTTATTTCGAGATTTGGGAAAATTAATTTGAGTGCATTAGAAGTTGCAACTTCAAAGTCTAGATGGAACTTATCTGGTTTCCATTCGGGAAATTTGGCTTGCAATATGTCAAACAAAGCCGAATACGTGCTTTCTTTTTTGTCACTCATCAGGGCAAATACTTGTGGAACCACATTAGTTGTTCCGGATGAACTTCCCAAATCACCGTAAATAATAAATAACTGATGAAATGGTTTAGGTGTACTTTTGAAGGTTCCGTCACAAAAGTATTCTTTTACTTCACCCAATAACTGTTTTGCTTCGTCAAAACAAAACACCAATAATCTGGAGTCCTCGTACTGATAATCAGCCACCAAAGAATTTTTAAATTGTGCAGGAATCTCAACTTCGCTCAGCTTTGTAAAAACTGTTTTGTCCATTTGCAGCTTACGTTTTCTTGCCGAATATAAGCTGCACTTTACGCTGCGAAACGACGGTACTTCAGTGACTAAGTGAATACCTTTATCATATAAAGGTTTCAAATTATTTTTGTAAATAGCAGGCATTGAATCCGCCGAAGTACCAGCCTCCTCCTTCATATTCACTATCGACATCGCTAAGTCATTTTTGGCGTGATTCTGTTTACACTCCTCGGTATGATTAACTTTTTTCATAATTTTATCATCCTAAAAACACAATAAGTTAAGACTAACAGTTGGAAAATATATAACCCCTTCGTCCACTCATAACTGCTTAGTATCTAGATTTTTTTTCACTGTTGCATAACCATTTCATTTCATTTACGAACGTGGACGAAGTGGATATTTTATCTCATTAGAAAAAAAAGGATGCTATGGCGCTCATTAGGGAAGGCCTATGTCCAGTAGTGGACAAATATAGGCTCATGATGATGAACAAAGGATGCCTATGCAGTCACGGAGAAAGTATTCAATTATTTACCTTGGCAGTAGTGACAGACCCCGTACATTTATGCTTTCGCCGTTGGCTACAGAACCATATAATATTTTTGTTCGCATAAACTTTATGTTTATGGTATTGGTATCCATCGCTTAAAAGCACTTCACCACGTTTTCTTTTGATTCTTTTACCCATTTTACGTTTATGTACCCAACAGTAAAATTCGTGCTATTTAAGCGTAACCTAAACCATAATTTGAAAATTCAGAATGACAATTTACGTGTCACTATTAAATAGTTCCTGATTCATGAAGTATTTATCAAGGAGTTTCAAAGTACTAGTTATTTTACGAATAAGTATTTTATCTATCGGGCACTTCACTACATACCTACTATTCAGTCAAGTGCGATCCTTTTCAGAGTAGTGTAACCACGAGGAATATAAATTACTCGTAGTCACACTGGTGTGGCAAAACGGTGTGACCACGAGTCCGTCACGGAATTTTCGTCTGGGTGAATCGATTTTGATGATTCTTTTCTTATTTGAAAGCGGGTGCCTCCCGTGTGGTCCAGTTCTGACAATGGCAACCATGAGAAAACCTATAAGTCTTAAATTAGTTTAATTTTTATGTTCGTTAGCTCAGAACTTGGTTATACACGGTGTCCTTTAAATCACTGTTTTCCCAAAACAAACGTCCAGACCATGGTTTACTGAATGTCTAATTACTAAAAGGGCACACGTCCACTATATTTGAAATATAAAAATTTTACAGGAGAGAGATAAAACTAAATATTTCCTTAATGGAATGGAAGTACATATTGATTTAGTTTTTTTTGTTTCTTAATTAGGTGTTTAGGTATTTTAACACAAAAACATTATATATTTTTCAATATATCAAGAGAAATAACATAAAAAAAACCATGGACATGTTCCCTTTTAGTACTCAATCATATTTCAAGTGGACATATGCCCTTTTAGTACCTACTAAGAAGAAAAATAAAAGACAAAAAATTGCGTATATTACTTTTATTTAGCACTTAAAATAATTAATTTTACTCCACAGGCCAACTGTAAATGGTTTCCCAGTAGTCTGTATGCTCAGCAGGGATGTATTCTTTCAAAGTTTTTAAATCAGTCATTTTTTTACTAGATATAGGAACTGGACCTGTATATTTTTTTTGAATAGGCAGAGTGATAGGCTGTTTGTTCGTTTTTCGCAACTCAAATGTTGCTGACGTAAATCCATCAATAAATTCTCTGGCTACAACACAGTGCGGAGCTTCTGCACTGAATTGAAAGTGATGGTATTTCGAGATCATGAATTTTTCCTTCAGTTCTCCACGCTGTGCAGTTTTTGATAATTTTGTTTTATAATAATACTGTGGAAACCAGTCCTGAAAGTTGTAGACAACCTCTTGTTGTGGAGTATAAACTACAAATTTTTCTTTTTTTTCTGTACACTTCATAATAACGGACTGGATGTACTCATCCACTGTATACACTCTCAATTTTCTTCAGCTTTCTTTTAATTAACCCAAAACTTCTGTCACAGGGAAGAAAGGAGTGACCACGAAAAGGGAAATACAAATTTATTTTTTTAAACATCTTTTTCTCAGTTAGAGCCATGAGGAAGCGTACCATAGCATGGTTTTTATTTTGGCCTGCACAATTATCACAGAATAGATTCAGCTCATCAAACTCTGTTGAGACAAAGTTTTGCAAATAATGTAACAAAAATGACATCATCCGGTGATTTATGTGCTATGCCTTCTAAGTACACATAAGTATGTACTCTATTATTAGCCATATTATATATTCCAAAAGTGTTAACAGATAGCTGTCTGAAGTAAAATACGTCTTGGACTGGTATACGAGGTAAATCAATTACTGCCATGAAATCAAACCACAATGAAAGAACTTTATTATAGTCTTTAGATAACTCAGTGCAGTTTTGAATATTTTTGTAGAATTTTTGACTCCGTGTTCGGTGAATTAAGAGCTCTGCACTGTATGTCCTTTTTGCATTATCATTCAAAGATTTATTTTTCAATTTTGCCCCAAGCGATTCACATTGTGTGCAGGCATCCACAACTGGGCGACCGAATGACAAGCTGAAATTGGTTCTGAAGTATTTCCAATAAAAATGGTATGTTACATTCAATTCAGGATGTTTCTGTCTAAAATGCTTGTGCATTATCTTAATTGATAAGTCTGCTGACAAATAATAATGTACTCCTGATGCATAGTGTGTTTCCTTTGTGGGGTATAAAGAGATCATGAATTTTTTCGCAAACATCAGCTGGCACTGCATTTGCACAAAGGTGCTTACCACGTTTATCTTGTGGAGTAATACCAGACTCCAGCAAGTTTCCTATACGTCAAATACGTTTGGCAGTTATTTTGTGAGCATTTATAAATGCTGTTTTACAGACCTTTGTTCTCTGACGATTTATTAATAAAAAATATTCTATGTTCTTTGTTTTAGGTTTTCGCTGTGTGTCCAATGTTGAGTCTCGTCCTCTTCTCTCCACTCCTTTCAGCTCAATAAGTCTCTGTAGATGAATATCCTGTTCATCTTTTGATCCCATTGCATAAAATGATACGAGAATATCATCAAGGGCTTCTTTTGGATTTATTTTTTTGAGACATTCACTGTGGCAACTGTAAAATTTCAAACAAAATAGCATTAACTTTGGTTAACAAACTATTTAGACCATAACAATGAGCTGTTTGTTGAGTAAAATAAAGTAGCTTACCAATCTAGATTAATAAATTCAGGGTCATTTCTAGAAGGAACGTAACGACCCTTCCAATTGGCGTGACTTTCGCCAGAAATTTTGGCCTTCTTGATCCTGTTTCTTTCATATTCTTGGTCGTGACGAACACCCTTTTTTCTTTTTCTTTCATCCGAATCCCTGTCGACCATTGTTTAGCGACAAAAAACAAAGTATTTCAACACGAAAACCGCACAACGCACAACAATACAACGGCAGGACCCGGGAGGCGCTAAATTGTAAATGAAAACAGTGTTGCCAATGAAAATTTTTTGGCGGCCGAGTACATTAGGTAAAAAAGCCGTGTTTATATGGAAAAAGACAATGGGTGGGCCGTGTCACTATTTAAAAAAAAATAACAAAAAAAACTCATTAAATTAGCACCATTTGGGCATTCTCTTTCTACGATTTGTATGTTTGATTTTTTCTATGAGTTTGAAAAAAAAAATAGCAACAAATTATCTTGAAATTTTATTCCTGGTACAAATCTCGAATATTTTCTATATACTCTTCTTCGTTCATATTCAATAAATATTTTTTCTTGTCATACATTTTTTGGTACATTGAGGTGGTGGGTTCAAAAGTTCTGCAATTAATAGTAATTATTTTTGCTGTTGTTACTTTTAATGCATTCTTTTGTCAAGAGAAGTCCGTTAATGTTGAAGTAAATAATTTGTTCCTCTTCTTTGTTTTTATATTGTTCACGTGACTGAAAATTCGTTCACAATCAACAATTTGCGAATAGCCGTAGAATCTGCTACGGCCATAGGGTTGCAGCCGTAGGCCGTGCATTTTGTGGTTTTTTGGCCTGAAAGCCGTAAAACACGGTAATTGCCGTAGCATTGGCAACACTGAATAAAAATGACATTGACGTTTTGTAGGGTGCGTTCAAAAATTACTTGTTAAAAAGGCTCATGTCCATGGACAAGTGCCCGTTTAGGACTAAACAGTATATTTATAGGTATGTAACTCTATGGGCAAAGATCGTACTTGAACCGTTCTGACACAAAACGATGTGTTTAGGTCTTGCCAAACCATATAGAACATAAAAAAAATTGATTAAAAATGTGTCATGTGCCCTTTTAGTAATTAGACATTCAACTGTTAATAGCATCACATAAGAAAATAAAATCTAGACCTTCTCAAATAAGTCTTAACTTTGTTCAATAATTAAAGAAATTCTTTTTTTGTTTAAAAGGGTACACTTCCCAGGTGGTCACTGGCACCAAGTAAGGATCGAGAGCAATCCTCAAATTGTATAGGGTCGCAATTCGGTTTTATGTTTGTTAGCTCAGAACTCCGTCGTTTATCAACCGATTCAGATAATTGTTTTTTTATTTGAAAGAATATACTTACGTATTTTACGAAATTTTAGTTAAACAGCGCAAACAACAGAATCGCCACCATTGCTGGACTATAGGTTATAACGACTTAGTACGCGTGTCAAACTATTTGTTTATACATTTACTATGTACTAGCTTCCGCCAGCGGCTACGCACGCGTGGTTTGTCATTAAAAAAGTAGCCTATGTGTTAGTCCAGGTTATAATCTACATACATACCAAATTTCATTAAATCCATTCAGTAGTTTTTGCGTGAAAGAGTTACAAACTTCCACACTTACATACATACAAACTTTCTCGTTTATAATATTTATTAGAGGGATTAGGAACGGTCTACAGAAGCTTTGATAGCGCGTTCTAATCTACTAGTAGCGACATCTAGCTCTGCATTTAAGAAATTAGACATTATGTGATATAAATTATATTAGGAGAGAAAATTATTATGATAACTAGTGGTCCCGCCGAACTTCGTATCGGCTTGACATGCATAGGTATAACGCGGGCTGTCAATATAAGTCACCCTGGTAGAATTGTTAATTGTTGTCCCCGGCCATCATTATGTATGAGAAAATGAATGCCTTCCACAAATAATTTAATACCAAAATTAGCCAAATCGCTCCACTCGTTCTCGAGTTTTAGCGAGACTAACGAACAGCAATTAATTTTTATATATATAGACAATATATCTCGGGATAACTCCTACCAAAGCATCTGTTTCAAACGATATTAATTTTTTTTACATCCTCTGACGATATTTGCAGCACGCATTCTGTCAATTCTATGTCAAACGTCATAAGGTTACATTATAAAAGCGCTAAGGTTAGATTATAAATAATTTTATATGGTGGTTAAGTATTCTTAAATTTTCTAATTTTGCGCGTAATTTTCTTAATTTTTTCTTTCATAAGAAACTTGTCCTGACAATAAGAAATACAACAAAAAAAGAATTGGCCAAATTGGTCCAGGCGTTGTTGAGTTATGCGCTTACCAACACATTTTGCGATTCATTTTTATATTATAGATTAGGTACAAAAACACGATTTAATAAACAAAACACTACTGAGTGTGTATTGATCGATTAAAAATACTTTATTGCACTTAGAAAACTAGTACAAAGACGAACTTAATGCTAAAGAGCATTCTCTTCCAGATAACCTTTGTGTATTGTAGATAAAGATGTGTAGGTACCTAGTGCACTTTTAAGGAAACTAATGAAGATTTGCGCAGCACTAATAAAAATTGCCTAATAAAGGTACTTGAGCTGACTCGCCCGCGGCTTCGCACGCTTGAAATTTCCCGTTCACGTGGGAACTTCGGGATCAGAGACCTATTAATATAAATGGACTTGTAAACCACTATTGTCTGATTTAATAAATGAATATAATTTTTTTAAGTGGTTAAGGACGTGACAATTTAAGATATTGATTTTCTAAAAACTATCAAAATAACACTCTTGTCAAAGTGACGCGACACTTCATGCAAATGACTTCACGTCAATGAACGACGGTTAAATTATATGGATACTGTTCATACAAAAGTACTAATATCGCGAATAGAAAATGGGAGGGTGAAAAATACTTTACGACACATATATTCTCATACCTACTATATGTTATCGTATGTATTATGCTATATTTTATGTATTTTGAAATCCGTGCAGTTAGGGCGGATAGTCCCACTAATTTTAAAAACACGAAAGTTTGTATGCATGGATGTTTGTTACTCATTCATGCAAAAACTGCTGAATGGATTTTAATGAAATTTAGTATATACGTAGATTATAACCTGGATTAACACTTACGCTATTTTTTATTGACAAAACACGCGTGCGAAGCCGCGGGCGGAAGCTAGTAAATAATAAATTCTAACAACTTTATTGGGATGACATTCATAAGTAATTCTGTTTCACCTTTTGTTATACATTCTTGGCTTGCGTTTGAGCACGATCTCGCCTGATGGCGCGCGATGATGCAGTCTACGATGGTACACGCTTGCCTAGAAGAAACTCACTCGTGTATCATTATACACACATACTATGTATAATAATAATACACAATTTATAGTGTGTGTTGAGAAGATTAGATTATATAGATTAGTTAATGTCATAAAAATAAAAAATATAAAAGAAACTACAGTTTTAAATCATAGGTACTATGAGCGGCCTTATTGCTAAAAGCGATCTCTTCCAGGCAACCTTTGGATAGATTAGGATCTATGTGAAGAAATAAGAACCGCCTTATAACTTTATCTATAACTAATAAAGCTGACCAATCCGCAGCTTCGCACGCGTAGTTTTTCAATAAAAACATTACCGGGTAGGTAATGTAGGTAATCCTGCGCAGTTGGGTAAAAAGTAGCCTATGTCACCCGGGGATAGAGTAGGGCTGAAATTTCCTTTAGGAAACTTGTGCTAGGACTTTCATTTTTTTTCCATGTGTAGATATTTATAAAAAAAGCCTACATGTGAAGTGGCAACTTGCGCAACCTTATAGTTTTTGAGATATTAATTTTTAAAATCCGTGATCGATTGCGAAATTCGCTCGGAAATCAGTGTCCGACCTTAGAGCATAAGGTCCGACCTTACAGTTTGCGTTATATCGATTATTGCGACACTAAATTGACATGACAGTGACAGATAATACGGCTTTTTTCATTTATAATGGCGAAAATTTCGAATTTGGCAATGACAGTGACATAAGTTTTACATATTTATTGGCGGGAATTTCGACATTCTTTGACAAAGTTTACAATAGATTCGTTCACTGTTGCATGGATATTTATATTATTGGTATTATTATCATCCCCCCCCCCCCCATCCCTTTATCAAACCGTTCTTAAAGGAAAGCCCTTGCAACAAATCTTTCCTCTTTATAATATTAGTCTATACTATAGGTAATACTTCTTGTATACCTTCAAAAACTTGTATAGGTTCACAAGTGAATCAAGTGGAAAGAGCCGGGAGCCGTTGGGTGCCGCACCAGTACTTACAGTCGCTCTGGGAATCTATGGGAATACAGCTGTGTTCAGCAGTGGACGCTCTACCTACACTATTAAGATGATGAGTAATAAAATCAGACTATCAAATATAATTCTAGTACATAATGCAATATCAGACCGCCTATAGCTTCAGGTGAACAAATACATTCCGAACTTGCTCGTAGCAATAGTGTACCTATCTGTCTGACTGACCTTACTTCCCTCATCCGTGGAGTGGAGGTGGACGTGCGTGACGAACATGACAAACCTGACGGACTGACGCCGGCGGCCGGACTCCGGACTTCGGACAGACACAGTGACCAGTGCTGCCAACTCGTCTAAGCAAAAACGCTATAAAAACATAAAAACTGAGCGCTTAAATGAGGATTTAAGAAAGCTTTAAATGGCAGCTGGCAAAAAAGTGCTAGATTCGGTGCGAAAATCAAACAAAACACCCAATAATGTTATGATAAGATAAGATAACTCTTTGTTGTAATTACCACATAGATAGATATAACACTAAAATAACACTAAACAGGCAATACAATGGGTGATCTTATCGCTGAGAGCAATCTCTCTAAATGTATGTTTTGACAATTTAGAATATTAATAACCGTATTTTGCTTAAAAATAGTAGATATCTAGATAAGACAAATTAACTCATTTGAAGTAAACCGAAAATAATTTAAAATTAATAACTGATTATGTATATTGGATTATATTTACTTATCTGTCATTATTTTTACGATACATACCAGCATTTCAGTGTTGCTACTTTAAGTTACTGTTCTAAAAACGTAAATTAAAAAAAAAAATTAAAATGTGATTAGTTTCGTTTTAAACATACCACGGAATAGTAGGCATAATAGGAGGAATATCTTATCCAAAACGTTTTAAAAATATCGCAGAGGTTAAGTGTTAACATGTAATGTTACAAACCTAGATATCTAACATACATGCCTACATGTGAAGTGGCAACTTGCCTATAGTTTTTGAGATATTAATTTTTGAAAATCCGTAATCGATTGTGAAATTCGCTCGAAAATTAGTGTCTGACCTTTCAGTTAGTGTACTATCGATTATTGTGTCACAAAATTCACATGACAGTGACAGAGAATACGGCTTTTTTCATAGGTTTTTATTGACAGGAATTTAGAATTTGGCAATGACATTGACCTTGCTTTTACAAATTTTACAATACATTTGTTTACTGTTGGATGGATTTGGTCGTGTTATCTCTCTCTTGCGGTCGAGACGTTTTCGTACTCCTGCAGGGCTGGCACAGCGATTTTCTTGTCTACTTTTCGAAGAGACGACAAGGCTCTGACCGCAACTTGTATTTCTGGGTGTATTGTTAGTTACATATTTGTTTTTAATTTATATTGTTTTTAAATTTGAGTTTGATTTACAATAAAGCTTTATTCTATTCCATTCTTTGTCGATTCGTCCAAAATTGTCTTTGCCACGAGCAGGCCCAATAAGTTTTATTCCTAGACAAGAGAAGGATACTCTGTCTATAGCAACGTACGTTGTATATATAACTAATTAGGTACATAACAACCCCAAAAATTGTTTGCAAGCGCACGATTGAGAAGAGTGCGAAAGAGACAACTTGAGAAGTCAGTTTTGTCTAGGCATCACAAGACCTAGACAATTTCAGAAGAAAGTTGTCTATCCTTAAATGTCAAAGATAGAGAAAATGATGGCTCGGCGTTGTAGACTACTATCGAGGAAGTGTCGACAACGTTTCTTCCCGTTCACTCTCGCAATCGCCGTGCTCGAGATGGTCGACAAGTGTCTTCTTTGTTCCGAAAAATAAGTCATGACTAAATACTTCTCTACAGTTACTGTGCTAGGCCTACTGTAAAATAAATTTACGTAGCTACTATGGCGTCCTCTTTGAGTTCTGCTTCATTCGCCGCTGCGGAGTTGAGTCTTGTGCAAGTGTTGGACTAGTGAGCAGCTTGTCAAAAAAAGCCGAAAAACAGTAGACTAAATCGAGACGGGGCACTGCAACTTGAGTAGGTTAGTTTCAAAAAGAATGACAGAATCGACACGGGGCACCCCGACTCCATGTGGTCTTGTACGAGGGCTGCTATTTATGTATCCGGAATAAAATAAAATAACTATCATTGACTGTTAAATATGGTTTTATTGCTTTTCAAAATATTCGCCATGATGATCAATGCACTTTTGCGTTCGGTGAAACCAGTTTTCATAGCAATTTTTCCAATCGGAAGACGGTATCTCCAAAACATGATTTTTGAATGCCTCAACGGCTTCTTCTCGGGTTGAAAATCGTTGACCACGTAATTTATTCTTCACGGTTGGGAATAAAAAGAAGTCGTTGGGTGCCAAATCAGGGCTATATGGCGGATGACCCGTTAATTCCACCGTTTCACCCGAAGTGTGACAGCTTGCATTGTCGTGATGGAGAATGATTCTGCGTTGTGGATTATTCTTCCTGATTTCTGCAAAGACTTCTGGCAAACAAATGGTCGTGTACCACTCTGAATTAACAGATTTACAATTTTCTAGGGGTACAGGTGCCACGTGTCCATCTATACCAAAAAAACAGGCGACCATTTGCTTCAAAGTGCTTTTCGCACGAGCAACTTTTGTTGGGTTCGGCTCATGTTGGAAGACCCAAACTGTTGACTGTTGCTTAGTTTCGGGGTCATATGCATAAATTCAGGATTCATCACCTGTGTAGATATTATATACAGCTTTTGATGCACCACGATTGTATTTTTTTATCATTTTTTTGCACCAATCGACACGAGCCTGTTTTTGATCTATTGTCAAGTTGTGCGGTATCCAACGCGAACAAACTTTTTTTGCAGCCAAGTGTTCGTGTAATATCTTATGTATACTCGTCATACTAATGCCCAAGATCGCCTCTATCTCTCGATATGTCACATGACGATCTTGCATTATTAGTTTACGCACTGCGTCGATGTTTCGTGGCACAACAACTGATTTAGGCCGACCATCTTTAATTTCGTCCGTGAGCATACGACGTCCACGATTAAACTCACTAAACCAGTGATACACAGTAGTCTTCGATGGTGCTTTATCCCCAAAAGTCGAACTGAGTTGATCGATACACTGCTGTTGAGTTAGACCACGTCGAAAATCATAAAAAATCATCGCACGAAAACTTTCTCGAGATAAATCCATTGTGATAATGACACGCAATTTTTGAAATCGCGCCACACAATGAAAACAATTGACAGACGGACGAAATAACCTGCATTCTACAGCCAAAGAGTTCCATTTTCAAACGTGATAATTTCTTTTTAAATATTATTTATGCAGTGGCCAGTTCCGGATTCTTAAATAGCAGCCTATGTATGTGACACTCCTAGAGTGTATATAAAGAGCGTGGGAGCCAGAAGCTCGCGGGAGGTCCTGAGTGAAGCAAGTCATATGAGGCCAAAAGAAGCGAAGGTCGAGTTTGACTTGCTTCACTCAGGGGAGACTTTAAGAGCTTCTGGCGGAAGGAGTCCAGGGGGGGGTTGGAGAAAAAAGTAGTCTATGGAAATGTTGTCCCCCTTCACCCCTCCTGCAACTTTCAACATAAAAGTTTTTTTCATACTTCAAAATAGCTTTATATAATTTTCTCAAAACCTATAGGTTTTCGTAAGTCCTCACCCACTGGGGGGGGGGGGGGGGGGGGGATATCGAAATCCCCCACCCCTCCAAACCCCTATAGAACCGTTCCAAATGGAAAGTCCTTCCAAAAATTAGATCTAGGATTAACGAAGGAATGAATGAAAACACTATTGTACTATGTGATTTTAAAAATGCGTTAGATTTCGCGCTAGGCGCTAGACTGAGCTGTGAACCAAAAAACGCGCTAGATCTGGCACTGAACGCGTTAAGTTGGCAGCACTGACAGTGAGTACTGTGATTGGTCTATCTAGTCGACCGGCTACCTCATTCATTCATTCATACATTACCCACATATTTTTTTAATCATTCTATTTCATTCTTTTGGCTCGTAGGTATTATTATTCTCTTTACTTTGGGCGGACGGCGGACATGGCGGTGGTGCGTGTTGAATTACGGACTAGCGGTTTATTCCTGCTCTTATTTTTAATAATAAATACCTGTGCTGTGTCGCCACCATGGATATTTTCCGTCCTAGTTAACAATGCAACGTGTGATAACATTAAATGTGCTTACAATTTGGACGTAGAAGGTGATTTCGATGAGTGGTCGATAACCTACTCGTTGCCGGAAAGCGGATTGTGTTTACCGGATTTTGTCGCGGGGGAGAATGGGTTTATTGAATTGCCAAATAATAAGAACAGGCTATATTTTTGTGCGAAGAGTTCGGGTGTGTGGCGGCATCAAGGAGTACGTTTATATTTGGATGCAGATGACGTCATTACGCGAAGCAAAGATCGGTGAGTTAATTTAGCCCTAATTTGTTGAGTTTATACATATATGTTTGGGGATAACAGCGCGAGCGTAAGCGCCGGTTTTCCCCAAAATGTCTTAATTATTTATTTATAATATGTACATAAATCAGTATGTCATATAAATTTGTATTTACATATTGTTGTATTCCGTAGGTAGGTAAGTCACAACAACACTAAACAGCTGTTGCTGTCTTTTTCATAAACTAAGTTTTAAGTTTGAATTAAACAATAACCTTGTTACCACAAAAAAGTTAAATACTGTTTAGCTCGTCTTTAAAAAATGCCTACACAAAAATTGTTAAGGAATTTCTTAAACAGTTGTTTAACATTTTTGAGGTACCTACCTAACAAGTACCATAAAGGAGCACGCCTATACGCCTGTGTATGGTTGTGGAGCCCTGACCGATTACAATTAGGTCGCTTGAGGTACGAGAATTCAATGTCAATGGCGCTTATCATTCGAATTTCGAACGGAGTTCATTTCATTTTCAAGAACACACTTCATTTTCACTCGTGGAAGGCCTAGTAGACGTGTGGCGATCTACGTCACTAGCACGCAGGGCCATACCGGTAGTATGGTATGGCAGATCTGTCACTGTCAAACTACGCGCCCTATACAAGGATTTTTTTGGGATTTTTATGTTCACGCACCCGAATGGGAATCCACGATTATGTTCCCTAGCGTTAATGCACTAATATCTGAACATCCATAATACAATAATACCGTCGCGTCTCACAAACTCCCACATTGCATCGTACGAGGCAAGACGTTATTCGGAGCGGATCGCACTCACCCTGATGAAGGTTCACGAATTGAACCGAAACCTTGACATTCGAAACACCGATAAGACGGCACGTGATAAATCCCATATTTATAATAATGATCGAAATTAAATCACGAACGCAAAATGAAATTATGTATGGGTATCCTGTCAAATAAAAAACAATATTCCTGAGTTCTGAGGTAAAAACATAAAACCGCATTGCATCCCTATAAAATTTGAGGGTTGCCCTCGTTTTTTTTGGGATCCCATCATCAGATCCTGACTACATACCCTTTTAAACAAACGAAAGGATTTCTCGAATCTGTCAGGCGTCTTCGAGTAATCGGGGAATATACCTACGTACCTACATAAAAAAAATTAAAAATAAGAATCAGACGAAATAAGAACCTCCTCCTTTTTTGTAGTCGGTTAAAAAGAATAAACACTTTTGACCGCGTGTTTAAAAAATCCGTGTACAATAAATGGTAACGAATTTCATAACCAAGCATTTTTAGGGTTACGTATCCAAAGGGTAAAACGGGACCCTATTACGGAGACTCCGCTGCCTGTCTCTCTGTCCGTCTATCACCAGGCTGTATCTCATGAACCGTGATAGTTAGGACAGTTGAAATTTTCACAGATGATGTATTTCTGTAAAAACAAAACAAAATAAATATTTAAGGGGAGCTCCCGTACAACAAACATGATTTTATTGCTCGATATTGATAACGGCAACAGGTAGACGCTTGAAATATTTACAGAATATTTAATGGTACGGAACCCTTCGTGCGCGAGTCCGACTCGCACTTCGCTGGTTTTTTATTTTTTCAGTCTATTTTAAGCAAATCCATCAAAGTAATCTTGTTTGATATGATCCTCTGCTAGTGCGTGAAGGAAGTTGAAGGTTCTGTGTTTAGCGTCATCACCATCTGTTAAATAGCAGCAGTTTCCAAATTTGAAGATGTACATAAGTACATACCTAAATGACTGGCTTTGTTTTTAAACCATTTTCGTGGCAAAGTATTGGTTTAATACCGAACGAAGTTGTCAGAATATAGGTTAGTTAAATCACAGAATTAACTCCAATGTCAGTTATACGACATGACGTCATGCCGCCCACATTTTTTGAGGAAAATAATGTTATTTTTATTTGTCATGTTATGTAGGCACTTTGAGCGTTTTGTTGAATTAGGTACCTATAACTAGTTGTTCGCCCCGAACTGAGATCTCGCGAGTCTACCATAAAAACAAAAAAAAAAATTGTAATCTTTGACTATCAAAACAGTGCCATGAAATGCAAATAACCAAACAACTTGACCTACAGTTTCGTTCAAATTACAGGTAACCGGAGTGCATGTACTAATTGGTTAATTGCAGTTATTCTAGATTTCAGACTTTTCCCATTAGGTATTTGTGTCACTTAAGCTAAACGTATACTTCAGAACTCTGGGATCACTGGTGTACTCTGTGAATTTCGTCAAAGTCTAGTTATTATTATAGCTAATAATTTTACCTCTCTTGAACCTCAATATCTCAACCCCTCCCCTATCTCATTTTAGCTCGTTCAGGCACACAAGGATTGTGCCAGCACTAACTACCTAGATACCAAATCTCACGACGATTGGATCAAAGCACAGACATGCTACTTCGTTCATCCGTGGATCAAACGGTTCGAAAGTTATCCTCGGACAAACAAACAACGCCGATATGCCCGAGTTGATTTGGAGATCTCGCTTCGCTCTATCGAATATCTCTAAAAAATCACAGCTTAGTTGCCAGTAGTTAAATTCTTTTGCAATACATATTTGTTTTTTTCTTTAAATTATTTTAGCATTCACCCCTCCTTCTCCATAGTCTAAACATTATCTATGCCAAATCTCACCTTCCTCCATGCACACATTATAGGTAAATTCTTTCAATAGCTATCGATTACGATGATCACACCTGCTGGGCGTCCCAAGACGGCAACATTTTTTTTTCATCATCATCATCCACAATGGCTGAGACTCGCAAGGGACCGGAAAGAATGGCGTAATAAAGAGGATGATCATCCACAGCCTGACTTCACCCATTGTTGGGTATAGGCCTACCTAAGTTTGTGCCATCCACCACGATCCTGCGCTAGTCTCACTGCGATGTCGTCCACCCATCTCGCTGCTGGTCGTCCTACCCTTCTATACCCGCTCCTCGGCCACCATTCAGTCTCTATCCTGCTCCATCTGTCATCACCACGTCTAGCCAAGTGTCCCGTCCAAGACCATTTGAGCTCCATAACTCGAATCCCAACGTCATGAACCTTCGTTCGGAGCACATTATTTTTTTAATAACTCAATATTGCTACACGTGATATTGTGTACTGCAAAATGAGGACTAACTTAGTCATTGGATCTTTACGATCTTCGGATAGTCTATTGTTCATTTCCAAGTACCTACGACTGTAGTCTGTGCTCTTCTTAAAAATACCAATTAAACTGTCAAAGAAATAAATAAGTACTCAATGCTGGACATTTTATCAGGAACGCGTGGGCGTATCAAGTTGGAATACAAATTATTATCAATTACTATCCTTGTTACAACAAAAAAGTAAAACAACTGTTTAATGAGTGTTTAAAAAAAACGACAGAATGCACTTTGAGAAATGCGCCCTTAATGCAACACCATGGACGCCTGAAGACGGAAGGCGACGCGACGTCGGGGTCGGCCGAGAAAGCGTTGGCGGGACGATCTCTACACCTTCCAAAGAGCACCCTCTTTCGAAGGTGTCGAGATAGTAGAGGGGCATGCCGCATTTTTTGACACGCAAATAAATCAAAAATATAGGGTACTTCTCGTTCACATAAATTCATGAAACTTGGCAAAGCAAGGCCAAACAGCACAAGGAAAAATCGGAAAAACGTCCAACTAGTAGTTAAATCATATAAAAACGGAACCCTCGTTCGCGAGTCAGACTCGAATTTGTTCGGTTTTTTAATGCGACGTAACATCATGGTTTACCAGCCCATGGTTCAACCCCAGAAAAATGTATGTCTAATGAAAAAGAATTGAGTAAAATGATTAACTAAAACGTCTGTTCTATGTTATAAACGTATTTAGCGACTACACATGTTTAAGGCGGGCTTGTTTCGGAACTTTAGGTATTTTACGCTACCTCAGGCCCCGCCAATCTAAACGTGTCTGAACTGCACTAATTTGAAATGCGGGGGAATTTATGGGAGAGAAACGGCGCGCGTCCAACCTCGAAGACGTCTTGACGGGCACTGGCCGCCCGGCGCGAGCGCCTGAACGAGTAGATTTTGATAGTTTTCTTTCACAGAGATTAATAATAACTGAATTACATATTGTTTTTCACAATTCCTTAGTTAATAATAAGCTCTATCTTTTGGTATAAATTTGACATGATTTCAAGAAGAACCCTCTTAGTACCGACCGTTTAAATATCAATTTAGTGACAACTTTATGATTTTTTTTTATCGAGAAAAGTATTATTTTTCGCGTTTCTATCTTCACAAAGCGGTAGATTATATGTTCAATTTTAATAAAATATGTTTTTTGTGCATATTTTACATTTCAATAGAGATACAGTTGTTGAAAAAACCTAAAAGTCGTCACCCTTAAAAACTTCCTCGCCTTAAATTTGCCGTATTTGTATAATTTGACAATTCAAATGATATTTAACCACTAAATACGTTTAGGCATTGTTCCGCAAGATAACATTCGTGGCAAAATCAATTTCATTTAGAAATATAACATCTTTGCATCATTATTGATTGGAGCGATGAAGCCTTCTCTAATATTTCTCAGCATAATTAATATATTTAATAAGTATGTATTACAATTTCAATTATTTGGACATTTATAAAGCACTACACCATTGCAAAATACATCCACTCACACACCTTCTTACACAAACATACGCGCAGTCTCACACACACACACAAATACACACACAACCACATCAATATGTTATTTATTACGTAGGCATATGTGCCTGCATAGTGAATGATCATGTTGGTGTGGACCATAGGCCCATTTCATAGTTAAGAATATAATTCATCATTGGTTATTGTTGTTTTTAGGGATCTTTCAACTTGGCACTGTTGTTTATTGTTATTTAAAATGTGTTAAATTAAGTAATCCTATTTTTGGCCTTACTATAAGACATAAAAAAAATGTGTACTATATTTTGTATTACGCTGTTGGATTACGGAAATAAATTAATAATAATTATTGACTATGGATATTGGATAGAAAATCTATTAGCATTTCGCTCAAATTCAGTTAAAAATAATAAATACAGCTAAAAAAACACTGACGCTAATTTTAATGGGATAACTGTAGATAAAATAAGCCGAAACGTCGAAAGTTGAATGGTGGCGCGTCTTTCATGACGCCATTACGACGTTTCTTGGCAAACATGCAACAAATACTGAAAGGATTAATTTTTTATTTCAGTCAATAATAAGTTTTTTGTTAAAAAAATACTTTTACAAAACAAGGAACCGCAAGCAGATTCGAATGAGCCCAAACACTAGTAGCCATAATCCATTCAGAAGTTCCGTTGTCTAGCATCCGTCTCCATCATGAGACCACCTCCATGGTACCATATTATTGCGTTGTCACCGAAGTCACCATTCTAAATTTCAGCTCAATCGGTTGAGGGGAACGGGTTTAGAATTCAGTTGCTAGATTCCACCCGAACAAACATACATACATTGCAAGTTAATAAAAAACTTGTATAAATAACAACTAATCTATACACATCATCATCATCATCCACAGCCTGACTTCACCCGTTGTTGGGTATAGGCCTCCCCAAGTTTGTGCCATCCACCACGATCCTGCGCTAGTCTCACTGCGATGTCGTCCACCCATATCACTGCTGGTCGTCCTACCCTTCTATACCCGCTCCTCGGCCACCATTCAGTCACTAACCTGCTCCATCTGTCATCACCACGTCTAGCCAAGTGTCTATACACTATTTACGAGTATTATGTATCATCATCATATCCACAGGACGTCCACTGTTGAACATAGGCCTGCCCTATAGATTTCCAGAGCGACCGATCCCGTGTCCCCCGCACCCAACGGCTCTCAGCAACCTTTATCAGGTCTTTCCATCTAGTGGGAGCCGACTAACGCTGCGCTTTCCAGTGCGTGGTAGAACCTCTAGAACCTTTACCCAACGGCCGTCAATTCTTCGAGCTATGTTCCCGCCACTGCCAGTTCGGCTTGCTAATCCTTTGTGCTATGTCGGTGACTTCGGTTCGTCTACAAATTTCCTCATTTTTGATTCGATCTAGAGAATATGAGGCCCAGAGTGAGAGACGTATTTTCTGTGCCATAATATATTTGTTACTGGTCTGGAAGTTTTTCTATATATAATAAGTACTATGTATTTACAAAAAAATAGTAAATAAGTATTGTATCAGTTATCTGGTTCCCATAATACAAGCTCTGCTTAGTTTGGGGCTAGATAGCGCTGTGTGAAATGTCCAGCAATATTTATTTATTTATAATATGTGCGATTAAACGTTACTCATATCAAAATAGAGGCTTAAAATGACTCTTGGTTGAGATTGGCTCATCTGTATCCGGCTTAAGATCTGAATCCCTGAAACGTTTCATTTATATCATTCGGATCACCGGCTCTGACGTACATGTGAACCTATCGCAGCACAGAGCCAGATCTGGATAGTATGTATTTTTTTTTAAACATAATAGAACTTCGTTTGACCACAATCTTACCTGATGGTAAGCGATTATGTGGTCTAAGATGTAGCACGAAGATCTAGAAGAAACATATTCACTCTTACCTTAGAGGCCCGGATCGTATTTATTAGGAAAAACAAACGACGATAGTGTTCCATACCTCAGCTGTACGCATCAAGAACGTAGAACCAAAACGGTGTGTGCGAATGGGTGGTATATCAACTAGGTACAGATGGTACTGAGCCGTGCGCCTGCTTGTCCTTTGATGGAAGGGGGATGGTGGGATTAGATCGTATAGTTGCTGGGAACATTCCCCAAAATGTATTCTGTAAAAGATCGATAGGCTTGCAACTTTACGGCGGTGTTCGAGACTTTGGGTCTTAGTCATTGCCATATGTTGCTCACCTATAAGCCTAAAAGCCCTACGTTCTATCGAGTCTTAAGGTAGCGAGCTGGTATTTGGTATCATCTATCTGACAGATTATGTTAGTATCAGATCCTTTTGCATCTCTTTTACCCTTACGCAACTCTTACTGACTGTCTCGTTCACTAGCATGATGCCAAGCAGGAACGACACGGAGTCATCAATGCTTCCATACTAATATTATAAATGTGAAAGTAACTCTGTTTGTTTGTTACCTTTTCACGATTAAACGGCTGAACGGATCGTAATGAAATTTAGCAAGGAGATAGATTATATCCTGGAGAAGGACATAGGCTATCTTTTGTCTCAAAAAATAGTTCATAATTCATTTATTCATAAACAATTTCTAAGATCGTGTTTGAACAGATATTTGCTTACAACTAACAACAAAATGTAATAATAAAACAAATATTATTTCAACCAACTTCCACAACACCAAATAGCTACAATAAATGAAAAAAATGTCCAAATATCAATAATGTCTAAAATGACAAAAATAATAATTAATTAAAACGTCCATAAATGTCAAAGTAATCCTATAGCCCAGCCATTAAATTGTATTACTAACAAAGTCATCGATTGAGTAGAAGCATCCCTCCAGCAAAAGTTTTCTCAATTCTGATTTAAATTTATTTAAGTTATCAGTCTCTTTTAAATGTACCGGTAAGGTGTTAAATAATCTTACAGCCTAATAATACCTGCTGCAGTGTTTGACTATGTTTAACCTAGGGCAGAAAGGTGCTACAAGATCCTTTCTTCTAGTCCCTAATCGAACGGTCCTTTGTTCTGCAGATTCATATTTATATCCGTATTTAATAACGTCAGTCAGGAGAACCAATATATAAATACTAGGTACTGTAAGAATATTTAGGTCATAAAATGGTAATCTTGAAAGGGGTGAATAGGGGTTGAAAGTTTGTATGGGCAACTCCATAATTCCTTGAGTTAGGGATCTGAAAATTCATATTTAGGCTTTTGGTAAGCAACAAAGAAACTTTTTTGCAAAATCATTTACCTGACTGAGCAGGAGAGTAATGTTTTTATAGACAAACAACGCGTGCGAAGCCGCGGGCGGGTCTCTAGTTTGGTTTCCTTCGTTTTAAGAAAAAACAAATTATCATGTATCAAGTATCCGCGCGGCGTAAGAGCCAGTTGTTGAGATCCAGATGCAAATGAGACACATATGTTACTTAAAAGATATGAATCATATATGTCAGTTTGAAGAATGACTCCCAGAGCCATATCCGTAATACACGCCGCTATATCAAATTCAGTAGAAAGTTACGTCATTAGGAAACTGAATACATTGGGGTTGCTAATGTGTTTGTGCAAATATTGCTTATTTGGTTGTATATGAGTCAGTGTGAATTAGGCGGTTCATTTGATAGGCAAATGTCGGGTTTATATTTATGATGATTCATAAAACCATATACTATATGGTTTTATGAATAGACCTCCGTGGTGCAGTGGGCGAATAGCCGGCTGAGACGCAGGAGGTAGCGGGTTTGATTTCCGCCGCGGAACAAATGTTTGCATGATTTACAGATATTTGTTCCGGGTCTGGTTGTTTCTCTATATTATAACTAGGTATGTAGTTACAAAAAAAAATGTATATAAGTATTCTATCAGTTATCTGGTTCCCATAGTACAAGCTCTGCTTAGTTTCGGGCTATATAGCGCTGTGTGAAATGTCCAAAAATATTTATTATTATGATATTATAATCATCCTCCTATATGGTATATAAGAACAATAAAGTCTTCACGGGCCATTTGAATCACCCTAATTGTTATGAGGATTTTTCACTTTCGTCAAAAACGAGTGCTGCCTTCACTCTTTTTATTCTTGATAGAAATTACAAATAAAAAACCGGCCAAGTGCGAGTCGGATCCGCGCACGAAGGGTTCCGTACCATTATCTATAAAACGGCAAAAAAAAATCACGTTTGTTGTATGGGAGCCCCCCTTAAATATTAATTTTATTTAAATTTTATTATTTATTATTAAAGTGAATAATATAACTCAATATTCTGTGAATACAATTTCTAGCATCTACCTACCTGTTGCCGTTATCAATATCTAGCAAATAATCACGTTTGTTTTATGGGAGCCCCCCTTAAATATTTATTTTATTCTGTTTTTAGTATTTGTTGTTATAGCGGCAACAGAAATACGCCATCTGTGAAAATTTCAACGGTCTAACTATCACGGTTCATGAGATACAGCCTGGTGACAGACGGCAGACAGACAGACAGCGGAGCCTCAGTAACAGGGTGCCGTTTTACCCTTTGGGTACGGAACCCTAAAAACTGTCTTTTTTTAGGCAGCTCTATTAATGAGCTAAACAGCAAAAATTCGACGTTTAGAATTTGAACCGCGTTTTGCTTTAACTGCGTTCAGTTGGTGGTGAAATGCTTACTGTAGCCTTGACTCAGATAAACGCGTAAACTGTTTAGCTTGAACTGATCGCGTTTAGTTGCAACGGTGAAATCGGCTCTTAGATTGTTCATAAACGTTCATAAAATAAGTTGTTAGGAGGAAACACAAGGGCCGTTTTTCCATACAAACGTAGTCCCCTGTTTCCTCCCTCGATAATGCCAGTACAGTAATAATTTGGCATGTCCCTATGTTTTCCCTTTTTTTATAAATTAATTTTTAAAAGAGATATGAACATTCAAAAACGTATAAAATTTGTCAGATTTTCCGCTGTGTTCAAACATCCAGAAAACAAATATGACTAGATTATATAAAAAAACGAAAACATAGGAACACGGTCTTTAATGTATAATGAAGAAAGTAGTTAAATCGGTCAAGTTTTGGAGAAGAAATCAGGGGACTACGAATCGTTGATTTTGTGTAATTTTCATAGGTATTTTCGGTCCAAGCTGCAGTTGTCTCTATCGCGCATACTGCGCCATACTGCGCGACAGCAATAGATTTTACAAATACTTATTTTTCAATTCTCTAGCCCTTGGTCATCATCATCATATACACAAAGGCCTCCCTCATTGATCTCCAGGAACTGCGGTTGGAAGCGGCCTGCATCCAACACCGACATGCGGTTCTTAACAAGTCGTCTGCCCATCTTGTAGGTGAACGTCCTACGCTGCGCTTGCCGGTCCGTGGCCTCCATTCTAGAACCTTCCGGCCCCATCGGCCATATGTTCTGCGGGCTATATGGCCTGCCCATGCCACTTCAACGTGCTAATCCGTCGGGCTATGTCGGTGACTTAAGTTCTCCTACGTATCTCCTCATTTCTGATTCGATCCCGTAGAGAAACCCCGAGCATAGCCCTCTCCATAGCTCGTTGAGCGAATCTGAGACCTTGGTGTTTCCTCTTAATTGCCACGAGCGATATCGGGCTGAGGACGGGTCTGCAGGAATCATCGAATCCTCATCCGCTAACACCACAACAACATCCACGGGGATCTTGGAAAGCTGTATCCACCAAGCTAAAGTCCTGCTCCGTTACTTCAAGGAGTTAGGATGGCTGGGGGTTAGGTTAGAAGGGGTAATAATGCACAATACACCTCAATGTGGGACGTTAGTGCAGATCTTATTCCCCTCCCTATAATTAGGGATCCCTAGGACGACCTCCGTGGCGCAGTGGGCGGACAGCCGGCTGAAACGCAGGAGGTAGCGGGTTCGATTCCCGCCGCGGAACACGGTCTGGTTTTTTTTTCTATATATTATAAGTAAGTATTTACAAAAAAAAGTACATAAGTACATATTGTATCAGTTATCTGATTCCCATAGTACAAGCTCTGCTTAGTTTGGGGCTAGATAGCACTGTGTGACATGTCCAGTAATATTTATTTATTTATTATTAGATGTTGTTAATTTACATGGACAGAATCACCCCTGGGAACTCTTGGAAATCTAATAAACGAACAACAGAACTAAATGATACAACATTAGAATATCGCCGTCAATATATTGATCCAGGATTAACTAGTGTTTCTGAATGCAATTTTTGAATATAAAGTGAACCTGTGCTTACTAGTGGTTCGCCCCAAACTGAGATTACGCTTCAAATTACAGATAACGGGAGTACATAGAATATAACACAATAGAATAATTCTTTATTGTACACCAGGAATACTTAAAAAAACTAATTTATGTTAAATATAGTACAATGGGCGGCCTTATCGCTGAAAGCGATTTCTTCCAGGCAACCTTTGGATGGAAAGTAAAGAGCGAAGCAGTAATGGGCAGCAGTGCACAGAGTATATTTACAAATGAAAGAAATACTTATAATCCTAATACATAAATTAATACCTAAAGATAGACTAATATATACCAAACTAATAACCTAACTAAATCAATATTCTTGCAAATCTAGGCTTCTAATCTTACTCTCCTTCTGCGCAGTTGGGTAAAAAGTAGCCTATGTTACTCAGGGTGAATGTAGCTTTCCAATGGTGAAAACGTTTTTGAAATCGGACCAGTAGTTTTTGAGTTTATTCATTACAAACATACACACAAAAATACAAATCTTTTCTCTTTATAATATTAGTATAGATAATCTATCTATCTGCAGCTGTGGTTTCAAAGTATCTAATCTACCATGTATGACTTATGGCTGTTATCATTAAATGAATTCTCTACCAAAAGTATTTTTCAAATGTTCGCGATTACTGTACATTCTCGTAATTACTGATTAAAACAAGCATTTATCGCGTATCTTTCTTATTTATTATCCCGTTTATCGTTTCGGCTGTGTTGCAACAGCCGTGGTCACGGGTGGACTGGAGTATTTGGACGGTAGCTCTAAGTAATCCAGTTCACCCGTGACCACGGCTGTTGCAACACAGCCGAAACGTCAAGTTAAAAAAAAAAAAGGTACATACGAGGTACATACTCGTTTTAGTCTGTAATGCACTAGCAAACACATTCATTTTAAGTACTTAGTTTGGTAAGCAGGGCTAAATTGTAATTTCTATTGTACACGGCTACACATCAAGCTATACCTTTCCAGTATAAGCTGACCTCGCATTGTGTAGGCTTTTCGTAGAATGAGAGGACAGCTTATACTGGAAATGTATAGCTTGATGTGTAGCCGTGTGTACTATGAAATAAAGATTTTTTTAATTCATTCATTCATCTCAGCCGGTCTGCACCCACTGTTAGGTATAGGTCTCCTCTTTATTACGCCACTAGCTGACCAATCCGCGGCTTCGCACGCGTGGTTTGCCAATAAAAAGTAGCCTATGTGTTAATTCAGGTTATGATCTATGTACATACCAAATTTCATCGCAATCGGTTCAGCCGTTCCGGCGTGAAAGAGTAACAAACGTACATCCATACATACAAACTTTCGCGTTTATAATATGAGTAGGATTCTTTCCGGTCCCTTGCGAGTCTCAACCACTGACACCCAGCTACGAGTACGCTTTCAATGTCATTCGAGCATCGGACGGGTGGTCTGCCTCTTGGTCTACGAGCATCCCTTGCCCACCACTCTGTAATCGTCTCTCTGTCTTCGTCCAACGCCTGTCATCCCTCCTAGCCAAGGAGCTTCTCTAATCTTATGCATGTATTCCTTTGTGAGCGGCCATGTCTCGGAACCGTAAGTAAGAATGGGCTCTATAAAGTTAGTAAATCGTTTAAAGGGCAAGGTGTTCGCTTTTATAACAAACTCCCAAGTGATGTACAAAAATTGACAATTAACAAATTTAAAAACGCAATTAAACAAAATCTTTATAAAAAAGCCTACTATAAAATATCGGATTATTTAGATGATAGAGAAGCTTGGGATTGAAATTGCTCCAACTCGTTCGAAATGTCAAAATTTAGACGTAATTTATTACCTGTATTGTAATGTATTCTAAAAGGATCATTAAAAAAACAACCAGCCTTGTTTTCTTGCCTTTCTTTCCTGGCTTGGTTGCGAAGGAACAGGCAGTAAAAATTGACGTTTCAAAGTGATCCTTGTGATTTTAATGAATAAAAAATTTTGACTTTGGGCAGGACAGTTTTGTTAAACACCCTGGTGTTTAACAAAACTGTCCTGCCCAAAGTCTTGAGGCATAGCTAGCAAACACAAAACCTAGTAATTGTTTAATTAATCTGGAATTCAAGTCGAGTCAGCACAGACCAAAAACGATATTGAAAAACATCAATTTATATCAATTGAGGCAAGCGGTGTGTTTAGCCTTAATTGGGGCCAATGGCCGTTATGGTATGGTCAAAATAAAAACAATCTGGTCTTTGAGCACAGAACAAAAGTAGATAAATTGTACACAACCAATTACTTAACGTAATTAACAGACGATTAGACATAATTAAATAACTAATTTACATAAATAATGGTGGTATCCTTAAATACCTATTCAATGATACCCCAAAGGATGAAGTGCGTAGTTAAAAAACTCCCCCACAACTTGTTAAAATATTTAATTATTGATTAAAACGGGTATTTATCGCGTGTGTACCTTTTTTATTAGTATATTATCGTTATCCTATAATAACATTTTTCGACAACTGATGGCCTTAAAGCGCTACTGTAGTGCCTCCGTAATGTTTAACGAAGCACGCGTTGCTACTTTCAACGCTATTCAGCGTAGGAGGATAGCGTCTTTCATGTCCAGAGTTGACACTTGTAATAACGCTATCATTAGAAGTCTGGCAGAAAGGCTTAAGGGGAGACCGGAGGGGAATCGCCCATACAACACGTACTATCAAAATCATTTCTAATCGGAGCATATTTCTACCTTAATAAGGTATTATTTTAATTTGAATAGTATTTATCTAGGTTTCCTAGGTTTATCTAGGGTTCGATATATTAGATCAAAATATTTACCTAAAATGAAATAGAAGCGTATCGCATTCTGCATGTTTTTACTTCATAAAAGACCTGTTTTCAACCTAATTGTTTCGTATTAAAAACAACAACATCTTACGTATCCTAGTCATGGGAACATAGATTATATCGTCTAGTTACAGAATAACAACACAATGAGAAAAGTACAAGTTTTCAGTCATCATTTTTGGTATTACGGAACACGGTCAAAATCTAATCAAATTTAGAATCGTTCTATTGCTATCACTGTCGCTCTGCGTGGCTAAACTTCGTCACTAAACAGGGATAGCGATATTCAGGCCGAAGTTTTTGACGCGGCCGAATTGTAGTTGCGCTCGGGGTTCGCCGGCTTCTTAAGTATACATTCTAAGATTTATAGACGTTGGGTGGGCATTGCCACCTAAACTACTCGTGGTTTAATTGTGAATTATGTGTATTGTATTGTGTTTAGTAAATATCTATGGACCTCATGAGTCTGAAATAAATAGATTATTATTATGTTATCGCGTAAGTTTGTAAAATACTATTGTTAAAATATTGTTTTGTCAATAAAATCATGACCCTCCCGCGCATTCGGGTGAAAAGTAGCCTATGTCCCAATCCCAGGCCATTATCTGTATACGAAATTTCATCGAAATCATGGTATAGATGGTATAGCTACCTGCCAAATAATTGGTTAGTCTCGTCACGGTTAGCACTCGCACAACGTCCATTACGTCATGCTTTTTGCATGTTTGTAGCAAAGGGTAGGGCCTTCCAAACGCGCGCTATACTTTATAGCGCACCTGAAGAAAAATTAAATAAATAAATAATGCTGGACATTTCACACAGCACTATCAAGCACCAAACTAAGCAAAGCTTTTACTGTGAGAACCCGATAACTAATTGAATACTTATATTCTGTTTTTTTTTTTAAATACGTACGTATAATATACACGGTGTCCTTTAAATCACTGTTTTCCCAGAACAAACGTTGCTCAGACCATGGTCTAATAACGGTTTATACTATCAAATAAGAGAATATATAAAAAAAAACTAGACCTTTTCAAAAAAGTCTACCTTTGTTCAAAAAGTAACCGTGACACAAAGTTCATGGGTACGCTAGCCGTAGCGTATTACCTACTCCTTAAGCACCTAGTAGCTACCGGTCAGCGCGCTGACTATGTTGTAGGGCGTAACGTTAAAATAGACGTTTTAAGTTCGCAACTTTTTATATTTTTCAAAAACCTATTTCGTTTTGTTTTTGTAAAGAAAAATACCGTGTATAGAAAAATACCCAAACCCGGAACAAATATCTCTAGATTTAACATTGCATGCGTTAAACGCTTGAAGAAGAAGAACGCTGAATATGGAGGTACCTACGCAATAAATACAATTTTATTTGATTTAGGCCATGCAAACATGTGTTCCACGGCGGGAGTCGAATCTCTTGCGTCTCAGCCGATAGATATATCAGCAGATAGAAAAGAAGAATAAATGAATGAAAACACTTTATTGTACACACGGCTACACATCAAGCTATACACTTCCAGTATAAGCTGACCTCTCATTCTACGAAAAGCCTACACAATACGAGGTCAGCTTATACTGGAATTATATAGCTTGATGTGTAGCCGTGTGTACACCACCACCCATTTATTTTACTTAGATTTTAGTAGAGATTGGCAATACTGGAGCAAGCTCTTGTACGCGTCTATTTTCTACGTCATAAAATGTCATATTCCCGCATTATGTAGGGTGAGGTCGGTACAATATGTATTTAGAATTATAATAGAATACAAATTTATTTGCAACAACACAGCAAATACACAAAAATATAAAGATAATTACTTAAAACTAAACAATCTACTGTCATAAGTTGGAAAAGCGGCCAAGTGCGAGTCGGACTCGCCCATGAAGAGTTCCGTAGCCGCAAGTAACATAATATAAAAGTTCTCGTAGTTTGCTTTGTAACTTTTTTATATTTGAGTTGATTGAATGAAAGGTAAATTGCGGTTTACGATTTATGACGTGTTAAAAAAAACTACTTACTAGATCTCGTTCAAACCAATTTTCGCTGGAAGTTTGCATGGTAATGTACATCATATTTTTAATAGTTTTATCATTCTCTTATTTTAGAAGTTACAGGGGTTTGGGGGGGGGGGGGCTAATTTTTACCACTTTGGAAATGTCTCTCGCGCAAACTATTCGGTTTAGAAAAAAATGATATTAGAAACCTCAATATCATTTTTGAAGACCTATCCATAGATACCCCAAACGTATGGGTTTGATGAAAAAAGTTTTTGAGTTTCAGTTCTAAGATGGGGAACCCCCAAAATTTATTGTTTTTTTTTTCTATTTTTGTGTGATAATCTTAATGCGGTTCACAGAATACATCTACTTACCAAGTTTCAACACTTTAGTTCTTATAGTTTCGGAAAATAGTGGCTGTGACATACGGACGGATAGACAGACAGTCAGACACGACGAATCCATAAGGGATCAGTTTTTTGCCATTTGGCTACGGAACCCTAAAAAGGAATCTAACTCAGCATTTTTCCTCCATATCTCTATCAGCCGTCATCTCCGTTGTCACTTCCTTCCTACCCGTATCATTCTTCACACAGTCCATCCATCTCTTCTTCAGAGCTTCCTCTACTTCTATACCCATCCACACTCATATCTAACACTCTTCTAGTCACATGATTTCCTTCCCTCCGCATGACATGTCCATACCACGCTAGCCTCTTACTCCTCAACTTTTCTATCACTGGCGCTACTTTTAAACTTCTTCTAATATACTCATTCCATCCATATATATGTATATACTATATAATATATGTATACATCCACATTCATATTTAACACTCTTTTGGTCACAGAAAAAGGCCAGGAAGATGATGAAAACGAAAATCTTGATGTTTATAGCACACGTCTAAAAGCAGCTGTATTTTCCTCGTCGTTTTAGACTACCACAATTGAATAACAAAATGTATTTTTTTTTCCGCTGATCGCATGACTCTTTAGTGTGTAGGTACGTAATAATCAGTGAATAAGAGTAATTACGTCATCGCGGTTTCGCCCATTCAGATTATTCTGTGATTCACAGAGTTTGTAAATAAGTGATTTTTTCTTAAACAGTGCATTGCTGGCAACCATTCGAGGAGGATCCATATAATTTGGTCAAGGTCTGATGATGGAATCCATGAGAAAATTATCAAACTCTTAAATTTTTTTTTGGAGTGATAACTTCTTCTTGTTCGGCATTTTTTTGAGATGGGAAAACGCCATTGAACTCGCGACACTGTTACCGTTACCGACACCTCTGTATATAAGTATTACGTAATTGTTCAAGTTTCCACTTCTGTCGGCTTACACTCCCGGAGTGCCACTGTTTTAACTGTATAGTTCTCCGTTTGACCACAATCTCACCTGACAGTAAGCGATGATGTGGTCTAAGATGAAGCGCGAAGATCTAGAAGAAACCTATAATACTCTTACTTTAAAGAGGCCCGGATTGTATTCTTTAGGAAAAACAGACGACGGCAAAGTGTACGCATCTAGAAGGTAGAACCAAAACGGTGTGTGCGAATGGGTGGTATATCAACTAGGTACGGATGGTAATGATCCGTGCGCCTGCTTGTCCTTTGATGGAAGGGGGATGGCGGGATCAGAGCGTATAGTTCCTGGGCACATTCCCCAAAATGTATTCTGTAAAAGATCGATACTTGCAACTTTACGGCGGTGTTCGAGACTTTGGGTCTTGTCTTACATAAGTAATACTTACTTATACAAAGGTTAAAAGTTCAGTCTACTAAATAACCTTAACAACATCATATCAGCGAAAGAACGTCCATTGCTGTACATAGGCCTTCCCCATAGCTTTTCAGAACAACCGATCCAGCTATCTTTATAAGCTCGTCTTTCCTATTTACTACCTCTCTCTCTCTTCCCAGCTATGTATCCCACATGGTGGTGGGGTCAGCTTTCCTGGTCGTTCTTCTCCACTTCGCTCTATCCTCGACGTTGTCATCAGAAACTTGGCACTCGCTCATGTCTTTTGACACTACATCTCTCCACCTTGTCTTGGGTCTAAATCTAGATCTTCGACCGGGGATGGAAAGTTGTAGTGCCAAATTCCCTACGTAGTCAGGTGGCCTCCTCTTCACGTGACCGTACCATCGCAGCCGACTCTCCTGCATCTTGTTAACGATGTCGCGCACCCCCAGGCTTCCTCGCACGTACTCGTTACGGATTTTATCGAGCCTAGCAAAATGCTGAGTTGAACATATTTGTGGCGGCGAGATCTCCAAATCAACTTGTGCTAATCGGCGTTGTATGTATTTATGATAGTTTGTCCGAGGCTTTCGAAGCGTTTATCCGATCATCGTGAAATTTGATATATAGGTAGGTAGTGATAGCATAATCCGGTGTGACTAATTATGCTAAAAATGTTGAGAGGGTTGAGATTTTGGGGTTCAAGAGGGGCAAAAAAATCAAAATGAGACTATTAGGTCAAATGGGACGTCGAATGAAAGGTGTTCATTAGTACATTTCGACCGCGTTTTTATTTTAATCCTTGTAGTTTTTAAGTTATTATTATTAGCCATAATCAAAACTGAGCTTTGACGAAATTGATAAGGTACACCAGTGACCCCACAGTGCTGTAATTTGGTATTGGTATTAGTGACACAAATATAGGGAAGTCTGAAATCCAGAATAACTGCAATTTCTACCCCAAAAAAGTAACCAACTTACATGAACTCCCGTTACTTGTAATTTGAATGAGACTGTAGGTCAAGTACTATTTTGTTAGTCAAACATTATGATTTTTTTATCCGTCTTCAAAAAAGGAGGAGGTTCTCAATTCGACTGTATTTTTTTATGTTTGTTACCTCAGAACTTTCGACTGGGTGAACTGATTTTGATGATTCATTTTTTATTTGAAAGCTGGTGCTTCCCGTGTTGTCCCATTTCCGTTTGGTCTAGTTCTGACAATGACATCCCTGAGAAAACCATATTAAGTATTACATTTGTTTAATTTTTAAGTTATGTTTGTTAGCTCAGAACTCCGTTATAAATCAACCGATTTAGAAAAATAGTTTTTTATTTGAAAGGATTATACTTTTAGAGCCATGTTTATAAGCTGTTTTCGAGGGTCATCGCGAACCGTCTCGAACGCAGGTTTGATGACTTCCAGCCTCCCGAACAAGCCGGGTTCCGTAAAGGCTACAGTACCATAGACCACATACATACGCTGCGGCAAGTCATACAGAAGACCGAAGAGTATAACTTGCCGCTATGTCTCGCGTTTGTGGACTATGAGAAAGCCTTCGATTCGATCGAAACATGGGCAGTGCTTGAGTCTCTCCAACGATGCCGTATTGACTATCGGTACATCGAAGTGTTGAAGTGTTTGTATAAAAACGCCACTATGTCAGTCCGAGTACATGAACAGAGCTCGAAGGCGATTCCCTTAAAAAGAGGCGTAAGACAGGGAGATGTCATCTCTCCGAAACTGTTTACGACCGCATTGGAAGATGCCTTCAAGCTTCTGGAATGGAAAGGACTGGGCATCAATATTAACGGCGAATACATCACTCACCTTCGGTTTGCCGACGATATAGTGGTCATGGCAAAGTCGATGGAAGAGCTCAGCACGATGCTCGAAGGCCTCAATCGAGTCTCCCAACGGGTAGGACTTAAAATGAACATGGACAAGACGAAAATCATGTCGAATGTCCATGTCGTCCCTGCCCCAGTTATGGTTGAGAACTCGGCTCTTGAAGTTGTCGACGCGTATGTATACCTAGGACAAACAGTCCAATTAGGTAGGTCCAACTTCGAGAAACGAGGTCAATCGTCGAATCCAACTCGGATGGGCAGCGTTTGGGAAACGTCTTTTCGTCCAACATACCTCAGTACCTTAAGACGAAAGTCTACAATCAGTGTGTGTTACCAGTGATGACATATGGAACCGAGACGTGGTCCTTCACTATTGGCCTTATGAATAAGCTCAGAGTCGCTCAACGAGCTATGGAGAGGGCTATGCTCGGGGTTTCTCTACGGGATCGAATCAGAAATGAGGAGATACGTAGGAGAACTCAAGTCACCGACATAGCCCGACGGATTAGCACGTTGAAGTGGCAATGGGCAGGCCATATAGCGCGCAGAACAGATGGCCGATGGGGCCGAAAGGTTCTCGAGTGGAGGCCACGGACCGGCAAGCGCAGCGTAGGACGTCCACCCACAAGATGGGCAGACGACTTGGTAAGAACCGCAGGTCGGCGTTGGATGCAGGCCGCTTCCAACCGCAGTTCCTGGAGATCAATGAGGGAGGCCTTTGTCCAGCAGTGGACGTCCTACGGCTAATATGATGATGATGATGATGATACTTTTAGATTGATCCCATGGAAATTTCATTAAAATTGGTAGAGTAGTTTGGTTGTTACTGCTATCTGAAGTCGGTTATATTTTTGTTAAGAAGTTACTTGTTTGTTGTATGGGAGACTCGCTAGATCTCAGTTCGGGGCGAACCATTAGTTAATTTGATATATGGCGGGTTCCTATATCCGTCGGTAACCAGCTACGACTCGTTTCTCCTTGAAATCCTGTCAAAAGTTTGACACTTTTTCAAGGAGATACGAGTCGTGACGGATATAGGAACCCGCTATTACTGTGTTTTATTTGTGGTTGGCATAATAAAAATGGTTGTCTTTCTTTCTTTCTAAGCCAATACGGCTCTTATAAACCTTTTCATCAGACAACCTCCACTGTATCTGACGCTGATGACCAAATATTCTACTACGTCACTTTAAACATTCCGTAGGCGCTATAAACATTATCGAGCAATCAATTTTGTACTCTTTAGCACTTCTTAATCGTATATTTACGAGTTTTACGATCACTTTCGGTATCACTAGGTACCGTTTCGCGCCAATTTTCGGCGACATCTTTTTTAAGGTTCCGTACCCAAAGGGTCAAACACTGGTCAAACAAGACCCTATAACTAAGACTCCGCTGTCTGTCTGTATCTCATGAACCGCGATAGTTAGTTGAAATTTTCACAGATGATGTATATTTGTTGCCGCTATAACAACAAATACTAAAAACAGAATAAAATAAATATTTAAGGGGGCTCCCAACAAACGTGATTTTATTGCTCGTTTTGCTCGATATTGATAACTGCAACAAGTAGACGCTTGACATATTCACAGAATATTTAGTTAGATAGGTATTCCCTTAAAAAATAAATAATTAAATTAAAATAAAACAAATATTAAAGGAGGGGGGGGGGGGGGGTCCCATACAACGTCCACGATTTTTTTGCCGTTTTTATAGATAATGGTACGGAACCCTTCGTGTGCGAGTCTGACTCGCACTTGGCCTGTTTTTTTACATTGTCATAAACGCCGTCTGGCAGAATGTGGCATTTGGCCAGCAACTCTATAGACAGTGACGTCTGTAGTTTAAATTTGGAATGCCATGGAAGTCGGGTCGCGGTAGACGCGGTCTGTTGCAGATTTTTCGTAGACGAAAATATACGACCAAGGAGGATTAATTACGTGATATCTCGAAAGGATTTAACATATTCCCATTTAATTTGACACCTACTTCATAAATAATTCCACGAATGAAATGTAATGAGGGGTTTTGCGAAAGTATTTTTCAAACTTTCGTAATTATTGATTCATTCAACATCAACATTATTATTCTATGAGGAATTTGCAAACATTAAAAAATGTTTACACACTGACAAAATGAGATAGTTTTAGACAAACTTTGTTAACCCCTCTCCTGTCAGCACAAAACAGATAATAAAACCGTTCGAGTGCTAGCAAGAGCAAAAAATTCGAGTGCAAAAAATAAAAAAAAATCCGCGCTGCGTTTGGACTAAGATTTCTCAATTTGTTTCTATCAGCACCGTATTAAAATATTATTTTGACTTTGAGTTATGACATTTTGCCTTACACCTAAATCATCTTTTTGGCGGTTTTTCTCTTACAGCGCCATCTATTACGCTAGTTGGAGCTATATTTAATTTAATTTGGAAATGAAGCCTTCATTGCAAGGTCGCGAGTTTGCTCCTAGGTTTTTCCACGATGTTTTTCGTACATTTTACCGCCAAGTCTTCCATTTTCACATTATTAGGGCGACTTGCGCATTGATACCTAGACGTATATATATATATATATAGTGGTTAAATATGATTTAGAGAGTTAAACAAATTTAAATATTTTTAGTCGCTAAATACGTTTAGGTATCGTTTTACAAGCCGAGCTTAGTGTAGTCAACATCTCAAATAAACGAGCAAACTTGACCTAAACTCAACCAAATACAATTAGACTGGATTACCCAGTTCAAACTGGACTTGACTGGAATCGCTCAAACTGGACGTCGACTAGGGTTGCCACCTTTATTTGGGACAAATCGAGTATTTTTAACTTTTCGGTAGAACAAAACTAAAGAAAACAGCATAAAACAAGCTATACTAGTGGTTCGCCCCGAACTGAGATCCCGCGAGTCTCCCATAAAAACAAAAAATATGATTAATCTTTGACTATCAAAATAGTGCCACGAAATGCATTACCAACTTTTTTGACCTATAGTTTCATTCAAATTACAGGTAACGGGAGGTCATGTTATTTGGATACGCTTTTTTGGGGGTAGAATATTCAGTTTTTCTGGATTTCGGACTTTTCCCTTTATTTGTGTAACTAAAGCTACACGCATATCAAATTTCAACACTGGTGTCACTGGTGTACCCTGTGAATTATGTCAAAGCTCAGTTTCTATTATGGCTAATAACTTAAAAACTACAAGGTTTAAACTAAAAATAAAAACGGGGTCAAAATGTACTCACAAAGATCTTTTATTAGACGTGCCACCTGACCGGTTAGTCCCATCTTTAAAAAGATACTTTGACAACTCATTTCGATATTTTGCACTGGCAGCGTTCAGAAACGCTCAAACAAATGCCCAAGTTTTGTGATTTTGGATAACAGTTTGTACTCGTATGTACCTATAAGGGTACCGGGGCCCATCGCGTTTTCAAAATTCTTTCTGGGCGTCTGGTCGAAGTGACGTGTGATCCGAGAGCTGGCGCTTATCTGGGCGTTACAATTCAGCGCAATGCAGCCAGTGTCTCAGGGACACTTCCGCCTGGTAGTGATCTGGAGCAGTTGAGCTATCTATAGATCGTTTGCAACGGTCTTTAGATGATTCAACTGATTCTTCTGTATCAGTATTAGTCTTGTAAATAATTGTATATTCTTTCTGTTATTAAATGTGCTACATTATCCCTGAATAACATAGGCAAATTTTTACCCAACTGCGCAGAAGGAGGGTATTCATGACTAGTAAAAAGCGGCCAAATGCGAGTCGGCCTCGCCCATGAAGGGTTCCGTAGCAGCAAGTAACATAATATAAAAGTTCTTGTAGTTCGTTATAACTTTTTCCATATTTGAGTTGATTGAATGAAAGGTAAATTGCGGTTTACGATTTATGACGTATTAAAAAAAACTACTTACTAGATCTCGTTCAAACCAATTTTTGCTGGAAGTTTGCATGGTAATGTACATCATATTTTAATAGTTTTATCATTCTCTTATTTTAGAAGTTACAGGGGTTGCGGGGGGGGGGGGGGGCATATTTTACCACTTTGGAAATGTCTCTCGCGCAAACTATTCGGTTTAGAAAAAAATGATATTAGAAACTTCAATATCATTTTTGAAGACCTATCCATAGATGAGTATGACACGTATGAGTTTGATAAAAAACATTTTTTTAGTTTCAATTCTAAGTATAGGGAACCCCCAAAATTTATTATTTTTTTTCTATTTTTGTGATCTTAATGCGGTTCACAAAATACATCTACTTACCAAGTTTCAACAGTATAGTTCTTATGTATAGTTTTGGAAAAAAGTGGCTGTGACATACGGACGGACAGACAAACAGCCATGATGAATTCATAAAGGTTCCGTTTTTTACTATTTGGCTACGGAACCCTAAAAAGCCAGTAACACTCGTATTAACTGAAATAGAGTTACGTAAATAGAGTATTTTAGTTTATTGGGGTCATAGATTATAGTAGTTACACCTGCACGAAAAAGTTGAAATACTCTAGAGTACGGGTGGCAAGTTGGCAACCCTAACGGCGACTGGCCGACGCTGTTGCGCGCCAAAATACTGTCATGATTAGATAAATACACGTTGATGGAAAAAAAGAACTAAGGCCGGCTTGCACAACGTTCCCTAAACGTATTTAGCGACTAAACATACATAAAATTAACGTATTTGTATTGTTTGACAACTCTCTGAATCATATTTAGCCACTAAATACGTTTAGGCATCGTTGCTCATGTCGCCCTGTATCATGGGTAACGAGGAGGCGGATCAAGCGGCACGTGAAGCTATAGACGACGGTATTCCTTACAACTGTGTACCGGTGCATAGTGAAGTTTTATTCAAGGCCAAACAAAAATGTCATCAATCGTGGTAGATATAAAGGTTGGGTCTCAGTGTTAGACATGGACTATACATATGTGTACTAGCTGTCCCGCCTGCGGCTTCGCACGCGTGGTTTGTCAATAAAAACATAACCCTCCTTTTTCCGGGTAAAAAGTAGCCTATGTCCCAATCCCGGTGACAATCTATATACCAACGGTATATAGGGATTGCATCTAAAGAATACCTCATAATTTTAACCCATTACTTTATCCTCCTCCCCCCATTCCCCCATTTAGGGGTAATTTTGCAAAAAGTTGAAAAACATTAAATTGTCTTTATTTCTTATCAAAAGTCTAAATATGAATTATCAGATCCCTAACTTAAGGGATTATGGATTGGCCATACAAACTTTCATCCCCTATTTTACCCCCTTCAACATTATTTTTAACGACTTCAAAAAAGGAGGAGCTTCTCAATTCGGCTGTATTTTTTATGTTTGGTACCTCAGAATTTTCGACTGGGTGGTTTTTTTTTTATTTTAAAGCTGGTGCTTCCCATGTGGTTTCCATTTCTATTCGGTCCAGTTCTGACAATGGCATCCGTGAGAAAACCATAAAAGTCTTAAATTTGTTTAATTTTTATGTTATGTTATGTTTGTTAGCTCAGAACTCCTTTATATATATCAACCGATTTGGAATATAAAGTTTTTATTTGAAAGGATATACTTTTACATTGCTCCCATGGAAATTTCATCAAAATTGGTAGAGTAGTTTGGTTTTTACTGTTACCTGAAGTCGGTTACTTGTTTGAGACAAAAGCATATGTCCTTCTTCGGGGGTATAATCAATTTCATTACGATCCTTTCGCCGTTTAGTCGTGAAAAATGGGGTAACGAATAAACAAAAACAAAAGTTACTTTCGCATTTTTAAAATTAGTTTGGATTTGTCCATGGTGTTAGGCAAAGAGCGTTGATAAACTATATACAAACCGAATCTTAGCGCTAGACAGAAACAATCTCCGCATTATAGTCAGAGCCCTGACTGGACACTGTCGGCTTAGTAAGCGCATGTTCAAGCTAGGGCTACGCGATACACAAACCTGCAGAGTCTGCAATGAGGCGGCAGAACCGCCCCTACATCTGAACAACAAACTTTATATGGGTTTAAAATGTTCCTCAGTAAACGGCAAAAGGAGAGCAAACACCTCAAAAATGAGGTGTCCTTCATTTAAACGTGCCTACACTTTATTGGTAAATGCTAGGAGTAGGTTCGTACAAGTGGGTGGCCGGCTAGTGCGTTGTTGTGGGGCTAGCTTTTCATGTGTTTTATTTTAGTAATTGTTGACTCTCTCCGGCTTCACGGTAAATAGGTAGGCGTTAATATTATTATATTTTAGTATATTATTTATTTTTAACCATAGTATATTTAATTGTATTTAGTTGTTCAATGTTAAGTTAGTGGGCGGATATCCGTGGTCTAGTCAAAGAGGCTCTAACGGAAGACCAGCGCTGGGTAGCCAGTGCAACCCAGCACATGCTGAGTTAAAGCCTTTTTGTGACACATGCAGTGAGTACGATGAGACACACACTGCAATATTTTGCATTTTTATTTAATTTCAATCTATTAGATATTGTTTCTGTGTTCTTTTTGTTATGTTTCCTGTGTGTGTTTGTTCTGTTGTACTATTGGTGTTGTTCACAAATAAATGTTTTTGATTTGATTTGTTAGGCGAGTTTGCTCCACTAATGCGCAAACGTAGCATTCATCTGGGCAAACACATTGTTAACCCGGAGGAGCTAACAACTATCACCCCTAAGAATATTCTAGTTTCTATCAGTAAGCCTTAGTTGTGAACTGAACGCCCCCATGAACTAGAGGCGACATAAACACAAGGGCGATCGCAATAGACCTCATGGCCGCACTGATATTTAAATTGGCCCCTTGATGTGAACGATTTCCAGTTTTTGAGTTGTTCTAGAATGAGCATTAAACTTCGACTGTAGTAAAAAATCCTCGTGAAAATGTCTTCACGCCCTAAGCACGTGATAAATAAATTATAAGTCCTAATCACGGTATCGAAATGGCTATGAAGCACCGATAGCCAAAAAAAACATCAGAAACAAAACTAGCATAGCTTTAGTAACATACGACTTGTTTATGTACGACGATTAAAAAAAAGAGTGCGCCTCTTTTTCAAAATATTAATTTATAAAATTATTCAATTACAAAATTGTCCACACGTCTGTAAGTCGATCAGTCTATGTTCATTCTGGACAGACGCACTCGCACTCGCACATTAACGTTTAGAAATATACGAAACGTTACTCTCTCTCTTTCTATCTTCATTAACTTATATCTCCCTCTCAACTTCCGTTCGCACTTTTCGTAACGCATTCACCAGCTTACTCCCCAAGTCAAGCGTGCGTAAAGAAGTTTTACTTCAAAAAATATACAGTCGAATTGCGGACTTCCTCCTTCTTTTGAAGTCTGTTAAAAAAAATCATTGAAATCGGTTGGCGGGAAATTGATTCATCCATTTGTCGCGCACATATTTAATGCAAATTTAAGACTTATATGGTTTTCTCATGGATGCCATTGTCAGAACTGGACCAAAGTGAAATGGGAACGCACGGGAAGCACCAGCTTTCAAATAAAAAAAGGATCATCAAAATCGGTTCACCCAGTCGAGAGTTCTGAGGTAACAAACATAAAAAAATGCAGTCGAATTGAGAACCTCCTCCTTCTTTGAAGTCAGTAAAAAGAAACTTATCCGAATATTAGCTAACATAGAACAAACAGATAGTTGCAAAGTTGCAAACGCCTTGTTCACAAACACAAAACTCTCAAACACTACACTCAACAAAACACTATATTGTTACGAGCTGAGGGTTCGGGATAAATAACAAAATCAATCTAACCAAAATAAAACTTTTATTCAACACTAAAATGATAAATACTCGATCTTAATCACAAGGATTCACAACACACTAAATCACACCACTGTTACACAATAAACAACTAAAAGTCACCGAAATGTTCGCACGTATCGCTAAATTAAGACTGACTCTGCGGACGTCTCTACGCACTATTTATACCGAGCATCATTTCCAGAACCTTCCACTAGTATTACCCGTGCGAGATAAGTTGAGACCTGAGCGCGGTGTCGTCATATTGGCGTGTTTGTACCGCCCGCAAAAAAGCGAACATAACAAGCAGC
The DNA here is from genome assembly GCA_918857605.2 of Philereme vetulata. Taxonomy (NCBI): domain Eukaryota; kingdom Metazoa; phylum Arthropoda; class Insecta; order Lepidoptera; family Geometridae; genus Philereme; species Philereme vetulata. The sequence goes on from OU975434.1 coordinate 1,611,392, forward strand.
CGCCCGCGGCTTCGTCTTTGTTTTTTTTAACCTAATTTATTATGTTACTCAGGGAGGACGCTGCTTTTTTCTAATCTTTTTTACACTATTTGAATAAAATAAAATTACAATGTTTAAGTTTATACATTTATTTTATCTATTATTTACATAATCTCATCTTCGTCACTACTTAGTGGATTTATGCCTTCTAGAGGTTGTTCTTCGTCCCCAGTCTCACTATAATCACTTGACGAAGTAAAAAGTAAAAAATAGTGATGCGAACGGTACAATACGGGCGCCATCGGGGAAGTGCAGGGGAAGCGGTCGGGGAGTTGCATTCCTAGCAGGTCCCAAGTTATCGCGCACGAGTAATATCTAGAAAAGTATAGGTATTTCGACCGGCTACTATTTCTTAATCTGTGCAACTGTAGGTAAAAACGTGGTATGTAGGTTCCATACCAAGTATTACCTATTCTGTGACACAGTCGGTATAACTTCGAGAACAGCCGACTATTACTTATTCTGTAACAGCCTCGGCGTAACAATATTATGGAAGTATGTAAATTTGCTAGGAAATACAAGCATTTCTACACAACACGAGAAGAAATGAAAATTTACCTTTTTACAAATTATCTCGTACCGACTCCAATAACTAAATGACTAAACTATTGTATATTCTATCTAATGTACAAAGTTAGCTAAAGCCTGTACAAAACTAATTTGTAACATACATACTTGAACATAACACATATCTGCTAAGATAGGTATTCTCTTGTAGGGGCTTAGGAACCACATATTTTAATAAATAAAAAGCTTATGTTATATAGCTACCGCCCTTTAACGTTCTCGTAAAATCCAGTCCATCCAAAGGTTGTCTGGAAGAGATCGCTTTTAGTGATAAGACCGCCAATTGTACTATCGCGTGTCTAGTTTTAAGTGTTTTAATTATGATTTGTTAATTAAAGTGTGGTATACAATAAAGCGTTTTCTATCTATCTATTTTATTTGTGTCCACGTATCTACCTAGACTTGTTTGGTGGAAGCTCAAATGATTTTTTAAAAAACATAAAAATGATTAAAATTAATTTATTTATATATTTTAATGTCTAATACATTTGGCGACTTGATACAGAATGAATCTCTCTAGGTTAAAAGTACTGCAGTTGAATTTAAACATAAGCAAAATCTTATCTGGCTAGCCCGGCGACCATGCGTGGGCGCTTGTGTGAATAAGCTATAATATGATTAGTTGGCTGAAAATATGGAAGGGGCAGTTATGCCAGCATCTGTAACTCCTCCCTCCGTAAGTTCGAAATTATCCGAAGGATGAGGATCATTTCGGGTTTTCCCCATAATACAAATATTTTTAAATTTATGCTTAAATGCTAACAATAAAAGACAAATTACAATAATAAAGCAAAACACAAAATTTCCTATACTAACACTTTTATAATCTAGAGCACTATCACTAATAATTTCACTTCCACTTTTCTGTAGTATATAGTTCAGCGACTGAACGTCGGTGAGGTCGATTCCATTGAGATTGGCAGGTTTTCTCTGCATATCTGACGGATCGGTCGATATTTGAGGTAAGTTGATTACTGGAAGTTTCATGAAATTTACGTCATTTCCTTGAGTTTGGTGTCTTTTAAATGACAGTCCCTTTATCTTTACTAGACAATCATCATCCATGGTCAACAGGTATGTTCCAATGATAGATTCTTGTGTTATATCGTCTTTGCAATACTTGGTGAGTAAGGTTTCTGTTCTTACGTGGATGATCCAGCGATTGGGCTGTATAGAGTCAGCCTTTACATCGTCGATGGTAACTGGAATCGGGTGACAGCTCGAGATATTTGTGGAAAAGCTCATAAGTTCGGTAATGCAATCATCTTTGATTAGTAACGTGACATCGTTCTCATGGCATAGAAAACGGTATTCATCAATCTCGCGGCATGACTGGGAGAGCGGCATCGCTTTTAACCCTTTCACAAGGACATATGGGTATTTAGGTAGGATAATAGAGGTAAGGTTATTGGCTCTATCGTGGATAGGTAATGGAATCATTTTAAAATAGTTAAAAAGCTCATTCCTGATTAAAGGAATGTGCATAATGAATTTTATCTGATTTTGTTTTACATATGCTTTTATCTTTATACATTGCTCTATTTTTAAAATATTTTCAATACTAACTGGAAAAACTAATCTGTCTGTTTTCTCAATTTCCTGCAACAATGCCACTAACTCTTCAGTGTCTATAATTGATTGATGTAACAAATTAATTTTAGCAAAGGCAATAGCTGTCTCAATTTCATTCAGTCGAATGTAGAGTGTTTGAAAGTTATGTATAAACGCGTTATATATGTGAACAATCTTATTACTGATTTGGGATACGTTTAATTTATTTAAGCTACGATTGATATCTTGGATACTGTCTTCAATCTGAATGAAATTGTATTTGGTAAAGTTGGCTATTTTTGTGAACGTACCCACCATTTCGGCAACGATAGTCATTTTACTATTTATGGCGTCTTGTTTTGTATTTATTTTATTAATTAATTTTTCATACATTACAGCGTCATCATTATCTAGATTTCCTGTGATCGCTTTGATAAATGAACCGAGAGGATTTATTAAACCACGTTTAGATCTTACAGTTGGAATCAGCTGTTTGTACTTAAATATAGTTATGTTAATAGTGTAATCCGTTTGTAACTCCACATCAGTAAAGTCTGTGTCAAAAGCTTTAATATCGAAACATTTTTGAATGTGCGTTTTAAATCTTTCATAACTACCTAAATTGAATTCCAATTCCTTGTATAAAAGTTTTAAATCCAACACCTTTATAACAGTCCATGTACCATGACTGATGACAGCTTGACCTTCTTTGACGGGTAGCAGTCCCGGGTTCTTATTAATAGGGTGTAGTTGAAGGGCCTGGTTTTGGATCACTAAGACCGCCAGAAGAATTAACCTGTGGAGGACGTTTTATGTCTTTAATAGGAACTTTAGTATGTCGACTATGTGTTATAACGGGTACAACGTTTCTTTGTATGGCTCCGGTAACCTGAGCTTTCTGATATCGCGGTTTATCCTTACTACGTCTAGTGTTTACTCCTTTGATATATACTGTATCGCCTACATCTATATCGAATTCTTTCTCGCCACCACGTTTCTCTATTACAGCTTTCTTTTTGTCAATTATTTTATCTGTTAGGTACTCATACAAATGCTTAGTCCTTCTAACGTGTTCTTTAACCAATTGTTGAGTAAATTGTTTGTTAAAATCTACATAAAAAGCGCTATTAGACTCGGTATGACCGAAAACTACTTCAAATGGGGTAAGACCTGTAGTAGAATGAATTGTGTGGTTATATGACATAACAGCGTAACTCATAACAGATGCAGCGTCAGTTATTTTTTGTTCGTATTTAGCTATCCGATATATTTCTATGATGGTTGAGTGAAATCGTTCAACTATTCCCATAGAGTTAGGATTATGAGGGGTACCAATGTGAAGGTCGATTTTATAAAATGATAACATTTCCTTCATTAATGTATTATTAAATTCTGTGCCTGGATCTGAACTGATTCTACTAGGTGTTCCATACAAAGAGAAATACTTAATTAAGGCTCTAACTGCTTCGGGCGTGGATTTCGTGTTAATCTCGAATGCTTGGCCTAACTTGCTGAAGGCATCGACTATTGTTAGGTAATGTTTTCCGTCAATTGAAAATGTGTCAATAAAAAGTTCTTGGAATGGCTTTATTTGAGTTTGTGATAACTGTAATTCCGGTTTAAATGGTTTTCTATCATATTTCATTTTCTTGCAGAGTTCGCAAGCATTTATAATGCTAGCCACCGTTTGATCCATGCTATTCCAATAATAGGTGCGTCTTATGTGCGCTAACGTTTCTTTTATTCCCCTGTGACTATTTTTTCCTACATGATATTTGAGTACAACGTCTCGTTGCTCCTGTTCGTTATCAACATAAACAACTCGCTTGGTACATTCATAAAATTTTATTGTTCCTTTTTGAAAAAGTAATATGGTAGCCTCCGAAAACTGCTTTCGATGTAACGGGTCTTCAAAATAAAAGAAATATTTTATTTTAGGCCTAATGTAATTTTTCAGGAATCTTTTGATTAGATCTGGATGATCTAAAGGTAAGTGAACCTGTAAAACCTTTTGTTTGTCCCTAGATAAGTCTTTAACTGATATTTCGTCCCTGTTCCAGGTATGTACGAGTATTTGATTCGGCTTGGTATCTACAGCTTCTTGCAATATAAGCATACCATCTGTATCTAAATCGCGGGCTGAATGTACTGTCCCCATACTAGCGTCGTCTTGACGACCTTCAGATGCAGATGCAGTAGTACTACCTCCAGATGGAATTGAGTAGGGAGATCGACGTCGACCTTTACCAGCTTTCGATGTATTACTTTTCTCAGAACCGGATGATATAACTATCGGAGATGGCGTTCGCTCGCGCGGTGTAGAGGTACGGGTGGTGTCCTTATTACTCAAACGTATAATATCATTAGTTACTTTTTTAATATGGTTTTTTAGTTTTTGTTCCTTTTTATCTAAATTCACCTTCATCGAATCGTCATCATCGTCACTTAGGGCGTTAATCCTAATTCGCGACAATGCATCGGCATTACAATTTTGTTTTCCTTCTTTATATTTAATGTCATAATCAAACTCCGATAAGCGTAATTTCCATCTAGTTAGCTTGCTGTTAGGTTCCGTAATGGATTTAATCCAAGTTAAAGGTCTGTGATCCGTATAAATCATAAATTTCTTTCCGTATAAATAAGGTCTAAAATGTTTCGTAGCCCATACTATGGCTAAAAGCTCTTTTTCTATTGTACTATATCGCGTTTCGGCGTCGTTCAAAGTACGACTAGCATAAGCTATCGGCCTATCGCTGCCTATAGGACCCTGCGAAAGGACAGCTCCTATAGCGAAGTTTGAGGCATCCGTCGTAAGGACGAATGGTTTTGAAAAGTCGGGAAACTGTAAAAGCGGTGCGTTAGTTAAAAGTTCTTTACACTTTTCAAATGCATCTATGTATTCCTGTTTTGTACAATCTATCTTATTTTTCTTTTTTAAACATGAAGTTAATGGTTGTGTGAGTTTAGCAAAGTCTTTGATGAATTTCCTATAATAACCAACTAAACCCAGAAAGCTTTTAATTTCAGTTGGTGTTCGAGGTAACGGAAAATTTAAGACTGCCTTTATTTTATCGTTGTTAGGCATAAGGCCATTTTTGGTGATGGTATGACCAAGATAAAGGACCTCTTTTCTCAGAAATTCGCATTTGTCGAGAGTTACCTTAAGGTTAGTTTCCCTTAACCGATTGAATATTTTACGGAGTTTATCGACGTGTTCCTCTAGACTAGAAGAAAATACTATAATGTCGTCAAGATATACCAGACAGTGAATACCCTGAAGTCCTCGTAGTACGTTGTCCATAGCCCTCTGGAACGTCGCAGGTGCCGTTTTTAAGCCAAACGGCATCCTTTTAAACTCATAATGGCCCGATTGTGTTGTAAATGCTGTTTTTGACCTATCTGCCTCATTTACCTCAATCTGATGATACCCGCTAGCAAGATCTATTGTGCTAAAGTACTGAGATTTACCTATCTTATCAAAAAGGTCGGTAATATTAGGTAACGGATATTTGTCGTCGACTGTGATTTCGTTAAGTCGTCGATAATCGATCACCATCCTAAACTTCTTTTCACCAGATGCGTCTACTTTCTTTGGAACCAGGTGGACTGGTGCACTCCAAGGTGAGTGAGAATCTGCTATTACGTTATCTGTTAGAAGTTTATCTACCTGATTTTGTATTTCCTGGTTAATGACAGGCGGGTGTCGATAAGGTCGAATATAAATCGGGTCTTCATTTGTCGTTCTGATGTTATGTTTAACTTGATTTGTGAAGGACAAAGGTAGTTTATCACAATAAAATATATCACGATATTCGTAACACAATCTGTAAATCCTATCACGTTCCTCTTTATTAGTGTGATCTAATCGCAATTTTCCTAAATTCTCTTTCAAATATTCATCATTCATGCCGTAATTGTTCACAAAATTTACCTGACATTCTTCATTATTAAATGCCGTAACATCGAATGGTTCTTTAAACGTGATAACAGCTTTCACATCGGATGTATTTTGTATAACCGTTTCCGCAAAGTAGTTCTCACACCTAACAAGAGCGGTAGGCATACGGACGCCTTCCTGATATTCAAGATATTCTAATATCGCATCACCGTGATGTAAATTGGTTGGAATTTTCACTCTTGTTTCAGATCGCGGAGCTACGTGAATTTCATATGGCGGAGTATAAATGATTGGAATTCTCGCATTGTGTGTCATAAGGACTTGGTTTCTCATGTCAATATTAGCTCCTAATTTGGATAAAAGGTCAGATCCTATTAATCCGTCGTATCGTCCATCAACATCATAGATGTAAAATTTATGAGGTAATGTGCTTTTGAAGGTCTTTAACAATGGAATGTAAATTATCTCATTGTGCATGCTCTGAGCATGTGTACTGACCACTGTGAATGGTTCGATGTGTTTGAACTCACTGAAAAACTCATTAGCTTTAGATGGGCTAATAAAAGATCTGCTACTACCAGTATCGATGAGAAACTTTGATTTTATTTCAGGAATCACCACGTGAGGTAATTTTAATATACTATCACAACAATTTAAATTAATCACTTCACCACGTTCTTCGAGGCTGTTTTCTGAAAATTTTCCGGCATGGTTTCCACACAGATGTTTTCCGTATTAGTGGAATTTGTCCCTTCGACATATTCCATATAATTACACTCGGTAGAGGGGTACTCTACATTATCATTCGCATTATAAACGTCATAATCGTTGTAATCAGGGGTGTATTCGTTATAAGGGGATGGATCCTCTATATAATATAGATCGTCCGCAATCATATTCTGTCTAACCGGCGCTGTGCGCATCGAAATGTCACTATCCTGTAACCTTGGTTCTTGTACTTGTCGGGGTGGTACACCAAATTTATACTGGTTGCCTGAGTGAGGTTGGTTCGAAACACCGAACTTATAACCTTGTTGTTGGGGGATACCAAACCTAAAACCACCGTGTTGGAAAGGCGCGCGAGGCGCGGGCGCTTGAGCAAAATTTCGTTGAGGCTGAGTTTGAGTCCCAAATCGAAAACCTTGCGCGGGCGGCGCGAATCGCATTTGCTGAATAAAGTTTGGTCTATATCCACCTTGATTTTGTGGTATACCGTATTTGAAGCTATTTTGTGGGATGCCAAATTTAAGATTTGAGTTAGGCACCGAATTAAATGTAGTTTTGAAACCTTGAGAGACCGGAAATGGTTTTGGTGTATTATTTGATGGCATCTGGGGGAATGTTTGTTTTAGTGCTTTATTTTTAGCGTCGTACTGAAACTTAAAATTAACTTCCTCTGTAACAATGCTTAAGGCATTTTCTAACGTCGAGCAACCTTTTAACCTTACTATCCGAATCATGTCCTCAGGTAAATTATATAAAAATACATTTAGTGCAGTATTGTTGTACACGATCATTTTTGCTGCCTTGATGCCCTCGTCGGTCAGTCTATTTACCTTCGCGAACAAGGAACTTCTAGTGTTTTGAATTCTATGGCAAAGCTGTATGTATGACTCGCCCTGTTTATGTTTTATTGTCTCGAGTTCTATGGCAATACACTCCTCTGATCTGGGATCACCGAAATGCTGGGTAAGAATTTGCTTTAACTCCTCGTATGAGTTAATATTTGGGTGGTCACTGAGTAGAGTCGCAGCTCTACCAGTAAGTCTACTAGACACGGCATGAAATAAGTAAACATTTTGTGCCGCGTTTCCAACGATCTTACTACCACTCACGACATAATCACATTTGGAAATAAATAAATTTAAAAGATTTTCATCCCCATCATATTTAGGGATGAGACTAAGGGTCTCTTTCGGAATTGCTTTAAATTCCATTATAAAATTTATTTATTTTTAACACAATTATATTTTTCAATGTAAGTAAAAATCAATGTGTCTATTCTATTCTTAACTACTCTATGGTAAACTATAGTGCACTGACTTAACCAATTTAAGTGTCAATCAATATGCCTATTTTACTAATTACTATACACTAATTAAATACGTCTAAACAGTCTGCCTATTTATGTGCAAACAAAATCAGATAAACGCAATTAACTAGGTGAACTTCGATAGCTCAATAAAAGTGGAAAAGACACAGGAATATGAAAATACAGGAAGTGAAAAGGTTTACTCACAAGCTGCTCGATCCCATGTCCTCCTGAAACTGCACCAAGTCACTATTTCACGCTTTACCGAATAGTCGTATTTATTTGGTTTTTCGTTTCCGCGTCCGCTAATAGTCGGTTTCTTATAAAACAATACTCTCTCGTGAGACTGATTTTGAATCTTCACGAGTGTATGGCTTCGAAAATCGCGGAAATCCTACCGGCTGCGCCAGACTTGTTTGGTGGAAGCTCAAATGATTTTTTAAAAAACATAAAAATGATTAAAATTAATTTATTTATATATTTTAATGTCTAATACATTTGGCGACTTGATACAGAATGAATCTCTCTAGGTTAAAAGTACTGCAGTTGAATTTAAACATAAGCAAAATCTTATCTGGCTAGCCCGGCGACCATGCGTGGGCGCTTGTGTGAATAAGCTATAATATGATTAGTTGGCTGAAAATATGGAAGGGGCAGTTATGCCAGCATCTGTAACTACCTATTTCGTGTTGCTTTTTTATTATAAGTATGATTCGGAGTTATTTACTTAGACACTATACCTATCTACCTACCTTCCTAACTTTATATTTAATTTGTTACCCTATTCTTCCTACTTAATGTAAACCAACCTAATTACCTAACTGTGACTTTAGACGATAAAAATGTTTTACCTAGTTTATAAATTCTCATTGTAAATGACTAAATTTTTAAAATGAGATATAAAGATTCTTTAAACTGAAACGCATACGAAACGCTCATTGCGATACAAAAACAAGCTTATGAACTACACTTTACCTTTACCAATTGTCGATCCAAATATTTAACAAACTCCGGGGCCGTTCAGGTATTACGTAAGCAGATTTACTACAATTATATTACAACCCCCCCCCCCCCCCTCCCCTTCCCCCTCACCCCTCACCCATGTCAGCAAAAGCAAGCAAAGCTCTGGCAAAACGGGGACGTGCCACTTGCCCAGATAGTCCCATTTGTTTTACCTTTCTTGAACACCAATATCTCAACCCCCCCCCCCCCCCCAAACAAAATTGTGGCATCACTACCGAACGAGTGGATAAACGCTCCGAATGTTATCCTCGGACAAACATACATACATACAACGCCGATTTGCCCAAGTTGATTTAGAGATCTCGCTTCGCTCTAGCAATTAGTGTAGATAAAGCGATGCCAAAATGATTGCCATCCACTGTTTTCACTGTCTCATTCTCATGGTAGTGGAATAGGGGGCGAGGCGTGCTTCGTACGAAACCATTTCGCAGCCTTGACTCGTAAAACACTCGCCGCTAATAAACCGCTTTAAGAGACAATTGACACTTGTAATTTGTGAAGAGAACAGTATAATATTTTTGGCAGAAAATAGACTAAAGTGGTTCGCCTCGAACTGAGATCTCGCGAGTCTCCCAAAACACAAAAAAAATATTCTTAGGGCGACTCGCGCAACGATGCATAAACGTATTTAGTGGCTAAATATGATTTAAGGATTTATCAAGTCATACAAATACGTAAAATTTAAACATGTTTAGTCGCTAAATACGTTTAGGGAACGTTGTGCAAGCCGGCCTTAATATTTGACTAATAAAATAGTGCCACGGAATGAAAAACCAAACAACTTGACCTACAGTTTCATTCAAATTACAGGTAACGGGAGTTCATGTTTGTGGGTACTTTTTTTTGGGGTACAAATTGCAGTTATTTCGGATTTCAGACTTTTTACTATATTTGTGTCACTAAAGCTACACGCATACCAAATTTCAGCTCTGTGGGGTCACTGGTGTACCCTGTGAATTTTGTCATTATTCAGTTTTTGTTATGGCTAATAACTTAAAAACTACAAGATTTAAACTAAAACTGAAAAACGGCGTCAAAATGTACTCACAAAGACCTTTTATTGGACATGCCATTTGACCATATATAGTCCCATTTTTTTTACCCCTCTTAAACCCCAATATCTCAACAACCTCCCCACATTTTTAGCTCATTTAGCCACACCAAAATTGTGCCACTACTACCTACCTATGTACCAAATTTCACTTTGTTCGGATAAACGCTTCGGAAGTTATCCTCGGGCAAACAAACATACCACCCAAAAAAAAAAAATTAACTTGATTTGCCGTTACCTGTAATTTGATCGCTTTGTTAAGCGATAAGACCGCCCATTATGCTTACTTTTATTTGTTTTTTTCTTTAAATCTGTTGTGTCTAGTTTGTAAGGTATAATAAAGAAATTTTCATTCATTCATTCATTGAATGAAACTGTATGGTCAAGTAAGTTGGTTATTTCGTGGCACTATTTTGATAGTCAAAGATAATATTCTTTTGTTCTTATGGGAGACTCGCGAGATCTCAGTTGGGGGCGAACCATATATCGTATGGATATAGTATGGATGGCATTTATTTACATGTCAGCCTAAAAGTGCTATTTATCAAAATCATGACCTCCATTGAGTAATTCCATCAGTTTAATTAACGATACGATATTAAGGGGTGGCCATTGCGTGAGCCACCGCCCTAGCCAATATAACTATGAGAGGAGAGATAGTCACCATTTTCCTACGTAATTCGGGTCAAGAACGTCTGATTTTGTTTCTATTCCTACTTCCCAGTGATTCTAAATATTTCTCGTTGCAGTTGAAAGATTTAGAATACAGTTCGGTGTATAAAAATTGTACACACGGCTACACATCAAGCTATACAATTCCAGTATAAGCTGACCTTTCATTCTACGAAAAGCCTACACAATGTGAGGTCAGCTTATACTGGACTGTATAGCTCGATGTTGCCAGTTACCACAAATTTAATAATCAATTTTATTCATAGTGTATATTAAGTTTAATATCAGAAAGATGACTTGCAGAATAAAAAATAAAAGAACTTTGCACATTAAAATATATTTTCCAAGGAGTGGTTCGTACAGTTGGGCATAAGTTTCACAGACAAAGTCCGTTCCGATTTATTTTTCGAATGGACTAATCTCTTTGTTGGCCTTTGAGGCCGTTGCAGCTTAACCGAACTTTTGGCGAGCGCAGAAGGCGCTCAGCCCTGCAAGTTTTTGATAAGGCAACTAGCGCAAGGGCATCACTTAGGTACCTCGGCTTGGGCTGTTGCCAGGATGGGGATAGGAGAGAAACGCCCGTGTACGTGCTTGTACCTCGTATAGGTGGCGACTGAAGGGACTCGTCGACCTCGCCGGCGAGGTCGGTGTATCTGTGAAGTGTTTGCTCTGTCTAATGTAGATGACTCAGAAATCTCTTCCGCATTAGCGGAGGTGGTTTCGTCATCCGGGTCTCCGAGAACGTGTATCGACCGACGGAGGGGTTTAAAGTCCGTTCCGAGTCGGTTACAGGCCTTTTTATCAACCCTCTACCCCCACCAGCGCTCACTATCTCGCTCCCACAGTAAGGCTAGTGTTGCAAGCAAAATAATATTAGGTGTTCCGAATATGATAAATGTTACAATATTTATTGTTTCATGGTTGTTTTATAAAAGATGTTTAAAAAAATTGGTCCAAAACTGAGCCCCGCTGGGGCACTACATACTCCATTGGCGCAGGGACCCAAAGTGAGTCTTGGCTTCCGATATGAGAAATCTCCACTTATCCTCTGCTCATTGCCATCTCTTGCCAGTTGTCAGCTCCAAGGTCGCGCAGGTCAGCCTCCTATCGTTCCAGTGATACTTGGGACGGTCGGTCGGTCCAAGTATGCTCTCTTGACGCCTCGATCTTCCCCCATTCTCAGTAGATAGCCGAGCCAGCGGAGTCTGTGTGACTTGTAATCTCCTATGATGTTAGGCTCGGCCACTAGATCTTCTATTTCGGCGTTTTTACGAACTCTCAAGCTATCACCTTCTCTCCTTACTGGACCAAGGATTTTCAGAAGAACTTTTCTCTGCTATTAAAAGCTGATTCTCCTCCTACAGGGTTAGCGTCCAGGCTTTAGAACCATACATGAGGATGGGCCGTATTACGGTTTTGTAGATTCGAATCGTAGTAGTTCTGCTGAGAAGCCTGGATACCAGTACCTTATGCAGTGCAGCACTGCACCGTAAGAAATTCTGGATGCGAGTTTGAATTTTTACTTCACGGGTATTCACAGACACAAGTCTGTGATAGTACATCCTAGGTACTTGTATTTGGAGACTTCCCTTGGTACTACATACAATAATATTATTAAGCACTTTTTACTACTTTAGTTTTTCCAAAAGAATACAATCCGGGCCTCTTTAAACCAAGAGTGAATCTGATCAAAAAAAAAATCTTTGACTTTTAAAATAGTGCAACAAAATAAATAACCAAATAAATTGACCTACAGTTTTATTCAAATTACAGGTAACGGGAGTTCACGTTATGCGGTTTCTCTTTTTTTGGGGGTACAAATGCAGTTATTCTAGATTTCAAACTTTTGCCTATATTTGTGACACTAAAGCTACACGAATACCAAATTTCAGCATTGTGGGGTCACTGGTGTACCCTGTCAATTTTGTCAGTTTTGTTTTTATGGCTTATTAGCCATAATAAAAACAGCACAATTTTGGTGTGGCTAAATGAGCTAAAATGTTGGGGGGTTGTTGAGATATTGGGGTTCAAGAGGGGTAAAAAATGAGACTATTACGCTAAGTGTGACGTCAAATATCAACCCATTTTCAACCCCCAATATATTGTGTCATCTTTGCCGTACTCGATAATGTACAGTTTATTAAAGTACTCGCCCGGTCTATATACCTTACCTACTTATTTATTTGCTACGTCAATTTGATACGCGGCATTTTCCTAACCACACCGCTTCCATTAGAAGTTATGGTATTTGCCGAGGGCTCTGTAGAATAAGAGCTAAGAGGTATTTTTATTTTCTAATTGCGTTCCGTTTGTAAGACTAATAATATTGGTACAGAAGTTGAGTTTATTGCAACGAGCGATAAGAGGCGCACGCAAATAATTATAGACCGCCCGTACGAGGATTTCGGATCAAATCGGTCGAACGAAAATCATGCTTTGTGTGACATAATTCAATGTGGTTGTGAATTTAATATATAGTTTACATTAAAATGTTACCTGACACTGAATTAGTGAGTTAAAGTACCTGTAGTATTGTATTCATTGATCGAGCGAAGCGAGCTAAATCAACTTGGGCAAATCGGCGTTGTATGTTTGTCCGAGGATAACTTTCGAAGCGTTTATTCGATCATAGTGAAATTTGGTGTATAGGTAGGTAGTATTGGCACAATTATGGTGTGACTAAATGAGCTAAACACGGGGGGGAATTCAGATATTGGGGTTCAAGAGGCGTAAAAAAAACAAACAACATGGGACAATCTGATCAAATGGCACGTCTAATAAAAGGTATTTTTGAGTACATTTCGACCCCGTTTTTATTTTTAGTTTATACTTTGTTGTTTTTAAGTTATTAGCCATAATAAAAACTGAGCTTTGACAAAATTCACAGGGTACACCAGTGAACCCACAGTGCTGAAATACGTGTGGCTTTAGTGACACAAATATAGGGTGAAGTCCGAACTTCCGTTACCTGTAATCTAAATGAAACTGTAGGTAAAGTTAGTTAGTTTTGCATTTCGTGGCACTATAATGATAGTCAAGGATTACAAATAATATATTTTTTTTGTTTTTATGGGAGACTCGCGAGATCTCAGTTCGGGGCGGACCGTAGTTAATTGGTCTACAATTGAATTATCGGTTAACTGGGTCAAAATCATCCATCTATCTTGAAGAGTTGGAGTCTTAAAGGCTTGGACGATGAAGTGCTCTTACCTTGGTCAAACAAATATTGGGTCAAGTGGATTTTTTTTTATCAAGCGCTTGTCTACTATTTACCAAATTTTTTTATTCGACTGAAGATTGAACAAGCTTATAGACCACTTGATGTTAAGTGGTAACCATCGCCTATAATAAAATATTGCCTCGTAGGTCACGCACCATAGAAACGTGTCCTACGATGCCCTGTCCAGCGGCCATCATCTAGAGGCATAGGATGTAAAGCCTCATGTGCCTGTAATTTCACCGGCAAGTATACCCTTCAAACCGAAACAGCAGTGCTGCTTGGCGGCAGAAATAAGTATGGTGGTAGAACTTCCTCGGGCAAGCTCTTCCACAAGGAACTACACTACAACACACTCTTACAAGGACACCTCATCTGATGGGCGTGGATTGAAAACCAAATAACTAGTGGTTCGCCCCGAACTGATATCTCGCGAGTCTAGATTAGATTAGATTAGAAAATTCTTTATTGCACTAATAAAAAGATACATAGGCGAACTTAATGCTAATTAGCATTTTCTTCCAGCTAACCTTTGTGTAGTGTGGAGAAAGTGGTAGTGCCAGAAAAAGGAAATATAATCAAGCTTTAGCTTAGAAATAAACTTACAAAAATTAAAAATAATAATAATACACATACATAAACGAAATACACAAATATATCTACATAAAGTGCTCAATTTTGTTGGGTATCTTGAAGAGAGATGAAGTATTTAAAGAGTTTGGATTTGAAGATTCCCATAGAGGCGGCCTTGCGGATTTCCACTGGAAGAGAGTTCCACAAGCAGATAGCAGTCACAGTGAAAGAGTAAGTGAAGAAAGAAGTTTTATGCTCAGGCGTCTTGAATAACAGATGTTGAGAAGAACGAGAAGGGCGATCAGGTGGAAAAAGAGGAGAAAAACGTTCTTTAAGATAGCAAGGGGACAGAGGATTTTGAAGGATGTTATAAAGAAGACAGAGTATATGAGTATCCCGACGAAACCGGATTTTGAGCCACTTTAACTGTGAGCGGTACTGTGAGATGTGGTCGTACTTTCGTAACCCGTATATATATCTGATGCAGAGGTTTAACAACCGCTCCAGTTTATTAAGTTGCTCCTCAGTAGCGTCGGGATAACACACATCTGCATAATCTAGGATAGGGAGTAGGATAGAATTTACAAGAGTAATTTTAGCTGCAAAAGGAAGGAAATTATGCATGCGCTTTAGAGCGTGCATTGATCCATACATCTTCCTGCTGACTTCAGTAATGTGCTGTTCCCATGATAAGTTCTCAGTGATGATTAGGCCAAGATTCTTTACTTCAGAGCAGTAAGCTAAGGGGACATCGTTATACGTAACATAAGGGAGAGAGTTTAGATCAAGCCTAGAAATAAAGCCCCGGCTGCCAGTAATCATCACTTGGGTTTTACTAGTGTTGATCTGTAGTCCAAATTTATGTGACCAAGAAGAGACAGCACGTAAATCCTCAGTTAGGAGGTGTATGGCATCATGAATGTCCTCGGGATTGAACGAAAGGTAGAGCTGTACGTCATCAGCGTATAGGTGAAATGAAGAAGAACGGAGACCAGAGACCAAAGTATTTATGAAGACCGAAAAGAGAAGAGGGGACAGGATTCCACCCTGCGGAACGCCGGCAACAACATCGCACCAGCCAGAGTACGTATCGTCAACTTGAACACGCTGCTGGCGTCCACTAAGGTAGGACCGAAACCAGTCACAAGCAGATAGGGAAAAGTTTAGGGAGCGCAAAATCGCAAGAAGTATGGAATGATCCACACAGTTAAAAGCGTTGCTGAAATCAAGTAGAGTTAGAAGGGTGAGCTGCCTGTTGTCCATAGCAAATCTAATATCATCAGTAATTTTAAGTAGAGCTGTGCTAGTGCTATGAGCGGAGCGAAAACCTGACTGAAAAGGGTTCAAGAGCGAGTGTGATTGGAGATAAACAGACAGTTGACAATATACAGCACGTTCCAGAACTTTAGACAGAAAGGGAAGGATGGAAATAGGACGAAAGTCTTTAAATTCTGCGGTAGCTGACTTTTTAGGAATTGGGATGATCTGAGCTTTTTTCCATAAAGAAGGAAAGCAACCAGAGGAGAGAGAGAAATTTAATATGTGAGAGATATGAGGGAGGAGATGATTGAGGATGGGGAGTAATAAGTCTCGACCGAGGCCGTCCAGTCCTACTGCTTTACTTGGTCTTCAGTCTACCATAAAAACAAAAGAAAATATTATATGTAATCTTTGACTATCAAAATAGTGCCACGAAATGAATAACCAACGAACTTGACCTACAGTTGCATTAAAATTACAGGTAACGGTAGTTCATGTCAATTTGTTATTCTTTTTGGGGTAGAAATTGCAGTTATTCAAGATTTCAGACTTTTCCCTATATTTGTGTCACTAAAGCTAAAATTTCAGCACTGTTTATTTCACAAAATAAAAACGGGGTCAAAATGTACTTACTATCTTTTATTAGACGTGCCACTTGACCGGATAGTCCCATTTTTTTTTGTTACCCCGGTTGAACCCCAATATCTCAACAACCCCCCCACATTTTTAGCTCATGTAGTCAAACCAAAGTTATCACTACCTACCTATATACCAAATTACACGATGATCGAATAAACGCTTCGAAAGTTATCCTTGGACAAACAAACATACATGCATACATACAACGCCAATTTGCCCAAGTTGATCTAGAGATCTCACTTCGCTCGATCAATTATAGTATTTGATATTAAAATTGTTTGAAAATTTAAAATTTTCACTGGATATTAAAATTTTGGTAATGAGATTTGTTTTATGTTATTTGTGGGGAAACAGGCTTACTGCCCACCAGATGGTAAGCGGCCACCGTCGCCTATTGACACCGGCAACACCCGGGGTATTGTCGATGCGTTCCCTTCACTGTAAAAACCTCTACATTTCTCTTGAAGCGTGCCATGTCGTAGTCTTACGGGAAAACCTCAGATGGTAGCTCATTCCACATCTTGCAAGTATGGGGTAGAAAAGATCGCGTGAAGCGTGTGGTGCGCGATACCCAATTGTCGATGATATGTGGATGAGCTTTATTATATATTGAATATTATAACTATAATTAAAAAAAAACATCATCATCATCATATCAGCCGTAGGACGTCCACTGCTGGACAAAGGCCTCCCTCATTGATCTCCAGGAACTGCGGTTGGAAGCGGCCTGCATCCAACGCCGACCTGCGGTTCTTACCAAGTCGTCTGCCCATCTTGTGGGTGGACGTCCTACGCTGCGCTTGCCGGTCCGTGGCCTCCACTCGAGAACCTTTCGGCCCCATCGGCCATCTGTTCTGCGCGCTATATGGCCTGCCCATTGCTACTTCAACGTCCTAATCCGTCGGGCTATGTCGGTGACTTGAGTTCTGCTACGTATCTCCTCATTTCTGATTCGATCCCGTGGAGAAACCCCGAGCATAGCCCTCTCCATAGCTCGTTGAGCGACTCTGAGCTTATTCATAAGGCGAATTAGTGAAGGACCACGTCTCGGTTCCATATGTCATCACTGGTAACACACACTGATTGAAGACTTTCGTCTTAAGGCACTGAGGTATGTTGGACGAAAAGACGTTGCGAAGTTTCCCAAACGCTGCCCATCCGAGTTGGATTCGACGATTGACCTCTTTCTCGAAGTTGGACCTACCTAATTGGACTGTTTGTCCTAGGTATACATACGCGTCGACAACTTCAAGAGCCGAGTTCTCAACCATAACTGGGGCAGGGACGACATGGACATTCGACATGATTTTCGTCTTGTTCATGTTCATTTTAAGTCCTACCCGTAAAAAAAAACATATTTCACAACAATACTAGCCATTAGGCCTCACCCGTGTTTTCATTTTAATGTCGTACATACGAGTAACAAAACACGTTCTATACAATTTTAGTATACTTTTTGATTTCCAACTTATTCGTACTATGTAACATTTGAGTTCCCTTTGCGCTAAAAATAGCCGTATCAATAATCAACCAACGCCTCCCTCACACACCAAACACTAGTCTCTATATATAAAAATGAATCCCTATTTCTCTTGGTCACGCCAACACGCGTGAACGGCTGGACCGATTTAGCTAATTCTTTTTTTGTTGTATTTCTTATTGTCAGGAGAAGGTTCTTATGAAAGAAAAAATTAAGAAAATTGCGCGCAAAATTAGAAAATTTAAGAATACTTAACCACCATATAAAATTATTTATAATCTAACCTTAGCGCTTTTGTAACCTTATGACGTTTGACATAGAATTGACAGAATGCGTGCTGCAAATATCGTGAAAGAGGGTGTAAAAAAAATGAATATCGTTTGAAACAGATGCTTCGGTAGGAGTTATCCCAAGGATCCAGTTTAAGCTGACCTCGCATTGTGTAGGCTTTTTGTAGAATGAGAGGTCAGCTTATACTGGAATTTTATAGCTTGATGTGTAGCTGTGTGTACATAATTGCTGATTAAATATTGAAAAATATATGAAATATATATGAAAAAGTATTTATCGGGTATGTGTACTTTTTTAGGGTTCTGTACCCAAAGGGTCAAACGGGATCCTATTACTAAGGCTCCGCTGTCTGTCTGTCCGTCTGTCAGCAGGCTGTATCTCATGAACCGTGATAGTTAGACAGTAGAAATTTTCACAGATGATGGTATTTCTTTTGCCGCAATAACAATAAATACTAAAAACAGAATAAAATAAATATTTAAGGGGGCCTCCCATACAACAAACGTGATTTTTTTGCTCGATAACGGCAACAGGTAAAGGCTTGAAATATTCACAGAATATTTAGTTATATATTCACTTCAAAAATAAATAATTAAATTGAAACAAAACAAATATTTAAGGGGGGCTACCATACAACAAACGTGATTTTTTTTTTAGATAATAATAAATCGACGATTTTTTAGAAATAAATAGAAAACGTTTTTATAGATAATGGTACGGAACCCTTCGTGTGCGAGTCTGACTCGAACTTGACCGGTTTTATTTATCCCGACGTTTCGACCGTGTTGCAACAGCCGTGGTCGCGGGCGGACCGCCTTTTTAATCAGTAATTAAGTATCACAATAATATAGAACGTATTTGTATACTAATACAATATTTTCCATTCTTCTTTGACGTATCGGTGTTGTATGTATGTTTGTATGTACGAGGATAACTTTCGAAGCGTTGATCTGATTATCGTGAAATTTGGTATAGGTAGTTAGTGATGGCATAATCTTGGTGTGAGTGAAAATTAGGGTTGCCATAAATCCCCAAATCCCATAAAAAACATAAATCATGGAAAAAAAATCTAGGTATGTATAATTATGTCATACACAACTGTAGAAGCTAGCTAGATGTAAGAAACCGGCACACCTGAAAAAATGCCCAAGATAGATGATAGATTGTGTAGATGATACATAATAGAAAATCCGAAATAGCACAAATAAGAAGAAAATAAATATTTACAATTTGCATTAACGCGCCGGCGAACACTGAGCGCAACTTCAATTCGGCCACGTCATAAACTTCGGCCTGAATATCGCTAACCCTGTTTAGTGACGAAGTTTAGCCACGCAGAGCGACAGTGATAGCAATAGAACGATTCTAAATTTGATTAGATTTTGACCGTGTTCCGTAATACCAAAAATGATGACTGAAAACTTGTTGTATTTTTCTCATTGTGTTGTTATTCTGTAACTAGACGATATAATTTATGTTTCCATGACTAGGATACGTAAGATGTTGTTGTTTTTAATACGAAACAATTAGGTTGAAAACAGGTCTTTTATGACGTAAAAACATGCAGAATTCGATACGCTTCTATTTCATTTTAGGTAAGTATTTTGATCTAATATATGGTTGGGAACCTAGATAAATACTATTCAAATTAAAATAATACGTTATTAAGGTAGAAATATGCTCCAATTAGAAATGATCTTGGTAGCACGTGTTGTATGGGCGATTGTCCCTCCGGTGCCCCCTTAAAATAAAAAGTCGTCTGTTGGCTGCTTGCGCGTCCTACGCAGCGCGCTCGATTATGTAATGTCGGGACATTTTAGAGCTGGTCGGGACGTCGGGACACCACTGTTAATAACGGTGACATGTCCCGACGTATCGGGACGAATGGCAACCCTAGTGTAAATGCAATAAAAATGTGTACGGGTTTTTGAAATATCAGAGATTAAGAGGGGTCAAAAAAAAAAAACAAAGTGAGACAAGCCGGTCAAATGGGATGTCTAAGAGTTATTATTAAAAAAATATAACGAAACTTTGACGAAATTCAGAGCTGAAATTTGGTGTTCGTGTAGCTTTAGTGACACAAATATAGGGAAAAGACTGAAATCCAGAATAACTGCAATTTCTACCACAAAAAATGCAACCATATATGGTCAATTGCAAATTGGTATACCAAGAACTCCCGTAACTTGTAATTTGAATGTATCCTCATATTTTTTTTATACATATAGGTTTGCGTTTGACCACGATCTCGCCTGGTGGTAAGCGATGATGCAGTCTACGATGGTACACGCTTGCCTAGAAGAAACCTATTCACTCGCGACTTAAAGATACCTAGGTTGTAGCTATCAGGAAACACAGACTCTGGCAAGGCGTTCCACTCTTTGGCGGTGCGCATAATAAAAGTCGAAGAGAACCGCTTTGTGCGAATGGGAGGTATTTCTACCATATAGCGGTGGCGCACCGTAGTGCGTCTGGTTGTCCGTTGATAGAATGGAGATGGTGGGATTAGGTTGAAAAGTTCCGCCGCACGCTCCCCGAAATGTACTCGATAAAAAACCGAGAGGCTAGCAACCTCATGGATCTGAACCTCTGAACCCAGGGAGCGGTATCGGTCGGAGTCTTACCGGCTAAACCTCCACGGCGTTCCTCCGCTCGCTTTATACCGGGGACACGGGAACAGAGAACATTCTTCCGACCCCGGTGGCGTTGGTCCGCACTTGCGGGCCACATCTTTTAGGGTTTAGAGTCATCTCTACTATATACGACAGTATATAGTTAGGCCACTGCTATGGGGGATGGAGGTTGGCATACGCTCTCGCATACGCCCTCCTCCTTCGCCCCGGTCTCGTGCGGCGGGTTGGGAGAGTGCTCCCAGATTCCCTGTCCCTCTCCGCTGCTTCCTTCTGCTGCACTATATTTTCGCAGAAGTACTTAACAGCTTGCCACGATCTATCGCTATCGACCATTGCGCAAACTACGGTTTACAGAGAGAGAGAGAGGTCGTGACCTACCATGTCACCGAGAGCTTGGCGCTCTTCAACCCAGGCAGGGTAGAACTCGAGGGTGTGCTGAGCCGTCCTCGAGGCAATCGTCACAGTGGTGGCACATCGGTAACTGTTCTCTCCCAATTTGGCACAGGTATTTCCCGAAACAGCCGTGTCCTGAAAGCACCTGCGCCATCCGAAAGGAAACGGTACCATGCTCCCTGTCCATCCACTGCTGAAGCACTGGGCGGATCGCCTCGATGGTCCGGATTCCGGCGCTTGGCCTTGCAAGCCTCTCCTGCCACTTCTCTAAGAGGATCTCACGGAGCTTAACCCTTTGCTCTTCCACTTCTCTCGGTGCCGGTTGCTCACCCTGAGCCATAGCGTTTTCTCGCCAAGGGCTGAGGAGCCTTGCATCAACTAGCTCATCGTTGCCTATGAGCTTCTTGGCTCTTCTCTCAATTGATTCCAGAGCTTCAAGTTCAAATGATGATTAACTCTAACCCTTCTCTTTGCAGGCTGAACGAGAAAACCGTAGAACTAAATATAAAGAATGAAATCATTGACGATCTTCAAGATGACATATCAGTCAACGACTCAATCGACGATATTGGAGACGTTGATATCGAACAATTCAGCTACATACCTCAAACTCAGCTGACACAGCGTATTAAACGCCAAGCAGATAATCCCACTACAGAAACACTAGTAAATGATAATACAGACACAAACCAAACTATCCCTAAAAATGAATCGACAATTGACACAAAACCGAAAGGGGATAGAGGCACTATAAGGGTCATGGGCTTGAGAGTGGAGGAGTCAAAAAAGGAGCCAAAAATCGTCGATGAAATGATTCCCAGTGTGCAGACGGATTTACCGTTCACGATGCGGTTGTTTGGAGAAGGACTGTCCAATGATACTGTGATCGCTTTTACGCATACGCCAGATGTGCACGGAAATGAGTGTAACCATTTGCTGAATGGGGATTATAAGGTAACTATTATTTTATTTAACAGCTAGCTGAACCGCCCGCGGCTTCGCACGCTTGAAATTTCCCGTTCCCGTGGGAAGTTCGGGATAAAAGTTGTATAAAACACTACTGTCAAAATGAGGCGATACTTAACGTCAATGAACGACGGTTAAATTATATCGATATTGTTCATACAAAAATACTAAAACAGCGATTAAAATATGGGGGGTAGGAGGGTGAAAAATACTTTACGACCCATTCTCATACCTACTACAGTAAAATCGGTCGATCCGTTTCGGAGGAGTGCGACCACAAACACCGTGACACGAGATTTTATATACATAATATGTATATAATATAACATATTATGTATTAGAGAAGATAATAATATTAAATCTTTATTTCAAGTAAGGAGTGGAACTCACTTCAGGCCTATGTTTTTCCGAATCAGTATAATCTCGGAGTCTTCAAGTCCAGAGAGAACATGTTCTTTCTAGGCAAGCATGCTCCATCTTCGATCACACCATCACTTACCATCAGGTGAGGTAGTGTTCAAGCGCTTTGCTATCATGAATAAAAAAGGCAACAATAGAAAAGTATGAGATGTTTAAATTTAATTCTACGGCCCATATAAATATATACTTTAGTGACTAACATTACATTTGAGATTCAGAGCGCATGAACGCATTTTTTGTCATTAAAAAGTCGCCTATGTCTTAAGGGCGCACTATACCTGGGGAGACGATAAATCGCTTATTTTGAAACAATGTTTTGTTCAACAAATTTTGTGATTTTAATTTGTAATTCATATATGTTATAGTTAAGGATACGTGCTAGAGCGCCTGTGTTGTGAAAACACGATTCCGTAAAATTTTCTCGATAGAAAAAAAATCCAAAGATGACTCCAAATTTATCTTAAAACCGTTCTTATGCGATGAATACTACAATTTAGATCTTGAAACTTTATACAGTAATTCTACACATCATAAATAAGGGCACCTGTGTTTTAAATTTTCTAAATACCTTTTGATTTTACCATAAAATGAAAATATCTAACTTTTGCACTAATGAAACCATTTATTTATTTATTTAATACTTTATTGCACAAAAATACAAATTACATGTACAAAAGGTGGGCTTAATGCTAATAGCATTTTCTACCTGCCAACCTCAGAGGTAACAAAAAAGGTTGGCGTGCTAACTTTTAACAATATTAATGTTTATTAAAAAAAAAACAAAAGAAACACAAATAACAATAAACTCCGATTACAGTTAGAATAAATACATAAACCTACTTGATATAACAATAATAATACATAGAATATATATATGAGAAATATAACTAATATATATATATATATATAGATATAAAACAAAAAATACTATTACATACAACACACATAGGTACTACGTTTTCATATATTTTAACAGCCAGTGGAGGACTGCAAGAAATGACTATAGACTAGTCGTCTGAAAACCGGTTTACTAGGCGCCTTTTTAATATGAGTAGGGAGAGAGTTCCATAGACCGACAGCTACCACCTCAAAAGAGTTGCCACAGAAGGCGGTTGAGTGTTTCGGGGTAGCGAGAAGGAGAGAATCAGTGGATCTGAAGTTTTGGTCATGGGTGTCAGAGAGGTAGGAAAATTTGCATTTAAGATAATGGGGAGTAAAGGGGTCCCTAAGGATCGAAAAAAGAAGACATAAAACTCTTAACTTTCTCCTGTCACGAATTGAGAGCCATTTCAGTTTGGAGCGATACTCAGACACATGATCATACTTACGGAGACCGTAGATGAACCTAATGCACGTATTGAGCAGTCGATCCAATTTGTTAAGGAGGTCCTGATTAAGGTCTAGGTACGATATATCCGCATAGTCGATTATAGGTAAGAGCAAAGAGTTGACTAGGGATATTTTAGTATTTGTTGGGAGAAAGTTTTTAAAACGGATAATAGAATGGAGAGATGCAAAAAAATTTTTACCATTCGATCCGGACTGGTCCGCGATTCAGTCTGGCCTCGGCTTTCAGACGGGGTACCCGAGACGCTTGTCGCTCCAAACGAACACGTAATTCTTAGGTAGAATTTATATTTAGTTGATTTTTGTAAAGACCAGTAATGAGAAATAAACACAACAAGATAATGAAGGGACTGAATGATAAAAAACCGGCAAACATATGAACCACTGCGAGATAGGACGTGCAGCGGCGCGCGGAGAAGCGGGGGTGAAATTCGAGTTTGGGCTGAGGTATAGTCATTTCTTAATCATCATCATTATAACAGCCACAGCACGTCCACTGCTGAACATATGCCTCCCCCATAGATTTCCAGAGCGACCGATCTTGTGCAGCCTGCACCCAACGGCTCCCGCAACCTATATAAGATAGCATTTCCATCTAGTGGGGGTCGTCCTACGCGCTTTCCAGTGCGCGGTCTTCACTCGAGAACCTTTCTGCAAAAACGGCCGTCAATTCTTCGAGCTATGTGTCCTGCTCACTGCCACTTCAGCTTGCTAATCCTTTGTGCTATGTCGGTGACTTTGGTTCGTCTAGGAATCTCCTCATTTGTGATTGGATTGCGAAGAGAAACACCAAGCATAGCTCTATCCATAGCACGAGCCTTCTGTCCCAATCCAAGTCATAATCTATCTATATGTATACATTATACACAATTTTTATAGAAATCGGTTCAGCGGTTATGACTTGAATGTGTAATATATGAACTAATTCACATTCCCATTAATAATGAATGTCTTATTCAGCTACCATCTTTCGTGCATGATTGAAGCTGCCCTATCAACCTTTAATAGTAGAGTTTCTTGTGAAAGGGCACGTCTAACACCATACCTATTTGTTCCGTCAAGCAGCATTGCTGTGTTTCGTGTTGAAGGGTATGGTGGAAGGAAATTTCAGGCACATGAGGCTTTACACCTGTATGCCACAATTAAATGGACGCATAGTAGGTTAGGTTCCTAGCGATGGTTACCACTTAACATCAGGTGGGCCATAGGCTTATTCCATCTCTAGGTTGTATAACAAAAAATACAATTTTCCTATCCAAAAAACTGTAATATTGGAATGTAATTGAGCTTTATTTTAAGTTTTCAAATGCCAAGGCCTACTGTACTGTTTAAACTGGGTCACGTATATAGATTCGCTATCTAATTATCTATCCACTTGAAGAATTGTCAACATTTGTGATAAAATGTCTCGGTAAATCCATTTTGTAATGTTTATGCGACTCGAGTGCTATCGACATGGGCCCACACATAGATAAAGATAAAAGATAATTTAATGGCCAAAAAAATAACATAAAAATAAATGTGTGCTCGCACCTCTGTCTCTTGGCCCTACAAGTAATATACGAAACGTAACTCTCTCTCTTTATCTTCACTAACTTATATCTCCCTCTCAACTTCCGTTCACCTCGCCCGGTCACACTTTTCGTAACGCTCTCGTCACTCTTTCACCAGCTTACTCCCCAAGTCAAGCGTGCGTAAAGAAGTTTTACTTCAAAAAGAGTTTCTCGAATCGGGCGTCTTCGAGTAATCGGGAAACATACTTAATAAAAAAAGATCCCGACGAATTGAGAACCTCCTCCTTTTGTTTGAAGTTGGTTAACAAAACAGGTTGTATACTATTTTTTTGTAAATACATTCATATATATAGAAAAACAATCAGACCCGGAACAATGTGTGTCAGCTAGTGTTGTATAAAAACAAAAAAAATGGGGTGTGACTGTGTCATGAGCACGGTCGTGTGTTGTACGTGAATACGTGTACGTAACCAATCGATAATATTTTTTATACAAAATAAATAATACGCTATTTTACGTATGTTATTTTAATCATGTTTGAACACTTAAGAAGTCCTTTAGGTCATACTAAATGGAAAATCTCGAAACGCAGCAGAATGACCTCAAAATGGCGGCGCTTCCTCCACCGCGGGCGATGCGTCACATTCTTTGATCTTTTAGATATCCAGTGGTGTAGTAATTACATTTTGTATGGAGATGATAGATATGTAGCTGCAACACCAAACTGTATCCCCCGATTTTGTTATCATTCGTTTTTTGAATTGCCTTCCACTATAGAAGCAATTTTAAAGACGTATTCACGTCTTAAAGTTTACAGATCAGTTCTTTTCTTTTCCACAGGCCAAATTCAGCGATGGAGACTCCGCCCTTTTCGAGCTAAACGCGCCTCCGCCGTTAGACGACTACAAATTCTACATATGCGCGAAAAACGGTGATTCCGGCCATTATATCCACCAAGGGAAAGAGGCCTGGAAAATCCTGGCCACTCACAACAAGCTGTTACCGCTCTGGGCTTCCCTAGCACTGATAGTTATCCTACTAATGCTAGCTTCTTTATTCTCCGGTCTAAACTTAGGTCTCATGGCCTTGGACAGAACAGAGCTGAAGATTATAGCGAACACTGGAACAGAGAAGGAGAGAAGATACGCCAGAGCCATCATGCCTGTTCGCTCTCACGGGAACTATCTCCTGTGTACGATTTTACTGAGTAACGTGGCTGTGAATTCCACATTTACTGTGATTCTGGATGATCTGACGTCTGGATTGGTGGCTGTTATTGGGTCAACGTTGGCTATTGTGTTTATTGCTGAGATTACTCCGCAGGCTATCTGCGCGAGGCACGGCCTGTTTGTTGGGGCGAAGAGTATATGGATTATGAAGGTAAGAATACATTTGTAGGTTTTACTCTTATTTATATTGTTTAAGTATATATCTTGGACATATTCTATGGTTTGGTAAAAGCATCAGCAGAAGGAGATCTCTAAAAGGATCCAATTTGGATGGGCTGCATTCGGCAAGTTAGACGACATCCTTAACTCGCCTAAAACTCCACAGTGTCTGAAGACTCGCTTATTCGACCTATGTGTTCTGCTCACCATGACCTACGGTGCCGAGACTGTTCTTCCTGCCCTTTTCCCCCATCACGTGGGGTCGGCACAATATGCATTCCTCCTCCACGTCACTCTATCAGCCGTCATCTCTGCTGTCACTTCCTTCCTATCCATATCATTCTTCACACAGTCCATTCATCTCTTCTTCGGGCTTCCTCTACTTCTATATCCATCCACACTTATATCTAACACTCATTTACTCACATGATTTTCTTCCCTCCGCATGCGCATACCACGCTAGGCCTCTTACTCCTCAACTTTTCTATCACCGACGCTGCTTTTAAACTTCTTCTAATGTACACATTCCTTATCTTCATTATACGGGATTTATCACGTACCGTCTTATCGGTGTTAGAGGAAAACGGCTACGGATGGAGACAGAGCTGTTGAATTGCGGACACATCCACAAGATCACGCATAACAACGGTAAATAGAGCAGTAGCGTACTTACCTTTTGTGAAAGGAATAACGGATAAGATCGGAAACTTGTTACGCCATAAGTACAGCATCAAGACGATTTTCCGTCCTCAAACAAACAACAGTTGAGCAGCAACAATTGAGACAGTTGCTGCGTTCGCCGAAGGTGAGAGACCCTCTGGGCGTCCCCAGCGTATATATGATACCGTGTGACTGCCGCAAATGCTACATTGGTGAAACAAAACGAAACGTATCTACTAGGTTGACTGAACACATACGTGCAATGAAGAATGTCGACTCCAACAGTTCTGCAGTGGCGGAGCATTCCCTAGATTCTGATGCGACGCACTACATACGTTTCGACAAGGCCCGGGTCTTAGCGAGAGAGAAGTTCTTCGTTCCTCGCTTGCGAGGACTTATTTCTATCGCCTCTCGGATCTTGATCCGAGAGGCGATAGAAATAAGTCGTGTGCCGAACTTTAACAGAGATAAAGGATGGGTTCTACCGCCAGCCTGGAGGCCATGTCTTCATGATGCAAGAGACAGAAGAGTGAGTGAACCTGGTTGTGTTTGCCTGTACCAAGAACTACCGATGAGAGCAGCAGTGATGATAATGATGATGACACAGACGGTAAACACGCTGGGCCTTCGTTGACCCAATCCCCACCACCCCGCCCGTCCACTCGCGCGCAGTGCGAGGCGAGACGTTTTCGGAGCGGAACGCACTCACCCTGATAATGGTTCACGAATTGAACCGAAACATTGTCGGTCGAAACACCGATAAGACGGTACGTGATAAATCCCGTATTTATAACAATGATTGAAATCAATCACGAAAGTATTCTAAAACTCTTATCTTATACATTCTCGTGACCCCACACATCCATCTCAACATTCGCATTTCCGCCGCGTGCATTCTTCTTTCATCCGTCCCATTCATGACCCAACTTCCAGAACGTAATGTATATTACGACAGGTCTTATGGCCGTTTTGTAAATTTTCCCCTTAAGTAAGGTTTTTTGCAATTAATATTTTTATATTGAATTTCTAATGGTTCATAGATCGTGATGGGTATCTGCGCACCGCTCGCGTGGCCTACCAGCAAGCTACTAGATTACTTCCTAGGGGAAGAGATTGGTACACATTACAACAGGGAGCGGCTAAAGGAGTTGGTCAGGGTATGTATATAATATAGTTTTATCTTATCTTTACTTAGTATAAAATGAAGTCGCTTCCGCTGTCTGTTCGCTTAGATCTTTTAAACTACTCAACGGATTTTAATGCAGTTTTCAGCAATAGATAGAGTTATTCAAGAGGAAGGTTTATATGTATAATAGGTGGTACATACATAGTAACTGCGAAAGTAACACTTTGTTCTTCTTCTTCTTTCATGTGAATGGTAAGCTAAAGTATTTTAGTGTAGTACTTTGCCACTTTTATAGCGTTGGGCGTGGCTTTGTTGAGGTCATCCCTTGTGCAGGTGGTAGGACACAAGAGACAGGAGAGCAGATGGGACATGGACTGAACGGGTGCTCCGCAGTCGCATTCAGTCCGAGAGGAGTCTCTTATACCCCATTTACACAGGCTTTGTCTGTAGCGGCCAATTTGGGTCCGGAGTCTGTTCATTGACTTCCAGACTGGCCCAGGCAGATCATGACCTGGGGGGAGGTGTTCCTGCGGAGCAACAAAACCAGACGGTGGTGGGTGCGTCTCCTTCCAATCGTTGATTTTCAGTGCCGCCGGGTGGTCTTGTACGGCTAGGCTGGTGCGTATGAAGCTCTTGAACGGGCTGCTGGAATTTGGTGGCCAAAAAGGGGGTGTCGGTGGTCGGTGGCCTGAGTAGCCTTCTCTGTAGCACAAGCAATATCCCGCCTGACGGCAGGTGGTGATATGCCCGCCAGTGGGTATAGCATGTTTAAAGGTATCTGCTTCAGTCAACCAGTTATCGTGCGGCAGGTTTCACTCAACGCAACGTCGACATGCTTAGCACGGGCGGATCGGTGCCACACTGGACACGCCAATTCCCTTGCTGAAGAGCACAGTGCCATGCCGGACGTACGAAGAACATCGGGTGGAGCCCCCCCCCCCCCCCACAGTGTGTTTGTTACCTCTTCATAACTAAACAAGAATATAGATTATATCCTGGGTAAGGACATGGGCTACTTTTTACCCGAGTGCGCAAAAGGATGGTAATGTTTTTATTGAAATACCACGCATGCGAAGCCGACGGTGGGTCAGCTAGTATGGTATAACGTATAAAATATCTGGCCAATTGAAACTTCAAGAAAACATGCTGCCATTTGCAAGCCATAAAACACTACACTCACAATAAATAAATTATGAATTATCATTATGACCAAAAGATTATTTTTATAACTCAATATTAAACTTTTATATTATCATATTACTTAGCCATGTTTAATTTGTGAGAGATAAAAACAAATTAGGTAATGTGTTTATTCTAACATAATGCGACCGTGTTATCTCCGTCTGGTTTTATTAGTAGATTATTAAACGAGGGGATAAAGCAGTGTCTTGCGTCACGGGCGCTATATCTATTGAATACCGAACGTAACGAAGGGTTCTAGAGTTAACTCACGAGCGGAGCGAGGGAGTCACTAGATTCCTGAGTGCAGAGAGGGATATAAGCACGACCAAGATGCAGATGCAAGATCCACGAGGAAAATACTCTTATTTTTCACACTTTCAGCGAGACAATAAAAACCTAATCTTGGTGCATTCTGTGCAGAGGTTAGTTCGATTTACGAATAAGTTCTTACTGTGTGGGTCTCTTTGGTTATTTTTTAAAACAGATGAGGTTCCAAATTTAAATCACATTAAGCCCGCGCGAGTTTGAAATTGAGTACAACTGTACTCCCGGCTCAGCTGCAGGCTATTTAATCACCTGCTTTCGGTGAGGTTTACATAACATATAATTTGACATTGTCGAGCAGGTGGTGTGAAAATATATTTCTTAATTACTTCTTGAAAACTTCTTTAGGCGCGTTAGGCATTTTTTGAGATGGGAATAAAACCATCGCGACACTGCTACCGTTACCGACACCTCTGTATATAAGAAACTGTAGTGTAGTCTGCTTTTAAATTTCGAATACCCAAATTTTCACTTCTGTCGGTACTCCGGGAGTGCCACCTTTATATTGTTATTATTTAATTTACAGAGATCCCTTCACCAAAATGGTAAAGTACTGTTAATCTTCGGACCAGCTGACCGATCTTCATCATACATAGCTAAGAAATACCACTGTTAAACTAGCTTTCTGTTAAATAAAAACGAGAGTTCTTTAGATCACACGACTGACGTAAAACTTCTTTTTCAAAATATTAATTTATAAAATTGTTCAATTACAAAATTGTCCACACGTCTGTAGGTCGATCAGTCTATGTTCATTCTGGACAGACACAACTCGCACTCGCACATTAACGTTTCAAAATATACGAAAAGTAACTCTCTCTTTCTGTCTTCACTAACTTATATCTCCCTCTCAACTTTCGTTCGCACTTTTCGCATTCACTAGCTTAACCCCCAAGTCATGTGCGTAAAGAAGTTTTACATCAAAAACCGCGTAGCAATCGGTCGCATCAGTTTGGGAACTACGATGCCACAGACAGACTGGCGTCACACGTACTCGTATATCACCCCTCTGTTTGCGTTTAATTCGTGAGAGATAAGAACGGTTTTGGTAATGTGCTTATTTAACAGCAATATGAATTTGTTATCTATCTGGTTTTACAGAGAGATTTGATAGCTGGTCAAAGCACCATGGTGTATACCACCATGGTGTACACTCTCCGCATTTTTGTTGCATGCGAATGAACTTTCCGCCATTTTGAATTAAATTTTCGCGCTGCGCGGCACTTTTGTGTCTGGTGATTTTGTGCGACCGATCCACAGGTCCTATGAAGTTGGGATCATTGTGTTGCCACTGAATTTATCGTTATGCCAGTGTCAAACAAGCATAGACAGGTTTGACATTCATGAAACATGCAATGGAATAACGCGAGCGGTTGACGCGCGGTTTTCCGCCGCACGCGTCGCTAATAAGGGTTATTTTTCTCTGAGCGCGTTGGCGCATGTGGGGCGCCGTGACGCAAGCGGTAGTGTCGTCAAGCATCAAATCTGTCATTTTGAGTAATATGTTATGAATGTGGCAACACGGAAAATTGAATAAGACAAAATGAAAATTAAATCAGGATCAAATATGGCAAAACACTTTAAAAAACTGACCGTAAGATTGAGATTGGCATCAAATGTAGCTATATGTGTCTAGGAATGTAAAAAACTGACCGTAAGATTGAGATTGGCATTAAATGTG
Organism: Philereme vetulata; assembly: GCA_918857605.2. Lineage (NCBI taxonomy): Eukaryota > Metazoa > Arthropoda > Insecta > Lepidoptera > Geometridae > Philereme > Philereme vetulata. The sequence continues at coordinate 1,643,319 of OU975434.1, forward strand.
GCTATATGTGTATAGGATTGCCAGGTCTTAAAACCGAAAAGCCGAACAGACAAGCCAGTTTAGCTGGACATTTGGGTAAAAAAGCCGGACACATTTAATTTTTTAGTCTTAGTATAAACACGGAAACCTACATGACGACGGCAACGAGGCAGACCACGAACACATAATTCCACTCTGACTGGCAGGAGATTTCTGGAGGACGCATGGACTGGAAGGAAATGGGGGAGACCTTTTCCCAGCAGTGTGACAGTATAGAATATAAAAAAAATTATAAAACGATATTTTTTTAAAGTAAAACAAGGGTTTATTATCATTTACCATAAGATCTTCTTAAATTTTAATGAAACAACAATAAATAGTGCGGCGCGCACTCGCCCGCCGCACCCGCCGATGATCATCGCGCGCGGCATTTAGAAAACCAGACACCGTTTGTTTTGGCCGGACACGTAACTAAAAAGCCTGGCTTTGTCCGGATTTATCCGGACGCCTGCCAACCCAATCTGTGTCGAATGTCAAACTCAAAGGCTCAATCTGTCGTGCTCGGCCAATCATAAGCGTTAATTCCAGAATGACTTACAACAGATTTCAGTTGGACGTTTCAACGTTATTAGGGTTCCGTACCCAAAGAGTAAAACGGCACCCTATTACTAAGGCTCCGCTGTCTGTCTGTCTGTCCGTCTGTCACCAGGCTGTATCTCATGAACCGTGATAGTTAGACAGTTGAAATTTTCACAGATGATGTATTTCTGTTTCCGCTATAACAACAAATACTAAAAACAGAATAAAATAAATATTTAAGGGGGGCTCCCATACAACAAACGTGATTTTTTTTGCTCGTTTTAGCTCGATATTGATAACAGCACCAGGTAGACGCTTGAAATATTCACAGAATATTTAGTTATATATTCACTTTAAAAATAAATAATTAAATTAAAATAAAACAAATATTTAAGGGGGGCTCCCATACAACAAACGTGATTTATGCTCGTTTATACACGGTGTCCTTTAAATCGCTATTTTCCCAGAACAAACGTGTTCAGACCATGGTCTACAAAGGGTTTATAACCTCAAATTTAAAAAAATAATGAAATCGGTCTTTGAAAAACATAAAAAGTTGCGAACTTAAAACGTCTATTTTAACGTTACGCCCTACAACATGCCGCCGTATCGCCAAAAAAATAATAATAGTAAGTAAGCTACGACTAGTGTGCCAATGAAAATTATGTCACGGCTAGTTTTTGAACAAAGTTAGACTTATTTGAGAAGGTCTAGATTTTTTGTTTGATGCTATAAACTGTTAGTAAACCATGTTCTGAGCAACGTTTGTTCTGGGAAAACAGTGATTTAAGGGACACCGTGTATATATAATGGTACGGAGCCCTTCTTGCGCGAGTCCGACTTGCACTTGTGCGGATTTTTTTTTTATTTATTTTGTAACAACGTACTATTACACTGTAAATATAGATAAGATTCAATATTCATGTGATAGAAGTATTAATAATGTAAGCCACTGCGTTATCCACATATTGGTAAGACAGAGTCTAAAGTAGATGCAACTAGAGGGCCAGAAAGGAAAATATAACAGAAAATATAGTTCTATAGTGTAAGGTAGAGCACCAAGGTGGGATTCAAGATGAATATGTCAATAACAAAACCAAACAGCACGGAAAGAAAAATAAAAGTCGAGGCTGTGGAGATTGCATATGTCCAGGAGCTACTTACATATGCTACTTGGGCCAAATAGTCTCTTTCCAGGCGAGACAGGATAAAGAGATTACACGCCGCACGGAAAACGCCTGGAAAAACTATTGGTCAATGAAAGGAGATCTGCCACTATCTTTAAAACGGAAACTAATGGACATGTGCATTCTCCCCATTCTCCCATTCGACGACCTCCGTGGTGCAGTGGGCGAATAACCGGCTGAGACGCAGGAGGTAGCGGGTTCGATTCCCGCCGCGGAACAAATGTTTGCATGATCTACAGATATTTGTTCCGGGTCTGGCTGTTTCTCTATATAATATAAGTATGTATTTACAAAAAAAAAATGTACATAAGTATTCTATCAGTTATCTGGTTCCCATAGTACAAGCTCTGCTTAGTTTGGGGCTAGATAACAACAATGTTGAAATGTCCAGCATTATTTATTCTCACATACGGTGCATAAACTTGGTCCCTCACCAATATTCAAAAGTCCCGCCTCGGTGTTTGTCAATGAGCTATGGAGCGCAGCATCCTCGGAGTCAGACTCGCAGACCTGACCCAGAAACTCAACACTGCGCTCCAAAACACAGATAGCTGACGTGGCTTTGACATCCGCAAAATTAAAGTGGGACTGGGTAGGACACGTTTGCCGTATGCCAAAGGAACTTTGGGCGAAAGTCACTACAGAATGGGTTCCAAACGGGCGGCGGCCTCGTTGTAGACCCAGGCGGAGATGGAGGTATGAACTGGATGCATTCCAGAAAGAGTGGCCCCAATTAGCCAATAATCGGGATTCGTGGAAAGAGGGAAGGGAGGACTTTGCCCTGCAGTGGGACTCTACGGGCTGATAATAAAATAATAAATTCCAATAAAAAGGTAGTGCAATATCAACTTATAATATAGCGCCATTGTGATTATAAATCCAGGGTTGGCAACTAACCCCAATATTTTCTCCAGGTAACCGACCACGTCAACGACCTGGATAAAGAAGAGGTGAACATCATATCTGGTGCTCTCGACCTACGCAAAAAGACCGTCTCCAACATCATGACGAAGCTGAAGGACTGCTTCATGCTGCCGATAACGAGTATCCTGGACTTTGAGACCATGTCGGAGATTGTCAAGTCAGGTGAGAGGGAACTTTTTGACAAAAAAGATAGATAATACGATCTTCTTAGCGTGTCAAGAGTTCTATGTTTTAATTTAAGTACCTATACTATGTTGGACAGGTGTTTGGTCACGACAATAGCATTAGGTGAGGCGGTCATTAGGTCCTCTTTAAACAGGCTCCGCAACCAGGTTAGCCGCTGCAGACTTAATATGTGCAAATGGGGGTTCAGGGACCCTAACTTGACGCAGTGCGACTGCGGTGATTCAGCGCAGTCAATGCAGCACTTGCTAATGTGCCCTTTGTGTCCGAACACCTGCACGATGGAGGATCTAATAAACGCCTCATAGAAAAGACTAACAGAAAGATAATAAAATGATTTACAAAACTATAAATTACAGAAGAAACAGTTGAATATTCTAAAGACCGCTGAATATTCAAACGATCTATAGATATCTCAACTGATCTAGATCACTACCAGGCGCAAGTGTCCCCAAGACACTGGCTGCATTGCCCCGCTAAATTGCAATGCTTATGCGTTAAATTCTAAAATATAAATCGGATGACATGGTGCTGATATGATAATGGAGCCGGAAGGTGGCCATGGGAACTGTAATAAAACGACGCAACCCCATCGAGTTTGGGCTGGTTTGGTACACTGGTACACTGAGTTTGGTCTCGACAGGTACTCTAGTCTTAGATGATATCCAGGGTCTGATGATGGAGCCGGAAGGTAACCATGGGAACTCGTAATAAAACGACGCAACTAGTGTTTGGGCTCATTTGAATCTGCTTGCCGTTCTGAATATGATTTTATAAAAGCTTGTTTTGAAAAAGTAATTTTTCAACAAAATAATTTATTGACCTTGAATCAACTTGGTCAAATAGCAAATGTCGGCAAATGTATGTATGTTTGCCCGAGGATAACTTTCGAAGCGTTGATCCGATCATCGTGAAATTTAATACATAGGTAGGTAGTGATGGCACAATTTTGGTATGACTAAATGAGCTAAAAATGTGGGGGGGGTTGTTGAGATGGGTTAAAAAATATTTGGGTTCAAGAGGGGTAAAAAAAATGTAACTGAGGCTAACTGGTCAAGCGGGACGTCAAATGAAAGGTATTCATTAGTACATTTAGACTCCGATTTTATGTTTCGTAAACTCTAGTTTTTGAGTTATTAGTCAGAATAAAAACTGAACTTTGACAAAATTCACAGGGTACACCAGTGACCCCACAGTGCTGAAATTTGGTATGCGTGTAGCTTTAGTAACACAACTAAAGGTAGAAGTCTGAAATCCAAAATAACTGCAATTTGTACCCCAAAAACAAGGAACCAATTACATAAACTCCCGTTACCTGAAATTTGAATGAAACTGTAGGTCAAGTTAGTGGGTTCTGGCACTATTTTATTAGTCAGATTAAGGCCGGCTTGCACAACAATCCTTAAACGTATTTAGCGACTAAACATGTTTAAATTTTACGTATTTGTATGATATGACAACTCCTTAAATCATATTTAGCCACTAAATACGTTTAGGCATCGTTGCGCGAGTCACCCTAAGAATATTTTGTTTTTGTTTTGGGAGACTCGCGAGATTTCAGTTCGGGGCGAACCACTAGTTAATACAATATCTTCCCTCCAGGTTACTCCCGTATCCCAGTATACGAAGGTCACCGCGGCAACATAGTGACCGTCCTCTTCATCAAGGACCTCGCGTTCGTGGACCCCGACGACAACACGCCGCTCCGGACCCTCTGCCAATACTACCAGAACCAATGCAACTTCGTCTTCGAGGATATCACGCTGGACGTCATGCTAAAGCAGTTTAAAGAAGGTAAGAGAAGCGTAAACCTCCACAGAGTCTGAAGACCCGCTTGTTTAGCCAATGTGTTCTGCCCACCATGACCTACGGTGCCGAGACATGGACGCTCACGCAGGAGGCCGTGAGGTGCACAGAGAGCCATGGAGCGTACCATGCTCGGCATCAAACTCTTAGATCGAGTTCCAAACGTCGAGATCCGTAGAAGAATAAATGTTCATGACGTCTTGGGCGGGACACTTGGCTAGACGTGGTGATGACAGGAGCAGGGCAGCGACTGAATTAAGGATGAGGAATGGCTTTAGAAGGTTAGGACGTCCAGCAGCGAGATGGGTGAACGACATCGTTATGGTCAAAGCCGTCAATGGGTGAGACTAGCGTAAGATCGTGGCTGATGGCACAAACTTGGGGAGGCTTATACCTAGCAGTGGGTGAAGTCGGGCTGTGGATGGTGTTGAAGATGATAAAAGAGCTTGACCTTTTAAGAGCTATACTTGCTGTTTCTCTACGAGATCCAATCTAAAATGAGGAGATTCGTAGACGAACCAAAGTCACCACATAGCCCAAAGGATTACCAAGCTAAAGTGGCAATAGCCAGGGCACAGCTCGAAGAACTGACGGCCGTCGGGGCAGAAAGTTTCTCGAGCGGAGACCACGCAGAGGAATCGCAGCGTACCTTGGACCACCCCCCACTAGATGGAAAGACGACCTGATGAAGGTTGCTGGGAGCCGTCAGGTGGCGCACAAGATCCCTCGCTCTTGAAATCTAAGACCTTCCTCTATAAAAGTATAACAAAATGGGTATCTATCTAGTTTTGCATGGAGTGACAGAGATAGTTACATAAAAAAGGTAGTTATGGGCTGCGAGGCACGCTGGCACGATTTCGGTTGATGTCATCCGATTATCCGTGCCCAAGGTCAGATCTCAAAGATAATCATGTTATTGTGTTTCATTACTGAAATACCGATTAGCTTCCTCGTCATCATCATCCGCAGCACGACTTCACCCACTGCTGGGTATAGGCCTCCCCAAGTTTGTGGCATCCGCCACGATCCGAACCCATACTACGCGACTCTATTTAGAGTAGATGTCGACGCTTCGGTATTAGGCCCGTTCACTTCTAGTGTTTTAGCTATTCTGAGGCACCAACCTACATTTGGTTTTTATTGTCTCGCAGAGAGTGTGAAAAATAGAGTATTCTCCTCGTGGATAAAGCTGTTTGCATCTTGGGCGTGCTTATATCCCTCTCTGCACTCAGGATTCTAGTAACTCTAGAATCCATAGCGCCCGTGACGTAACACACTGCTTTATCCCCTCGTTTAATAATCGACTATTACCACCGTCTGGTACGCGTCATATTTGTTTAGTCTAGTTATTAATGGGCGGTAAAAATTGAGTGATCGCACACGTGCAAATCTATTTGCAGCTAGGATTTTAAGTGATTTTATTGCAATTTTATAGATATATTATTAAAATGCTTGATTTATAACCTGGCTTCACGCGGTGCCCAGATATTTAGTATCATTAATTTATCTGCGCATTTCCACGTCGTTATGAAGGAAAAAATATCATTCTGTAAAAATAATGTAATGGTTGCCTTACACCAGGGTTTCTCAACCTTTCTAAATTGACGGACCACTAGCATCATTTTAGTAGATCTGTCCCTTCTGTAGAAGGGGTCCCCCTTCTAATCTGTATAATAATTTTAAAATTTATTTTATCCAAATTTCATAATGAATTTAAAACTTTATTAAAAATATAGTGAAATAAAAAATATATTGAAAGAAAACAAGGCATTTTAAAAAACAGGATTTTTTATTTTTTATCACACTAATATTATAAATGTGAATGTTGGTTTATATGTTTATGACTCAATCACGTCGTAACGGCTTAACCGATTTTGATGAAATTTGGTGTGTTGATAGATTATGATCTGGATTAAAACATACGCTACTTCATATTGACATACAACGCGTGCGAAGTCGCTGGCGGAAGCTAGATACAAATAAAGTAAAGATGTACGGTACATCATTTACCGTGTGACGTGAAACGTGACGGTCTGGGAGAATGGTTACTGCTGCTTCATTTTGATTAGAACGTTCAATTGAGGAACTGTCTGAGGCAACGCAATTCGCATATCATCTTTCACACTTAATCGGTTACTATTTTGTTTACACAATATATTATTCATAACTGACATAGACCCCTGGCACTCATTCCACGGACCTCTTAGGGGTCCATGGACCCCAGATTAAGAAAACCTGGCCTACATATAATGCAATATGGTACGTGACGTCACATCGGCCAAAACGGGTAACTAAACTGGATCGTCTATCGATATTTGACGTTTCAAGAGTCAATGTTGTAATTTTGTTCTGAACTACATAACTAACTTTAACTTTCACATCATCATCAACCTATAACAGTCCACTGCGTAGGTCTCTCCCAGGGTGCGGCATTGAGCCCGATCCTCAGCTCTTCTCATCCAATCCTTGCCAGCCACAGCGCGGAAATCGTCACTCCATCTAGCCGGAGGGCGTCCACTTCGCTTGAGACGTGGTCTCCACTCCAGAACACGTTTACCCCAACGGTTATCGGTTCTGCAGCAGATATGACCCGCTGCCACATGTCACATCGTATTTGTACGACGCTAAACGAATCTCGGCAAAAATACAGTCGAAATTGAAGACCTGCCAAAATTCTGGAAGAGTTTATAATAACTGGTTGCATAACCCATTTCTTAGTAGTGATTCACGCCTAACCGCCTCGGTTTTGCGCTGATTTTATCATAATAAAATATGGCACTCAACAAGGGCGGATCCAGCTTTGGTGCCAGGGATGGGGGGGGGGGGGGGGGGGGGGGGGTCACACAGTCTAAGTCAAGTCACAAGAAGTTATAATTTAATTTTTATAATCATAGATACAAGTAAAAAGTAGGTATTTTATTAATGTACGCACATACTGTACTTAAAAAATACCTATATTTAAATAACAAAATCAATTTTCTAAATCAAAATATTATATTAAATTAATTAAATATTGAATGTACTTACATAAAATCTATATTGTGACAAAAAAATATATAAAAACATTATGTTTAACAATTTTAATTAGTGGTTCTGGACCCAGCCCAGGGAGGATCATGACCCCCATGACCTTCCCTCTGGATCCGCCCTTGGACCACTAGGTTGTTGGGAGCTGTTGGGTGCAGGCAGCACAAGCTCGGTCGATCTGGAAATCTTTTTTTTTTTTAACTGGATATAACTTCGTTTGACCACAATCTCACCGGATGGTAAGCGATGATGCGGTCTAAGACAGTGTTCCGCAAACTTTTTGTGTTCAAGGTACACCATAAATAAAAAATCAAATTTTAATCATATAATTATCGTTTATTCTTAAGTTTTAATCAATTAAGGAACTTACACTTAATTTTAAATCATAAGTTGTATTTAATGCGAAACATGAGCTTGTTTTATTGAGCAAAGGCGATCCAAATTAGGAGTAATCGTCGACTGGGCTGCATTTCCGTCCGCCATTATAATTTTATAAGAAATTGATTGTTCCCGCGGCACACCAATTAATGACCACGGTACACCAGTGTGCCGCGGCACACACTTTGCGGAACACTGGTCTAAGACGAAGCACGAAATAGAAGAAACCTTAAAGAGGCCCGGATTCTTTAGGAAAAACCGACGATGCGGTGTTCCATACTCTAGCTGTACGCATCAAGAACGTAGAACCAAAACGGTGTGTGCGAAAAATGTATGGAGGCCTATGTTCAGCAGGGGACGTTCTTTTCCGGATACGATAATGATGGTGACTAATTTCTTTATTTCCAGGACACAAGGGGCATATGGCATTCGTCCAGCGCATAGAGGAAGGCGACGGTGATCCAGTGTACGAAACCGTTGGACTGGTTACCTTGGAGGACGTCATCGAGGAGATGATACAAGCCGAGATTGTTGACGAGACCGATGTTATCAGTAAGTCAATTTTGGTCAAAACTTAATAAAATTTATCATCGATGATCTCTGTGGCTCAGTGGGCGAAGCCGGCTGTGACGCAGGAGGTAGCGGGTTCGATTCCCGCTGCGAAACAGACGTTTGCATGATCTACATATATTTATTCCGGGTCTGGATGTTTTTCTAAATTATAAGTATGTACTTACAAAAAAAATATTTAAGTATTCTACGAGTATCTGTTATCTGGTTCCCATAGTACAAGCTCTGCTTAGTTTGGGGCTAGATAGCGCTGTGTGAAATGTCCAGCAATATTTATATTAATTCCTTCAAATATTGACTTGAGACCACACACTGGAAAGCGTACATGTGTCAAATCTACCCATTGTTGTATGGTACAGCCAACGCCAAAAGTCGCTGACCATTTACAAACTTCCAAAAATCCTATACACTTAAAAGATTAAAACTTGGTGATCTGTTATGGCCCCAGCCACCTAGCTAGCCTAGAACGTCTAGTTTCCGAGATACGGCTGTTTGAAGTTTGATAGCTGTCATCAGATATGCAGAGCTTATTGATATTTACCATTTGTCTCAAGGCACCGGTAGCCTAAAGTCTAACTTTTTATTAGCTGCAGTAAAATGACGTTTTGTGGGTTGCCGGTTTTTGAAGAAAAATAAATAGGGATGTAGCTAAATGAGTGAATCATAAATGAATAATCAGTTTGGTTTTTTTTTTGAGATTTAATATTAAGTTGTAATGTATTTTTTTAACCTATTATTATTACTATACTAGAGGATTGATCTTTTTTAGTGGAAGTATAGGGAGGTACATTCAAAATGAAACAAAAACGTCATAATAATGTTATTTAATTAATTTTTGTGAACTGAATCACATCCCTATTGAGATTAGGCTGGCAACATTATTTTACGGAATGACATTTAGAAACGTCATTTTACTGCAGCTAATAAAAAGTTAGACTATAGAACGTCTAGTTTCCGAGAAACGGCTGTTTGAAGTTTGACAGCTGTCATCAGATATGCAGAGCTTATTGTTATTTACCATTTGTCTTAAGACACTGCTAGCCTAGAACGTCTAGTTTTCGAGATACGGCTGTTTGAAGTTTGACAGCTGTCATCAGATATGTAGAGCTTACTGATATCTACCATTTGTCTTAAGACACCATTAGCCTAGAACGTCTAGTTTCCGAGATAAGACTGTTTGAAGTTTGACAGCTGTCATCAGATATGCAGAGCTTAATGATATCTACCATTTGTCTCAAGACACCGCTAGCCTAGAACGTCTAGTTTCCGAGATACGGCTGTTTGAAGTTTGACAGCTGTCATCAGATATGCAGAGCTTATTGTTATCTACCATTTGTCCCAATACACAGCTAGCTTAGAACGTCTAGTTTCCGAGATACGGATGGTACATGCGCAATGCCTACACTAGATACTCACATAGTTCACATACCTACTGTCACCCCGAGGCTGTTACAGAATAAGTAATAGTCGGTTTTTCTCGAAATATACCTACTGTGTCACAGAATAGGTAATACTTGGTATGGAATGACCTACATACCACGTTTTTACCTACCGTGGCACAGATTAAGAAATCGATTATTTTATCCCGAACCCTCAGCTCGTAACACTACTTATCACATACTTTTCGAATAATATTTTTTTTAATTTTGTTTTGTTCAATTGACATCACACTTGTACTAACCATCTTACAAATTTAATTAAGGTTTTACTAACAAATGTGGATCTTTGATATCGGAAAATAAATGAATTGATTTGATTTGCAAACATCAAAGGAAAATTTGCTAATGTTAAAAAAGCGAATTTAAAATTTTGTGTGTATCTCCAGGTGACAATCGTACCAAGAAGCGCCTTCTCCGCCCCATGAACAAGTTCCACGACATGGCAGCATTCGCGAGCCACCACGAGCACCAGCGCGTCCACGTCTCCCCGCAGCTGGTCCTCGCCACCTTCCAGTTCCTGAGCACCAGTATGTATACCATTTTTATGTTTGCTAATGCTAAATTTGTGTTGTTATTATAATTACAGGTTTATATAGAGGAAGGATTTGTATGCTTGTAATGAATAAACTCAAAAACTTCTGGTCCTATTTCAAAAATTCTTTCACCATTAGAATGCTACATTATCCCTGAGTAACGTAGGCTATATTTATTACTAGAAAAAATTAGGGATCCCTACTAAAACTTCAATAATGTAACACAAGGTGTATAAAAATTTGCCATAAAATTTCTTTCATGATTCATTTGTATGCTTGCAATGAATAACCTCAAAAACTACTGGTCCTATTTCAAAAATTCTTTCGCCATTAGAATGCTACATTATCCCTGAGTAACGTAGGCTATATTTATTACTAGAAAAAATTAGGGATCCCTACTAAAATTTCAATAATGTAACCCAAGGTGTATAAAAATTTGCCATAAAATTTCTTTCATGATTCATTTGTGTGCTTGCAATGAATAACCTCAAAAACTACTGGTCCTATTTCAAAAATTCTTTCGCCATTAGAATGCTACATTATCCCTGAGTAACGTAGGCTATATTTATTACTAGAAAAAATTAGGGATCCCTACTAAAACTTCAATAATGTAACCCAAGGTATATAAAAATTTGCCATAAAATTTCTTTCATGATTCATTTGTATGCTTGCAATGAATAACCTCAAAAACTACTGGTCCTATTTCAAAAATTCTTTCGCCATTAGAATGCTACATTATCCCTGAGTAACGTAGGCTATATTTATTACTAGAAAAAATTAGGGATCCCTACTAAAACTTCAATAATGTAACCGAAGGTATATAAAAATTTGCCATAAAATTTCTTTCATGATTCATTTGTATGCTTGCAATGAATAACCTCAAAAACTACTTGTCCTATTTCAAAAATTCTTTCGCCATTAGAATGCTACATTATCCCTGAGTAACGTAGGCTATATTTATTACTAGAAAAAATTAGGGATCCCTACTAAAACTTCAATAATGTAACCCAAGGTGTATAAAAATTTGCCATAAAATTTCTTTCATGATTCATTTGTATGCTTGCAATGAATAACCTCAAAAACTACTGGTCCTATTTCAAAAATTCTTTCGCCATTAGAATGCTACATTATCCCTGAGTAACGTAGGCTATATTTATTACTAGAAAAAATTAGGGATCCCTACTAAAACTTCAATAATGTAACCCAAGGTGTATAAAAATTTGCCATAAAATTTCTTTCAGGATTCATTTGTATGCTTGCAATGAATAACCTCAAAAACTACTGGTCCTATTTCAAAAGTTCTTTCGCCATTAGAATGCTACATTATCCCTGAGTAACGTAGGCTATATTTATTACTAGAAAAAATTAGGGATCCCTACTAAAACTTCAATAATGTAACACAAGGTGTATAAAAATTTGCCATAAAATTTCTTTCATGATTCATCGCATGCGCTGCGAAAACTATCCCACAAATATTATAAACGCGAACACAAAACATACATACAATACATACATACAAATTTGTTACTCTTTCATGTCGGAACGGTTGAACTGATTTCGATGAAATTTGGTATATAGATAGATTATGACCGGAATTGAGGCATACTTTTAACCCAACTGCGCAGAAGGAGGGTAATGTTTTTTATTGCCAAACAACGCGTGCGAAGCCGCGGACGGGTCAGCTGGTATTATTATATTTTTCACAGCACCTGCTCGACAATGTCAAATTATATGTCATGTAAACCTCACCGAAAGCAGGTGATTAAATCCATACGGCTGAGCCGGGAGTCAAGTTGTACTGATTTGAGTTTGGAACCTCATCAGTATTAAAATTTGAACCAAAGAGACCCACACAATAAGAACTTATTCGTAAATCGAACTAACCTCTCTGTACAGAACGCAAAATTAGAAATTAAGTCTTATTAGGTCTTCATATGTTTTCCTATTTCTTATGTCTTCTTGGGTCTTTTTGTATCTTGTTGTGTTTTATTAGATCTTCTTAAGTCTTCTAATGTTTTTTTTAGGTCTTCTTATATCTTTTTGTGTCATTTTGTGCCTTCTTAAGGGCGCACTATACCTGGGGAGACGTTAAATCGCTTATTATGAAACAATGTTTTGTCTCACAAATTGTGTGATTTCAATCTGTAATTCATATATGTTATAGTTAAGGATACGTGCTAGAGCGCCTGTGTTGTGAAAACACGATTCCGTAAAATTTTCTCGATAGACAAAAAAATCCAAAGATGACTCCAAATTTATCTTTAAACCGTTCTTCTCTAGAATCCTACGTTACGCTCGGGATTCAGTATAAAAAAATACATTTATTTTAAGGAATTATGTAGCTCATGGAAGGGCACAACACAAAAGGTATGCTAAGGTTTATACTTTACTAGCCCATACTACTAGTCCCACTGGTGGGCAAAGGCCTCCCCCTCCTTCCACATATCATGGTTCAGAGCCATATCCCGCCAGTTTCTTCAGACGTCCAAGTCATAGCTCCAGCGCATTTTAGGCCTTCCTCGGCGTCGCTTTCCGTCTTTAGGAGTCCATATGCTTGTCTTCTTGGCCCACCTATCGGGTTGCATACGGGAGACATGACCCGCCCAGTCCCATTTCAAGGTTTATACTAAACAGGGATTTTGAGAGCATGCCTGTGACAGCAATGTCTGGTGTACGAACAGTCTACTCTGCCGGCTATCATTGCCAAGACGGTGTTGGCGCTGGCCCGCAGCCTGCGCACCAGGGACGCGGCTCGTTTGCGCTGTATAACGCGCATGACACAAGACACAGCTTTATCCCCTCGTTTTATAATCTATTTATTTTTGTTCCCCAGGTGTGTCCGCGTTCAAGCCCGACATGATCTCCGAGACGGTGCTGCGTCGACTCCTCAAGCAGGACGTGATCCAGCACATCAAGCTAAAGGGAGACGAAGCCAAGGATGACCCCAAGAGATACGTTTTCACTGAGGGGAGAGCGGTGAGTGACTGACATTTGTAATATATTTTTTCAACACACTCGCTCGTAAAGTGAGCCTTATTACATGGTTCTTAGGGCCATAAACCGAACTATAATACACGCGTGCATAATAATATTACATACTAGTGCGTAATAGAATTATCCCTACAAAGTTAAGTTAGTACCTAACTACAAATTATATGCGAGTAAACAGCGAATTTTTAATTTAGCCTGGTAATACAGTTTTTTTGTATCAACAAAGAGGTTTTATGCCGCTGAAAATCCATTTACATTTTGGAATAAATAAATGTATCCCTAATTAAGACGAAAAAACAATCATAATTATCAAATTATTTATAATTCACAATAATATAATATAAAATATTTGCATTTTATCATTAAAATTATAATTTTGAAGTAGGCTGTATGGCTATATGTAATCAATCAATAACATTTGGCGCGTGCAAAAAAAAAACTTGCGCGCTATTTCCCATTTTTTTGTTTGTATCACATTTGTTGCAGTGTGGTAAATAATTGTAAAAATGTCAAAAGTTTTAGTACAGAAAACAGAAGTTTTTTCCTCGCAAGTGTGTTGAAAAAGTGCATATGAAACTCGCGAGCAACTTGCTCATTATACACGAGGTTGTGGGTTGCAGCCCGAGCCGTAGGCGAGGGCGTAAATCAGCCGAGTGTCACTTGTATCATAATATGTGACATACCAATGTTGTGCATTGTAATGAAATGGTGAATAAACGAATACTGAAGACTCGGTGGAAGTTTTCCATGGTGGACTTATCTCCTGCAAGATTGCCTTGTTTTATGTACATGTATGTGTTCCAGGTTGATTACTTCGTGTTGATCCTGGAAGGTCGCGTGGAGGTGACGGTGGGGCGTGAGAACCTGGTGTTCGAGGCGGGACCCTTCACGTACTTCGGCGTGCAGGCTCTCACGCAAAACGTGGGCGTCGGTGAGTTGACGTCACAATGTATACAGGGTGCAGGTAACGGTGGGCCGCGAGAACCTCCTGTTTTTGAGGGTTCCGTACCAAAAGTGTAAAACGGGACCCTATTACTGAGACTTTGATAGTTAGACAGTTGAAATTTTCATAGATGATGTATTTCTGTTGCCGCTATAACAAAAAATACTAAAAACAGAATAAAATAAATATTTCAGGGGGGCTCCCATACAACATACGTGGTTTTTTTGCTCGTTTTAGCTCGGCATTGATAACGACAACAGGTAGACGCTTGAAATATTCACAGAATATTTAGTAATATATTCACTTTAAAACTAAATAATTAAATTAAAATAAAACAAATATTTAAGGGGGGCTCCCATACAACAGATATGATTTTTTTGTCGTTTTTATAGATAATGATAACCCTTCGTGCGCGAGTCCGACTCGCACTTGGCCGGTTTTTATGATATTCATTAAAACATGTTTTTTGTGTTCAGCGGAAGCTCCATCGCCCACAACGCTGGGCTCGCTGCAGAACCTGAACATGGACTCGATGCTGGGGCACACCTTCGTGCCGGACTACTCGGTGAAGGCCATCGTAGAGCTCTACTACGTCGCTATCAAACGGTAAGAACTAACACCATTCTGGCACAGCATCCGGCACGGTTCCGCTTACCATAAGGTGGACCCAGGGTTGCCAACCATACGGCAAAAGAGTAACTAACAGCTTTATAAACAGCCTAATATAGTATATCGGATTATTTAGAAGCTTGGGATTGAAATTGCTCCAACTCGTTCAAAATGTCACAATTTATAGATACTTCTTAGTTAACGTTCTAAGAGACCCGATTTGACGTTATATACGGAGTCCTTTAAATCACTGTTTTCCCAGAACAAACGTTGTTCAGACCATGCTCTACAAACAGTTTATAACATCAAATTAAAAAACAAAACAAAATCGGTCTTTGAAAAACATAAAAAGTTGCGAACTTAAAACGTCTATTTTAACATTACGCCCTACAACATAGCACGCTGACCGGCAGCTAGCTTCTAGGTACCTATCTAACTAAGGAGTAGGTAATACGCTACGCTGCGTATCCATCAACTGTATGTCACGGTTAGTATTTGAATAAAGTTAGACATATTTGAGAAGGTCTAGATTTTTGTTTTTTTTATTCTCTTGTTTGATGCTATAAACAGTTATTAGACCATGGTGTGATCAACGTTTGTTCTGGGAAAACAGTGATTTAAAGGACACCGTGTACAGAGAATAGAGAATGGGGTTAGAGTAGATTCTAGAGACATTTTGTTTAATTGTACTAAGAGTTTGTTATCGTTTAGTTTAATTTAAGTTAAATTAATATCGAACTAGCTTGGTTATATATACATAATTTGTATCGTTTTTCATTCCAGAAAATATTGTTTATATAAGTAGATTCGATTAAAGAATTCTTATTGCACTTGATAAAATAATCTTCAAGCCGCTATGGTGGCTTACCGTTTATGCGGTGAAAATTTGGAATGCCCTGCCCCATGATTTTCGCGCTAGTCCGTCGTTTAACATTTTCAAACGGAAAGTTAAAGAGCACTATCTTTCTCTGTAATTTTATTTTATTGTAGGTATATATTTATTATTGTATATATTTGTCGATTTATTTATTTATTATATTCATTCATTTTATTACTTTCTTTTGGTATATTTTGTTATATTTGTTTAAGATATATGTACATATGATTCTTGTACACGCACCTACCTTTAAAATCATCTCTCTCTCTCTAGCCTCAAAGCTTTGCTGGAAAAAAAACTCTTCATAGGGTTAAGCTCGCCTTTGTACATGTCCTCTATTTCTGTACTAAATGTATTTTCTTGTGTACAATAAAGAATAAAGAATGATGAAAACCCCTCATTGTGGGTGAATCAACATATAAATAAATAATCAATTCTTATGTTTAGAACATTAAAAAAAATCCCTTTTCTGTTTTTATAAATGTAAAGTTTAGATTATTTGTAATAATTGATTTTGTTTGGCTCCCAAGTGGTTAAAACGATCGCAACATTACGGCGTTGAACTCGATGATACAACATTTGAATAGCGTCGGATATCATAATAATATTAGCCATTATATTATGGTTGATTTTTCGACTTCTTGTTTAGATAGATAGATAGATAGATCATCATCATCATATCAGCCGTAGGACGTCCAAGCTGGACAAAGGCCTCCCTCATTGATCTCCAGAAACTGCGGTTGGAAGCCGACCTGCGGTTCTTACCAAGTCGTCTGCCCATCTTGTAGGTGGACGTCCTACGCTGCGCTTGCCGTTCCGTGGCCTCTACTCGAGAACCTTCCGGCCCCATCGACCATCTGTTGTGCGCGCTATATGGCCTGCCCATTACCACTTCAACGTGCTAATCCGTCGGGCTATGTCGGTGACTTGAGTTCTGCTACGTATCTCCTCATTTCTGATTCGATCCCGTAGAGAAACCCCGAGCATAGCCCTCTCCATAGCTCGTTGAGCGACTCTGAGCTTATTCTTAAGGCCAATAGTGAAGGACCACGTCCCGGTTCCATATGTCATCACTGGTAACACACACTGATTGAAGACTTTCGTCTTAAGGCACTGAGGTATGTTGGACGAAAAGACGTTGCGAAGTTTCCCAAACGCTGCCCATCCGAGTTGGATTCGACGATTGACCTCTTTCTCGAAGTTGGACCTACCTAATTGGACTGTTTGTCCTAGGTATACATACGCGTCGACAACTTCAAGAGCCGAGTTCTCAACTGTAACTGGGGCAGGCGCGACATGGACTTTCGACATAATTTAGATAGATATCAAAAATAATAATTTATAAAACAATAAAACTACTTGCCTGCCCAACCAATTGTACCTACCTACCTAAGACGGCGAGTATATATGCTAAGATGCTATATGTATATTTGTCATTTTAAAGTTTAGACGTTAATTCAAAGTTATCGCGGCGAGAAAAATGACAGACGTCAAATCGGGCTTGTTATAACGTCGCAGAGCCTGAAGACTAGTCTTCAACCAGTGTGTGTTGCCAGTGATGACCTATGGCACTGAAACGTGGTCCTTTACTCATGGCCTCATTACCAAGCTCAAGGTCGCTCAACGAGCTATGGAGAGGGCTATGCTCGGGGTTTCTTTGCGTGGCAAAATCCGCAATGAGGAAATCCGCAGAAGAACTGAACCGACGTAGCTCTCAAAATTAGCAAGTTGAAGTGGCAATGGGCGGGCCACATCGCTCGTAGAACCGATAACCGTTGGGAAAGAAAGTTTCTCGAGTGGAGACCACGGACTGGAAGACGCAGCGTAGGCCGGCCCCCCACAAGGTGGACCGACGATCTAGTAAGAATCGCGGGGAGCGGTTGGGCTCAAACGGCTGCCAACCGCTCGTTGTGGCGATCTAAGGGGGCGGCCTATGTTCAGCACTGGACGGCTTCCGGCTGATGATGATGATGATAATGTCGCAAGTGAAATATTATAAATTCGAAAGTAACTCTTGTCTGTCTGTTTGTTACGTTTTACCGAGTAAACGGCTGGACCTATTTCCATGAAGTTTGGTACACAGATAGATTATGACCGGTATAGGTACTTTTTACCGGACTGCGCAGACAAACCACGCGCGCGAAGCCGCAGGCGGCAGCTGGTCCTGAATCTGTGTTAACTGTTTTTTTTTTTTTGTTTATTTGTAGATCCATGTACTTAGCAGCTAAACGAGCGACCCTGATGGAGAAGGGAGCCCTGAACAAGGGGGGCACCAATGAGCAGATCGAACCAGAAGTCGATAAGGTACGGAATTTATATGATGAAATTAAAAAACATATTTGTAGCAAAAAAAATTAAAAAGACATAAGAAAGAACTTACACACAATGGGTTTACTTAAAACTATACTTGTGCTGAAATAATGCTTGCTTGATCGGATTTGTTTGACCCCGACCCCCCCCCCCCCCCCCCCCCACACACATTTTTAGTTCATTTAGTCACACCAAAATTGTGCCATCACTATCCTACCTATGTATTAAATTTCACGATGATCGGATCAACGCTTCGAAAGTTATTCTTCTCGGACAAACATACATACATACAACGCCGATTTGCCAAAGTTGATTTAGAGATCTCGCTTCGCTCGATCAATAAATAAATATTGCTGGACATTTCACACAACGCTATCTAGCCCCAAACGACAACAAACAAAACTAGTACTATGAGAACCTGATAACTGATAGAATACCTGCTTATATACATTTGTTTTGCAAAAGAAAACGAAGTCGCTGAAGCTTGCAAATGTATATTTTTGTCATGTCAACCAATAATATACGACAACACGGACGTAGCCGGGGGGAGTGAGGGGGGGGGGGGCTGTTATATTGAATAAATATATTGATATACGGAGAAGCGAGGAGTATAAATTATTACCGAAAACCAACCTTTTTTTTTATTTCTATGTTTTTTTTCTTCATATATTGTTTTATTTTCTTGAACCCCCATACTAAAACCTGCCTACGCCTTTGGACGAACGCAATATAATAACTAGTGGTTCGCCCCGAACTGAGATCTCGCGAGTCTCCGATTAAAACAGAAAAATATTATTTCTAATCTTTGACTATCAAAATAGTTCCACGAAAAATAACCACCTTACTTGACCTACAGTTTCATTCAAATTACAGGTAACGGCAGTTCATGTTCTGTGGTTTTTTTTGGGGTATAAATTGCAGTTATTCTGGATTTCAGATTTTTGCCAATATTTGTATCACTTAAGCTACACGCATACCAAATTTCAGCACTATGGGGTCACTGGTGTACCCTGTGAATTTTGTCAAAGTTTAGTTTTTATCATAGTTTATAACTCAAAAATTATAAAGAAATTACAAAAAATAAAAACGGAGACTAAATGTACTAATGAATACCTTTCATTTGACGTCACACTTGACCTGATAGCCTCATTTTCATTTTTTTATCCATCTTAAACCCCAATATCTCAACAATCCCCCAACATTTTTAGCTCATTTAGTCACACCAAAATTGTGCCATCACTACCTACCTATGTATTAAATTTCACGATGATCGGATCAACGCTTCGAAAGTTATCCTCGGACAAATATACATACATACAACAACCATTTGCCCATGTTGATTTAAGAGATCTCGCTTCGCAAAAATACATATCATTTTATTTTTGAAACTATCTGTCATTGAAACCACGATTCACAGTTTGTGACAAAGATGAACTACCATTTTATTCATAGACCACTTAGATGTAATTTTATTGTTGTCTATAGATAGACGACGTTTATGACATGATTTTGTAACCATATATAAAAATAACACCTACACTTAACAAAATCAAAAAACAAACATAACTAGGTCACCGGAAGAATGCCAAGCTTTTTCATAAAATGATAATGTTTGACAGACCCTAGACTTTTAGTCAAAATATCTGCTGGCATTTCAGCGGTTTCTAAATAACATATTTTGATACAATCGTTTGCTATAGCTTCTCTAACAAAATGATATCTTACATTGTTTGGATCTTCGACGGAAAATAGGATTCGAGGCTAATTTTTGAGCACTTTGACTTTCATTATACAAAGCAATAGGATCTGATTTTCCAAGAATTTCAAACAATAAATTCTTTAAATAAATTGCCTCTTTACTGGCTTCAGACATTGAAATATATTCAGCTTCAGTGCTGGATAAAGCTACATTTCGTTGTTTTTTTACATTCAAAATAAATAACAGTATTTGGCAATTTGAAACAGGAACCAGAATATAAGTTTCTATCAGTTATATCAGAACTAGGGAATGCAATCCCGACTCGAGATTGCAAATTCGAGATCCCGCGGGATTTGAAATATCAATCCCGCGGGATCCCGGAATTTTCGGGATCCCGTCTAGTTTAAAAAAAATGTTAAATTCGGATGACTGAAAAAGCTAATAACTGCTTGTTTGTGATAGTGAGGTTAACTAAAATAACATATTACTCGAAAGAAAATATAAATCTTTATTCTTTAATCTTACCAACTAAATAATTATCGTCACCTGTCGCTAATATTCGGAAATAGTCGGAATAGTTCCTGCCGCTCGCGGCCGTCAGTCAGCGCGCCGCTTGCGCCCCGAGTGGACGTGTGTAGCGTCGCTGACCACTGCCGCCCATTCCCGTCAATCTCAAACGGGATCTGATCATATGATGCGTCGGGATTGATCCCGAAAAATTACACGAGATCGGGATCCCGCGGGATCGGGATTGCATTCCCTAATCAGAACCCCAAACTGCATGCAATATCTGGCCTCGTAAGGACTGCCAAGTACATCAGCCCACCAATAAGTTGTTGATATGGATATTCAGTACAAACATATTGTGATTTTTCTAACCTTAAAGATGCCTCCATAGGAGTTTCTGCTGCTTCACATTGTGTCATATTAAATCTTTTTAATAAACTATCCACATATTTTTCCTGATCTACAGTATTTGTATTTTTATTCATTTTTACTCTTAGACCTACATCACTGTTTCACTTGATCTAAATTTTTAATTTTAAATTTACAGCTCAATTCTTCAACTAATTGATCAATAGCTTTTGAACTATTAGAGAAGATAAAAAAATCATCTACAAACAAAGCTACTGTAGTTCTCACATTATCTTTAAACTTTGTAAACAAACAGGGTTCATACTTAGATTTATTATAACTTAATTAATTTAAATAATCATTGACTCTTTGATACCAAGCTCTGGATGATTGCTTGAGGCCATAAATAGCCTTCTTTAACTTTAACACCTTATTATCACAATCATTACATTCAAAAGTAACAGGTATTTATATACATATATACAGTTTCATTTAAGAACCCATTTAAAAAGGCTGTGGTTATATCAAGATGATTAAGATCTAAACTTAACTTTGCTGCTAGAGCAAATAATAATCTTAATGTAGAATACCTAAGCACTGGGGAAAAAGTTTCATGAAAGTCCACACCAGCTTTCTGTAAAAAACCTTTCGCCACTAATCTTGCCCGATACCGCACATTGTTACAACTGTCATATTTCTTTTTAAAAGCCCACTTATACTGAACTACTGTACTGTCTCGAGGATGATCAACGATTTCCCAGGCATCATTTTCATCAAATGATTCCAATTCTTCTTTCATGCTAGCTCTCCAAAACATGTTCTCTGGTCCATTTAAAGCTTCATCAAGTGTGATTTCTCGATAATTGCTGTCTTCACATTCTGTAATACATAAATTGTTGTGTCCGTATCTATCAGGTTGTTTTCTATGTCGTTTTGTTCGAGTTCGCAAAAACTATCACTTGATGTACTCATTGAAGAAGCTTCTGAATCTAAGACATATGTCTCATCATCTTTTTCTATAAATTCTTTGGAATCTGAGCTTCTAGAATTTTCTAACTGACATTCCTCCGCTGAAGACTTGCATTCTACTGGTATCCGTACCATATTTCGATCATCTGAAGTCTCCATGATGACTATATCTCTACTAGTTGTCACAGTATTGGTAATAGGATCATATACCCTATATCCTTTCACATTTTCTGCATAGCCGACTAAAATCAACTTTCTGGCCTTTTTGTCCCATTTCAAACGTTTTTCTTTGGGAACATGTACCATAACTGTACCTACTTCCAAATATACGCAAATGGCTTAAGTTTGTTTTCTGGCCTGTCCAAATTTCATATGGAGTTTTGTTATTTAGTCACATTGCAACTGATCTATTTCTTAAATATACTGAAGTATTGATGGCCTCTGCCCAGAACTTCTTGTCTAAACTTGCATCGAAAATTAAACATCTGGCCTTTTCTAATACTGACCTGTTCATCCTTTGGCATGGACCATTTTGTTCGGGCATTAGTTCTTTGATGAACTATTCCTTGCTCTTTTAAGTAATTATCAAATTCTTGACCACAGAATTCACCACCATTATCTGTTTTTAGTATTTTAATTTTCTTTTCCTTCTGTTTTTCTAAAGTGTGTTGTAACTCTTGAAAATATAGTATTTTTCAAACTTTCGCGATCACTGTACATAATTATTGATTAAAACGGGTATTTATCGCGTATGTACCTTTTTTATTTGTTACCTGTTTTCTTGAAAATATTTAAATGCTTCACTCTTTGTCTTCATAAAATACACAAATGCCATCTTGCTGTAGTCATCCACAAACAAAACATAGTATTCAGATCCTCCAATCGATAGATTCTCCATAGGTCCTCCCACATCTGCATGAATCACTTCTAGTACATCCTCTGTCCTGGATGAACTTTGCTGAAATGGTAATCTGGCTTGCTTGCCTTCACAGCAGATAGTACATGTGGATTTGTCTATGTTTGCTAATTCTGTGTATGAAATTCCTTCTACAGCTCCATTTTTCATTTTATTTAAACTTGTACTGTTAATATGTCCCAAGCGTCGGTTGCCATGTCTCACTCGATGCTATTGCAGTTGCTGCTAATATCTGTTCTGTTTCTAATGTATGTAACCTATACACACCATCAACTAATTCTGCTTGTCCAACGAGTTCTTGCTGTTGATTGTAAATAAAGCAAAAATTTTCTTGAAAAATGACATTGTTGCCATTCTTGATCAACTGACTCACAGAAAGCAAGTTGGTAGTTAAATCTGGTATACACAACACGTCTCTAACTGTTATATCATATTCCTTATCGTTCACCACTGTAACGATATTCACATTACCAGAACACAGCACTGGAACCTTTGGCTGGTTTGCAATAATAATTTATTTCGTTTCATGTTGTTGTGACGAGTTTATGAGGTTATTTTTACTTGCTGCCATGTGTTTATTTGCACCGCTATCAATATACCAACTTTTCTTATTGAATTTACCACTCAGGAAAATAGCACTGAAAGCGTTTGATTGCTTTCTGTTTCAGATTCAGACTGCGGACATTGATTTTTATAATGCCCGATCTTTTTACATCTATAGCATTTTATAACCCTATTTCCGGATTTTGACACTGTTGACATTTCTGATTGTCCGCTCTTGGGGTTGCCATTTTTGAATCGGTTCTTTCCTTTCGCTATAAATGCACTGTCGGAACCGGAAGTAGTACCAACCTCTGCACACATGTCCATCAACTTTTGGTTTTGATTACATCTGCACTCCCGACTGCTCGATCGCCATAATCATAAGTGCATACTTTTCGGGCAAACCTGCTAACATCAATGCTCCAATCCATTCATCATTTATCTGGAACCCTGTTCCTTGAAGTCGCTGACCCGTTTCTACAATCTGAGTCACATATTGTGTCGTAGACTCACAGTTTTCAAGTCGAATGTTGATAAGATTTCTTAGCAGACTGATCTTCCTTGTATAGCCGGAATCATCAAACATTTTCTTGAGTGTAGTCCATAACTCGTATGCTGAAACTGCCTGTTTTATATGAACATATATTGATGGATCGATGGTCAATATCAGTTTCGCTTCTGCTTTAGCATCCTCTGCTTTTTCAGTCGCTGTAGCAGTTTCCGATAGATTTTTTTCAATATTGGACGCCATGCCTTCCAACACCAACACATTTTTCGCCGCAAAACACCAATCGTCATAGTTTTCACGCCCTTTCAATTTTGAAACACTGGCTATATAGTTTGTCGACATTATTATTGCTAAACACACTGTACCACTCGTTATTTTACAATTTAGCCCATAACCTGTCAGTAAAACCACGATTCACAGTTTGTGACAAAGATGAACTACCATTTTATTCATAGACCACTTAGATGTAATTTTATTGTTGTCTATAGATAGACGACGTTTATGACATGATTTTGTTACCATATATAAAAATAACACTATCATGGTTATGAACGCTATTTGTACTAAAAACGGGATATTTACCATGATTTGCGAGTTCAGAACCCCGGGGTATTGCGAAGCAGTTGCATGCGCCATGATCACGGCACGACCGGAATCGAGTTATGATCGAGGATAAAACCGTTGGTAGTAATACAACCATCCACTCGCAGACTTCAGCTTATCCGTGACTAGCTGACCAATACGCTGCTTCGCACGCGTTGTTTTTCAATAAAAACATTACCCTCCTTCTGCGCAGTTGGGTAAAAAGTAGCCTATGTCACCCGGGGATAGTGTAGCTTCTCAACAGTGAAAGATTTTTTTTAAATCGGTCCAGTAGTTTCGGTGCCTATTCAATACAAACAAACAAATCTTTCCTCTTTATAATATTACTAGCTGACCAATCCGCAGCTTCGAACGCGTAGTTTTTCAATAAAAACATTACCCTCCTTCTGCGCAGTTGGGTAAAAAGTAGCCTATGTTACTCAGGGATACATTCTAATGGTGAAAGAATTTTTTAAATCGGTTCAGTAGTTTCGGAGCCTATTCAATACAAACAAACAAATCTTTCCTCTTTATAATATAAGTATAGATCATGGCGCATGCAATCGCGTCGAAATATCCCGATACTCAAAAACTCGCAGATCATAGTCAATATCCCGTTTTTAGTACAAATAACATTTTATTTGTGACAACACTAGTAAAAAAAACCTCCGTGGCGCAGTGGTCGAGTAGCCGGCTGAGACGCAGGAGGTAGCAGGTTCGATTCCCGCCGCGGAACAAATGTTTGCATCATCTACAGATATTAGTTCCTGGTCTAGTTGTTTCTCTATATATTATAAGTATGTATTTACAAAAAAAGTTTTTAAGTATTCTATCAGTTATCTGCTCAGTATTCAGTACAAGCTCTGCTTAGTTTGGGGCTAGATAGCGCTGTGTGAAATGTTCAGCATTATCTATTTATATTATGATTTATTTAATAAAACATTTTATTGTTCTTTCAGTTGCTTCGCGAAGGTGAAACCAGAATGGATGATATCAGGGAGCTGGATTTGCCTAAACAGGTGACTAACTAAATTCCTAGAATTTTTTAAACTTTCGCGAACACTACATAAGTTAGTACTGATTTAAACGTCTTTTTTTAAACGGTAATGAATAAAAAAAATTATCGCGTACGTACCATTTTTAGGGTTCCGTACCTCAAAAGGTAAAAAAAGGAACCCTTATAGGATCACTCTCTTGTCCGTCCTTCTGTCCGTGTGTCACCACCGATTTTCTCAGGAACGGGTGGATCTAACAAGTTGAAATTTACACCAGATACTGATGTCTATAGTCTCCCTATTAGGTGAATAAAAATCAAGGTCATGAGTCGACACGATAATAAGAAATGGTCAAATTTAGATATTCGCCAAAACTTGTAAGTACCAAAAATTATCTTAATTTTCAACTTTTTTTATTTTTCAAAATTTTCCCTTGACCTGTGCTGTAAGACCTTGCTTTTAACCAAAATTGAGAATTCTAGGTCAACCGGAAGTACCCTATAAGTTTTGGGTCGAAAACCTATATAGTAGTTCCCGTTGACCTAGAATCACGAAATTTGGCAAAAAGTCTTACAGCACAAATAAAGGAAAAATTACAAAAAATATAAAAAGTTAAAAATAAAAGGGTGTCCCCATACATACATAGTTGACGTCAATTAAGATAGTCCTCTGAGTTATATGGGCGCTCATACAATTTAGAGGACTAGCTTAATCGGCATTCGGCACCAACCTCAAATAAGATAAATAAAATTGTGCATTGAAAAAAATAAATATTTAGGTGGGGCTCCTCCCATACAACAGACATGATTTTTTTGCCGTTTTTATAGATAATGGAACGGAACCCTTCGTGCGCGAGTCTGACTCGCACATGGATGATTTTTATAATTAAAAATAGTGATAGCATTTTATTTTTATAGAGTTATACGATACTTACGGATATTTTAAAATGCATTTAAAAAACTTTTAAACCGGACGGGACTTGAATCCGCAACATTCCTCTTAATACACATACAACGACGATTTGCCCAAGTTGATTTAGAGATCACGATGACGGGTGGGGCTGATGGCTAGTAACTAAAATTGTTTTTTTTTTCAAATTTGTTACATGGAATTTTTTTTTAATGTTCAATCTACCTTAATTTCATGTCCTAAAATATCACTGAAACAGCCTGTAGAGAATAGGTAAACAAATCATATTCATTCATCGTGTAAGTAGGTACCTGTTAAACTGACTAAGCGGCATCGGCGCAAAGGCGCCGCCGATTTATGGTAAAGCCAAAATCTTGTATTCATTAAAATCACAAGGATCACTTTGAAACGTCAATTTTACTGGCTGTTCCTTCGCGACCAAGCCAGGGAAGAAAGGCAAGAAACAAGGCTGGTTGTTTTTTAATGATCCTTTTAGAATACATAATACAGGTAATAAATTACGTCTAAATTGTAACATTTTGAACGAGTTGGAGCAATCTCAATTAAGTTAAAAATTGTTTATTGAAAAAGTATCGATTACTGGATATATATTCAAGCTACCGGTATTAAACCCACCTCTAAAATCAGTTAATACGATTCTGCATATGTGTTTTAAATTAATGTCGTGAATGCGGTGACAGACTGTGTACAAAATTTCATCTAAATGGTACACACGGCTACACATCAGGCTATACATTTCCAGTATAAGCTGACCTCTCATTCTACTAAAAGCCTACACAATGCGAGGTCAGCTTATAATGGAAATGTATAGCTTGAGATGTAGCCGTGTGTACCATTTAGATGAAATTTTGTACACAGTCTGTCACCGCATTCACGACATTAATTCTACTAAAAACCTCTCATTCTACTAAAAGCCTACACAATGCGAGGTCAGCTTATAATGGAAATGTATAGCTTGAGATGTAGCCGTATGTACCATTTAGATGAAATTTTGTACACAGTCTGTCACCGCATTCACGACATTAATTCTACTAAAAACCTCTCATTCTACTAAAAGCCTACACAATGCGAGGTCAGCTTATAATGGAAATGTATAGCTTGAGATGTAGCCGTATGTACCATTTAGATGAAATTTTGTACACAGTCTGTCACCGCATTCACGACATTAATTCTACTAAAAACCTCTCATTCTACTAAAAGCCTACACAATGCGAGGTCAGCTTATACTGGAAATGTATAGCTTGAGATGTAGCCGTATGTACCATTTAGATGTAACTTTGTACACAGTCTGTCACCGCATTCACGACATTAATTCTACTAAAAACCTATCATTCTACTAAAAGCCTACACAATGCGAGGTCAGCTTATACTGGAAATGTATAGCTTGAGATGTAGCCGTATGTACCATTTAGATGAAATTTTGTACACAGTCTGTCACCGCATTCACGACATTAATTCTACTAAAAACCTCTCATTCTACTAAAAGCCTACACAATGCGAGGTCAGCTTATACTGGAAATGTATAGCTTGAGATGTAGCCGTATGTACCATTTAGATGAAATTTTGTACACAGTCTGTCACCGCATTCACGACATTAATTCTACTAAAAACCTCTCATTCTACTAAAAGCCTACACAATGCGAGGTCAGCTTATACTGGATGTGTATAGCTTGATGTGTAGCCGTGTGTACCAGCCATTTAGTCTTTATTTGTATTTAACAGTGTATGTCCTTTTCACGCTGCTAGTCCTTGGAAGTACCGAAAACTCGGTATTAAAGAATGGTTTGTATCACTACCTATATTGCTTACCTATAATGTCGTTTTAAATGACGACTCCTTCTAGTTGAGTAAAAAGTAGCCTATGTCTAGGGAATGTAATCCCGATCTCGTGTAATCTTCGAGATCAATCCCGACGCATCATATGACGAGATCCCGTTCGAGATTGACGGGATTGGGCAGTGGTCAGCGACGCTACACACGTCCACTCGGGGCGCAAGCGGCGCGCTGACTGACGGCCGCGAGCGGCAGGAACGCCAAACAGCGTTAGAAAACTATTCCGACTATTTCCGAATATTAGCGACAGGTGACGATAATTATTTAGTTGGTAAGATTAAAGAATAAAAGATTTTTATTTTCTTTCGAGTAATATGTTATTTTAGTTAACCTCACTATCACAAACAAGCAGTTATTAGCTTTTTCAGTCATCCGAATTTAACATTTTTTTTTAAACTAGACGGGATCCCGAAAATTCCGGAATCCCGCGGTATTGATATTTCTAATCCCGCGGGATCTCGAATTCGGGATTGCATTCCCTACCTATGTCTCAATCCGGGTTAAAATCTTTATACCAAATTTTACCTAAATCGGTCCAGCCGCTTAGTCGTCAAAACGTAACATACAGGGAAGAGTTATTTGCGAATCTATCTAGACACGCGGTAGCGTGTCAAGCTAACAGCTGGCGAGCACCGTGTGTAATGTTACACGAACCGTTTGGAATTACTTTTGACCACCTCATAAGTTTTGCCTTACTTTTTGCCTACGTCAACCAAGACTGCGCTTGCACAATCGCTTTTACATCCCGTACTAGACTATGCCGATGCTTGTTATCTGGACCTCACTGAGGAACAGCTTAACAAGCTCGAGCGTTTACAAAATTTTTGTATTAGATTTATATTTGGCCTCCGTAAATATGATCATGTGTCTCCCTTCCGTTCAAAGCTTAAATGGCTTCCGATTCGTCTTCGTCGGAATGCGCATATCCTTTCTCTTCTCTATTCTATTCTTTTCAATCCCTTCTCTCCTCACTATCTGAAAGATAGATTTGAATTTCTCCATTCTTCAAATAACTATACTCTTAGGTCATCAGAAAACTTGATACTCAGAACTCCTTCGCACAGCACTTCCTTTTACAGCGCTTCTTTTACTGTCCAGGCTGTTCAGCTGTGGAATGCTCTGCCCGAAGAAGTAAGACGGTCATCGTCCTTACACGTCTTCAAATTGAAGGTGAAACATCATTACCTGACGATGTCATCTTCCTAGCGTTATTTATTTACTATTTATGTACTTATTTTATCTGTTAGTATAGTTTGCTATATGTATATACCTATATATTAGTCTATTTTATAAGTATATTAAGTATTAGGATTAAAACTTCATATTATTATTATATCTTAGAATATATTATGTGTAAATGTAATGTATCCGCTAAAGTACACCGCACTCCGTAATTTTTAAAAATTTCGCTCCATCCAAAGGTTGCCTGGAAGAGATCGCTTTTAGCGATAAGGCCGCCCATTGTATTGCCTTATTTATTTTAACCCAGTACTTATTTTTTTTTATTATTTCTGTTTGTGTGGTAATTCAATAAAGAGTTATCTATCTATCTATCTATCTATAAGTTCTTCTTCTTAGCGTATCAAGGAGTTCTGCATTTACATTTATACAATGTGGAACAGCGGTTTGGCCACAACAATATAGTCGTATTTTTAATTAGATTTAGTCAACTGACGTTTAGATAGATAGATAGATAGATAGAAAACGCTTTATTGTATACGACACTTAAATTAACAAATCATAATTAAAACACTTAAAACTAGACACGCGATAGTACAATTGGCGGTCTTATCGCTAAAAGCGATCTCTTCCAGACAACCTTTGGATGGACTGGATTTTACGAGAACGTTAAAGGACGGTAGCTTTATAACATAAGCTTTTTATTTAATTGTAGGTATACTTACATAAGCAAAACAGAATAAATAGATACCAGGGTAGGTAATATTAATAAAAATATTATACATAAACATTCTATGATATTAAATATACTAGCAATAAATACAATTATAAAACAGCTGTAATATAAACAGTAACAACGACATATATGATAACAAAATAAGATTACTCAGCTCTCTGATGCAGATAAATAGTGCTTAAACAATAGCGTTTTAAAGATAGGAAGGGATTTGGCAGATCTAATAGAAGAAGAAAGAAGAGTTCTATAAACGGATAGCTTGTACAGTAAAGGAGTTGTCATAAAAGTTAGAACAGTGGATAGGAATTTTAAGTTTCAAGGACTTAGAAGAGCGCAACGGACGAGGATTAGATAGATGGAGATGTTCAAAGCCTTCTCTAAGATAAGAAGGACTAGAAGGATAGAACAAAATACTGTACAAAAGGGTGAGGATATGAGTATTCCTGCGTTTACTGTGTTGTCAGTTTTTGATGAAATAAAAATAGTGTTGTGACAAAGTGAATGATTGAAAAAACTCCTGAGTGAATGAAATTGCCTCGATTGTCTAGTGAATAGTTAGTGTGCCGAACTGCCGATATCGGGTACGGGATTCGAATTTTAGTCGTGCTTTCTACATACCAACGAGTTTTCGACGACTATGTTCCTATAGTATCTACCTATACTGAATACCGAGTGTTTTAAACATTAAGGAAAACATTGCGAGTAAACTTGTAAGACTGTCCTATTTTCAATACATGTTGTTGAAACTATAGATGTATATAAGATTATTTATCATCTATTCAACAGGACTGACCCATGAAATAAACAATGATGTGTTGCTCTGTAAACAAAGATTTTTATTTTATTGAAAAATCTCTAAAATACTAAACTACGTACAGTATTACACAATACCAAAACACCTATCTGTAAACTAAGAAACGACATTGAAGCTTATTATTCATTATTAGGTAATCCATAACACTTTTAGTTCGGTATTAAATCATATTACAATTTTTATCAAAAGACAAATCACTGTTTGACATTGCAAACTGTCATATTATTTTTTAACACGCCTAACCTGCTTTAAGGATATTCTATACTCACAACCAACCTTCTTTACCGACAGCGCGACACAATTCAAATTCTAAGGAATAGGTACGATTTCTTCACAAGTATAAAATATAACAATTATAGGTAGGTAATTAAAATAAAAAAAACATCGCTTATTACATAATTTACTATTACTGCATCACTATTACTTTAAATATGGCAACATTATTTTACAAAGTGACATTAGCTACTGTCAGTTGGCTTCGTCTAATTAAAAATACGACTGTAGCTTTAGGTCAGGCGGTTATTAGGTCCTCCATCGTGCAGGTGTGCGGACACAAAGGGCACATTGTAAAATTTATAACAGAGACTTAATTAACTATAAGAGGAGCCCATCACAATCCGCATCCACTTCTGTTGAATGGGACAGTCCGCGCGAGCTGCGATGTTCTGCAGGATGGTGTTGCTGCATCCTGAAGATGTTATTGAACTCGCTGCGCTCTATCAATAATATACATATAGAAAAATACCCAAACCCGGAAAAAATATCTGTATTCCATGCAAACAGTCCCGCAGTGGGATTCGAAACCGTTACCCCCTGCATTTTTGAAGTGAAAACTTCTTTAGGCGCGTTGGGCATTTTTTGAGATGGGAAAAAACCATTGAACTCGCGACACTGTTACCGACACCTCTGTATATATGTATCTCGTAATTGTTCAAGTTTTCACTTCTGTCAGCACTCCCGGAGAGCCACTTAAGCACACACGTAATAAATCGTCAAAAACATCACACATAATTAATGGACGCCTCTTACTGTGCGTAGTTCGACACGCGCTTGACCATTTTTTGTTTAATTCCAGATCCTACCTGCCTCTGCAAGCCCCTACACTAACTCCAGCTTCAAGGAACGTAACTCTACAAGACCCGAAGAAGAGAAATTACTTAAAAAATGACAGTAGTTTTTAACTGGCAACTTATTTTCATTGACAATTCTTAGTAGATTTATTTAATTTTGCAAAGTAGAGTCTCGGTAATCCGGCACCCTCCGCCCCCGCCTCCCTCACCCCCTCCCTGCTCTCGTGCCGCGCTTGCGCACATATTTTATTTACATATATTAAATGAATGTTTCTATACAATCCAATAATCCGAACATTCCAATAAGTTTTAATAGTGCCGGATTAGAGAGACTCTACTGTAATCAGATTTAACTGAAAAACCCGACTGCTGAATCAAATCAAAGAAAATTGGCGAAAGTCTTAGAAGGTGAGGCCTAGACCAATTTACATAAACACTTAACCTTGACACGATATTATTAAAATGAGTAAATTCGTAAAGTTCTCTAAATATGTTTTACGACTTCAATTAAGATGTGAGTTAACGTACTTATGTTATTTTAATTTCTGACATTTAAAACCATTTTTTAAGACTTAAGTTGTAAAGTCTCAAATAGTGTTTTAGTACTTCAATTATGATGTAAGCAACGTGCATAAATTTTATTTTATTTTATGACATAAAATCATTTTTTAAGATTTAAGTTGTAAAATCTCAGAAAGTGTTTTTAGACTTCAATTAAGATGTAAGCACGCGTGCATAAACGTTATTTATTTTCTGACATATAAAATCATTTATAAGACTTAAGTTGTAAAGTCTCAGAAAGTGTTTTAGTACTTCAATTAAGATGATTCAATCAACGTGAATAAATTTTATTTTATTTTATGACATTAAAATCATTTTTAAGACTTAAGTTGTAAAATCTCAGAAAGTGTTTTTAGACTTCAATTAAGACGTAAGCAAGCGTGCATAAACGTTATTTATTTTCTGACATATAAAATCATTTATAAGACTTAAGTTGTAAAGTCTCAGAAAGTGTTTTAGTACTTCAATTAAGTTGTAAGCAACGTGCATAAATTTTATTTTATTTTATGACATTAAAATCATTTTTATGACTTAAGTTGTAAAGTCTCAGAAGGTGTTTTTAGACTTCAATTAAGACGTAAGCAAGAGTGCATAAATGTTTTTTTTTATTTCTGACATTTAAAATCATTTTTAAGACTTAATTGGTAAAGTCTCAGACAGTGTTTTACAACTTCAATTAAGACGTAAGTAAGCGTGCATAAATGTTATTTATTTTCTGATATTTTAAACATTTCCAAGACGAAAATTATATACTTAGAGTAAGTCTCAGATTATGTTTTGAGACTTTACGGACTTGCGGAGACTACAATCTTCGGGTCTCTGGGCTCAGCACTTTGGGGCCTTCCTGGCTTGTGGCAAGTGGCTCTTCGGAGCTTTTCGTTGGCCTATTTTACGGTGCAGTTAAAGCGGCCACGTCTTGGCGTGACGCTGGTTTTGGTTTTTATTATATTCCTTTGTGATCTTCGCCGGTGACGTCGCCAATGTTCGGTGAAGTTGCCAATGTTCGGTGAAGTCGCCAATGTTCGGTGAAGTCGCCAATGTTCGGTGAAGTCGTTGAAGGAGAAGTCGGGGGTCTAGGAGATCTCGGGGTAGTGGACGCCACGGTCCTTGGTGTTCTGGTGGCTGGTCCAAACTTGCCAATTTTCTATAATTATTGACAGAGACATCTATCGCCGCATGTGAGAACTTTTTTGTCATCCTTCAAGCTAAAATAACTCCTTTAGTATTTTATTTATATAGATAGTATCCAAACATCTTAAACCTCTTTTTATAAAGTGCAGTCGGGCAATTTTTTTTTTTTGCAAAATGCTTCTTTTTAGTAATAAAGAAAATAGTATTTGATATTTTGCATTTGTGAAAAGAAATATACAGGGTGAATTTGTAATACGTAGATAAATTTTAATGATCATCTAAATTCACCTTGTAGGTAGGTCCGGTGTCCTTAGGTAACCCTACCTCACAGAGTAACAAGTTTAGTAGGGTTCTCTACGCCGCCCAGTCTATACGCGTTACTAGTAAACTCGCATTATTTTTGAAAAAAAACTAAAAATGAAATTTAATGAGGGCTATTCCAAAGATATGTTTTAATATTGTAATTCAATAAAAGATTTTATGTACTGGTTACCTAATTCGTTGTTTGTATTTGATTTTAAAAAGATAACAATACAAGTGTTATTTAAATAATTAAGTTTCTTATATTTTTTGTTTTATATATAAATATTGTCAAACGCAAATTTCAGTAAGAAAATAATAATACTAAAAAAATAGTTAGGTGATTACGGAATTTTTTTTCCACAAATCCCCTGCACTCGACATTCGTTGTGGCATATATTGACTTAATTAGTCCCGATACCTGTTTGTTTGAGCACTTTATTGTTAATTTTGTTACAGTTGTTGTATATTACGTAATTTAGTGTTCTATAATGTACCTACAGTGGAAAATAAATGAAATGAAGGACACGCTAAGGGGATTTGTGGACAAAAGTCCCGAAATCCCCTGCGCAGGGGATTATCTTAGGAGATTTGTGGATAATACTCCCAAAATCCCCTGCGCAGGAGATTGTCTCAGGGGATTTGTGGAATAAGCCTTCAGATATAAGCTACAACTAAAGTAAACATGAGATTAAAAATGCCGACCCCTTCTTTTTGCGTCGGAGGCTAAAAACTGACAATGCTATAGCTAAGAATCACCCCAGTTAAAGTAGCTGTCTATTATAAAAGCCGCATCCGGATCGGTCCATCCGTTTGTGAACTAGGATGCCACAGACAGACAGGCGTCAAAGTTATAACCCTCTGTTTATGCGCCGGGGGATACAAACAATGATAGTGCTAGTTTATTAGTAAAGCGAGTTTAGTTAAAATGTTAAATTATTTAAATATGATTTGTACTTATTTTGCGTTTTAACTTACGTTTTATTGTATAATTTTAATATCATCACAGTTGAATATTTAATATTGTATTTGATATTATGTTGTTAGATATACATATGTAATTCATGTTTACGCATTTATTTCAGTACATCTTAGTATATTATGAAAACTATCCTGGCCGGTCTTATCGCTAAAAGGCGATCTCTTCCAGGCAACCAAAAGTTATAGATGGGCAGTTTATACTACGTGTTTTGTTATGTATGACATTAAATGAAAACACAAGTAGGGCTAATTGCTAGTATTGTTGCGAAATAATTTTAATATATGTTACCAATTATACTACGGCCGTTCAGAGAATGCGTTCCTGACACGTCGCGATTGAACTGACGACGTAACTTTGTAATGGCGTTGCAGTTACGATAAAAATATTATTGCTGGTTGTTCACCGTTTTAACAATTGATGAGCATTAAAACAACATCATTATATCAATAATCAATTAATGTTATAATTTTGTGCCAAACTGAGTGTCAAATAACTTGGTAAACAATATTTTTCTAAATCTAAACTGACGCTATTACAAGGTTATGTCAGCGCTTTATATG
The DNA here is from genome assembly GCA_918857605.2 of Philereme vetulata. NCBI lineage: Eukaryota > Metazoa > Arthropoda > Insecta > Lepidoptera > Geometridae > Philereme > Philereme vetulata. Next base: position 1,678,817 of record OU975434.1, read on the forward strand.
ACTAACTGATAGGTGTCAGGAACGCATTCTCTGAACGGCCGAAGTATACCAAATTAAATTTTAAACTTTCACAACGTTAATATCTAAAACTAAAATGTATAAAATAGGTAAACAAATCATATTCATTCATCATGTAAGTAGGTACCTGTTAAACTGACTAAGCGGCATCGGCGCAAAGGCGCCGCCGATTTACGCTAAAAATTGTTTATTGGAAATATATCGACTACTGGATAAATATTCAAGCTACCGGTATTAAACCCACCTCTAAAATCAGTTAATACGATTCCGGATGTGTGTTTCAAATTAATGTCGTACGTAACAACACAGGTTGTAGATGGGCAGTTAAATGTTATAATATCATAGATATATAACTAATTTTGTTAGAATTTTACAAGTTTATTGGACAAATTAGTGTTAGATGCATACCTAGTTCATTCTAAGCTTATATGTTGCCCATAATTTTTAATTATCACTAGTTATCACGCCCGGCTTCGCTCGGATTTATAAATAAAATATGGCTGAATAGTTTAGAGTTCATACAAAAATTTCATAGAAAAAGCACTATTAGTTTTTACAGATTTTTTAAATATCCCAAGCAACTTTTCATAATTTTCTTTCATACAAACCTTGTTCTGAAAATTAAGAATACTATATATTCACTATTGGCCTTATGAATAAGCTCAGAGTCGCTCAACGAGCTATGGAGAGGGCTATGCTCGGGGTTTCTCTACGGGATCGAATCAGAAATGAGGAGATACGTAGGAGAACTCAAGTCACCGACATAGCCCGACGGATTAGCACGTTGAAGTGGCAATGGGCAGGCCATATATCGCGCAGAACAGATGGCCGATGGGGCCGAAAGGTTCTCGAGTGGAGGCCACGGACCGGCAAGCGCAGCGTAGGACGTCCACCCACAAGATGGGCAGACGACTTGGTAAGAACCGCAGGTCGGCGTTGGATGCAGGCCGCTTCCAACCGCAGTTCCTGGAGATCAATGAGGGAGGCCTTTGTCCAGCAGTGGACGTCCTACGGCTGATATGATGATGATGATGAAAACAAAAAATAATCATCCAAATCGGTCCAGCCGTTGTCAAGTGATGATCATTCATACGCCAATTGATTTTGTCACTATAAATATAAGTACGTTTCATGTATTCTACATCAATGTAACATACATGAAACAGTTGAGCTGTTACAGACCGTATACATTAACTCGCCAAGTGCGTGTCAAGCTACACATGATGTAGGGTTCCGTAGCTCTTTTATCTTGTAGTTTTTAAGGGTTCCGTACTCTAAAAGGTAAAAAAAAGGAACCCCAAAAAGATCACTCTCTTGTCCGTCTGTCTGTCCGTGTGTCACCACCGATTTTCTCGGGAACGGGTGGATCTAGCCAGTTAAAATTTATACCAGATACTCAGGTCTATAGTCCCTATTAGGTGTATAAAAATCAAGGTCCTGAGTCGACACGATAAAAAGAAATGGGCAAATTTAGATTTTTGCGAAAACTTCATTTGTATTTATTTTTCGGAATTTCCCCTTTACTTGTGCTAACCTTGCTTTTAATCAAAATTGACAATTCTAGGTCAAAAAAGTACCCTATAGGTTTTGGGTTGAAAACCTATATGGTAGTTCCCGTTGACAGCACTAATAAATTAAAAATTCCAAAAAATAAAAAAAAGTTGAAAATTAAAGGGTGTCCCCCATACAATACATACATAGATGATGCCAATTAATAAAGGTATATAAATACAATTGTGCTATTTAATAAAATAAATAGTTAAATGGGGCTCCCATACAACAGACATGATTTTTTTTGCCGTTTTTAATACATAATGGTACGGAACCCTTCGTGCGCGACTCCAGTCTCGCATTTGGCCGGCTGTTTCAATGTCAGATGCACTAATCGATAGTATAAAAGGTGCTGCGGAACCCTAAATTTACATTTATTTTAAATCAGCTATTCCTCCCCAACGTTAAATACTATGCAAAAAGTTGACATGGATCAAACGTGTTGGACTTACCTCTGGCTAACCCTTGTGAGATATCTTCACTGTGTTACTAGTATTCGAGGATATCCATCATTCGTGAGTTTAATTATTTTTCTAGGTCCTTGAAATATACTATTTTAAATTATTAATTTGTTAAAATATATTTTATAAACAATATTAAATATTGCAATTTTTCTGTTAAATAATATAATATTTTTAAGATATACCTATGTATATATTAGTTTTTTTTTTATATTTATAATTGCAAAACTAAATCATAGTAACAAAGGTACAATACGGTCTTATTGCTAAAAGTTTCTTCCAGACTCCCTGGGGTACCTCAAAAAAAATTAAACAGTGTTTAGTGTGTGTTTAAAAAATCCTGTACTAAATATATAATATATTGGTAAGGAATTTTTTAAACACGCGTTGAACAATTTTTTTGTGGTAACAAGGAAGTTGCTTAGATAGCATCATTTCACTAATGTACGGTGTTATTACTAAAGGCCATCTCTTTGAGTCAACTTTATTACCGTTAAAATAGAAAACATTATTGTACATCAAATAAAAACATACAATGTCTTATTTAAAGTATTATATTGTTCACTCTCTCCTCCCTACCTCCGTGAACGCTTCGAATTCCTTGTCCCTCGCAGTGTGACATTCCGGTCCTCTAAGTCCCTTCTCCTCAAAACACCTCAACACACTTCAAGCCGCTATGGTGGCTCCTTTACCGTTTATGCGGTGAAAATTTGGAATGCCCTGCCCCATGAAGTTCGCGCTAGTCCGTCGTTTAACATTTTCAAACGGAAAGTTAAAGAGCACTATCTTTCTCTGTAATTTTATTTTATTGTAGGTATATATTTATTATTGTATATATTTGTCGATTTATTTATTTATTATATTCATTCATTTTATTACTTTCTTTTGGTATATTTTGTTATATTTGTTTAAGATATATGTACATATGATTCTTGTACACGCACCTACCTTTAAAATCATCTCTCTCTCTAGCCTCAAAGGTTTGCTGGAAGAAAACTCTTTATAGGGTTAAGCTCGCCTTTGTACATGTCCTCTATTTCTGTACTTTATTATGTATTTTCTTGTGTACAATAAAGAATAAAGAATGTCAACAATAAAATACTGGATATAATCGCGAAGTGCGGCGGTCTTAGCGCTAGGAGCGATATCTTCTAGATAACTTTAGATAGTTTTACATAAGGGTTCTTTAGATTATGTGACGCCGCGATATTTTAATATCTATTTTACAAAAAATATTAGAATCGTTTTTTTATAAATATTGTAGAGCCATTGTTGTGCCTTCAATATAACTGATAAGGTGCTATAGTAATATATCCTAGCCATAATATTATCATTGTCATCAAAACATGTTTAAAAAATAAGCTAACGTTTAAAAAACCATTCACTAAGCACTCACCCTTGACACAACATTTAGAAACATTTTTTGAGACTTAAATAGTAGTACGTCTCAGAAAATGTTTTACCGCAAAGTAAAATACTACAGTAATTTCACGTTTCGTTCTACGATATGACGTTTTTTAGTAGCTAAATAAACCTACACTATGATAGTTTTCACAGCACCTGCTCGACAGTATCAAATTATATGTCATGTAAACCACACCGAAAGCAAGTGAATATATCCATACGGCTGAGCCGGGAGTAAAGTTGTACTGATTTGAATTTGGAACCTCATCTGTATTAAAATTTGAACCAAAGAGACCCACACAATAAGAACTTATTCGTAAATCGAACTAACCTCTGCAAAGAATGCACCAACCTAGATTTGGTTTTAATTGTCTCGCAGAACGTGTGAAAAGTAAAAGTGGATAAAGCTGTCTGCATCTTTGGCGTGCTTATATACCTCTCTGCACTCAGGGTTCTAGTAACTCCCTCGCTTCTCTCGTGAGTTAACTCTGGAATCCTTCGTTACGTTCGGGTTTCAATATAGCGCCCGTGACTCAAGACGCAGCATTATCCCCTCGTTTAATAATCTACTATCATTTTATAACTGGAAAAAATACATAGTTCCATTTACGTATTAATATAAGAAAATAATAAAGTTCCATAGCCCCAGCAACAATTTGTTTCCTTTGATACTCACATATGTATAAAACTTGAATTTGTCGAGATTTTATAACCGGGAATTGGTTTTTAAGAACAATATAGGGTGTTTGTTAACATACGCACACAAATTAAAGGGGTTATTTTGATTAGCATAATAAATAAATTTGTGAAATGTTTGGCCATGAAAATGTGAAATTTATTTTCGTATGTAATAAACAAACACTTTATTAAACTTACGTTGTGATATTGCATAATGCTTGCCATCTAACCACAGACACTGTATTGGTGACGTCTCGAGATATTTCTTGTTGTCCCTTTCTAGCCCAAAACCCGCAGCCGTTTCCGAAAGAGATGAGAGGCCTTTATTTTTGGATGTCGACAGACGCAGCATTATCCCCTCGTTTAATAATCTACTATCATTTTATAACTGGAAAAAAATACATAGTTCCATTTACGTATTAATATAAGAAAATAATAAAGTTCCATAGCCCCAGCAACAATTTGTTTCCTTTGATACTCACATATGTATAAAACTTGAATTTGTCGAGATTTTATAACCGGGAATTGGTTTTTAAGAACAATATAGGGTGTTTGTTAACATACGCACACAAATTAAAGGGGTTATTTTGATGAGCATAATAAATAAATTTGTGAAATGTTTGGCCATGAAAATGTGAAATTTATTTTGGTATGTAATAAACAAACACTTTATTAAACTTACGTTGTGATATTGCATAATGCTTGCCATCTAACCACAGACACTGTATTGGTGACGTCTCGAGATATTTCTTGTTGTCCCTTTCTAGCCCAAAACCCGCAGCCGTTTCCGAAAGAGATGAGAGGCCTTTATTTTTGGATGTCGACTGCAAGAGTAGGCAGTAAGTTTTATATCGAATTAATCACCTAAACTTAATCGATTTTCTTTAAAGTTTGATCATATAACTAGTAGTTTTTTTTCGAGTGGTCTTTTTTATGTTGTGAGAAACCGTCACTTATATCGTCAGTATGTTACCAAACACCGTGTATACAAGTAGTCGATTGTACAAATTGCTTACATGTTATTTTACTATATACGATTATTGTGTTTAGTGTAGATAATATAATTATTTGAGCTTCCTATGTCGTTGTTTTACTGAACTAAATCCAGTTCTGGATTAAGGTAACTTGATGCCCTAAGCATCTTCCCCTGTGGGCTCCCCTATCCTGTAATGTAGGCTCCCATCTCCGAATTTTGAAATCTAGGATTTGTATAGTCTAACTTTTTATTAGCTGCAGTAAAATGACGTTTTGTGGGTTGCCGGTTTTTGAAGAAAAATAAATAGGGATGTAGCTAAATGAGTGAATCATAAATGAATAATCAGTTTGTTTTTTTTTAAAGAGATTATTACTATACTAGAGGATTGATCTTTTTTAGTGGAAGTATAGGGACGTACATTCAAAATGAAACAAAAACGTCATAATAATGTTATTTAATTAATTTTTGTGAACTGAATCACATTCCTATTGAGATTAGGCTGGCAACATTATTTTACGGAATGACATTTAGAAACGTCATTTTACTGCAGCTAATAAAAAGTTAGACTATAGGTAGAAATTCCAGGACACTTCGGTTTCAAACGGAGACGCACTATTGTGTTTGGAATCCTCATGAGAGCTCTTTTAAGCTTTTATTGTAGTGGGTACAGAAAGCTTTCCACGTTGCTTCTTTCTTTTAATGGGTGTCAACGACCTTCACACGCGGGCCCAGTAACAAAACGATGGGGGACTGTAGCGGCGCCTGAATTATACAAGGCTCCCTTTTAAACCAAGGATACTATTTAAAAACCATCCAGGACAGCTCAGGACACCCCAAAAAGCAGGAAATGTCCTGGGAAAACAGGACGGTTGGCAGCCCTACTTTAATGGCGGGTTCCTATATCCGTCGGTAACCAGCTACAACGTGGCTACAACTCGTTACTCCTAGAAAACGTGTCAAAAGTTTGACACTAGTTTGACACTTTTTCAAGGAGATACGAGTCGTAGTTGGTTACTGACGGATATAGGAACCCGCCTTATGTGAACTCCAAAGAATTTATTTTGAGAAGTGAGCAGTGGCGTAGCTAGGTAACCAAAGGCCCTGGCGCAAAAAATAAACTAGGGCACCAACTAAACTATTTAAAATCGTTTGTTCCGTATTCAACGTATTCCAGATTTGTCGTAATACAGTCGACTCGATAATCAAATTAAAAAGCAAATACAAATTGTAACATATTTTTATGAAAATAAAAGAAAATTTCTATCTATTACCGTTAAAAAAATACAGTCCTGTGCCAGACACACAGACAGCGGAGACACGTTGCTAGGGTCCCGTTGAGCACCCTTTGGGTACGGAATCCCAATGAAGTAGAGATTTTTAAACCAACAACGCCACTTTCTTGACCGACTTAACGTTTTACGACGAATCTGGAGTACGTCGAGTTCGGAACACGCCGAAAACGGAACAAATCTTTAAAATTTTATCATTACAAGTCAAAATATAAATATGTACTTAGTTAGTCTAATTCACTAGACTCTACACTAGACTCGCGCGCTTGTAAATTCACGATATATCCTAATAAAACACTTATGTTATTAATAATTGTTTTATTGTTTCTTTCAGTGTCGTTTCAGCTTATTTATTTATTTAAAACTTCTTGCACAGAAATGTACACTCAATTTCAGTTACATTCTAGGGTCTTTTTCAAATGTCAAAACGGGCCTTTTATTTTTTGACAACTATAGTAGCGTTTTAAAGTCACGCAGTTGAAGCGCGCCGCGCGCTGCGGTTTTCATAGGTCCGCCTTGCGTCAAGCGCGTGCTGTTGAAACGCGTTGTTTGACGGCGCAACTGTGAAACCAGCCTAAGAATACAGGGAAGTTCCCCGCAAGTTTCAAACAAAGATGTTCGATACTTGTTGGGAATTCCCCTGAAGTTTATTACTATTATTAAAGTCGCGTTCCTGGAATCTGGTTTATTCATATTCCGAATGTGGGATAAATTTTCACTAGTTAAATTTATAGTTTGTAAGTTAGAGTCCGAGGGGCCCCCTGAGCTTGGGGCCCCGGGGCCCCGTCCAGCCCTCCGGTAGCTACGCCACTAGAAGTGAGGTCATGCGACCGAACCGAACGTCACGACAATTAACGCACGGATTTTGAAATTGCTTTTACTTTCGTGTGCTCGCTTGTTTTCTCAGTTTTCTCTGGTGGCCCCCTTAATGAGATGCCTTAAGAGGGCATTCCAAAATCTGACGCTGTCAATTTTAGATATTTACGAAGTCGGCCGGCTGTTGAACTTGCTGCGTGGCTTGCGGATGTGTGAGTTTGTGTCCTATACACCTCACTACAGGACAAGAAATGTTGATCCTTTGTCATGTCGATCATATGAAAATGTTAATTTATAGTGTATTTGGTATCTTCGTACCTATCTTTATTTGTAGTTTAAAGTATTTATATTTTAATTGTATTGGTTAAGCGCTTGACCACTTAGGTACTCACTTGATGGTGAGGTGTAAGAGGGAGTCAGCTTGCCTAGATAGAACGTGTTCACTCTGGACTTGAAAACTCCGAGATTATAATGGTCTGACAAGATTTCTACAAGTAAAATAACTAGTGGTTCGCCCCGAACTTAGATCTCGTGAGTCTTCCACAAAACAAAAAAATATATTATTCATAATCTTTGACTAATTGATCGAGCAAAGCGAAGTTTCTAAATCAACTTGAGCAAATTGGCGTTGTACGAGTATATTATGTATGTTTGTTTGTCCAAGGGTAACTTTCGAAGCGTTGATCCGATCATCGTGAAATTTGATAATATATAGGCTAGTGTTGGCAAAATCCTGGTTTGACTAAATGAGCTAAAAATGTTGGGGGGTTGTTGAGATATTGGAGTTCAAGAGCGGGGAAAACAAACAAAAATAAGACTATAAGGTCAAATAGGACGTTAAATGAAAGATCTTTATTAATACATTGAGACCCCGTTTTTATTATTAGTTTATTCGTCGTAGTTTTTAATTACTAGTCGTAATAAAAACTGAATTTTGACTAAATTCACAGGGTACACTAGTGACTCCACAGTGCTGAAATTTGGTATTCGTGTAGCTTATGTGACGCTAATGTAAGGAAAAGTCGGAAATCAAAAATACCTGCAATATTTAACCTAAAGTGAGTAGATAATCAATTAACATGAACTTCCGTAATTTGTAATTTGAATGCAACTTTAGGTCAAGTAAGTTGGTTATGAATTTTGTGGCGCTGTTGTACTACAATAGGTTCTCCCCGAACTAAGAACTCGCGAGTCTGTTAGGTCAAATGGGACGTCTTATAAAAAAAGTTCTTCATTAGCACGTTTTGAGCCGTTTTTATTTTTATTTCAATATTTGTAGTTTTTGAGTTTACTGAACCTTGACAAAATTCACAGGGTACACCAGTAACCCCACAGTGCTGAAATTTGGTATTCGTGTAGCTTAAGTGACACAAATACATGGAAAAGTCTAAAATCCAGAATAATTGCAATTTCTACCCCTATAAAAGTAACCAATTAACATGAACTCGCATTACTTGTTATTTGAATAAAACTGTAGGTCAAGTAAGTCTGTGGTTGTTATTTCGTGGCACTATTTTACAAGTCAAAAATTATAAATAATATTTTTCTTTGTTTTTTGAGAGACTCGCGAGATCTTAGTTCGGGGCGAACCACTTGTATAACAGCGCCACGAAATTTATAACCAACTTACTTGACCTACAGTTGCATTTAAGTATTTACCTAAGTATGTAGGATAACATTCAGTTTGGTATCATATAAAAAGTCTTAGGTAACTTACACATTACAAAACAATTTTTTATATTGTTTTGTGTCGTATAGTTTAGAAGTGCAAACAATCTCAAATTAACATGACTGATAGGAACATCAACAAAGATTACAGGAAAAATAAAACGAAGTCTCTATCTGAAACAAATTTACTTAGATAACTTTTGTGATTTATTTTCATTTTAATTCTACTGGTGTGTAAAGTTTTACTTCAATCGGACAACTTGTTGAGGAGTTCCATGGAACAGCTCCTGACTCCATTATCAGATCAGAGCGCTTTTAGTATAGTAAAGTATTTTCATTTAAATTCTACCGGTATGCATAGTTTGACCTCAATCGGACAACTTTCTGAGGAGTTCCACGGAACAGCCCCTGACTCCATCATCAGATCGGAGCGTTTTTAGTGTAGTCGAAAATATTCATTTTAGTTCTAACGATGTGCAAAGTTTTATTTCAGTCGGACAACTTGCTGAGGAGTTCCACGGAACAGCTCCTGACTCCATCATCAGATCAGAGCGTTTTTAAAATAGTAAAGTATTTTTATTTCAATTCTACCGGTATTCATAGTTTGACCTCAATCGGACAAATTGCTGAGGAGTTCTACGGAACAGCTCCTGAATCCATCATCAGATCAGAACGTTTTTAGTATAGTCTGGAATTTTTATTTTAGTTCTACCGGTGTGCAAAGCTTTAAATCAATTGGATAATTTTCTGAGGAAAAAAATGTTTCAAAGTGATCCTTATAGATGTCGCATATACTTGATAATTTACTAAGAAAGTTGCCTTACGCCCCTCTAAAAACCAAAAAAAAATATTGGACGTTTCAAAGTGATCCTTGTAGATGTCGCATATACTTGAAAATTTACTAAGAAAGTTGCCTTACGCCCCTCCAAAAACTAAAAAAAAATATTGGACGTTTCAAAGTGATCCTTGTAGATGTCGCATATACTTCAAAATTTACTAAGAAAGTTGCCTTATGCCCCTCAAAAACTAAAAATAAAATATTGGACGTTTCAAAGTGATCCTTGTAGATGTCGCATATACTTGAAAATTTACTAAGAAAGTTGCCTTATGCCCCTTCAAAATATAAAAAAAATATTGGACGTTTCAAAGTGATCCTTGTAGATGTCGCATATACTTCAAAATTTACTAAGAAAGTTGCCTTATGCCCATCCAAAATCTAAAAAAACCATGGGACGTCTCAAAATGATGATGATGGATGTCGCACAAACATGAAAATTTACTAAGAAAGTTGCCTTATGCCCCTTCAAAATATAAAAAAAATATTGGACGTTTTAAAGTGATTCTTGTAGATGTCGCGTATACTTAAAAATTTACTAAGAAAGTTGCCTTACGCCCCTCCAAAAACTAAATAAAATATTGAACGTTTTAAAGTGATCCTTGTAGATGTCGCATATACTTGAAAATTTACGAAGAAAGTTGCCTTATGCCCATCCAAAATCTAAAAAAACCATGGGACGTCTCAAAATGATGATGATGGATGTCGCATAAACATGAAAATTTACTAAGAAAGTTGCCTTATGCCCCTCCAAAAACTAAAAAAGGGACGTCTTAAAATGATGATGATGATGGATGTCGCGTAAACTTGAAAATTTTGTTATCTCATACCCCTCCACCAATAAATAAAATACAGTAATATAAATTTCACAGTACCCACAAGCCGTTTTGGCTCCCTACAAAAACAGTATGAAAGTTACGGCAAACGAAATATACGGTGTACGGTATTTGCACAAAAATATTTTGTATGGGACAATTTTTTTTTTATGAAAGATCAATTTGTTTTAGATTTGTATTTAAAAAAATGTTCTGGCGCTAATGCTCTAAGTCTTATACTTTCCGAGATACGAGGTGGATGGGAGTGAATGGGGGACAAAAGGGAGACTTTAGGATTTATTCCCAACTCACCAAAACTCCCTCTATACGATCATACCAAATATTTTTACCCTACGAGGGGGCATCTGGGAGAACAATGATGTCAATGAGTTTTATAGATCTGTAAGTATCCATACAGATCAAATCACTCGGTCGCGCTATAATTGTATGCTGTTGCCTATAGTATTATACCTAGTCAGGTCATAAGTATTGTCACACAGTAAAAACTTTTCTTTTAGAATGCTGGCCACAAAAAAGTTTATAGAATTCGAATTTCGAATTGTTCATGAAAATAAAAATGTATACTTTTTAGAATTTTACTCATTTTTAAATATGGAGTGGACGCTTAAAGAAGACCGTGTTGCAGTTATTCCGTTGCATCGTTGCGGTTACGCGCCAATTAAAATTTTTGACATACTGAAAAATTTGAATATAACCAAAAGATTCGTTTATCGCACCATCAAACGATACAATGAAGACTCTAGTGTAGATGACAGGTCATGAAGTGGTCGCCCTCGGTCTGTTAGGACTCCAGCAGTGATAAAAGCTGTGAAGGCGCGAATTTAAAGAAATCCCAAACGTTAGCAGAAACTGTTGGCCCTTCAGATGGGGTTAAGCAGCACCGTGGTTCTGGGTGTTAAATGAAGACTTAGGGCTTCGGGCATATCGAAGAAAAACAGGACATCGTTTGAATGCTCGTCTAATGGACCTGAGACTGAAGAGATGCCGCGCTTTGTTGAAACGGTACCTACGCGGGAAAAAAATATAGGGAAATTCTTTTTTCGAATGAAAAAATTTTTACCATAGAAGAGAGCTACAACAAACAAAATGATAAGGTGTACGCACACAGTAGTGAAGAAGCGAGCAACCGTATTCCGCGTGTCCAACGAGGTCATTTTCCATCCTCGCTCATGGTATGGTTGGGAGTTTCTTATTGGGGCTTAACAGAGGTACATTTTTGTGAGAAAGGTGTAAAAACGAATGCAGTTGTGTATCAAAATACAGTCCTAACGAACCTTGTGGAACCCGTTTCTCATACCATGTGTTCAATAACAGGCACTGGGTATTCCAACAAGATTCGGCACCAGCTCATAGAGCGAAGAGCACACACGACTCTTTTTGTGGCGGCGCGTGAAATCTACTTCATCCGGCACGAAGACTGGCCCTCCTCCAGTCCAGATTTGAATCCGTTAGATTATAAGATATGGCAACACTTGGAGGAAAAGGCGTGCTCAAAGCCTCATCCCAATTTGGCAGCCGCCGATATTGACATGGACCTCGTTCGTGCTGCGATAGACGACTGGCCGCGCAGATTGAAGGCCTGTATTCAAAATCACGGAGGTCATTTTGAATAAACTTTAGTGTCATAAGAATCTATGTTTTGTTAAGTTCATTTTGGTATATAAATGGTTACATAATGAATAAACTTGTTTCAATTATTTTATATTAAACATGTGACAGAATTTATGACCTGACTAGGTATATACGTAACTATGTATAGTGCTCGTGACAAAGAGCGACACGTCCTCCCTCCAAAAGCGCTCGGTGCAGACTGCCAGTGGCCTTGTTGCGTTTCATCATTATGAAAAATTGTACCTATATATGTAATTTGAAAAAAATCATATTATAATAATTAATGGATAGATAGTAAACTTCTAGTTTTTTTTATGTAAATAAAAGGTTGAACTTTGTTAAAGTATGTGAATTTTAACTTATAAACTTTCTACTTTCGAATAAACGACATCTTTTGAAGCGTTAAATTGCGCAGTTTTTATTCTTTATTTTTTTTTAAATATTGTATTAATATACAAATTTTTTTTAAACGCATTTCAAAGAAGACAATATTTTTGTTGTAATGTTATTTTTGTTAAAAACTTTACGACTCGTTTTTTGGGTGAAAACAGGGTTAGATAGTTCACTCAATTGCTCATTTTACGAAAACGCGAGTTGCAAATTAATTTATTTGACGAATGTGATATGTTTAAATTTTTTTTTCTATCTTTTAAGTTCTGATGAACCAAACTTTGCGTGTCTTTATTTTTGTTTATCTCTCTTTATCAACCGAGCCACAGACTTGTTCGAAATATTCGCATAAAACGGGTAACAGAAGACAGGGCCCTTAACGGGATGCAACACGGCCACTGGCAGTCTGCGCCGAGCGCTTTTGGAGGGAGGACGTGTCGCTCTTCGTCACGAGCACTATACATAGTTACGTATATATAATACTATAGGCAACAGCATACAATTATAGCGCGACCGAGTGATTTGATCTGTCTTCCTTTCCTTGTATCGACTTGTTTTAAGCTGGAACGTTGTTCGGTTTGGTTTTGGAAGAGGGCGCTGACACTGCTTCTCAGTTTTTTTTAACTGTTGCAGTTGTCAACGTTTTCATTTGTCTATTGTACTTTGTTTATGTTCCAAATAAATAATTTTGAATTGAATGATACCAAGAAATTATAAAGGATATGATCTCTCAAATCAAAAATTGAATATAGGTAAGTATATACATAGTTTACAGCAACCAACCTTCAAATCAATGTTGCAAACCAACATTATGTTATTTAATCCAACATCAATAAACGGACAAGTTATGGTATAAAATTATTATAACCGAGGAGAAATTAAATTAAAAATAGTACCTTTACTTTGAGTTACTTGCATAACAAAAAAGAATGAGAAAATATGTAGTTAGAAATATAACATGTATATGTATAACAAGAACCTTTGTAATGCATCATCCATCGAGACATTTTTCTATGGAATGGCAGGGGCATCCCCGGGAAGGGGGCCGCGCCGTGCGGGAGCGAGCAACGAATTCAGTCGCGCGCGCGCCCCGAGGCACCATGTGTGTCACACGTGCCTGCCAGTCATCAAGCGACCATTACGTAAATCTTGTCGCGAACCCCCTGCCGTCGAATGGCGAACCCCTAGGGGTTCGCGTACCCCACTTTGAGAAACCCTGCGCTAGAGGATAATGTAAATTGAATTTAGAAGTTTAGAACATCGTGTGCACTAAGTTTGTGAATTCAAAACATCATTAAACCTATTTTCTTCTACCTCCATGGTGCCAAATTTATCATACAACCATTTTTAATTTGTTAAAAACTCAAGACTCGGAACCTTCTTGGTGTATTACTTTTATTTTGCATATAGTTATTACCTCGCTGAGGTGGTATGAAAAGTTAAGTGTTGCACTCGAGTGCAAAGATTTTTCACCTCGTGCTCTTTTGATTCACTCACTAGCGCTTAGGATTCTAATTTTAAAATTTTAGCTTGATCGGTCATCAAAATTGAGCACGCGGTTTAAAAGCAACTTCGCACTCTTGTATAATAAATAACTATTTTTTGTAAGAGACTCGCGAGATCTTATTTCAAGGCGAACCAAACCACTAGTAATAAAATCATAAATTGGAAATTAACTAGGTATGTCCCTCTGTCTGTTTGTTACTTTTCAACGACTAAACGACTCGACCGATTTCGATGAAAGGAGAAATCTGCTTGCGTTTTTGATTATGATTTTTTTTTAAAGGTTGTATTGAGTAATGTATCAACAAAAAACTTATTCCAGTCATACGCAGAAAGTTGGCTGTCCCTGATTTCGTATGTGTGAAAATAGAATTCACAGACGAGTAACATACCTAGATTTTATTAGAGTGTGTGTGTACTAGTGTTGCCGATCGATAGTGGACTATCAATAGTCTATCGATATTCACGAAAATTCAATAGTATCGATACTATCAATAGCGTGATATGAGGCAATAGTGTCGATTTCGTCCAATACTATCGATCGTATTAAACGTCAATTGTGATGAAACTATCGATAGTATTGCATAAAAACTATCAATACTATCGATACCATCGATAGATATCGACTTGTATATAATGACAAATACCTTCGAAATATATGCTACTATCGACAGTACACAACTATCGATAGTATCAATAGTGTCGATAGTTTTTATGCAATACTATCGACACTGTCGATAGTTTCGTCACCATTGACGTTTAATACTATCGATAGTATTGGATGAAATCGATACTATTGTCTCATATCATGCTATTGATAGTATCGATAGAACAATTGACAGTGTAACTGATTTATGACGTCAACTATCGATATTTCGGCAACACTAGTGTGTACTACACACACTAACTAAATAGAATATAGAGGTAATTTAATTTAATTTTAATCTGATTAGACTGATGTCACAGCAACAATCTTTACAAAAATATTATTATTATTATTATTATGTATATTTATATGAAGTTAGGTTCTTATTTACAGGTTGTGGCGTAATGAGTGGATAATAGGGTACCTGCGGGTAGGGGCCATTGTGGCGGTTCAGAAAAATATTTGTTATGCTCAGTAAAAGTGCCTCGGTTTTCGAGATATTCGACATTTTCGAAATTTAAGAAATATTTCACCCTTCGTCACTATTTTTGGCGCCAAGACTGCAAATGAAATTTTTTTTCTATCTATTTTTTGGATAGTATTCTTGGATAGATGTGCTATCGAATGGAAACTATTATTTTTATAACACAAGCACAGTTATGTTTTTAAAATAAGATTTCACTAAAATTTTACTTGCTTTCGTTTGTTTTCCTGACCCTTACCCTTCTGTGGTGTAAAAAAATGTATGGTCACTTGAATGCCAAATTTTAAAAAAATTTGCCTATTTCATCGAGATTCCGAAATGGTATATTACATGGTATTTCCACAAGTTGATTCAAAAGTAATTCCTATTAAAATGGGTAGAGCTAATTATTATAAAATTACAAATAGTACTAAAATTTACTTCATTACTTAAAATCACCTAAAAACGTTAGTTTAAAATTCGGTAATGAAATAAAACGAAACAATAAATTTTAAATGCATTTCATTTATTAAATTTACTATTACAAAAGGTGTTCGAAAAGGCCACCACGTGCTCTGATGCATGCTCTGCACCTTTTGATAAAAGATCTTTTAATCCTGTTCGCAATTCTTTGCTCTGTGATTTTCTGAGCAGCTAATCGCACACGCTCTCGTAGCTGGTCCACTGTATTGATTGGGTCTTTATAAACCTATTCTTTAAGGCATCCCCAGTAAAAAAAGTCCAATGGGTTGAGGTCTGGTGAACGAGGTGGCCACAAAATTGTCCCCAAACGACCGATCCATCGTTGACGATATGTTTCATCGAGGTATTGTCGAACATTTCGGGCGTAATGAGCGGGGCAACCATCGTGCTGCAGCCACATTCTTCTTCTATCTTCTAATAAAAGTGGAAGTTCGTGCCGTAAAAAATGTAAATACGTTTCTGCAGTCAATTCGAATGGTCCGATGATTTTGCCATTTAGAATTCCAGTCCATAAATTAATTTTGAACTTGTACTGGGACCTGTCTTCTCTGGCCAAATGAGGGTTTGTACGCTGCCAACTGTGCAGATTGTGCATATTAAAATACCCATCTTTTTTGCACGTGGATTCGTCGCTCCACAAAATTTTATCGAAGAAATCGGGATCAGCGTTCATTTTTCTCAGCATTGTTTGGCAAAATGCAACTCGTGCAGGGTAATCTCTTGGCTGCAAACATTGCACTCGCTGGTAGTGAAAAGGATGTAATTTTTCTCTTTTTAAAATTCGGTGCACTGTTCTTGCTGACATGCCAGTATTAGAGGCTATTACGCGCACAGATGTGGTCGGATCAGCAGCAATTTCATCAAGTACGTCCTCTTCATTATGTACTTGTGGTCTCCCAGAACTCGTGCCACCGATGCCACTTCCAGGAATTCGACCTTCCATGTAAGCATTGTGTACGCGAATAAACATACGATAATCGGGATGGCGTGCATTGGGAAATCTTTCCCGATACAGTGCTGCTGCTCGATTGGCGTTACCACCACACTCGCCGTAGATTAAATGCATTTGCGCATAGTTAGACGCAGTGTAGAGACGTAGTAATTTGCAGACGCTTTGATAGCGCGTTCTAGGATCGGACATTTTTAGCAGCGCCGTCTAGTTCTCAACTAGTGTAACATAAATGATGTGTTTGAAATAGTTTACGATATAATTTTTACTGACTTAAACTAGTGGTTTGCCCTGAACTGAGATCTCGCGAGTCTCCCATTAAAATCTGTTTAGGCTTTGATTATTTTAAATATATCGCTATCTGGGGCCCAAATAGCGTTAAATATATCTTGTAACGCGGCCGGGGTGCGAATGGTAAAAAGTTATTAGTACCACCACAGACCAGTTTAAAAACAAAAAATATTTAGTTTCCGAACGCTGATTTTAGCTTATAATTAATGATTTTGCTGTATTCATGTCATCTTAGCATCGTCGTAGAAAGGACATCTAGTTTGAAAGTCAGAATTATTTGTGTAAGTAGTTGAGCTGCTCCCTAACAGGTGGCGCTCTTTGGACATGCTAGAATGCACGTAGAAAGAGGCCTTTACTTGAATAAACAATTACGTTTCATTCTACGATATTGTGCAGTGCGGTTTTTGTTATTTATTGGCTTTGAATTATGCGTAATGCCTAGAACTAAACCAAGATTTTAGAGACAAATGTTAAAACTCTAATGGAGTATTGCTGGTGAGATATGACATGCAACAAAAGGCTGATTGTAACTAAGTAAGGTAGGTAGGTAACTAACGGAACGCACTCTAAACAAAATGTCAGTGGCTGCAGGTGAACTGCGTATTTTGATCGCGTTTTGATTTACTAAAAATCACTGTAAACTTGAAATTCATAGTTTTCTTCTGTAATTTTTAAATAATCTGCGTAACACTGCAAATTCTCGTCACATATATGATTGTTTGGTCGACACAACAAGTGAAACGAACTTCAAAAACAGTTCAACCAAAAGATTCAGTGCAAACGATTTCAATGTTTATTGAAAAATACTCGAAAACGATATAACAAGATGGAAAAACACCACTGAATTCATCAGACGTAAGTTTTTACTGTTATTTTGTTGTCAAAGTGCACTGCACTGAGCGAGCGCAGTCAATTTAAAATGGCGGATGCATTTTTCATGTGTATTATTTTGTTTAATATTAGGCTTATGTTTAGTTACCTAGTATTACTTCATAATTTCTCGGTCTACAGAATCCCAGAACAGGGGGTGAATACAGTCTTTGAACTAGGTCATTTTAGGTTATTGAACTTGTTGAGACATGTCTAATTTTTCCCAGAAACAGGTTTTTATTTGGATCTTTTTAAAGAGCGTATTTATTACCTCCTTCCTGGCTGGACTGGATCTTCAATTCATTTCTATGCTTTCGTTTTCTCATATCTATATATATATATATATATAAAGCTTGTCTGGCAGAGATCGCTTTTAGCGATAAGACCGCCAATTGTACTATCGCGTGTCTAGTTTTAAGTGTTTAATTATGATTTGTTAATTTAAGTGTGGTATACAATAAAGCGTTTTCTATCTATCTATCTATATATTAACTTCTAATAACATTCACCTCAAATCACCATAATAAATACCACCACCCAGACAGACCTGGTTCAAAATGTTCAAATATCTGTAGATAATAGGCATTGCTACATGTAAATCATTTTCTGAAGATCACATGATTTTAGTATTTAGGTACCATTTGAAAAATCACAGGCAATGATTGGCTGAAATTTCCTTTAGGAAAGTTGTGCTAGGACTTTAATTTTTTTTTTCATGTGTAAATAATATTTTCATACATAAATAAAGCCTACATGTGAAGTGGCAACTTGTGCAACCTTATAGTTTTTGAGATATTAATTTTTGAAAATCTGTGATTGATTGCGAAATTCGCTCGGAAATCAGTGTCCGACCTTTCAGTATGCGTTCTATCGATTATTGCGACACTAAATTGACATGACAGTGACAGATATTACGGATTTTTTCATAGTTTTTACATTTTAATTGGCAGAAATTTCGAATTTGGCAATGATAGTGACATAAGTTTTATATTTTTATTGGCGGGAATTTTGTCATTTTTTTTCTGAGTTTACATTAGATTCGTTCACTGTTGCATGGATATTTTTAATAATGGTATTATTAATATTTTTTTTATTAATAAGTTATCTTTTGAACTATGAAAAATGGTACACTGAATCGAGACGGGGCACCCCAACTTGAGTAGGTTAGGTTCAAAATGAGTGACAGAATCGACACGGAGCACCCCGACTCCACATGGCCTTGTGTGTGACACCCCTATAGTGTATATAAAGAGTAAATATAGTCCCTGAAAGCGATTTCTTCCAGGCAACCTTGAAAGAAAGAGTGAATCAGTAGTGGACAGCGGGGCACAGAGTATATTTACAAACGAAAAAAATACTTATAATACTAATACATAAATAAATAGACTAACATATACCAAACTAATAACCTAAATCATTATTCTTACAAGTCTAATAAAACAAGGACAATAAAATTAAAATAAATAAATAGGTAACTCAAATGACAAGAAATCTAGGCATTTAGGTAATGCTGCTTTAATCTCAGCTTAAAAGAGTGCTGTTAAAAAGCCCTTTTGGAAATCTTGATTGATAAATGTTTTGGCATTGGGGCAACCTCCACCTCTATCATTATTAGTGATCGGCATAGGTAGTGCTGTTCACGGGAATTAGTGACCGTTAGCTTAACATGGATATGCCTTCAAAATCCCGGGAAATATATTTTTATTTTATAAAGTCATTGTAGTTGTACACAAGCAACGCATCTAACCACCCGTTTCGAGTATAATCAGATCCCGCCTATGGACCAGTAAGTATTATGGCAAACAGAACTGTGCGGGACTAGTCTTAACCAGAAATGAGTAGTCTGATATGTCGTCGTGCGTACTCATGGTATCTTAAACAGTTTAACTTCATTTACATCGACATATTAAAAGAAAAATATTCCCGGTAATCGGGGAATAAATCCCTGGGCATATCAATATTGACCCTCTACCACCTACCACCTAATCTTGTCACACAACCACCTACCATACGTCTCACAGACTGACGAACGAATGAAAAGACTTTCGTATGTAAAATCTAAGGGTGAAAGGTTGGTTTTTGAAATAAAATCAATTAAAATGCATATTAAAAAATTTATTAAAGCAAACAAGGAACATAAAAATCAACAAATTTTCTTAAAATCTTAATTTGTTTGAAACAACTCTTAATTCTAGCATAAAAATTTTCTTAATCGAAAAACAAGACTTAAATCACATGACTTAGGAACTTCTTTGTTTCTGTTTATAAAAATATACTATACAAGTTATATTAAATCAAAACTTTCTCATTATAATCTTCGACAAAATTGCAAAGCATCGATCTTACAGATTTTCGCGACAGTGAATGCACATTTTGTGGAAGCATTTAATACAAATCGGCTTTTTACACTCAAAACACATGTATTGTGTTCTGCGTTTCTTTTTAGAGTCGCATGTTGAGCAGTTTTTTCGAGAAACCAATCTGTCTTCAGAACTGCTTCCACCTAGTAGAGCTGGTGGGGTGGACGTTGCAGTGAAGGATGCGACGAAGGGCGATTCGAATGTCACGTTGAATCTTCACATTGTTTTCTCGACGCTCCATATGCGGTCTGGTAAGTTGTTCAGCTAGCCTCTTCATAAATTTGAACCTGCTCTCAATCTTTTGCCCTTGGGCTTGGGCAGATAAACTGACGACGTAGCAGTTTGAAGCCGAAATACCGAGCAGCCTGTAAAATACTGCGAATGGCCACCTACGCGTTCGACGACCTGTGTTTTAGTTGGAACACCTTTGGTCGAGTAGATCCACTCCGATCTTGGTTCGATTGTAGAAAAGTATGATTTCGGGTATCTTGGTAACTTCATCTACGTCTGGCATATGATGCTGCCTACATCGCTGCCTTCATCATTTGGTAGGTTTTCGTCGTCAGATGGTTCTTGGTCTAACCAACGCTCAATAACACCATCATTAGAAGCGATTATAAACTAAAACACAAAAAAACACGATTTCAAATAAGTCACGCAACCACCTACCACACGACTTGCAGACGGACAACGACAGTTTTTTACTTACCAGTGACAAACGCGTGCACCTCCGACCTCGACGAGCGGTTGCGCGGCACTGAGGGACGCGGCGGGAAGGTACAGGGACGTACAAGTCGATACGTGTTTTGCCCGCCAAAATATTAACGTTTTTAATTAACTTGCGTCTGTGAGACGTATGTCAGGTGGTGAAGGGTTAACTTATCATTCAGGTTCATTGACCCAAAATAGCACTACCTATGCCGATCCCTAATCATTATGTATTCTTATTTATGTACAGTCAAAACCTGCACTTACTGCACTTACCCATCTCACTTAGCATGTTTTCTCAGAAGGGCCAAGTCACGTAACTTAAAATAGTAAAATTAGAGTAATATGGACAGTGGTTTTCAAATTTATAATATTAGTAAGGATTAATAACAATAATTAATTTACTTATTCAGATATGTAATATGGGCTTAAATCTAGGGGAGTTACTAATCGCAATTTAGCCATAGATTCCATCAGATAATATAATAATAATCATGCAGGATATTTCACAAAAAGTCAAAGTCGAAATCATTTAAGTATTCATTAAAATCACAAGGATCACTTTGAAACGTCTGTTCTTCGCGACCAAGAAAGGCAAGAAACATGGCTGGTTGCTTTTACAATACAGGAAATAAAATACGTCTAAATTGTAACATTTTGAACGGGTTGGAGCAATTTCAATCCCAAGCTTCTCTATCACATAGCGCTATCGAGTCCCAAACTAAGCAAAGCTTGCACTATGGGAACCAGGTAACTTAGAAGAATACTTATACATATTTTTTTATACAACCCCAGATCAAATATCTGTATCATGCAAACGTTTGTTCCCGCTACCTCCTGGGTCTCAGCCGGCCACTGCGCCACAGAGGTCGTCAGATCCTTTGTCCAAACCTCGTTCCCATAATAATACAGTTAATTAAAGGCTCACTCATAAAAGTAATGGAGCCTATTACTAACAATTAGTGGACATTTGTTTAATTGTTCTGAGTCATACGCTTCACTTCATGCAATTGGATGAGTGTGCATGACCTGCTCCTTGTTTCTAGGTCAGGCAAATCTACTAGAAATAACCACAAGTAAATGTACAACTTCCCCCTTGGGCTTGACACGCGTGGTTGGTCGCGTGGAGGATGTCACTCCAAAAGACTCCAAAAACCGGCCAAGTGCGAGTCGGACTCGCGCACGATGACGTACCATTATCTATAAAAATGGCAAAAAAATCACGCTTGTTGTATGGGAGCCCCCCTTAAATATTTATTTTATTCTGTTTTTAGTATTTGTTGTTATAGCGGCAACAGATATACATCATTTGTGAAAATTTCAACTGTCTAACTATCGCGGTTCATGAGAACCGTCCACTCAGTCGTGTCGGCGGTGGCCGACGCCTAACGCCCCCACTGGATGGAAAGACGACCCAAAAAAGATTACTGGGAGCCATTGGGTCCACAAGATCAGTCGCTCTGAAAATCTATAGTGGAAGCTGGTATTCAACAATGGACTTCCTGTGGGTGATATGATCTTATATAATCCTAATACTTTTGTTACAGATGTTAGATGGTAGTTCGCGGGTCGAACCACTCATCTGCAACCGACATCTGCAAGAGCCATCATGGGGCAACAAAATTCTAGGAAAAGTAAGTTTACCTATTTGTATACTTAATTGATTGAGCGAAGCGAGATCTCTAAATCAACTTGGGCAAATCGGCGTTGTATGTATGTATATATGTTTGTTTTTCTGAGGATAACTTTCGAAGCGTTCATCCAATCATCATGAAATTTGGTATACACAGTGTCCTTTAAATCCCTGTTTTCCCAGAACAAACGTTGCTCAGACCATGGTCTACTAACAGTTTAAAGCATCAAATAAGAGAATAAAAAAATAAAATCTAGACCTTCTCAAATAAGTCTAACTTTGTTCAAAAACTAACCGTGACTTAAAGTTGATGGGTACGCTAGCCGTAGCGTATTACCTACTCCTTAGTTAGATAGGTACCTAGTAACTACCGGTCTCAGCGCGCTGACTATGTTGTAGGGCGTAACGTTAAAATACACGTTTTAAGTTCGCAACTTTTATATTTTTCAATGACCGATTTCGTTTTGTTTTTAATTTCATGTTTTAAACTGTTAGTATACCATGGTATCAGCAACGTTTGTTCTGGAAAAACAGTGATTTAAAGGACACCGTGTACATATATGTGATGGCACAATTTTGGTGTGACTAAATGAGCTAAAAATTAAAATGGGACTATCTGGCCAAGTGGCATGTGTAATAAAAGGTCTTTGTGAGTAGATTTCAACCCCGTTTTTATTTTTAGTTTAAACCTTGTAGTTTTTAAGTTATTGGCCATAATAAAAACTAAACTTTGACAAAATTCACAGGGTACACCAGTGACCCCACAGTGCCGAAATTTGTATTGAATTTGCTTGTAGCTTTAGTGACACAAATATAGGCAAAAGTCTGCAATCCAAAATAACTGCAATTTCTACCCAAAAAAAAACAGCCAAATAACATGAACTCCTAATAACCTGTAATTTGAATGCAACTGCAGGTTAAGTTATTTTGTTATATATTTCGTGACACTATTTTGATAGTCAAAGATTACAAATAATATTTTTTTGTTTTTATGGGAGACTTGCGAGATCTCAGTTTGGGGCGAACCAGAAAATGAATGACTTCCACAAATAATTCAATACTAAAATTAGCCAAATCGCTCCACCCGTTCTCGAGTTTTAGCGAGACTAACGAACAGCAATTCATTTTTATATATATAGACAATATCTTGGGATAACTCCGACCGAAGCATCTGTTTCAAACGATATTCATTTTTTTTTACATTCTCTTTGACGATATTTGCAGCACGCATTCTGTCAATTCTATGTCAAACGTCATAAGGTTACATTATAAAAGCGCTAAGGTTAGATTATAAATAATTTTATATGGTGGTTAAGTATTTTTAAATTTTCTAATTTTGCGCGCAATTTTAATAATTTTTTCTTTCATAAGAACCTTCTCCTGACACTAAGAAATGCAACAAAAAAAGAATTAGCGAAATCGGTCCAGCCGTTCACGCGTGATGGCGTGACCAAGGGAAATAGGAATTCATTTTTATATATAGAGATTAACCCCCTTACTAATGATGTGTATGTGCTTTCAGCGGGGGAGTGTACGTGTGGGTGCGGAGCATGGGAGCGGCGCCGCTACGTGGAGTCCCCCAGTAGTGTCCACAGATACGTGAGCGCAGTCACAGACAGGTAAACATATCAATATTTTGTTAGTAGTAGCTCTCCTTGTCATTATATTATCATTAGAATGCTTTTTTAATCAACCTATATTGTCCAGTGGGACAATATAGGTTTATTCAGTATTCAGAATTAATATTCAGGTTTAGTCTACAAATCCCCTTGGCGTTCCGTTTGAGTGCCAGAAGGGGATTTGTGGCCAAAAAGTCCCAAGCTCTCCTTAACCATTATATAATTTCTTTCATAAATTTAAAAACAGACGGAGAAAGACAATTCAAGAGAAGAATAAAAGTCAACTCTTATTCAATGCATGACTCTACAGTTATTAACAGTGGTGTCCCGACCAGCTCTAAAATGTCCCGACATACATAATCGAGCGCGCCGCGCAGGACGCGCAAGCAGCCAACAGGCGACCTTTTTTTATTTTAATGCAAATTTTAAATATAATTTTTCTTATTTGTGCTATTTGAATCAGATTTTCTATTAATAATCATCTACACTACACAATCTATCATCTATCTTGGGTATTCTTTTCGGGTGTGCAGGTTTCTTACATCTAGCTAGAGATACAGATGTGTATGACTTAATACTTACCTAGTAGAATTTTTTTCCATAATTTCTGTTACACCGCTGTATACAAAAAAAGGACTCCTGATTGTAAATGTCCCGACGGGGCCTTGGGGATTTATGGCAACCCTACTCTAAAGTCTAACTTTTTATTAGCTGCAGTAAAATGACGTTTTGTGGGTTGCCGGTTTTTGAAGAAAAATAAATAGGGATATAGCTAAATGAGTGAATCATAAATGAATAATCAGTTTGGTTTTTTTTTTTGAGATTTAATATTAAGTTGTAATGTGTTTTTTTAACCTATTATTATTACTATACTAGAGGATTGATCTTTTTTAGTGGAAGTATAGGGAGGTACATTCAAAATGAAACAAAAACGTCATAATAATGTTATTTAATTAATTTTCGTGAACTGAATCACATCCCAATTGAGATTAGGCTGGCAACATTATTTTACGGAATGACATTTAGAAACGTCATTTTACTGCAGCTAATAAAAAGTTAGACTATACATGCATATTTTTCAAGTTGTTGACATTGTTAATGTGTAATTGAAGTACCTAGTAAGTAAGTACTTAGTCAATTACTTAAAGTCCTAGTTTTTACTAAATTACCAAAGTTTTCTATTTAATTTGCCCAGCAGTGGCTGGGCAACGGTCTCCATCTCCATCCCAAGTCCTTCCATCTATCTCTATCCTGTCCGATATTCCACCACTCCTCGAAGGCAACAAGATCGTCTCACTAAGGCTTTCATGGGTGACCCCGACCGCGTCCAGACCACTGCTCCAGGTTGTAGCTAGATTAGGCCACCTATCGGGGTGCATTCTGCTAATGTGTCCCGCACAATCCCATTTGAGCCTAACTGTCTTTTACAACATTGGCAATGCCTTTCAAAGAACGCAGCGTGGTGTTTCTCACTCGATCAATCCGTTTGAATCCGAGAACTTTATTAGAATGCTTACCCAAGAAATGAAGTAAGTTGTCATCGTCATAGTCAGCCACTTCTTCCTTTATTGGTGGCTTACATTCTTCTGTAATAACCTAGTGGTTCGCCCTGAACTGAGATCTCGCGAGTATCTTATATGTGAGTCTATTTAAGTATGTCTGTATTAATGAACCCTTAATTATTATGTTATGACATGTGTTTCTGATTGTACTTATGTACTTGCTAACTTGTTCTTAGCTGACCAATCCGCGGCTTGGCACGCGTGGTTTGCCAATAAAAAATAGCCTATGTGTTAATCCAGGTTATGATCTACGTACATACCGAATTTCATCGCAATCGGTTCAGCCTTTCCGGCGTGAAAAAGTAACAAACATCCCATACATACAAACTTTCGCGTTTCTAATATTAGTAGGATTCTGTAAAAATATGACCTTTGCAAGTGTACAAACAATGTATCTTTATGGAATAAAAATATTTTGATTTGATTCTCCAATAAAAACAGAAAAATATTATTTATACCCTAATCTTTGACTATAAAAATAGTGTCACGAAATGCAAAACCAAATAGCTTGACCTACAGTTTCATTCAAATTACGGGTATCGGGAGTTCATGTTAATTGGTTCCTCTTCTTGGGGTACAAATTGCAGTTATGCTAGATTTCAGACTTTTGCCTATATTTGTGTTACTAAAGCTACACGCATACCAAATTTCAGCACTGTGGGATCACTGGTGTACCCTGTGTGAATTTTGTCAAAGTTCAGTTTTTATTATGGCTAATAACTTAAAAACTACAAGGTTTAAACTAGAAATAAAAAACGGGGTCAAAATGTACTTACACAGACTTTTTGTAATTGTGCCATCACTATGTATCAAATTTCACGATGGTCGGATCAACGCATCAAAAGTTATCCCTTGGACAAACAATCATACATACAACGCCGATTTGCTCAAGTTGATTTGGAGATCTTATTTAGCTCAAATAATAAAAAAACACTTACAGAAAAATTAATGAAGGAATTATTCACAAACAAGCTATATAAGTTAAAATGACTGAAACCCGACTTGGTATGTCCTATGTCAATGGTAGCTTAGGTTACCCGCACCATAATAACGAACTGATTGACACCTACGGTTGGCGCTACGGTAGAACATAGGTACATACAAACATACATGTATGTATGTTTGTACTTCCTTTTGGTTTTGCCGTAGTTTGGTAATAAGTAACAATAATATAAAATAATTAAACTTGAGAGGTGTCAAGGGACACCCGGATGGAACGAAGTTTCTTTCGATTTAAATTACTAGAAATAAAAAACGGGGTCAAAATGTACTTACACAGACTTTTTGTAATTGTGCCATCACTATGTATCAAATTTCACGATGGTCGGATCAACGCATCAAAAGTTATCCCTTGGACAAACAATCATACATACAACGCCGATTTGCTCAAGTTGATTTGGAGATCTTATTTAGCTCAAATAATAAAAAAACACTTACAGAAAAATTAATGAAGGAATTATTCACAAACAAGCTATATAAGTTAAAATGACTGAAACCCGACTTGGTATGTCCTATGTCAATGGTAGCTTAGGTTACCCGCACCATAATAACGAACTGATTGACACCTACGGTTGGCGCTACGGTAGAACATAGGTACATACAAACATACATGTATGTATGTTTGTACTTCCTTTTGGTTTTGCCGTAGTTTGGTAATAAGTAACAATAATATAAAATAATTAAACTTGAGAGGTGTCAAGGGACACCCGGATGGAACGAAGTTTCTTTCGATTTAAATTACTAGAAATAAAAAACGGGGTCAAAATGTACTTACACAGACTTTTTGTAATTGTGCCATCACTATGTATCAAATTTCACGATGGTCGGATCAACGCATCAAAAGTTATCCCTTGGACAAACAATCATACATACAACGCCGATTTGCTCAAGTTGATTTGGAGATCTTATTTAGCTCAAATAATAAAAAAACACTTACAGAAAAATTAATGAAGGAATTATTCACAAACAAGCTATATAAGTTAAAATGACTGAAACCCGACTTGGTATGTCCTATGTCAATGGTAGCTTAGGTTACCCGCACCATAATAACGAACTGATTGACACCTACGGTTGGCGCTACGGTAGAACATAGGTACATACAAACATACATGTATATATGTTTGTACTTCCTTTTGGTTTTGCCGTAGTTTGGTAATAAGTAACAATAATATAAAATAATTAAACTTGAGAGGTGTCAAGGGACACCCGGATGGAACGAAGTTTCTTTCGATTAATTAGTGAAGGAATATTAATAAAATGTTATTTTTTTAAGTTATAATAATATATTTTTTTTATTTTATTAACAAATATAACTTTCGAAGCGTTTATCCGATCGTCGTGTAATTTTGTTTTTTCCGCTTTAGTGGAAACGGTCAAGCGGCATGTCTTATTTTCTACAGTGCATTCACATCGAAGTTCTAAACAGATAGCGCTTAAAGATAGGACATTTTACTCCAATGTCCTTCTCTTTTCAGCCAAATCGGTTCAGCCGTTCTTGAGTTATAAATAGTGTAACTAACGCGACTTTCTTTTATATATGTACAAAAAACCTGTATACACTCAACAAAAATAATCGTCGCGATACCACACTGTTTAATGCGAAATAGAAAGACGAAACGAAAATAACTGGCTTGCTTTCTATGAGAGAGAGAGAGAGAGAGAGATACAGACAGACAGAGAAACACGCGCACGCCGCACGGCTTACAACTATAGCAAAAAGTGTCCGTTACTACTTTTGGTCTTAATTTTATCCGTCTAGCCCCCTTTCGCAACGCGCGATAAGGAAATTCGTTCCAAAACCTGTTATGTGTACATGTGTAGTACGCATACGCAAATAAAATATTATACATAACCACAAAATAACCAGTGTTCAACAATTTAAAACTTGTTTTACAGATGGAATGGACGGGAATGCGCTTGTCGGAGACGGCGCTGGAGACGTCAGCCGTGCGTGTGTACAGCCTACAGACGCGTCAGTGACGACAGGTAATGATAGTGACGGTAGGCCACGATGACAAGTCAGTGACGGCAGACCACGATGATGGTGACAAGTCTGTGACGGCAGGTCACAATGGTGGTGACAAGTCAGTGACGGCAGGCCACGATGATGGTGACAAGTCGGTGACGGCAAGCCACGATGATGGTGACAAGTCAGTGATGGCAGGCCACGATGATGGTGACAAGTCTGTGACGGCAGGCCACGATGATGGTACAAGTCAGTGACGGCACGCCACGATGATGGTGACAAGTCAGTGACGGCAGGCCACCATGATGGTGACAAGTCAGTGACGGCAGGACAAGCAACTGTTAGGCCGTCTCTCCTATACATTTATATGAACACGACAAATTATAAAAAAGCTATATAGGCTTTGACCTACTTCAGTGGGGCAGTGGACAAATAGCCAGCAGAGATGCAGGAGGTTGCGAGTTCGATTCCCGCCGCGGAACAGATGTTTGTTCTGGGTGTGGGTGTTTCAAACCCCTATTATGTATTATTTATATGTACTCGCCCTATTTATAGTACATGACAGAACACGTAGTCTAATTTACATTATGTGTCTTCAGGTTGGCGGCGGTGCTGACGATTGGAGCGAGGGACTTGAGGAGGGAGCTGGATGCTATTGTCATCAACTCGGGTAAGTGCTACCTAAAGAACACATGAACAAAGTGTCTTCCCTTTAACTAGAGACAGTAATAAAAGTGCTATTGGACACTTTGTAAATCGCTTTGTTTTTTTATATATTATAGGCTTGCGTTTGACCACGATCTCGCCTGATGGTAAGCGATGATGCAGTCTACGATGGTACACGCTTGCTTAAGCTCTGTTACGGTTAAGGCAAATATCTAGCCAGAAGCTGGCTCTTACTGCATATCATGGGTGCGTAATGTCAGTCCTTAGGTATGGAATAATACTTTGGGGCAACTCGACGAATGTTTGCAATGCTTTTATTGTCCAAAAAAAAATGTATACGAGCATTATGTGGTGCAGGTCCCTTAGATTCGTGTAGGCCACAGAACATAAAAAACAATAGAACTAGCATGATGACTTTTCACTAAGAAAACCAGTGTAGCTAAACTCACACATGTAAAAACTAGCACACTTGGAAATAAAAGTTATAATTGGTTGAGAACGTTCAAAAAGACATAAAACCATAAAACTAATTTTACGGATATAAAACCTTAGCCACTAAGGGAACATGGTTTAAAATTCAATAAAATAAACAGTAATAAAAAATTAAAGTCTACTCAGCAAAAGATGGCGCTTTAGAAAATATTTTTATTTTAGCTTCTGTTAATTAGGAATAAGACTGATAATGCAATGGCGGTTACTTGATTACTCACATAACAAAGCCACTCAACAACAGATGGCGCTGTCGCTAACGATTTTTGTTATAGTCTCTAACAGCAAAGAATAAGATTGATAATGCAATGGCTGTTACTCGCTTGTCCAAAATACATTACTACTCCCTTAGTGATGTACCTATGAGGATACAAGACGAATGTATCGATATCGATTATCACCTACCTACTACGGATAACGAAATAGGTATGTCAGGTTATAATATAGGTGGTCGTAATAAAAAGCTTTTCTTGTAAATAGTTAAAAACATATTATATTACTGGAATATTAATACTTGAAATAACTCATTAGCGTATACATGGCTACATTGTAATAATATAACTAGGGTATTTATTATGAATTGTATACAAGGAATTAAAAAAAACTCGGGTAACAACTTTTATCATGAGAGATTATCCATGCCAGGGATGTTGCGGATGTTAATTTATGAAGGCTCACATTGCGGATGCGGATCTTAAGGTTTTTTTTTGAAACTTTGTTTTGGTGCAAAAACTGCAATGTTCATACGATAAGCGCAAGCAAACACGCTATGATTGATTTACGAGATACAAATATGATGTGCAATAACAAACGCGTCGGATCTTGTCACCGAAATCTTCGCTCCTATTGCTCAATCAGCACGTCCCACGGCACGCGCCACTCGCAAGCGCCACCCAATTTCAGTCTTGTGGCGACCCGAGCTACATCTGCATCCGCACGAACATCCGCATCGATTGTTGCGGATTCCGATGTCCATATTGCGAATATTCGCAACATCCCTGATCCATACTAATATTATAAATGCGAAAGTAACTCTGTTTGTATGTTACCTTTTCACGAGTAAACGGCTGAACCGATCGTAATGAAATTTGTCAAGGAGATAGATAATATCCTGGGGAAGGACATCGAAAATAATCTTGAAGGGGGTGAAATAGGGGTTAAAAGTTTGTATGGGCAATCCAAAATGCTTCTAGTTGGGGATCTGAAAATTCATATTTAGGCTTTTGTTAAGAAGCCGGCGAACCCCGAGCGCAACTTCAATTCGGCCGCGTCAAATACTTCGGCCTGAATATCGCTATCCCTGTTTAGTGACGAAGTTTAGCCACGCAGAGCGACAGTGATAGCAATAGAACAATTCTAAATTTGATTAGATTTTGACCGTGTTCCGTAATACCAAAAATGATGACTGAAAACGTGTTGTATTTTTCTCATTGTGTTGTTATTCTGTAACTAGACGATATAATCTATGTTCCCATGACTAGGATACGTAAGATGTTGTTGTTTTTAATACGAAACAATTAGGTTGCAAACAGGCCTTTTATGACGTAAAAACATGCAGAATGCGATACGCTTCTATTTCATTTTAGGTAAGTATTTTGATCTAATATATGGTTGGGAACCTAGATAAATACTATTCAAATTAAAATAATACCTTATTAAGGTAGAAATATGCTCCAATGAGAAATGATCTTGGTAGTACGTGTTATATGGGCGATTCCCCTCCGGTGTCCCCTTAAGTGGCGCCGCGGTCGCGTTGCGCCCGCGCCTCGCCTCCGCCCGACACCTCTTGTATTTGCCCCGCGCCTTAGTTGTGAAAAGGTAACAAACTAAATAAACTAACAGAGTTAATTTCGAATGTATAATATTATTATGGATTAGTATGGATATGGATTCTGTCAATCCAATCCTCTTTACTCCAAGCACGCTGCGCTCCATTGCTCTTTGGCAAACCTTGATTTTGGATTTTTGAGCGTCGGTTAAAGACCATGTTTGGGAACCATAGATAAGGACGGGCAGTATACACATGTCGATGAGTTTGCGCTTTAGTGACATAGGAAGGTTTGCCTTCATCAGCTCTTTCATGGACCAGTAGTTCTTCCAAACGCCACGCTGCGTTTAAAGACCGGCATTGCTGATGCAAAAAATAAGGCTGCCAGGCTAAAATGGGATTGGGCGGGCCACGTAAGACGAATGCACCCGGACAGGTGGGCAACGATCGTCACGCAGTGGGCGCCTGAAGACGGGCGACGGCGCCGAGGAAGGCCTAGTAGACGCTGGCGTGACGATCTCGATGCCTTCGAGACAGATTGGTGGGATTTGGCACGCGAGCGAAAGTCCTGGAAGACAGTGGGGGAGACCTTTGCCCAGCATTGGGATGACGTAGGTTGAAAAAAAAGTATGGATAGGGATGGGATGGTAAAGATTTTATTACATAACAAATATTACAAATACCGTTTACCAATAGAAATAAATAAAAATAAATTAATTGCATTTGACGACCTCCGTGGTGCAGTGGGCGAGTAGTCGGCTGAGACGCAGGAGGTAGCGGGTTCGATTCACGCCGCGGAACAAATTTTTGCATGATTTACATATATTTGTTCCCGGTCTGGTTTACTTATATCATAAGTATCTATGTATTTACAAAAAAATGGATATAAGTATTATATCAGTTATCTGGTTCCCATAATACAAGCTCTGCTTAGTTTTGGGCTAGATAGCGCTGTGTGTTCTCTCATGAGTTACTACTCGCATTCTCTACGGGATCGAATCAGAAATGAGGAGATACGTAGGAGAACTCGGGTCACCGACATAGCCCGACGGATTAGCACGTTGAAGTGGCAATGGGCAGGCCATATAGCGCGCAGAACAGATGGTCGATGGGGCCGGAAGGTTCTCGAGTGGAGGCCACGGATCGGCAAGCGCAGCGTAGGACGTCCACCTACAAGATGGGCAGACGACTTGGTAAGAACCGCAGGTCGGCGTTGGATGCAGGCCGCTTCCAACCGCAGTTCCTGGAGATCAATGAGGGAGGCCTTTGTCCAGCAGTGGACGTCCTACGGCTGATATGATGATGATGATGATGATGAGCGCTGTGTGAAATGTCCAGCAATATTTCTTTATTTAATTAGTTCATTCGATACAACACGGATGTGCGTTCAACAATTTGGTTTTTTTTTCAGATAATGACACAGTTAGAGAGAATCACGACGGGGCGGAGGTGTACGTGCTCTCAGTGGCTCCCAGATCGTAAGTACCCTCATTACTCCCACCGGGGGAAGTAGATGTTTATCCCACTCATTTAATTCATATTAAGGTAAAATTAAATACAATTTCGATGACAATAGTGAATTATTAAACGAGGGGGGATAAAGCAGTGTCTTGCGTCACGGGCGCTATATTGAATCCCGAACGTAACGAAGGATTCTAGAGTTAACTCACGAGAGGAGCGAGGGAGTGACTAGAATCCTGAGTGCAGAGATATAAGCACGCCCAAGATGTAGTATCTTTATCCACGAAGAGAATACTCTACTTTTCACACTTTCTGCGAGACAATAAAAACCAAATCTAGGTTGTTCTGTGCAGAGGTTAGTTCGATTTACGAATAAGTTCTTATTGTGTGGGGTCTCTGGTTCAAATTTTAATACAGATGAGGTTCTAAATCCAAATCATTTGTATGTATGTAATTCAGTACAACTTTACTCCCGGCTCAGCCGTAGGGATTTAATCACCTGCTTGCGGTGAGGTTTACATGACATATAATTTAACATTGTCGAGCAGGTGGTGTAAACATCCTTATTTATATCAAACTAGCTGTTGCCAGCGGCTTCGCACGCATGTTTTGCCAATAAAAAGTAGCCTATGTGTTAATCCAGGTTATGATCTACGTACATACCAAATTTCATCGCAATCGGTTCAGCCGTTCCGGCGTGAAAGAGTAACAAACATCCATACATACAAACTTTCGCGCTTATAATATTATTGTATTAAATGAAAGAGGCCATAGTTTGGTAATGAAAAAAAAGTAATGGATACCGGGAATGCAATTTTTTTTTATAGAAACCAACTGTTATGGAAATGTTTTTTTTATATCCTCGCATTCGTGATGAAAAGTTATGCGTTATACTCGGGCGTAAGCGAAATATAAATACATAAATAATTCTGGACATTTCACACAGCGCCATCTAGCCCCAAACTAAGCAGAGCTTGTACTATGGGAACCAGATAACTGATAATAATACTTATATACATCTATTTTCGTAAATACATACTTATAAATATATAGAAAAATACCCATACCGGGAACAAATATTTGTAGTCCATGCAAACATTTGTTTTTTAACATTAGTCATGACGACCTCCGTGGCGCAGTGGGCGAATAGCCGGCTGAGATGCAGGAGGTAGCGGGTTCGATTCCCGCCGCGGAACAAATGTTTGCATGATCTACAGATATTTGTACCGGGTCTGGTTGTTTCTCTATATATTATAAGTACATATGTATTTACAAAAAATAAAAAGGTATGTAAGTATTCTATCAGTTATCTGGTTCCCATAGTACAAGCTCTGCTTAGTTTGGGGCTAGATAGCGCTGTGTGAAATGTCCAGCAATATTTATTATTTATTTGTCCCGCAGCGGGAATCGAACCCGCAACCTCCTGCATCTCGGCCGGTTATTCGCCCACTGCGCCACGAAGGTCGCCGAGGGTGTTAATGATCACTGACTATCACTTAAACTAACATTATAAATGTGAAAGTTTGGATGTTTGTTACACAATCACGTCTAATGGCTGAACCGATTTCCATGAAATTTGGTGTGTTGATAGATTATGTATGCTTGTACTCAAACATAGGCTACGTTTTGTTGACAAACAACGTGTGCGAAGCCGCTGGCGGAAGCTAGTTGTTAATATAAATTTCGTAATCCTGAAAGTAGTTTATCCGTTTAGCGATAGATGGCGTTGTTGTGGAAACACTTGCATTTATTATTATTATGGTGTTCAGAGATTTTCTCTACTAGATTTAAAAAAAAATCGGTAATAACTGGGGGCCACGGGCCTAAGCCAAGTGCACCTCAGTGGTCCGAACTTCGCTAGGAAGCTCAGTCTGTAGGAACTTTCTCACGATCCTACACGTATTCAAAATAGCTGCTTTTTGTAGCAGAATGTAAGTGTGCTTCGGCAGGTCTAAATATTCTAAAGATTGGGATAGCTGTTTAGGAATAACACCGGTTGTTGACAACACTATTGGAACAATGGAAACTCTTTGCAGATGCCACATGCGAGTTATTTCGTTTTTGAGATCAATATATTTCGATTATTAATTATTATTAATAATAGTTTTTAATTGTATTAGAGTTGTTGTGAAAGGGCTTGTTTAGGGAAGTACTACCACTGTTGTGGTGGAGAGGCCCCGCCTGCCCAGGTATCTTCAATTATCCTGCCTGGGTAGGTGGTCTTCCTGTCTTCAAAATGCCTAGCCACCTCAACCGTGGATAGGTCGGCAGAAAAATAAAACGCGCTGTCTTTAGTAAAAACACGTAGCTTATACGAAGGC
This sequence comes from Philereme vetulata, assembly GCA_918857605.2. Taxonomy (NCBI): domain Eukaryota; kingdom Metazoa; phylum Arthropoda; class Insecta; order Lepidoptera; family Geometridae; genus Philereme; species Philereme vetulata. The sequence continues at coordinate 1,714,107 of OU975434.1, forward strand.
GTCCGCTTGCTCCGAAGTCAAGTGAGACTATGAATCTGTCTTTTTTTTTCGAATGGACTTATCTCGCTGTTGGCCTCTGAGGCCGTTGCAGCTTAACCGACTTTTGGCGAGCGCAGAAGGCGCTCAGCCCTGTAAGTTTTGATGAGGAAACTAGCGCAAGAGTACCACTTACGAACGTATAAATCTCGGCTTGGACTGTTGCCGGGATGGGGATAGGAGAGAAACGCCCGGGTACGTGCTTGTACCTCGTATAGGCGGCGACTGAAGGGACTCGTCGACCTCGCCGGCGAGGTCGGTGTATCTGTGAAGTGTTTGTTCTGTCTAATGTAGATGACTCGGAAGTCTCTTCCGCATTAGCGGAGGTGATTTCTTCATCCGGGTCTCCGAGAACCTGTCTCGGACGACGGAGGGTTTATTATGAATCTGTCTGCGTCTGTGCGCTTAATTTATGTGCGAACGGATTCCTTTGTTTTCTTTGATGGGTAGTATGCTTTTATGCATTTCCTTTACTTATATTTAATTTAGCGTTATCAAGTTATTCCTTGGATTTACCTCGCCAAATCCCATCCTATTGCTTGATACAGGTTAGACATACTTTCTTAATTATATTATTAGTCTCAATTGACTTAGTTTGCGATAACCACCATACCTATTTCTACCGCCGATGGTGTTCATTACTGTGTTGCGGTATGAAGTGTATGGTTGCCGGTGAAATTACAGGCACTGGATTTACGTCCGTGTGCCTCACGTAGATGGATGCAGGGCAGTGCATCGTAGGGCACGTTTCTAAGGTGCGTGACCAACGAGACCTACTTCAGGTAGGACATATGCTTGTTCCATCTCCAGGTGATATAAAAAATGGGTCATGGACACGGTCGTGTGTTGTACGTGAATACGTGTACGTAGCAGATACTATTTTCTATACAAAATATAAAATACACTATTTTATGTATGTTATCATCATGTTTGAACACTAACAAGTCCTTCGGGTCATATTAAATGGAAATCTCGACATGCAGCAAAATGACCTCAAAATGGCGGCGCTTCTTTCCACCGCGCGCCATGCGTCACAGTCCTCACTTAGCGTAACGAATTCTTTGATCTTTTGGATATCCAGTGGTGTAATTACATTTTGTATAGAGATGATAGATATGTAGCTGCAACACCAAACTGTATCCCCCGATTTTGTTATCAGTCGTTTTTTGAATTGCCTCCCACTGTGGAAGCCATTTTAAAAACGTATTCACATCAAAAAATAGCTTATTGAATAATCAAATTGTTAATTTCAGATCGGAAGGTGAATCGCCCCCCGAGGGCTCGTCACAGCAAAGCGATGGTTCCATCAGATTACCCCCACATTTCCAAGTAAGCGATATATGTCATGTTATCTATTGGATACATAGTATCGGAGTCTTCAAGTCCAGAGTGAATAGGTTCTTTCTAGGCAAGCGTGCTCCACCTTCGATCACACCATCACTTACCATCAGGTGAGGTAGTGGTCAAGCGCTTAGCTACCATGAATTAAAAAAAAAATATATAATATTCCTCCGTAAAAGTTATGTTATGTTATAAGCACCAAGTTACACTTTATACAGAAAAGGTCTTTTTTCGCGGGGTATATGTTACGTAAATATGCCGCGAATACAGAAACCGTGAATATGAAATGGTAGTTTATATGGGATTATAGGGGATACGTTCCTAGGCGACAAAATAAAAAATCAATTGAATTGAAGTTTTTGACCATCACCATCATTATCATCCACAGCCCGACTTCACCCTCTGCTGGTTATAGGCCTCCCCAAGTTTGTGGCATCCGCCACGATCCTGCGCTAGTCTCACCCACTGACGGCCCGCTACCCTAACGATGTCGCCCACCCATCTCGCTGCCGGACGTCCTACCCTTCTACAGCCATTCCTCGGCCACCATTCAGTTGCCACCTGTCATCACCACGTCTTGCCAAGTGTCCCGCCCAAGACCATTTGAGCTCCATAACTCGATTCCCAACGCCATGAACCTTCGTTTTTCTTCGGATCTCGACATTTGGAACTCGATCCAAGAGTTTGATGCCGAGCATGGTACGCTCCATGGCTCTCTGTGCAACTCTTAACCTGTACACAGCCTCCTGCGTGAGCCTCATGTCTCGGCACCGTAAGTCATGGTGGGCAGAACACATTGCATAAATAAGCGGTGAAGTTTTTGACCATATTGATTAATTAATGTCTTCAGGTTTAGGCAATGGTTTAAAGAATTTTGTAATTTTTGCTTCATCATCAATCTATAGCAGTCCACTTTGGACGGAGGTCTCTCCCAGGGTGCGGCATTGAGCCCGATCCTCAGGTCTTTTCATCCGATCCTTGCCAGCCACAGCGCGCAAATCGTCACTCCATCTAGCCGGAGGGCGTCCTACACTTCACTTGAGACGTGGTCTCCACTCCAGAACACGTTTACCCCAACGGTTATCGGTTCTGCGGCAGATATGACCGGCCCACTACCAGTTCAGCTCGCTGACCCTCTGAGCTATGTCGATGGTTCTCTGTCGGACAACCTCGTTTCGGATTCTATCGTTAAGAGAAATTCCGAGCATAGCCCTTTCCATAGCTCGCTGAGCGACTTTCAGTTTGTGGCCCAGTCCCACCGTAAGTGTCCACGTTTCGGCTGCATAGCTCATCACAGGCAGTTTTCTTGCTTTGCAGTTTTTAAAAGATTCAGCAGTGGCATTAGCAATTTGCCTCTTAAAAATAAGACTTAGTTCCATAGACGGATCAATTTTCCTAAGAAATATATAGATAGAAATCACAAAGCTCATTTGCAATTCTTAAACCTTACTAAGATTTTTTAAATTAAATGTCATGTCAGTGCTTGTTGAAGCCTCTTCTCCAGTGGGCTGTGAATTTAACATTTCCTCCAAGTCGGTTTCAGTCAAATCTTCATCTTGTGATTTAAGCAACTCCTGAACGTCACTTGATTCTATCTGTTGGAACCCACCTCGTCCTATTCCTTTCGCAATTTCAGCAATGTTTGCAGTTAAAGTTTGAATATGCACAGATTCTTCGTCCATTCTCCGCAGTCAGAACATGTTTATTATCATTTATGTACCGATATTATGTACGATATTGATATTATGTACCATTTAGATCCGCGAATAAAGAAATCTTTTGCCGCGAGTATAGGAATCGGGTAGCATTTTTGAAGTAAAACTTATTTACGCACGCTTAACTTGAGGAGTAAACTGGTGAATGCGTTACGAAAAGTGCACACGGAAGTCGAGAGGGAGATATAAGTTAGTGAAGATAGAAAGAGAGAGAGTTACGTTTCGTATATTACTGTAGGGGCAAGAGAGAGAGAGAGGTGCGAGCACACATTTTCTTTCTCTCTTTCTCTCATAGCCAGTTGATTTATCGCATATCTCCTATCCAAAATTAGCCTAAATTATACAAACTGCAAAAACAAAACACTCCTTCATGCTGTATAATAAGAGTTCATTTTGCTATAGATAAAGTATTTACGACGTTTCGTATTTTGAATCTACCAGCTTCGATTTACGAAAAAGTTCAGCTATTCCACAACAGATGGCAGGCAGCAGCAGAAGTTTTACTTCAGTCGTGTGGTCTAAAGCATGCTCGTTTTTTTTTGTTATCTCGACGTTTCGGCAGTGTTGCAACAGTTGTGGTCACTGGTTGACTGGAGTACTTGGAGCTACCGTTGAGAATTGTGGGTAGCTGCAGCAACTACCCTCACTTGGTCTTCAGAATTAGAAATGTCCTCGTTCATATTACAACAAAAAAACAATAGATAAGGAAAAATACAATAAAGTGATTCAAGAGGAAGGTTTATATCGAGGGGTTCCGGGCTAATTGTATTAGCGACACTCTTGGGTGATATAGACTTTTATACATATTTGGAATCAGCGAATTTTTCTGCGTCATTTGAGCTGGGTTTGGTGACGATAGGTGCACTTTTTTGTCGCTTAATACAACCGCATTTTTGGGCCCATTTTGGACTGCAATGTATGAAGCGACACAAAATATTGACAAATTTAGGAACTGTGGTACTTAAGCTCACTACCAAATACCAGACAGTCGTTTAAACTTTTTTTCCTGGAGCAACAATTTACAGCAACGTACGTTAAAGCATTTAGCCTGACCTTATAAATATATAGAAATGTCGCTTCATACAATTAGCCTCTTTGTTAAATTCTTATCCAGTGTCGCTTTATACAATTAGCTTATAAATACACAAGAATAAAGAAGATAGGTAGGTACACCCTATGTATGTATTACTCGTGCGCGATAACTTGGGACCTGCTAGGAATGCGACTCCCCGACCGCTTCCCCTGCACTGCCCCGATGGCGCCCGTATTGTACCGTTCGCATCACTATTTTTTACTAGGGTTTTTAGTCTCGTACTGGCCTACGTCACGTAACGACGCGCTCTGGAATTTCTTTTAGTTTTCGTTTGTGTCATTGTTTTGTTGTTGTAGTTTTTTTGTGACATGATGACCTCTTACAAGAGACGAATGAATCGCAATTAATTGTAAATTTATCGGATACCTCTTCGTCAAGTTATTATAGTGAGACTGAGGACGAAGAACAACCTCTAGAAGGCATAAATCCACTAAATAGTAACGAAGATGAGATAATATAAATAATAAAAAAACCTAGTTTTTATCGTTGCCAGATACTGCGTCCTGTTCCCTTCCAGTCGTAGCGGTTCTCCGTTCCACTGGGTCAAGGGGAGTAAGGAGGAGAGGGTGCATCTGTGTACGGCGCGCACACTTATGCAACTTAATATATCCTGCGCATCTGACTTGGCTTTGTCATTCCGAGTTTAAAAAAGTCCTGGGCTTGGTCTAATACCTGGACACGGGTGGCCTAAGGAGAGGAGAGTGGTCGCTCTAGCACTGCATCGGGGTGACAGTGTGGTTCGGCAGCACTCTTTGAGACAAAGCAGCTTTATTTAGAGAGGCACTGCTTTCCTCGCTCAGCCGGGGAGGGGGCTAGAAAAGGTGCCCCAAACAAACGCTCATTCCTCGCAATAAGAATAAATCTAAAAACATGCAGATGAATATGACTTTTGGTGCGTGGAATGTACGTACTCTTTTAGACCGACCCAACAACCTCTGCCCAGAACGTAAAACCGCCATTGTGGCTCGCGAGCTCAAACGCTATGACGTCGACATAGCCGCTCTCAGCGAAACACATCTAGCTGACGAAGGTGAGCTTGTTGAACGTGGTGGTGGGTACACTTTCTTCTGGAAAGGCACACCAGCTTCTGAGCCTAGACGGTCAGGAGTAGGCTTTGCTATTAAAACTACTTTAGCCTCTAAGTTGGAAGAACATCCAGTTGCTATCTCTGATCGTGTCATGTCCTTACGTTTCCATCTTCGAAACAATAAATACTTAAATGTTATCAGCGTATATTCGCCAACACTCGACAAAAGTGATGACGTCAAGGACAAATTTTATGAGGAAGTGTCAGAAGTGCTGACTAAAATCCGGCGCTGTGAGAAAGTTTTGCTTCTTGGCGACTTTAATGCTCGCGTCGGACGTGATTTTGAAGCTTGGCCTCGGGTGATAGGGCGACATGGCATTGGTAACATGAACAGTAATGGGCAACTGTTACTAAGCCTCTGTTCCCAATTTCATCTGGGTATTACCAATACCATGTTTAGACTCCCAAATAAATACAAAACTACCTGGATGCACCCAAGGTCCAAGCATTGGCATCTTATTGATTATGCTATAGTCCGTCAACGGGATATAGCGGATGTCAAAGTAACGAGAGTAATGAGGGGCGCAAACTGTTGGTCGGATCACCGACTTGTTGTTACAAAACTATTTTTGCGTCTTAGCCCTTGCCGTAGACCTCGCAGGGCTAAGCCTAACTGTCTTCATCTGAAAAAGCTAGAGTCTGCTGAAATATTGGCAAATTACAGGGAAGCTGTCAATACCTTTACAGCAGGCATACACCCCGAAGATGAACAGTTGGACGAGGGCTGGAAACTGTTAACTACAAATACCATCAATGCGGCTACTGAGATCTTAGGCCAAAAACCTCGTGTATGTGAAGACTGGTTTGACGAAAATGATAATACATTGACAGTCGCCCTAGAAAAACACCGCCAGCTCCTTCGAAAGGGAAATCAGACAACTGCTTCTGAAAAAATAAAGGAGAGTACGAGCCAAATAAGGAGACTAACTCGAAACGCAAAAGATGAGTGGTGGCTGAACAAGGTTCGCTATATTCAGTGGCTTGCTGATTCGAATAGACTCGGCGATTTCTTTAACGAGATTAAAAAGTTAGTAGGAAGTCCACATCGAGTAAACGTACCACTGAAATCACTTTCAGGTACCCTCCTGGTAAGCAAAGGAGAAGTTCTTACTCGCTGGGCAGAACACTATAACAGCTTACTCAATGTGGATCGTTCTGCTGACATAAACTATTTAGCATCACTTCCTGCCTTACCACAAGCCGTAGATCTGGATCAGCCTCCTTCTCTTGAGGAAGTTATCATCGCCATCAAAGCGCAGAAAAACAATAAGGCTGTCGGCATCGATAACATACCAGGAGAACTATTAAAATATGGCGGAGATGAGTTGCACTACAAGATTTGGCAATTTTTCCAGCGCATGTGGGAAATGGAGTTCGTTCCTCCTAGTTTTGGCGTATCACTAATTTGCTCTTTGTATAAAAATAAAGGTGATCGATCTGTTTGCAACTCTTATAGGGGTATATCACTTCTGTCTACTCCAGGAAAAACTTTTGCCAGAGTACTCTTAAATCGTCTTATGGAGCTCTCTGAAAGTATATTGCCTGAAACGCAATTTGGGTTTAGACCCAATCGCGGCACATGCGAGGCCATATTCTCTCTTAGACAACTGCAAGAGAAAAGCAGGGAACAGTGTCAACCTCTGTTTCTCTGTTTTGTTGATCTGGAGAAAGCTTTTGACAGTGTACCTCGCGAAGCTTTGTGGATTGTGCTTTCGAAACTTGGTTGCATCGACAAATTTATACGCTTGATAAGACTTCTTCACGACAACATGACTTGTTGCGTAACCGTCAATGGTGAGCAGACAGAGCAATTCCCTGTCACTTGTGGTGTAAAACAAGGCTGTGTATTAGCACCCACTCTTTTTGCTCTGTACTTTTCCGTTGTCGTGAGGGAGACTTTACAAGCCAACACCGAAGGGATCCGCATACGTTTTCGCACAGATGGCAGTATCTTTAACCTGGCTAGGTTAAAAGCGCACACAAAGGTATCGTATGACCTCATTACCGAATTGATGTATGCTGATGACCTATGTTTCGTTGCGGAATCTTCTGAGGGACTCCAGGACTTGATGACTCGGCTTGACGCTGCGTGCTGTAGATTTGGCCTCAAAATTAATATTACAAAGACAGAGGTGATGGCCATGGACACTGTTAACCAAGCTCCACTGAATCTGCAAATCGATGGAAAGCCCATAAAACAGGTCGATACATTCAGATATCTGGGAAGCAGCATAACAACAAAATGCGACCTTGACTCGGAGATCAACAGCAGACTTGGCTCCGCTATGGCTGCTTTTGGTAAACTACGAGTCCAGGTATTTCGCTCCCATAACATCAAATTGAGTACCAAGATTAAGGTGTATATGGCTATTGTACTTCCTAACATCTTGTACTCGTCAGAGACATGGTGCCTGTATCGCAGACACATACGCACGTTAGACAGATTCCATCTGAAATGCCTCCGCGACATTCTTAACATCAAGTGGTCGGATCGGGTCCGTAATACCGATGTTCTACGACGGGCTAATGTCTGTGGCATAGAGGCATATTTGATGCGGCGTCAGCTGCGTTGGTGCGGGCACCTGTCTCGGATGTCTGATGAGCGAAGGGCGAAACGCATTTTCTTCTGTGAACTAGAACATGGTAAGCGGAAACGCGGAGGTCAGTTCCTACGTTTCAAAGACGTACAGAAGAGGCACATGAAGAGGTGTTGTATCGATCCGTCGCGCTGGGAGGCTCTCGCTGAAAAACGACCTGAATGGAGGCGTCATGTTCAGGACAAAGTGTACGAGTTTGAAGAAGAAAGGAGGCAAGAACTAGACTTAAAACGAGATCAGCTTAAAAGTCGACCGCCGGCTAATATCAATTACAACTACATTAATGGCGCCTTAACTTGTGTTCATTGTAACCGGACTTTTAGCGCAAAAATAGGGTACATCAGCCACATACAGGCTAAACACCTAGGCCAATAATCACAAAGTCAAGTCTCTGTAGCCGAAATCGGCTAGGAGGATTATTATTATTAATATAAATAATACATAAAATAAATGTATAAACTTAAACATTGTATATTTATTTTATTCAAATAATGTAAAAAAGATTAGATAAAAAGCAGCGTCCTCCCTGAGTAACATAATAAATTAGGTTAAAAAAACAAAGACGAAGCCGCGGGCGGCTGCTTGTTATGTTCGCTTTTTTGCGGGCGGTACAAACACGCCAATATGACGTCACCGCGCTCAGGTCCCAACTTATCGCACACGGGTAATACCTTTTAATTTATCAATGTTTTAACCGCCAATTTCTGCAAACTTCATTATTCAAGTATGATTACAAACAATTTATTTAAAAAGAACTAATTAAACACAAACTAATTAGCCATACATTAATAAGTTTAAGATATGGTATTTAAATCAATTAGCTTAGGTTGGAAATATGACCAACTCTTTGATTAAAGCACTTAGCTTAGAGCCATTATTTGCATGCCTAAGCTGTTAAATCATTTAGCCGGGAACAAAAAAAATTAAAATATGGGTCATTTTGTATTAAGCGACATTTATCTTCGTTAAAAATAGGAAGCTAAGAAAATAAAATTAATCCGATTATGGGAAATATTATTGATAAAAACAGTAATATCCTTCTTTTTAAATACATAATGCGATTTGCTAGTTATATTTTTTTTCTAAAAAATAAAACTTTAAACTGCTCTGGTGTAAAGTTTCAAAAATTTCGGTTAATACAAATAGCCCGGAACCCGACGATATGTATAATACATACATAATTCTGTTTGTTTGTTAGTATGTTTGTTACCTTTAGGCGACTAATCGCTGTTGCCACTTGTAGACTTCATAAAGTTAGTAAATCGTTTAAAGGGCAAGGTGTTCGCTTTTATAATAAACCTCCCAAGTGATGTACAAAAATTAACAATTAACAAATTTAAAAACGCAATTAAACAAATCTTTAAAAAAAGCCTACTATAAAATATCAGATTATTTAGATGATAGAGAAGCTTGGGATTGTAATTGCTCCAACTCGTTCAAAATGTTACAATTTAGACGTTATTTATTACCTGTATTGTTATGTATTCTAAAAGGAACATTAAAAAGAACAACCAGCCTTGTCTCTTGCCTTTCTTTCCTGGCTTGGTCGCGAAGGAACAGGCAGTAAAATTGACATTACAAAGGATCCTTGTGATTTTAATGAATAAAAGATTTTGAATTTGACTTCCCATAGTATAAGCATTGCTTAGATTGGGGCTAGATGAAAATGTCTGCTGAAATGCTCTGTGAAATATCCAACAGTAAGATATTGCTGCAGCGTTATCTAGCCCAAAACTAAGCAGAGCTTGTACAATGGGAATCAGATAACTGATACAATACTTATATACATTTTTTTTGTAACTACATACCTAGTTATAATATATAGAAAAACATGCAGACCAGGAACAAATATCTGTTGATCATGCAAACATTTGGCTCGCTTGTGAGTTGTACAAAGTATGTTTATTTCAGGTGGTGTGTGGGGGTGAGATCCGCGCTCTGCTGCTCCGCCCGTCCGGTCTGCCGCCCGTGGTGGCCGGTGGGGTCGCGGTGGTGGGGGGAACCGGAGGAACCGCGGGGAAAGTACACACGCAGGTACGTACATAGTTGATCGTGCGAAGCGAGATCTCTGAATCAACTTGGGCAAACTTGGCGTTGTATGTATGTTTGTCCGAGGATAACTTTCGAAGCATTGATCCGATCATCGTGAAATTTAATACATAGGTAGGTAGTGTGGGTACAATTTTGGTGTGACTAAATGAGCTAAAAATGTTGGGGGGTTGTTGAGGTATTGGGGTACAAGAGGGGTAAAAAAAAAATGAGGCTAACTAGTTAAATGGGACGTCAAATGAAAGGTATTCATTAGTACATTTAGACTCCGTTCTTATTTATCGTAAACTCGTTATAGTTTTTGAGTTATTAGTCATAATAAAACTGAACTTAGACAAAATTCGCAGGGTACACCAGTGACCCCACAGTGCTGTAATTTGGTATGCGTGTAGCTTTAGTAACACAAATATAGGCAAAAGCCTGAAATTTGTACCCCCAAAAAACAGGAATCAATTTACATGAACTCCCGTTACCTGAAATTTGAATGAAACTGTAGGTCAAGTTATTTGGTTTGTACTATTTTATTAGTCAAAGATTAAGGCTGGCTTGCACAACGATCCCTAAACGTATTTAGCGACTAAACATGTTTAAATTTTATGTATTTGTATAATTTGACAACTTCTTAAATCATATTTAGCGACTAAACATGTTTAAATTTTACGTATTTGTATAATTTGACAACTTCTTAAATCATATTTAGCTACTAAATACGTTTAGGCATCGTTGCGCGAGTCGCCCTAAGAATATTTTATTTTGTTTAAGGGGATACTCGCGAGATTTCAGTTCGGGGCGAACCACTAGTTTTAACCTAGAGGAGAGGTCTTTAAAGCTCGAGTGAACTGGGACCCAGTTCTAAACCAATCGCTTTGTTATAATAAGAATATGAACTTTAGGAATACATTATTATGCATTGTACTGCATCGGAAACGCTCAACGGCTAATTATTGATCGAGCGAAGCGAGATCTCTATATCTACATGGGTAAATTGGCGTTGTGTGTATGTTTTTTTGTCCGAGAATAACTTTAGAAGCGTTGATCTGATCATCGTGAAATTTGATATATAATAAATAATAATAAATAAATAATGCTGGGCATTTCACACAGCGCTATCTAGCCCCAAACTAAGCAGAGCTTGTACTATGGGTACCAGATAACTGATAGAATACTTATATACTTTTTTTTTGGAAATACATACTTATAATATATAGAAAAACAACCAGACCCGGAACAAATATCTGTAGATCATGCAAAAATTTGTTCCGCGGCGGGAATCGAACCCGCTACCTCCTGCGTCTCAGCCGGCTGTTCGCCCACGGAGGTCGGTAAGGTGAGGTATATAGGTAAGTAGTGTTGTTGTGTGTGTGGGGGGGGGGGGGGGGGGTTGTTGAGATATTAGGGTTCAAAAGGATATGTAATTCTATTATTATTCTATAGCGTACGCGCTATGGATAACCGTCTACACCAAAGAAAGGGTCGTGACGGAAAACTCCACTTTTTTCGCCTTGCCCCCATCCGCCAAGTCCATACCGTGCGAATATATACCAAAGGAACTATTGGAATTTCGTTCCAATCAAATAAAATATGATTGTATTGTAATTGTTCCAGGTGGACTACATTCACTGCCTGGTGCCTGATCTGCAGGAGATCACAGCGTGCTCCTACTACTGGGGGAAGATGGATAGATACGAAGCTGAACGGCTGCTGGACAATAAGCCCGAAGGTACATACCAGCCTGCGGGCCAGCCACAGCACTATCCTACAAACAGTTGTATTTTAACAGCATCTGCTCGACAACATCAAATTATATGTCATGTAAACCTCACCGAGAGCAGGTGATTGAATCCCTGCGGCTGAGCCGGGGTAAAGTTCAACCGAATTTAAATGTGCCCTCGTGGTGTGATTTGAATTTGGAACCAAAGAGACACAATAAGAACTTATTTGTAAATCGAACTAACCTCTGCACAGAATGCACACATTTGGTTTTATTGTTTCGCAGAAAGTGTGAAAAGTAGAGTATTCTCCTCGTGGATAAAGCTGTCTGCGTCTTTGGCGTGCTTATATCCCTCTCTGCACTCAGGATTCTAGTAACTCCATCGCTACGTTTGGGATTCAGTACTGCTTTATCCCCTCGTTTAATAATCTACTGTGTACACACTTCATCCAGTGTGTTGCTTCAGCGAGTGCATTCAACAATGCCTAATTGTTATATATTTTTCAAATTTGTGATTTTATTTAATTTTTAATTGGTGTGATAGATTTGATTGTACATTTTAAAATTAGTGTACTTGTAATATATATTTAATTTATTTTAACTATAATTTATTATGGATTAATTATCTGATTTAAATGAATACCTACAATGATAGCCAACAGACTTTTGATGGCTGGCGTAAATATATTCTTAAATAAATTCGTATATTTCAGATTAAGATTATGGAGCAAGTTGCTCCATATTAATTATTAATTAATTAGCTTCCGCCAAGCAGCTTCGCACGCGTGTTTTGTCAATGAAAATTAGCCCATGTGTCTAATGCAGGTCATAATCTATCGACATACCAAATTTAATTGAAAATGGGTAAGCCGTTATGACGCGATTGAGTAACAAACATACAATCAAACATCCATTTTTCGCATTTATAATATTAGTGTGATTAAATTATTAGATTATTATTTCAAATTATCTGTATACCAAATTTCGTTGAAATCTATCTTGCGGTTTAGTCCTGAAAACTTAACAGACAGACAGACAGAGAGTCAAAGTTACTTTCGAATGTTTAATCGCTAGGTATGTTTGGAGATCTTGCAAGCCGGGCTTACTACCTGTCATATTAACCTTTTTATCTAGTATTTTAAGTAATCTACACATCAGATGATTAAAATAAATAAATAATGTTCATAATTGATTTATCGTAACTAGATCTCCAGTATACAGGCATGCCTAGTGTGAAGATCACTAGTTATTTTAACGTGAATACGTTTTTAAAATTGCTTCCATAGTGGGAGGCAATTCAAAAGACAAATGATAACAAAATCAGGGGATACAGTTTGGTGTTGCAGCGACATATCTATCATCCCTATCCAAAATGTAATTAAAACACTGGATAGCTAAAGGATCAAAGAACTCGTTACGCTAAGTGAGGAATGTGACGTATCGCGCGCGGTGGAGGGAGAAGCGCCGCCATTTTGAGGTCATTTTGCTGCGTTACGAGATTTCCATTTACCCAAAGAACTTCTTAGTGTTGAAACATGATTAGAACATACATAAAATAGAGTGTTTTATATTTTGTATAAAAAATATTACCTGTTTTACGTACACGTACAACACACGGTCGTGTGCATGACACAGCCACACCCCGTTTTTTTTTGTCTAAAAGAATACACTCTCTGTCTAACACACATTAAATTAATTTATAATTTATTAGTTTAATGTGTGTTTAACCAATTTTTAATAATGATTATATATTCTAGGCACGTTCCTCCTCCGCGACTCGGCGCAAGAGGAGCACCTGTTCTCCGTGTCGTTCCGCAAGTACGGGCGCTCGCTGCACGCGCGGATAGAGCACTACCAGCATCGGTTCAGCTTCGACTCGCACGACCCGGCCGTCTTCGCCGCGCCCACTGTCACCTCGCTTATTGAACATTATAAGGTGAGGGCATGTGTTTATAGCATTGTAAGGTGAGGGCATGTGTTTATAGAGCATTTCAGTGTGAGAATATTTCATCTAGAACATTATAAGTTATAATATACATTGTTATCGGGACGTAGGCTTCTTTTTACCCGACTGCGTAGAAGGAGAGTAATGTTTTTATAGATACGCAGGTATAGGGCGGGTAAGCTAGTATTTACATACAAATGTAATTATTATTCCAGGACCCCGCTTGCGTGATGTTCTTCGAACCGATGCTGACGGCGCCCCTTCCGAGAACGCGACCCTTTACGCTGCAGCAGTTAGCGAGGGCCGCTATTGTATCTACCACTTCTTATGATGGTAATTAAATAAATATTGTTGGACATTTCACACAGCGCTATCTAGCCCGAAACTAGCAGAGCTTGTACTATGAGAACGAGATAGAAGAACAGACTGATTTATATCTGTATTTTATTATATTTTTTTGTAGATACATACGTATGTACAAATATCTGGAACAAATATTTATATATCTATATCGGAACAAATATCTGAAGATCATGCCAACATTTGTTCTGCACCGGGAATCGAACCCGCTACCTCCTGTGTCTCAGCCGGCTATTCGCCCACTGCGCCACAGATGTCGTCGAAATTAGCAGGCACATGCGTTTTTTATTTAGCAATAGTAGAGTTGTGGAAAAGTTCGTTCGGAGAAGTACTACCATTGTACCTATTGCCTTTACCAGTATTGTAATGCTCGCATTGCCGTGCGGCAAGGTGTTTTTTTATACACGGTGTCCTTTAAATCACTGTTTTCCCAGAACAAACGTTGTTCAGACCATGGTCTACTAACAGTTTATAACATCAAATTAAAAAACAAAACGAAATCGGTCATTGAAAAATATAAAAAGGTGCGAACTTAAAACGTCTATTTTAACGTTACGCCCTACAACATAATCAGCGCGCTGACCGGTAGCTACTAGGTACCTAAGGAGTAGGTAATACGCTACGGCTAGCATACCCGTCAACTTTATGTCACGGTTAGTTTTGAACAAAATTAGACTGATTTGAGAAGGTCGAGATAAGTTTTTTTTTATTCTCTTATTTGATGCTATAAACAGTTATTAGACCATGGTCTGAGCAACGTTTGCTCTGTGAAAACAGTGATTTAAAGGACACCGTGTATACAACCTGGAGATGGGACAAGTCATGCACCTTAGATACGTGCCCTACGATGGATTGGCCCGTGTTCATCAACTTGTGGCATACAGGTGTAAAGCCTCATGTGCCTGTAATATTACCGAAATCGATACTCAAACTATATATGTGAATGTAGTTAAAGTATAAGTAGTATAAGTATACTAGATTATAGATTATATAAGTGACGTAGTTTGTACTATGGGAACCAGATAACTGGTAAAATATTTATGGTTCCCATTGTACAAACTTTCCTTAGTTTTGGGCTAGATGTGTTATGTGTAATGTACAGCATTATACCTTTTAGTATCAAAGTTTTTGTGTATTATAATAAATTATAATGTATTCCAGGTGTAGAGCAGCTGCCCCTGCCTGCGGCCCTGCGCGCCTACCTGAAGGAATACCACTACCGGCAGCGAGTGCGCGTGCGCACGCTAGAACCTGCGCTGTACCGAAATCTGCAGTGACGTCATTACCTACCACTCTACAGTCAGTGTAATCTACAGTGACGTCATTACCAAAGGATCTACAGTAAAGTGAAATCTGCAGTGACGTCACTACTTACTGCTCTACAGTACAGTGAAATCTGCAGTGACATCACTACCATACGATCTACAGTAAAGTGAAATCTGCAGTGACGTCACTTCCAAACGATCTACAGTCTGTGAAATCTTCAGTGACGTCACTACTTCTCGCTCTACAGTCAGTGAAATCTGCAGTGACGTCACTACTTCTCGCTCTACACTCAGTGAAATCTGCAGTGACGTCACTAACTAGTGCTCTACAGTGAGTGAAATCTGTAATTGACCCTACACACGTCACCGATTTCTTTACGCAAGCCTGGCATGTGAGGTAACAATATGCTCAAATTTCTAGGCTTGCCCAAAGAATTTGTTGACGTGTGTGACTCCATAACATCCTCGCCATTACAAAAGAAATGATTTCTTTTCTTATTGTTTATGAAAATAGATATATTTACTCGCCTTAGGTACTTGCGTGGACGTAGAGTGGTCGGGACTGTGTCACTGTTGCCTCTTATTTATAAAACATGTTGATTTGTACACTTGCTATATTTAAGTAGGTTAAATATGCATCACAAATCACACATCACAGACCAGTAAAAATTGTAGTGTGGCTTTGTTGTGGATGCAGCCCGTGTGTTGTATGTAAGTGAGTACGTGTACGTATAACAGGTAATATTTTCTATATAAATTATGCTATTTCATGTATGTTATAATCATGTTTGAACACACCAATCTCGAATGCAGCAAAATGACCTCAAAATGGCGGCGCTTCCCCCCTCCACCGCGCGCGATGCGTCACAGTCCTCACTTAGCGTAACGAATTCTTTGATGCTTTAGCTATCCAGTGGTGTACACGACGTACTATCGATTATCCCACTCACCTAGTTCACCTAGCTGTTTAGGCCCCCCCCCCCCCCTACAAACGCTAGTAGAGAAGGGGAGCCACATCAAGCTTCTGGCCCCGGTTGTAAAACACTAGATCCAGGGCTGCATAGATTTTTATATTGATTTTAAATGATTCAATATATTTTACATCACACTTTCTTGAATTAGCAAGTGTACAAATAAACATGTCGTAGCACATCACATCTCCAGAGTGTAGTTTATATCAATTTAACATAAAAAATCTAATTTTAGACAAAAGTATTTGAAATTGTGTAAATAATGTCCATGAAGTTTTTAGTCCACTTATAGTTATTTAATTTTAATATAATTGTAATGATAAGCAATTTATTTTATTGTTAACGGCTCGAAATTGTACAAAGTTGCAGTAATTAATAATAATAAAATGTAAATATTAAGAGATGTTGGCTCAGAAGTAATTGTTACTACGAGTTCCTCTGTGAAGCCTCTGTCTAACTTGTATCGTAGTACTGTGGGGGTGTTCAAGTATTATGTGACGCAATCTGAGGGGAGGGGGTCTTTTAAAACGTTACGGGGGGGGGGGGGGGGGTTGAACAACGCGAAACGTAACATTATTTTTGTATTTAAAGTTTGGCAACCCTTTTCGTTTGAATTTTATATTGTTGGTGAGAAAAAATGGTCACTTGGGTGTTACCTAACGTTTAAGAGGGGGGGGGGGTACAGAAAACGTAACGGCATGTTGAGGGGGGGGGGGGGGGGGTGGAATCTTCAAAAATTTCGTTACAGTAATACATGAACGCGACCTGTACTCCATATTGCAATTACTTAAATCATGTTCTATTTGACTTTTAGTTGGATTAACTATTAACATAGTATAATAGAAGGGTATAAAGGGGTAAGAAATCTTAAAACATATTTCTAGACATTTCTTCAATTCCAAGATTTTCAATGTATATTCAAAATCTGAGAACACACAACGTCTATTTGATGACGGTGATCGTGCCTGTAATTTTGTTTAATCAGAGATTTTGTCACGAAATCTTGTCTGACAAATTATTGAAATCATATATTTGAAGTTATGTGAAATTAGAGATTGATCTGACGACTCGTTGGCTGAGTCAATTTACTGACTCATCATCATCATCTCGGCCACATCCACCCACTGCTGGGTGTAGGCGTGTCCGACCAGCTGCCAACTGGTCCTTCTCGCGGCCACCGCTCGGTTGCTGCCCTCGGACTTGTTCCGTGTTTCCTCATTGCCAAGTGTCCAGCCCATCTCCACCTCAGCTGATTGATCCTACTACCCATATTCACGACTTTGCTGACTCAATTTAAAGAAAATTGAGTTGAATTCAATCACTCTTTTGTTAAAATATGCGCTGTACTAGCGGTTGGAGTGTTGCACACTGCATTTTGACATTTCATAAACGTCAAAAATATGAATTGAATTATTTGTCCGAGTATAGTTTATGATCTGGTAACCCTAATCTCAGCTACAGACAGGCTTTAAAGTACTAACACCGTCTTTTTGAGTCGGGAGGTTAAGAATACATAATATTGTGCGTGTGTTTGTGACTGAATATATTTTTTTCTATATGACACGTCTGCTGATAGTAAGAGTGTTTTGTGGACGGGATAATTAAAGCTGGCCATACACGGCGACTCCACAAGATTCCACGCCAACACTCCAATAGTCTCTAAAAACAATTTGTTGGAGGAACGAGTTATAGTTTGGGTTGCCATACGTCCGGTTTTTTCCGGACATGCCCGGTAATATAGGTCTTTCCGGAATACGGGGGGAAACCTAAACAGTCCGGAATTGTAGGTAACGAGTAAAATAAAACATATAATAAACCAAATATTTTGCTTCGTTCATTCACGTGCACGATGCTAACGACATTAATGTCGTATTTACAAGAAAGTCAGGAATTTTCATCTAATGTCAGGTATTTACTCCGGAATTTTGATTTTTTAATCTGGTACAAAAATTACCAATCAACAAATTTAAAAACGTGATTGAAATCTTTATACAACAAGTCTACTATAACTAGGGTTAGTTATAGTATACCCTAGTTATAGTAGGCTTGTTTTATAAAGATAACTTCTACTATAGTATACCCTAGTTATAGTAGGCTTGTTTTATAAAGATAACTTCTACTATAGTCGACCCTAGTTATAGTAGGCTTGTTTTAAAAAGATAACTACTACTATAACTAACCCTAGTTATAGTAGGCTTGTTTTATAAAGATAACTTCTACTATAGTCGACCCTAGTTATAGTAGGCTTGTTTTAAAAAGATAACTACTACTATAACTAACCCTAGTTATAGTAGGCTTGTTTTATAAAGATAACTTCTACTATAGTCGACCCTAGTTATAGTAGGCTTGTTTTAAAAAGATAACTACTACTATAACTAACCCTAGTTATAGTAGGCTTGTTTTATAAAGATAACTTCTACTATAGTCGACCCTAGTTATAGTAGGCTTGTTTTAAAAAGATAACTACTACTATAACTAACCCTAGTTATAGTAGGTTTGTTTTATAAAGATAACTTCTACTATAGTCGACCCTAGTTATAGTAGGCTTGTTTTAAAAAGATAACTACTACTATAACTAACCCTAGTTATAGTAGGTTTGTTTTAAAAAGATAACTACTACTATAACTAACCCTAGTTATAGTAGGCTTGTTTTAAAAAGATAACTACTACTATAACTAACCCTAGTTATAGTAGGTTTGTTTTATAAAGATAACTTCTACTATAGTCGACCCTAGTTATAGTAGGCTTGTTTTAAAAAGATAACTACTACTATAACTAACCCTAGTTATAGTAGGCTTGTTTTATAAAGATAACTTCTACTATAGTCGACCCTAGTTATAGTAGGCTTGTTTTAAAAAGATAACTACTACTATAACTAACCCTAGTTATAGTAGGTTTGTTTTATAAAGATAACTTCTACTATAGTCGACCCTAGTTATAGTAGGCTTGTTTTAAAAAGATAACTACTACTATAACTAACCCTAGTTATAGTAGGTTTGTTTTAAAAAGATAACTACTACTATAACTAACCCTAGTTATAGTAGGCTTGTTTTATAAACTTAAACTTCTACTATAACTAACCCTAGTTAGTTATAGTCGGTTTGTTTTATAAAGATAACTACTACTATAACTAACCCTAGTTAGTTATAGTAGGCTTGTTTTATAAACTTAAACTTCTACTATAACTAACCCTAGTTAGTTATAGTCGGTTTGTTTTATAAAGATAACTACTACTATAACTAACCCTAGTTAGTTATAGTAGGCTTGTTTTATAAACTTAAACTTCTACTATAACTAACCCTAGTTAGTTATAGTCGGTTTGTTTTATAAAGATAACTACTACTATAACTAACCCTAGTTAGTTATAGTAGGCTTGTTTTATAAACTTAAACTTCTACTATAACTAACCCTAGTTAGTTATAGTCGGTTTGTTTTATAAAGATAACTACTACTATAACTAACCCTAGCTATAGTAGGCTTGTTTTATAAAGATATTGTTTAATTACGTTTTTAAATTTGTTAATTGTCAATGTTTGTACATCACTTGGGAGTTTATATGCGTACACCTGTAGCAGTCTGAAGTTTAAATGTATTGTTATAAGCGGAGTTAGTGTGCACGGAGTATATTCTGTCGGAAAGCGTCGTCGAAGACGCTGATTGTATTATTAATTATAATGTCTATAGTTAATGTAAGTACATGTGTATAATGAGAGTTATGTAATCGGTTGAGAGTCCACGCCCAGCGTACAAATGCAAATATATATTTTACAATATTCTTGGAGTTTGATTTGTGTGTTGAAAAGGGTCGAAGCGAGATCTCCAAATCAACTTGGGCAAATCGGCTTATGTATGTTTGTTTGTCCGAGGATAACTTTCAAAGCGTTGATCTGATCATCGTTAAAGGAGAACGGGCATCCTGGTCTACAGTCCAATAAAAATGAGCAGCACATTTTCGAATTGGCATACAATAGTACATCAAAATATACTATTGGAGCTTTCACCAAAAGTCTGTCCGTTTTGAGTTACAGCCATGCAAACACCAGCATTTTTTGTTTTAAAGAACATAAAATAACGGTTTCACGATTACTATATCCATACATAAAGGCTCCTATACAATGCAGTAAGCGATGTAAGGGCCGTGGGGAGAGGGATGCGTACGCGGGGGAGGGGAACGGTTGTGTACGCGCCGCGCCGGACGGCTACAATAATCAGTCGCATCGCATCAAGTGAGTGGCTACGTCACGTCTTGTTACGATAGTGCTGTGTTTGAACTTCTTTCTCTGTTTTTACTGACCCTGGCTTGCTTTTGGACCCTGTTTCTTTCCCTAATGTGTTAACTTTGGCTCGACTTATTGACTTTTGAACTGCCTACCGATAATGGAAGTTTTTCGAAACTGTGTGATGTGTCGTCGAGGACTTTACCGCGGACGGTACCAGCAGCATATCTTGGCTGATAACCTGCAAAGGGAACGACCAGAATTCGCCGCGTTTATACAACAACATGCTGTGTTGGAGGTTAGTTACCTTTTATTTTTATTATATTGAGTAGTTAGGCATAGGATTTATTTATTTTAAGTATTAATTGTTATTATTTTCAGGTGGTGTTCGACAGTACTCGAAGCTTGTGTCACCGATGTTGGCAGAGGACTGAGCGTGATCATAGACCTGCACAGCAAGCGGCGCGAGCGCCTGGTACATTGCACTCTCAAGAATACACGAGGGCACCGAACACTTCGGTGCATTGTATTTACAACAACTGTGCTAATATTACCCGTAATCATATACCAAACGCGATAAGAATTAATGTATTTTGTGAGAGCAAGCTTTTTATTCCTGATAGCGCTAGGGTGTGTACAGAACACTTACAAAATAATGAATGGAGCAACCTGCCGCAAATGTGTAATGTGACACATGATTTTAATGACGCTCAGTTTACATCGCTCTGTGACTTTATGAGAATGGCTGCTAACAACCAGCCCAGAATCGACTTCGAAAACAGAGGCACCTTGTCTAATGAAGAGATGCACTTATGGACTGGGCGCACTTACGATCAGTTCGAAGCTATATTAGAACAAACTCCGTCACTAAGTGAACGTTGTAACCAGCCTAGAACTGCATTAGGCATCTATTTAACAAAACTTAGAACTGGAGTCTCTGATGAGAGACTGGCAACGTTATTTCATATGTCTCGTCGAAAATTAGAACGTTTTTTGCCTATAGTTCGAGAATGTCTGAGCAACGATTACGTTGTGCTGCATCTAGGTGTGGACCACATTACCAGAAATGATATCCTTCAAAGAAACTTAACAATTCCAAGGGCTTTATTTGGAAACGATGAAAACATCAAAGCCATAATTATATGTGACGGTACATATATATGTATATATTAACAAAAGCTCCAACTTTTTGTTTCAACGGCTGTCATACAGCTTACACAAATATCAAAACTTGTTGAAGCCGTTTTTAATGGTATTCACGGACGGCTATATATTAGATGTCAAAGGGCCATTTGCCGCTACCAGAACCGATGCCCAGATCATGAGTGAAATAATGAATAACGAAGATGAGCCGCTGCATTGGTTACTCGAACGTAATGATGCGTTTATCCTAGACAGAGGATTTAGAGATAGTTTGCAGGATATAGAAGCTTGTGGCTACGAACATCATGTGCCACCAACTAAAGACAGAAGAGAAAATCAACTCACTACAGAACAAGCTAATCAGTCTCGTTTGGTCACCATGTGCCGATGGGTGGTGGAAGTAGTAAATGGGAGATTTAAGCGAGATTTTAAACTTTTGCGTCAAAACTATTTTAATAAAACGTTGCCAAAAATGTTTGTTGACTTCAAAATAGCTGCAGCCATTCTAAACCACTTCCACGCCCCCATCGAAGATAGTTCACACGCAGCAGCCTTTTTGAATTCAATAAGAGCTAAAATACACATACCAAACACATTGCACAATTATGTGGAAGCAAAGAGATTGAATTATAGGAGAGCAGACTTCATGCGAATCGAAGCAAATGAAATAGAAAACTTCCCAAGGCTTAGTGAAGAACAAGTCATACATTTTGCCTTGGGAACTTACCAGTTAAAGCTCGCTCGATCATATTGTAGCGAGCACTTACAAAATGGTCTTTATATAATCGAGACGTATAGAGATAACGCTCTAGAAGACTTGGCACAATATGATATCAACGAAGAGGCTTGGCTATTACGTGGACGTATACAGTCTCGACATGTCCGAGCCAGGAAATATTTTTGTTATATATTAATCAATAATATTAATAACAATATTACACAATATTATTGTACCTGCTTGACAGGGCGACGTACTATAGGTACTTGTGCCCATGTACTGTCAATTATATGGTACGTAGGTTATGCCCGTCATGAAGGGTTCAATGAACCTGCATTGTTCCTTAACAGTATTCTCATCGATGATGATGATGATGATAATATTTAATAACATATTGTTATGATTTTTTAAGAAGATGTTGTTTTTATTTGTATTACTACTTACCTAACTTAAATAAAATCATTACATTACACAAAATGTTTTTTTAATTACCACGATATTCAATGTTTGGCACTAAATATTATCAGATTCAATTTTTAGTAGAACTCAGATCGGACAATACTTAGAGAAATGCGACTTTCTACATATGAAAATACATAGAATTACCTTTATATTGACATATGACTCATTTTTATTGCAAGGTAGACCAGCTTCCATACACTTATGCCCGTTCTCCTTTAATACATAGTTGGTAGTAATGCCATAATTTTGGTGTGACTAAATGAGGTAAAAATGTTGGAGTTGTTGAGATATTGGAGTAAAAAAGATAAAAACAGACTATTAGGTCAAGTGGGTCGTCAAATGAAAGGTCTTCATTAGTACATTTCAACCCCGTTTTTTAGTTTAATCAAATAATCAGAGACCAGTGTTTAATCTTTGTAGTTTTTGAGTTATTAGCCATAGTAAAAACAAAACTTTGACAAAATTCACAGGGTACACCAGTGACCCCACAATGCTGAAATTTGGCGTGCGTGTAGTGAACTCCCGTTACCTTTAATTTGAATGAAACTGTAGGTTTGACAACTCCTTAAATCATATTTAGTCACTAAATTATTTTAGGTATCGTTGCGCGAGGCGCCCTAAGAATATTTTTTTTTGTTTTGGGAGATTCGCGTGATCTCAGTTCGGGGCGAACCACTAATAATTATTAATTAATTAATTTAATATTATTTAAATTTTACACAGCCATTACAGTAACACCAAAGCGACAGTGCAAATTTATAAACATTTATCTAGGTACGGAACCGTCGGCGCCAGTCCTACTCTTACTTGGCTGATTTTGTTGTCCTAAGGTAAATAGTGATAATAAATAAAAGAAATTCATTATATCTAACATCTTTTAATACATCAAATAAATAATATCAATTATGTTAAAAGCGCTGCTATGCCGAAGGGCGTATACTTAAGCAAAACATCGATCTAGGTACATAACTTAAAGCTTACTTACCTTAACCTAGATAAAAGTGGGCAAATCTACAAGTTTTTCAAAATTATAGCCGTGGAAGCCTAGTCAATGTAACTGACTCCAGCCCCGGATCTAGGGGGGGGGGGGCACTTGCCCCAGGCGGCAATATTAGGGGGGCCGAATTATTCAATATAAAATACGTTTAAAAAAAAATTGATTCAAAAAGCCCTTGACATCATCGTACTATCGATGCGAACTCTTGAAACTTTAACACCCTCCCCGCCCCTCTTTAACGCTTGAGGAGAGTGAGCGTCAAATCAAGTTTCTGCCCAATTAGGTTAGGAAAAATTCTAGATCCGGGGCTGCCTGACTTAAGATCGTTGTCAAATCCCGGACGTGTAAAAATAGTTTTTTTTATATTAAGTATTTAATAAACACAAAGGTGTTTATTAAATACTTAGCAAGTCATGCAGCATTGCTGATTCGGTGTGTTGGGTATGGGTGCCGGTGAAATTACAGGCACATGATTTGTGCCTGTAAGCTGTATGCCTCAAGTTGATGGACGCAGGGCAGTGCCATAGGGCACGTTTCTATGGTACATCAGGTGGCCATATAGGTTGTTTGATAATATACGCACAAAAATGAAAGGCGTTATTTTAATGAGCATAATAAATAAATTTGTGAAATGTTTACCATAGAAATGTGAAATTTATTTTGGCATGTAAAAACAAACACTTCATTAAACTTATGTTGTACTATTGCATAATGCTTGCCATCTTAACCACATATACTGTATTGGTGACGTCTCGAGATATCCCTTGTTGTCCCTTTCTAACCCAAAACCCGCAGCCATTACCGAATGAGATATCAAATCGGCCTTTATTTTTGCGATGTCGATTGCAAGAGTAGGCAGTAAGTTTTATATCGAATTAATCACCTAAACTTAGTCGATTTTTTTTTAAATTTGATAATATAAGTAACTAGTAGTTTTTTTTTATGTTTTGAGAAACTGTCACTTGAATATCGTCAGTATATTACCAAACAACCTGTATACTTGTTTCATCTCAGGGTTATATAAAGAATAATTTTGGGGTTTAAACCTTCCCAACTGATTGATTTTATGAGATTTGCCCAATTTTTGGATAATTAATTTTAATACTGACAACATTATGTTAGGTCGTTAAATGCGTTGTATCAGAACAATACTAGATCGTACAAAATAAATACGGAATGCTTAATAATACTTAAATTATTCGATATTTATTATACAAAAGACTTAATCTACCAATTTACAATATAAAAAGCTAAGCAAAAGTTCTTTTTGATAAACACTTTTCACTTTTTTTTTATTGTTTTTTAATAGCTTAAAGAAATATGTTAATAATAAATAGCTGACCCGCCCCACTTCGCGCGCATTCCCTTCAAAATAATAATGCACTGTAGCTATTAACCGTAAAAGAATAATCAAAATTGGTACAGTAATACAAAAAAAAACGACCTCTTTAATGCATGTATAGATTTGATCAATATACTTGAAAAAATTTTTGACCACCTTTAAAGTATTTATACATTCGCGCTCGTAACTCGTTAAGCGTGACGAGTGACGACTGACGGGTGTCCCGTTGCTAGATATTCGCCTCCCAGCGACCTTTATCACGTCGTCTTTCCGTCCTTTCTTCCCCTTTCTGCCTCAACGGCCGTCAGTTCATCGAGCTATGTGCTTTAGCCTCGTCACCCGCGAATGTCTAAATCCGATATTAAACATGAAGTCTTCTAACCACAGATCTGTATTGAATAGATAACGCGAGTTCACCTATTTTGCGTGTCGTTAGTTGGAGCAAAGCACCAACTCTTACGGTTTATAAATCATTCCGAACTTGGCCGGCTTCGCAGTAGCACGCCGCGGTGCCTTTGAATCCGTCTGAGCGCGGTGTATGAGCTCCCAACACTAAATTGCCCTCGGTACAATAGTAAGGGTTGCTGGGGTCAGGTTAGAAGGGGGGTAATGCACAATTCATCCACAGGCGGGACGTCAGTGCAGATCTTATTCCCCCCAACCTAGAATTAGAATTAATTTGTCGGTAAAAAAATTTGAAAAACTTTGGTTTCATACAAATTTACACACTGGCGTTACCTATTCATTGTAGATCTGTGCTTCAAATAAATATTGTAAAAATCTCATTGTATTTTAGACTCTATTGGCAAGAAACAAGGTACATGGCAGTAATCTTATTACTAATATTAATACTACTTAAATAAAATAAAAATAAATAATTTATAATTACAATGAACACAATAAAAAAATCGAGTACAGATTTTTAGATATGTACTTATAAAAAGTTATTCTAAGTTTGATTATATTGATGGCAACATTTTTAAATAATTAAAATCATAATTAATTTACGTAGGTGTAGTTTAAAAAAATCTAGAATTTGTCCTAAACATCATATTGACTCTATGTGCTTATGTCGAAGTAGTTCTTAAACGTGGTGATAGATGTCGCTACACAATTAAATTAGGGAAAAAGTTGAATGAGGGGTTTTCGCGGCCTTGTTTTTATAACTGCTAACGGATGGCGTTGCTCTGTCATGCTCTGATTAACAAAGGAAAGTGAATTGTCAATGTCAATTGCCGTGACAACATTATTTTCCGAGGAACTTGAAATAAAAAAAAACATTTGTGTTTCTTTATCTAACCGTTTTAGGCAAATTTTGATATTGTGTCTAAACTTTACTTTTGGTATATAAACCATATTTTTTGGGGGCGCATCTCCAGACAGCGCCATCTATTACGCTAGCTAGAACCAGTTTTTTTCTTTTTAAATCGAAAACGAAAGCCTTCATTGTCCCCCAGATCAACTGTTACATCACTATTTATTTATTCTCTAAAAGTGGTAACCTTCCAAACGGCAACAATAAAAATTGAATTAAATGTCAGATTATACTATATTTTTATAGGTATATTTTTATATATCTTGAAATGTTGCCATATCAAAAGATTTCGAAAATACACTAGTCAAAAATGGGGGTTGCTACATAGGCCGCTATATGGTTAAATTCATGCTTATTTTAAATTCGTTTATTATTGTTATTATTTTACAATAATATTAATTTTTACTGGATTTATAAAAAAAACTGAGTTACAAGAATTTCAAGTCTATTCAATTTCAAGTATTTGAGATCTTAAGAATCAAAGACCGGTTGACACAGATTCCTGTCTGAATAACACGAATTTTAGTCAGAGTGACACAGATTCCTGTCTGAATAACACGAATTTTAGTCAGAGAGACACAGATTCCTGTCTGAATAACACGAATTTTAGTCAGAGTGACACAGATTCCTGTCTGAATAACACGAATTTTAGTCAGAGTGACACAGATTCCTGTCTGAATAACACGAATTTTAGTCAGAGTGACACAGATTCCTGTCTGAATAACACGAATTTTAGTCAGAGTGACACAGATTCCTGTATGAATAACACGAATTTTAGTCAGAGTGACACAGATTCCTGTCTGAATAACACGAATTTTAGTCAGAGTGACACAGATTCCTGTCTGAATAACACGAATTTTAGTCAGAGTGACACAGATTCCTGTCTGAATAACACGAATTTTAGTCAGAGTGACACAGATTCCTGTCTGAATAAGACGAATTTTAGTCAGAGTGACACAGATTCCTGTCTGAATAACACGAATTTTAGTCAGAGTGACACAGATTCCTGTCTGAATTACACGAATTTTAGTCAGAGTGACACAGATTTTAGTCTGAGCAAGTAGCTATTTAATAAAAGTTTCAGTGACTAAGAACTAACTAAGACTAAGAGAATCTGACATAGATCTTAGTTATGATCGGTGAACTCAGGCATTAGTCTGAGTGACAGATCTTTCTGAGTTTAAAAAGTCTAAAAGCTAATATTGTATATAAGAACATTTCTTAGTCTATCTGCTCCTTTTGGCATCTATGTATGTACTTTCAAAAGTTAGATCAACAGTTATCGATAAGCTATAATCGATAAAACTCAGAACTTGTATATTAGACAACGAATACGTAACCAATGGAACGCGGGAAGATTATACTTGGCTCTTCTGTCAAGATGGAGGATTTACTTCCTGGACATCTGAAATCTGAGTTAAAGTCAACAAACATGGAACTTATATCAAGAGCATCCTTGAAAGACTCACAAGAAATTGGTGCAGATAGAAGATAACGATTACACTGGATAAAATTGATCAAGAAGAGATCGTTTTTCGCTGCTTTTCCACTGCTAATTATTCAGCGTACAATCATACCCTGCTAATGTGCAACACAATCCACGAGATATTTGTTGGGGAAAGCACATCAGATACAGACTCCGTTCGAGTTTTCTTGCAAGCTATTGTTCTCATTTTCGGAAAAGGGGTATTAAACGCTATAAGGGCTGATTTAATCCTTGAAAAAGCAGGACTCACACTGAAACTTGATGAAATTAATCCAGATGATGCACAGGCAATAGATGACTTACTCAATGATGCTGAAACCCAAAGCTGTATGACGAAGCTTCGAGTGAGCGACATGCCAAACCCCCGAATAGTAACAATGGCATACTGCGGAGCAATCTTACTACTAGCTGGTAAGCAATTGACAGAGGCTTCAGTATCAGCATGGACGGCTAGAAGGGTCCGTGGGTTATCTGCGAGTATGGGTACCTCTATCGAGTTAACCAGTGTGACCCCTTTCAACTTACAGGCAGCAGTTCGAGTCTATCAAAAACTTAGCATGCTTGTCCCGTTAAGAGCAGCTATGGTCCGACTGCTGTTTGGAACCACAGGAACTGGAAATCAGGTAGCTGCAGTGTCAGCCGCGATGCTCAATCTGCTAGCTTGGTCTGAGATGAATCACATACGGATGATACAAGATTACATTTTTGGCAGATTTCCTGAGCTTTTAGCAATCAAACAATTGCAAGGATCCTCTATAGGAGTGTTGAGAACAGCATGGGAGTATCTGAATGATCTGGATGAGAGAGAACGTCCATATGCGAAGCTCCTTTACAGTCCGCAGCACACCAAGGCTTTACAACGAGATCAATTCGTGCTTTTGACAGACGCTGCACATGCGGTAGGCACCTACCTTTATAGCTCTCTGGCACATTATCAAGGAGATACACAAGGAACAGCCGGAGCAGGCATCAAGAAAATAGTGAGAGAATATCTAATGAGCTTAGAGAGAGCAGGTCAACTCGTTGTCCAGGCTGCGCAGTACACTACAATGGATCAACGCATAGTGGAAAATATTCCCAAAGCGGACCTATTGTTCAGGCAGCAGCTGGATGAATTGGACATAGAAGTGAAGGCCTTGGTTAGGGAGTAGAGAGAACATCATGTGCCTACTCTGTTAAGATTAAATTAAGCACTACAACTATAGCATTAAGAAAAATAAAAAAAAAAGTTTTAGTAACACGGAGCTTATGTATTTAGGTACTCTTAGTATTATATGTAACAAGGATCATGCGGATTTAAGTCTGAGTGACACAATCTTTCTGACTGAATAAATAAAAAAGATTTTATGGATCTAATTCTGAGTCTAAGTAACACGGTTCTTAGGGATCTAATTCCGAGTTTGAATGTCACGGATCTTATGGATCTAATTCTGTGTCTGAATGACACGGATCTTAGTGGTCTAATTCTGAGTATAAGTAACACGGTTCTTATTATCTTATTCTGAGTCTGAGTGGCACGGATCTTAGTTATCTAATTCTGAGTGTGAGTGGCACGGATCTTAGGGATCTAATTCAGAGTCTGAATGTCACGGATCTTGGGGATCTAATTCAGAGTCTGAGTGACACGGATCTTAGTGGTCTAATTCTGAGTATAAGTAACAGGGTTCTTATTATCTAATTCTGAGTGTGAGTGTCACGGATATTATGGATCTAATACTGTGTCTGAGTGACACGGATCTTAGTGGTGTAATTCTGAGTATAAGTAACACGGTTCTTATTATCTTATTCTGAGTCTGAGTGGCACGGATCTTAGTTATCTAATTCTGAGTGTGAGTGTCACGGATCTTATGGATCTAATTCTGTGTCTGAGGCCACGAATCTTAGTGGTCTAATTCTGAGTATAAGTAAGACGGATCTTAGTTATCTTATTCTGAGTGTGAGTGTCACGGATATTATGGATCTAATTCTGTGTCTGAGTGACACGGATCTTAGTGGTCTAATTCTGAGTATAAGTAACACCGTTCTTATTATATTATTCTGAGTCTAAGTGGCACGGATCTTAGTTATCTAATTCTGAGTGTGAGTGGCACGGATCTAAGGGATCTAATTCAGAGTCTGAGTGACACGGATCTTAGGGATCTAAAGAGTGAGTATAATCAGTCTAGTGGTTAGTGCAGGAAGGGGCTAGTGCGCGGACACTTCTTGCCGCACGCGCACTTGCGCACTATCTCTATGTCTTTGGTGTAGCGAGTGCCGTCTGCGCACACTAGGCGGATCTGGAAATAGAAAGAGTGTGTTTTACAAATTGATAAATAAGTTCAATAATAATAAATATTGCTGGACATTTCACACAGCGACATCTAGCTCCAAACTTAGCAGAGTTTGTACTATAAGAACCAAGAACCAAACTGATATAATAGGTACTTCCACACTTTTTATAAAAACATACTTGTAATATATATAAAACATCCAGACACGACAAACAACTGTAGATCATGCAAACATTTGTTCCGCGGCGGGAATCGAACCCGCCACCTTCTACGTCTAAGCCGGCTATGCGTCCACTGCGCCACGGTGGTCGTTAATTTATAGGTTATAGGTGCAAGCTTCTGAACGCGGCTTCGCACGCGTGGTTTGTCAAACTTTCATGTTTTATTAACAAAATCTCGATAAAAACAATAAAATGCTGCTCGACGAAATGTTAGAGAAATAGCATAATAGCATAACATTTCGGGGAGTGTGCGCCGGAAATTTTCAACCTGATCCCACCATCTCCTTCCTATCAATGGACAACCAGACGCTCTGCGGTGCGCCACCGCTATATGGTAGAAATACCTCCCATTCGCACAAAGCGGTTCTCTTTGACCTTTATTATGCGCACCGCCAAAGAGTAGAACGCCTTGCCAGAGTCTGTGTTTCCTAATAGCTACAACCTGTGTATCTTTAAGTCGCGAGTTAATAGGTTTCTTCTAGGCAAGCGTGTACCATCGTAGACTGCATCATCGCGCGCCATAAGGCGAGATCGTGGTCAAACGCAAGCCTATAATATATAATAAAAAAAAAATGTACGATGCCACAGATTATTAAAAAGTTACTACGCGCCGTTCAACAACCCCGCTCATTCAATGACCCGGTCCTGGTGCATACGGCAGGGCGGTAAGTACACATGTACAGGCACAAAAACTCAAAAACAAAGTTTTATTGAATTTAAAAAAAATACAAACTTTGTATTCCTTTTTAAGCTGCGCGCACGGCAGAGTCCGAGATTTACCATAGTTTAAGTTTAAAGGGAGACGGAGGAGCCAGCCCCGGATCTACGATATATCCGAACCGGGGCAGAAACTTGATGTGGCGCCCCCTCTCCTCTAGCGTTTAAGAGACGGGAGGGGGGGGGGGGGGATAGTATTATGAGACATGCATTTTATACTTTCTGTCAAATGTCAAAGTTTCATTTTCTTGGATACATTTTATTTCATTTTGGAGCTATTTGAGTGGACTACATATTAACACTGATATCGAGTGTAGCCAGAGGGGGGGTTTTGGGGCCTCAAATCAAATGAATAATCGATAGTACGACGTGCGCTGGAAGCTAGCTAAGCGCTTTGTGTACAAGTTTTTTTTTTCAAATATGGCGCTTCATAAATTGCCGCCTGGGGCAAGCGCTCCGGTTCGCCCCCCCCCCCCTAGATCCGGTACTGGGTGGAGCGAATGCTAAAATTAAGCTATAAAACTGAATAACGGTGAATTTTAACCACTGTGCATTGGCAACTAGTTATTATTATCAGAGCGGCTCTTACCTTCCTCTTCTTGGTCTTCCTGGGAGCGCAGCAGTGGCCGCGCGCGCACGCTGCGCGCACGCACCGCGCGCCGCGCACCGCGCGCCGGCTGCGGCACGACCCTTCCGTTATGAACTCACGCGTGGGCTCCTGACAACACAACCAAAACATATCACCTATAATATATATTGTTTTTGACATGAATACGTTTTTAAAATGGCTTCCACAGTGGGAGGCAATTGAAAAAACGAATGATAACAAAATCGGGGGATACAGTTTGGTGTTGCAGCTACATATCTGTCATCTCCATCCAAAATGTAATTACACCACTGGATAGCTAAAAGATCAAAGAATTCGTTACGCTAAGTGAGGACGGTGACGCATCGCGCGCAGAGGAGGGGTAAGCGCCGCCATTTTAAGGTCATTTTGCTGCGTTACAACATTTCCATTTAGTATGACCCGAAGGACTTCTTAGTTTTCAAACATGATTATAACATACATAAAATAGTATATTTTTTATTTTGTATTGAAAATATGTGGTATGAGATCAGGATGGCCTTGAAGCAGCTTAAGAACGACAAGGCGCCGGGTGAGGACGGAATCACTTCAGAGCTTCTGAAAGCGGGTGGATCACCGGTACTTAAAGTCCTTCAGAAGATCTTTAATTCCGCCTTGCTTGAAGGTACGACGCCAAAAGCATGGAATGAGGCCGTGGTGGTTCTGTTCTTAAAGAAAGGTGACAACACCTTGCTTAAGAATTACAGACCCATTTCGCTTTTGAGCCATGTTTATAAGCTGTTTTCAAGGGTCATCGCGAACCGTCTCGAACACAGGTTTGATGACTTCCAGCCTCCCGAACAAGCCGGGTTCCGTAAAGGCTACAGTACCATAGACCACATACATACGCTGCGGCAAGTCATACAGAAGACCGAAGAGTATAACTTGCCGCTATGTCTCGCGTTTGTGGACTATGAGAAAGCCTTCGATTCGATCGAAACATGGGCAGTGCTTGAGTCTCTCCAACGATGCCGTATTGACTATCGGTACATCGAAGTGTTGAAGGGTTTGTATAAAAACGCCACTATGTCAGTCCGAGTACAAGAACAGAGCTCGAAGGCGATTCCCTTAAAAAGAGGCGTAAGACAGGGAGATGTCATCTCTCCGAAACTGTTTACGACCGCTTTGGAAGATGCCTTCAAGCTTATGGAATGGAAAGGACTGGGCATCAATATTAACGGCGAATACATCACTCACCTTCGGTTTGCCGACGATATTGCGGACATGGCAAAGTCGATGGAAGAGCTCAGCACGATTCTCGAAGGCTTCAATCGTGTCTCCCAACGGGTAGGGCTTAAAATGAACATGGACAAGACGAAAATTATGTCGAATGTCCATGTCGTGCCTGCCCCAGTTATGGTTGAGAACTCGGCTCTTGAAGTTGTCGACGCGTATGTATACCTAGGACAAACAGTCCAATTAGGTAGGTCCAACTTCGAGAAAGAGGTCAATCGTCGAATCCAACTCGGATGGGCAGCGTTTGGTAAACTTCGCAACGTCTTTTCGCCCAACATACCTCAGTGCCCTAAGACGAAAGTCTTCAATCAGTGTGTGTTATCAGTGATGACATATGGAACCGAGACGTAACACACACTGATCAGTATTGTACACTGACTAATCTTATGATGTTTGTATGTAACTGAATTCGTGTCGCAAATAATGAATATGAATAATCCGATGTTAATTAATAATTTTGTTTAATTGCGTTTTTAAATTTCTTAATTGTTAATTTTTGTACATCACTTGGGAGTTTGTTATAAAAGCGAACACCTTGCCCTTTAAACGATTTACTAACTTTATGGAGTCTACAAGTGGCATTTGCGAATAGCAATTTCAGACCGAAACTCCTTTCCTCATTTATCTACCTGTTGCCTGGGGGTAACTAGAACACTGGCTCTCTTCTGACGTTTGCCTTCGAGTGGAGCGGACGCAGCTCTTCGAAAATTATATCCAGAAACTCATTTAGATCAGCAAACTCAGTCTTGAAGCGATCAAAGTGCATCATCGTCTACTCTACATCAACTATAATTCAGTGCCCTCCGCCGAAATCATCAACTCAACTGGCTGGAAGTCAGAGGCAATACTTTCGCCACGTGCATCAACTCCGCGCAAACAAATCCCGAGTTTCAGGTATTCCCTTTTTTCACTTTTCCCAGCCATACACAATCTTCTTCTTCTTCTTTCGTGTCAATGGCTATTTGACTTTTAAATTTGATTAGCCCAATAGAGAGTAACTTCCACACAGACAGGGCTCTGTTGCCTGGTACAAGTCATTCCTTGTGCAGGTGGTTGGGCATAGAGGACATGAGAGTAGGTGGGCCATTGTTTGTGTGGTGGCCCCGCCGTGGCACTGGCTCCGGAATGGGTCGATGTATCCCCACTTGCCTAAATTGTCTCGGCAGCGGCCAACTTAAGTGCGCAACCGGTTTAGGGACTTCCAAATTGGCCACTGCAGCTTGTAGCCGGAAGGAACATGCTCCGCTGGTGGAATGTAATCAGGAAGGGCAATGTGATGGGAGGACCTTAATTCAAGTCTCGCTACTGCCTGGCTTTTGTCCGTGGGATTGGCGGATCGGAGGAAGCTCTTACGGCTTTTCAGTCGGGCCGATGGTGGCTGATGGCCATACAGTGGGTGCCGGTCGTCAGTTTCTTGCTTACTTTTTTCAACACCGGTGCCTATCGTCAGCATACACAATCAAAAAACTAAAATGTAAGTGGGCAGATCATAACATCCGAAGTAAAGAGGAAATATGGGCTAGGGACGTAACAGAATGGTATCCTAAAGAAGGAAAGAGAAAAAATGAAAGCATAGGCGCGATGTGGAGGAGAATAGCTGAAGATCGTGAATAACTCTGGGAGAGGATGGTGAAAAGCTAAACAATCTTGAATAGCAATGCCCAATTTAGATTATACTTATTATATTTGATCGAGCGTAGCGAGATCTTCAAATCAACTTAGGCAAATCGGCGTTGAACATACAACCAGGCGTGAAATTTGATACATAGGTAGGTAGTGATGGCACAATCCTGATGAGCTAAAAATGTTGGAGAATTGTTCAGATATTGGGGTTCAAGAGGAGTAAAAAAATATGAAAGTGAGACGATTAGGTCAAGTAGGACGTCAAATGAAAGGTCTTCATTAGTACATTTCGACCCCGTTTTTATTTTTAGCTTCCTTGCAGTTTTTTAGTTATTAGCCCCACACTGCTGTAATCTGGTACGCGTGTAGCTTTAGTGACATAATTGTAGGCGTCTGAAATCCAGAATAACTGTAATTTCTAGCCCAAAAAAGTTTAAACAATTTACATGAACTCCCGTTACCTGTAATTTGAAACTGTGGGCCACATTATTTGGGAAATGCATTTCGTGGCACTATTTTGATAGTCAATTATTACGATTTTTTTTTGTTTTAATGGAAGACTCGCGAGACCTCAGTTCGGGACGAACCACTAGTTAATGTATGTGAAACTAGTAGTTAGTTTGTTATTATAGGCTTATTGAAATGTACCTTTCTACAGCCGCTAGCGGAGGCGTTGGATGTGGGTGAATGTTCCGCCGGCATTTGCTGCTTGTGAGACGGCGCCGCTGAAATACACCAGATTAATAGCACATTATCATACAAGGGCTGTAAGCGATCTATTGCACACCCGAGATATTATTGATCTTGCAGTTTTATTCAATTCATTTATAAATTTATTGACAGCCTCAGTGATGCAGTGGGCGAATAGCCGGTTGAGACGCAGGACGGGTTCGATTCCCGCCGCGGAACAAATGTTTGCATGATCTACAGATATTTGTACCGGGTCTGGTTGTTTCTCTATATATTATAAGTATGTATTTACAAAAATAAAAAGTAGGTATATAAGTGTTCTATCAGTTATCTGGTTCCCATAGTACAAGCTATGCTTAGTTTGGGGCTAGATAGCGCTGTGTGAAATGTCCAGCAATATTTATTTATTTATTATTATTTATTTTCAGATGTCAAAGATCCATATATGTTAGTAAAAACTTAAATAAACATCTCAAATGGTTAGTACAAGTGTGACATAACAAAATCTAAATAAAAATGTATATCAGAAAAGTATGCGATAAGTATTATGAGTATCTATGGCTATATCTACACTTATCTATACTAATATTATAAAGAGGAAAGATTTGTATTTTTGTGTGTATGTTTGTAATGAATAAACTCAAAAACAACAGGTCCGATTTCAAAAATTCTTTTACTATTGGAAAGCTACATTCACCCTGAGTAACTTTTTACCTAACTGCGCAAAGAAGGGTAATAGCTAAAATATAGGATGGATGAATAGATAACTCTTTATTGTTATAGATATTAAATTAAAATTACTAAACCTAGAAAACTTAACTTTTTATGAACATTCCAACACCAGTCTCTTTAAAAATCTTCTTATAAAACTGCCGCCATGTAACCCTTGCGTGTAAACTCACTTTATAAACAGTTTGTAGATAATATTATTGTTGGAGCGGGTTCATCTGCACTTTAGTTAACAACCTTCTTTTTTTGTTGCAATTCCCAAATGATCTGATAATAACACTTTAAAACATAACATAACACTATAAAATACATCCCACACCACACACACTAGGTACACTATACACACATAAACACACACGCACATACTCCAAATGCGATCAAGCAAACATTGCAGCTAAAGGGGCAATTCTTCATTAATTTAAATATCTCAAAAAATTTTAATACTCATTTTTTTGTTGTAAGCCATTTCTTGTAATTTTTTATGTTTATTTTTTGAAAAAATTTAGTTTTAATAAGTATGTTAGAGTTAACTGGCGGGCTACTTTGCCGCGTCAAATTTGTAAAAGTTTAGTATTACCAGAGACTAGTAATATCGTTAGACTGTCAATGTCCATATAAGAAATCGTAACCCGCAAAAAGCTCAAAATCCCGTATTATTTGTAGATGGCGCTGTCTCATAGCCTGGAAACTTTCATAGCGGCCATTGCACCCAACAAATAAAAATAAACTTCCACTAAAACACACCAAAATATTTCAATATTTTTTAGAATAACTAATATTTGTCCATAAAATAAGATTTAACGATTTTATTTTATATTGATGATTTACCACTTTCGTGTGCTTAATCTAATCACAGATGGCGTGGGAAAGTAGCACATCGTTTTTACCTAGATGGCGTTTAACACAAAATTAACACAAAGTCCGAAACAAAGGGAACAAAAGAGAACCGTGAACTGACTGACATTGACAGCCGGAAAGCAAGCAAAGTCACGCTTTTTGTACCTAATTTTGTTACATGCTGTGTTGCCAAACCTCACTTCTCAAAAGTCGCGACTAGTAAGTCGATATTTTGTTGTACATAATGTATGTACATATTGTGCGGTCTGAGTTCATTATTTTAGTAATTATGTTTCCAGTTCAAATTAATAGAACGTATTATCTTGTAGTAGGTATGCATTTGCCGGGTACTTACAAATTAATTTTATTTTCTTTCAAAAAGTGTTCTACTTATCTGTACATCACTATAAATATGTATTCTTATTTTACAAATATGTAGGTATTTCCGCATTTAAGTGGTAGTGGTACGATCATAGACGTATGTAATGAATAAAAGATATCTATCCTTTCCTTTCCTAAAAAAATCCCTATTTTGACGGAAACTTTCATGTTATGGCAATTCTGAGAAAATGTGCGCAAATCTCTAAAAATTGCTAGAGACTAAAGTTTTAACGAAACTGAAGAGCGGCAACCTCGCACAATGTAAAGGTCACAACGTCGCAATAATATTATCGCGCACGTGTAATTGGAAATAGCGCCATCTATTTTTCTTCGTACCATTATGAGCGGTAGTAAGCTAAAGGTTTGCATATATTTAACGATTTGTAACTCTTAGCGACATCTCGCGTCCTAGCAGGTAATCAAATATCGAGTTACATTATCTTGTTTGAGACTGTCAGCCTATTTAAATTATATTGGTCTGTGGTATTACATAATGTAGATTCAATTTGGTTTAAGTTCAGTATTATGTTAATAAATGTATGATATACGGTAATGCAACTGTGAATCTAAGTATTATTAAATAAATAAATAAAAATGTTTTTATTGAAAAACTACGCGTGCGAAGCTGCGGATAGGTCAGCTAGTGTCGATATATAGCCCGATATAAGGATGATAGGTGGACCATAAGAGCGACGAGATGTGTTGGACCCAGCGGCAAAAGAAAACCTACTCGACCAAACAAAAATATGGACTGACGATACTGAAATCGCTGGGAATCAGTGGATGATAACTTCAAAAGATAGAGAGACATGAAGTAAACAGGAGGAGGCCTATACCCAAACAGGGATTCCTAATCATACATAATATTTACTAATTTAGAAAAAAACCTCAATAAAACCGGCCAAGCGCGAGTCGGACTCGCGCACGAAGGGTTTATTTATTTATTTCTAGGAAAACCAACAGTAATATGTTAAATAATATATTTATAACATATGTTCCGTAACATTATCTATAAAACGACAAAAAAATCACGTTTGTTGTTTGGGAGCCCCCCTTAAATATTTGTTTTACTTTAATTTAATTATTTATTCTTAAAATGAATATATAACTAAATAGTTTGTGAATATTTCAAGCGTCTACCTGTTGCCGTTATCAATATCGAGCTAAAACGAGCAAAAAATCACGTCTGTTGTATGGGAGCCACCTTATATATTTATTTTATTCTGTTTTTAGTATTTGTTGTTACAGCAGCAACAGAAATACATCATCTGTGAAAATTTCAACTGTCTAACTATCACGGTTCATGAGATACAACCTGGTAACAGACAGACAGACAGCGGAGTCTCAGTAATAGGGTGCCGTTTTATCCTTTGGGTACGGAACCCTAAAAAAATATAAGGAAATAAAGAAGGCTTCAATAATATTAATGTGAGTATCTATCGTAGGTACTGCGCATGTACCATACAACGATGGTTTGGATGCTCACAGTCGAACCTGTTTGAGAACGCATTCAGAATACCGTTGGAGCTGGCCCGAATTCTGCGCTCCAGGGATGTGCACCGCTTGCGCATGGTGCTGTAGAAACAGTCCACTCGCTTAATTGCAATAGATAGACTGAAAATTTAGTTTTTTGCATAAACAAACCAACAAACAACCTTTCACCCTAAACGCACACACCTCCATTACGTCGTGGTGGGTAAAAAGATACATACCTGGTGAAGCTTGTACGTTGCTGAAGG
Source organism: Philereme vetulata (assembly GCA_918857605.2). Taxonomy (NCBI): domain Eukaryota; kingdom Metazoa; phylum Arthropoda; class Insecta; order Lepidoptera; family Geometridae; genus Philereme; species Philereme vetulata. The sequence goes on from OU975434.1 coordinate 1,753,025, forward strand.
CAGGCTTGCGAGGGGGCAGCTTGCTCTGGATTATAACAGGTGCACCCCCTGAAACAAATAAATAAAATTAAGAGAGGTAACGGTCATCCCACTGTTGGGCAACGGTCCCCCCCCCCCCCCTCACGCCACTGTTTTCCAGGACTTTCGCTCGCGTGCCAAATCCCACCGATCTGTCTCGAAGGCATCGAGATCGTCACGCCAGCGTCTATTAGGCCTTCCTCCGTCAGGCACCCGCTGCGTGACGATCGTTGCCCATCTGTCCGGGTTAGTGTTGCCAGGCGTCCCGATTTTCAGGTGACACATCCGTATTCACCCGATTGATCGGGACGCCGTGTTTTTCATGAACGTCCTCAGTCTGTATTTATTTATCTATTCTATGTTCCTATCTAAGTTGTTGGATAGGTGTACCTACTTTTTACTTTTTTTATTTATATATATTTTTTTATGTAGCCTTTTCAGCTGTCCTTATTTTAGATTTTAGCGATAAGACCGTATATTGTATTTTTATTGGGTGTGCAATAAGAAGTAATAGGTTGGGGAAAAAGTCTTTTCGCATTATCGTATGTATGAACTTGTAATAAAATCTCTTTGGCTATACTATTTGTATCTGGCTGGTTTTGGTATCATTCAAAGTTTAAATTTTAAAGAAGATAATTCCAAATTCAAATTAGGAAAATGTGTGATTTTTATTTGTTATTGTTTGTACTGTAAAGATGAAGAAATTCGATACATTTTAACATTTTACTACAATAAAGGTAAAAATGCAACGCAAGCCGCGAAAAAACTTTGCGATGTTTATGGACACTGCACCTGTGTCTGTGTCTGTGAGAGTAGCACAAATTTGGTTTAAGCGTTTTCAATCCGGAAATTTGGATGTCAAAGATGCACGTCGCTCTGGTCGCCTATTGCGGATAAAATTGATGCCATTTTTGAAAAAGTGGAGCAGTCAGCAAGTCATATCAGTAGTTACGACGTAGCTGAAGAACTGGGAATTGACTACAAAACAGTTTTGGCGCATTTGAAAAAAACTGGGTACACAAAACAGCTCGATATTTGGGTACCCCACGAGCTCACTGAAAGAAACCTAATGAACCGTGTACTCATTTGTGATTCTTTATTACGACGTAATGAAACCGAACAATTTTTGAACAAGCTGATAACTGGTGATGAAAAGTGGATCACTTACGACAAGAACCTGCGAAAAAGGTCGTGGTCAAAGGCCGGTCAGGCTTCACAGACTGTGGCGAAACCCGGGTTAACTCGCAACAAGGTGATACTGTGTGTGTGGTGGGATTGGAAGGGCATTATTCATTATGAGCTGTTACCACCAGGCAGGACCATCGATTCTGAACTCTACTGCGAACAACTGATGAGATTAAAGCAAGAGAGAAAGCGGCCGGAATTAATCAACAGAATGTGGTTTTTCATCATGATAACGCTAGACCTCATACATCTTTAGCCACTCAGCAAACATTAAGAGAGTTTGGCTTCCCAGCCTCCCGGTGTTAATGCATCCGCCGTATAGTCCTGACCTTCAGATTTCCACCTGTTTCGGTCTCATCAGAATTCTTTAGGCAGTGTCAGGTTAACATCACGAGAGGACTGCCAAAACTACTTGTTGCTGTATTTTGATCAGAAGCCCTAAAATTTCTATAGCAATGGGATCATGTCCCCACCTACAAGATGGCAAAAAGTTATCGAACAAAATGGTACTTACATACTTTAGTTAAATGTAAATAAACTATATTAAAAAATGTTTTGAATTTTCTTAAAAAATGCGAAGAAATTTTTTCCAAACCTAATATATTCAATATCCTAAAAGTATGAAATCCAAAAAAACTGCTATTTCTACACCTTAAAAGAAAAACCAATTTACATGAACCCCCGTTACCTCTACTTTAAATGAAACTAAAGATCAAGTAATATGGTTACGTTTCGTGGCACTAATTTATTAGTCAAAGATTAAGGTCGGCATAGTCCGTGGTCGGCATGCACAAAGATCACTAAACGTATTTAGCGACTAAACATATTTAAATTTGACGTATTTTATGATTAGACAACAACTTATACCATATTTAGCCACTAAATACGTTTAGACATCGTTGTGCAAATCGCCCTAAGAATAATATTTATTTTGTTATTTGGCAGATTTGCGAGATCTCAGTTCGGGGCCAACTACTACTGACTACACTGACTATTGTCAGTGTATCTATGAATTATAAAACTAGAACTTAAAATATATAAACTAACAAAGACGCATTTCAAAAGAGTGGTGACAGGTGACAGGCAGAAAACTGGGTTGCCAGATGCGAACGCCCCCTTTACCTGCTAGTTAGGGTATTCTCCTTTATTGTTATAATTCAATTTCAAACCTGAGTAAGTGAGAACTGGATAAGTGAGAAAACTCTGTGAGAGTAATAGCCAGGACCCGTCATTTTAAGCTCCCAAAACCTCTATTAGCGAGAAACAGAAACCTCTGTAAGAGAGTCGTTTTTCCCTCATGAACCTCCGTAAGTGAGACTGTTACTTATCTATACCTCTATAAGCGACAGTCGAGCTTTATATACAAATTTAACATCTGCTATTTTATAAATCATTCTTAACTTTCGTGAAACTTCCTACCATTGTTTTTGTATTGTTTTCTCGTCAATATTGTATCTATTCTATTTCGTGGAACTAAATAACGTTGTTATTTTATCGCATGCTTTTCGAATGGACACGTGTGCCTGTGTACCGTCCTGTTTGTCGGACTTACTCAGTTTATAGTTAATCAATTGCGAAGGAAAGTTCTGTTCTGCATCATGTCAAAACGGAAAATTAAAGTACTGTCATTAAGTGATAAACTTAAAATAGTGAATGCGTTTGAATCCGGAAAATCGCGAAATGAAATTCTGAGGTAGTTTAATTTATCAGAATCGACCTATTATAAAATTGAATCGCCATAAGAGTGAAACGCTACCCATGTACCTGCATTAGCGAGAAACTCGGGTTAGTGAGAAACCTCTGTAAGCGAGAAAGAGATTGTGCTCCCTTGAACTCTCGCTTAACCAGGTTTGACTGTATTATTATTTTTAATGCTTTTTTTGTAATTTATTCATGTAATTTGTATATCACTGACATTATTATATATATATATTTTTTTTATTTTTGTGTGTAATTAACATACACACAAAAATACAAATCTTTCCTCTTTATATGTTTGTAATTAATAAACTCAAAAACTACTGTGCCGATTTCAAAAATTCTTTCAACATTGGAAAGCTACATTCACCCTGAGTGACATAGACTATATTTATTGCTAGAAAATATAAGGGATCCTTACTTAAACTTGAGTAACGTAACCCAAGGTGTAAAAAAGTGCCCTAAAACGTCTTTCGTCGCATGCGCTGCGGAAACTATTGATGATAGAACAAAAGTATGTTCTACAATATTAAAGAACATATCAATATATACAAAAAACTTTGTAATATTATAAAGAAGAAAGATTTGTTCGTTTGTATTGAATAGGCTCCGAAACTACTGGACCGATTTAAAAAAATTCTTTCACTGTTGGGAAGCTACACTATCTCCGTGTGGCACAAGCTACTTTTTACCCAACTGCGGAGAAGGAATGTATTTATTATAAAACTACGCGTGCGAAGCTGCGGATCGGTTAGCTAGTTGTTATATAAAAACCTACTGATAGATATTAGCAAGCCTGCGTGCAGGTTGAATAAATTAACAGGCCACTTTAACTTTATTCAATAACTTTTAACGTAGTTTTTGTGTATTGCAAATAAACAATTGAATTTGAATTAGGTTAAAATGGCGAAGAAGTTCTACATAGCACAATTAGTCCGCTCATGTATGGAGTACTAACGCCATCTCTGGGATGGCTCGACCATGTATCAGCTTGAAGCCCTTGACTCGATTGAGCGACGTGCTGCTAGACTCATTGGTGATGACTCACTAGTGGAAGCCAATTTACAAAGTCTAGAGCACAGGCGCCGGGTAGCCAGACTTTCAGTTTTTTACAAGATTTATTTTGGTGAACGTGCGCAAGATCTTCATGACCTTATTCCTCCTTCCTCCTTCCACCACCGGACAAGCAGACGTACCGAGAAGTACCACCCATACCTGGTCTGCATACCACCTTGCCGTACCAAACGATTTGCTTCAACTTTTCTTGTTAGCACAAGTAAACTCACTTCAGGCGTATGTTTTTCCGAACCAGTATAATCTTGGAGTCTTCAAGTCCAGAGTGAATAGGTTCTTTCTAGGCAAGCGTGCTCCATCTTCGATCACACCTTCACTTACCATCAGGTGAAGTAGTGGTCAAGCGCTTGGCTATCATCAATAAAAAAAAAATGGGCGTTACCTACTGCGGACGGACACAGCCAAACCATAAGCTTCGACTACGGACCCGTAAAAACTAGTTTAATATAAAAAAAAATGAAAAATATTTTATTTAGCAACAAAAAGCACACCTTATGACTAATAATTTTAAAACAGATAATTTTTAAATGAACTTCTTGTTGAGAGGGCTTAATAACTAAAAGGTTTAGTCGGTGGTCTTCACACTAGGCCAAGGCTGTATCGTGAAGACCTTGACATTCTTATATAGATTATTCAGTTGTTTACACCTCGAACTAATAAATTAAAATAAAAATGTTAATACGTGTTTGAAATACAGCATAAAACAGTTTAAAATAACAATTGAAAACCTATATACTAATATAACCTAAATTTATAATGCATAAATAAATATATATACATACAAATAAATATATATACAACTTCTAATAAAGTATTAAATATAAATATGTATATAATATATATAAATATATATAAGTAATATAATGTAAATGCATTGGATAAATATTTGGGACTTTTAGGTTGTAACACTCAGAATAGTCTCAGTATCAGCGTACGTCAGAGTAGTTAGCCACTTTTGTATTAATTGTTTTGCTTGTCTTAAAGATTTATTTTTTAGATCGCAAAATTTTATAACATTATTATAAAAACATGCTCTTACAAACTGACCAAAACTAATAGTCGATACATCAATTAATGTCACCATATACAGTGGTGGTCATCTAATTAGTCACTTGTCATTTTTATAAAGTAACTAACACTACTGTAGCATTTAATAGGAGGATTTTTTTTTCACTACTTCACAATGTACATTAATATTGTGTTTAAGGATATTTATTCTGAAAGAACAGGGTTCACTTACAGAGAACATCTAATTACATTATTGTACTGGATTATGTCCAGTGATATAACAGTAACATTGCTTAACTTAATTTTATTTATTTATTTATTTAATACTTTATTGCACAAAAATACAAATTACATGTACAAAAGGTGGGCTTAATGCTAATAGCATTTTCTACCTGCCAACCTCAGAGGTAACAAAAAAGGTTGGCGTGCTAACTTTTAACAATATTAAAGTTTATTAAAAAAAAACAAAAGAAACACAAATAACAATAAACTCCGATTACAGTTAGAATAAATACATAAACCTACTTGATATAACAATAATAATACACAGAATATATATATGAGAAATATAACAAATATATATATATATATTTATAGATATAAAACAAAAAATACTATTACATACAACACACATAGGTACTACGTTTTCATATATTTTAACAGCCAGTGGAGGACTGCAAGAAATGACTATAGACTAGTCGTCTGAAAACCGGTTTACTAGGCGCCTTTTTAATATGAGTAGGGAGAGAGTTCCATAGGCCGACAGCTACCACCTCAAAAGAGTTGCCACGGAAGGCGGTTGAGTGTTTCGAGGTAGCGAGAAGGAGATATATTAAGAGAAGGATTAATATATATATTACAATAACCTAATATTCTTTAGTATATAATTTCTTAATCTTTTTTTAAATACAGACATACTAGGGGCTTCTTTGACTATATTGGGCAACTTATTATATAGCTATGCTCCTTCAAATGTTATATTTTTCGTTCCGTAATTAGTTCTAGATCTCATTAATACAAAGTGTTTATTTTTAGAGCTTCGTGTATTATACTGGTGGACTTGATCTTTCCTCATAAAAGTTATGTCTGTATGTATGTAATTTTTTACTATTTTTCTATTATGGCAGCACGTATTAATGGTGTAGAGTTGTTTTATACTCATCAGTTGGGTTTCTTTGTAAAGTGTTTCTGTCCGTGTAAAGAAGTTGTAGTTAAATATAATATAATATATATAATATAATATATATATATATTCCTAATAATTTGTATATTCCTAGTTTAATTACAAGCAATAATATTTGACAACCAAAACGACAATAAAAATAAATATCAGTGAAACAAAAAGTATCAATATCGTTAGGACTGGCAGAATGGACAACTAATTAGAAACTAACAAAATCCCAAAATCTGTTCGCTTGCTATCCAATAGATAATTCAAGGGCAGATTGAGTGATATTTTGGCCAATTTCTGTAAATAATTATTGACATCTATCTCCAATTTGACAATATTATTGTTTTAATAATAGGCATATCTAAATTCTTTGACATTCTCAATTAATAATGTATTTTTTATTTTTATTGTATTCAATTTAGGTATTTTTGTGTATAACTATGTATTATTGTTTATTTCCATTATTGTATTTTTATTTGGTGTGCAATAAAGAGTATTTCATTCTTTCATTCATTCATTCATTATTGTGATTATGACTTCTGACACTTATCATAAATCTTTGACATTTATAATTAATGGTGTATTTGATTTAATTTTACTGTCTTAATATAAGAGACTATTGTAATGTTTGTACGCCAAAATGGCGAAACCTAGTATAGTTCTTTGTTAAACTCAACCATCTTATGTAACTAGGTTTACAGACAATAAACGAATTATGAGTTATAACTCATTACGAAAAGTTACTATTTTTTGTTGTTTTATTAAAAATGCGTAAAAATAAGAGCTGTGATGCAGCACCGAGAAAAATTATAGTGAATTATCATTTAAAACAAAAATGGAGTTACAGAAAAATCACCGATTATTTGGAATGTTCCGTAAAGATGGTATTTAACGCCCTCGCACATTTCAAACTACACGTAACATCGGATAACGTGTCAAGACAACTGCGGCCCAGGAAGACTACAGTTCAAGAAGACAGGCTTATGCTTCGATTAGCTAAAGCGGACCCCTTCAAAGGATCCAATGTTATAAGAAAAGAGGTATTTTCAGAAGACGATTCTCGACACGTGTCCACTAAACTAGTTCAGAGACGGTTGGTTGAAGGAAAATTGTTAGGAAAGATCGCTAGAAAAGTACCACTAATACCAGGCAACATAGAGAAAATCGTCTAGCATTTGCTCGCAAATATGGCAGTTGGACTGTACATCAATGGAAAAAAGTTTAGTTTTCAGATGAAACTAAAATTAATTTGATTAATTCCGATGGAAAACGATATGTACGACGACCAATAAACGAGGCATTGAATAACAAGTACACAAGACAGTTAAGCACGGTGGTGGAAATGTAATGGTGTGGGGATGTTTCTCAGGGTACGGGATTTGTCCTGTGAGAAAGATTGAAGGGCAGATGGATCAATATCAATACAAAAAGATCTTAGAAGAGACAATGATTCCATATTCCGAAGAAAATTTGCCAGTAACTTGGATATTTCAGCATGACAACGACCCAAAGCACACTGCACGCAGCGTTAAAGCGTTTGTTGACGTCACGGAACAATCCGTGACAGTGGAGTGGCCTGCCAATAGACCGGATTTAAATCCCATAGAAAATGCGTGGCACACTGTAAAGACCAAACTGTCGCAGAAACATGTCACTAATATTCATGGACTTTACAGTGCATTTGAAAACGCTTGGAGAAGTATTCCTGTAGATACCTGTAATAATTTGGTTGAATCAATGCCGTGTCGCTGCAAAGCTGTAATCGAGAACAGAGGCTACCCTACCAAATACTAATTCCAAGATTTTTTTTTAAATCATCTTAAACATTTCAAGCCTAGACGGGACTTGAACCCACGAACTTCCTCTTGATACGAGGACGCACTACCATCTGTGCAACAAGGCAATTCACGTCCAGGTCGAAATTAGTGAGATGATTCAGAATTACGACTAAACCGCCGTTAGCTCCATCTACAGGAAAACTTATATAGTTCTTTGTATCTGGTCAATGCCAAACATTTCGACCTAGACGTGAATTGCCTTGTTGCACAGATGGTAGTGCGCCCTCGTATCAAGAGGAAGGTCGCGGGTTCAAGTCCCGTCTAGGCTTGAAATTTTTGAGATAATTTAAAAAAATCTTGGAATTTTCCGCATGTGTTGGGATAACACTATAAATAAAAATACTATTTCAAATACTAATTGTCTAAGGACGTAGTATTTTTAGTATTTTTCAAAACTATTAGGGTTTTGTCCAATTAAATATTGATTTAAGTAATGGAAAAACAACCGTTGTCCTCTATTATTATAATGGTATAAACAATGCAATATAATATCCGATGGATCGATTTTAATACGTAGGAACACTCAATGATAAGTTAAAAATTAATTAAGAAAGGAAATTTGCAATAAAAATTTAAACCCAGGTGGGTGTTTCTAATTAGATGACCACCACTGTAAGTACTTGAAAACTTATATTACCACACACTGCAACCGGTCTGGTATTAAATCACCTCGTACCAAACGATTTTCCTAAACTTAGTGAGAAAGAATGAGTTGAATACATTACGCCGGCGTTGGTTATATGGAGTACTAGCTGGTACCCGCGACTTCGTCTTTTTTTGCGCAGGATTAGTAAGTACTTCGAGTAGCTTCGTTTGTTCCTACCAAATGTGCATTAGAAATATATTATCAATTTTTATTGGATTTATGGCTTACTCGTAAAAGCTAGATATATACTGTTGCAGACTTTTTTGTAGGACTAATTAAGATAAACATTTCTCCTATACATTATATACGTGTAAACTCTACAGTTTTTGCAGCGTACGCCAGAATAGCTCGCAGATGGCATTTTTTTCCGACTTACTTGACAATTATCGTTATATTTTGGACAATTCACACACTATCTTTAAAAATTATAGGCTATGTGTTATTCTAATGCATAAGCTATATTATTGTGTAAGCTAAAATCCATTCGGTAGTTTTTGCGAGAAGGAGGAACAAACATCCATACATACAAACTTTCGCGTTTATAATATTAGTAGGAAGTAGGATTGTAATCTTGGGAGGCTTCAAGCAGCGAACAGGTTTTAACTAGGCATGCCTGCGCTAATAATATATAGGTACACATTAAATACCGATGCAGTGTCATCTTTACGCGCAAACGTCTCATAGGCGTTCCAAACGATTCGCTTGTTTATTTCTAAGACTTTAATTTTGTGTACGAGTGAAGTGGAACACATCTCCGGACCATTGCAATCTTCAAGTCTTCAAGCGCCGAAATATTGTAGTCTTTATCGACTTCAAAGTGAGAACATCTTCGAAGCAGAGAAGCGTTCATGAAGGCCGCAAGAAGAAAGAACAGCAATACGAAGTGATAGTGTGGACTGACTTCGTAACGTGAGGACATCCTTTCAGAAGCAGAGAAGCGTTCGTGAAGACCGCAAGAAGTATCTCTTTCGGAGCAGATAAGCGTTCTTTAATACTACAACAAAGAAGAAATTAAATTTATAACTATAAAATGGAGCAGATAATAGTGCACGGTGGATTTAAGCTACAAGGAACAGTTAAAATAGAAGGCGGAAAAAATGTAGCATTGCCGATATTAGCTGCGACAATTTTAGCCGAAGGCGTAACTACTTTAACAAACGTTCCTATAATTTCTGATATATTCGCCATGAACAAAATACTTCGCAGTTTCAACATAGATGTAGAATTCAATGAAGATCTGAACGAAGTTACAATCAACGCAGAGAATCTCGCAGACAACGAGGTGGATTACGAAAGTATGAGTGAAATGAGGGCGTCAATTCTCCTATTAGGTTCGTTATTAGCTCGAAATGGATATGCAAAAGTAGCTATGCCAGGCGGTTGTGCTATTGGTGAAAGACCAATCGACTTACATTTCAAAGGATTTGAAGCTCTAGGAGCTAAGGTAAACCAAAACAACGGATTGATTGAAGTCTTCGCCGAAGAATTAATTGGGAACATAATATATCTAGATTTTCCCAGTGTGGGAGCAACGCAGAATATAATATTAGCAGCTATTAAGGCTAAAGGAAATACTGTTATATACAACCCCGCTAAAGAACCAGAAATCGTCGAACTAGCGAATGTTTTAAACAAGATGGGAGCCAAAATCATCGGAGCCGGTACTAAAGTGATAAATATCAAGGGCGTGAAGAATCTGAAAGGTGTAAATTTCGATATAGTTCAAGATAGAAATGAAGCAGCGACGTTTATGATCGCAGCAGCTATGACTGAAGGGGATGTTTTGATAGAAAAAGCTATTCTCAAACATAATATTCCGCTAGTTTCTAAGCTTAGAGAGATGGGAACTGTGATACGTCAAGAACAAAATGGAGTACGTGTTAAAGGAGTTAAAATGTTCAAAGGGGTCAATATTAAAACTGAACCGTACCCTGGTTTTCCTACAGATCTGCAAGCGCCCATAACAGCGATGTTAGCGATTGCAAACGGTACCAGTATTGTTAAAGAAACATTGTACGAAAACAGATTCCAACATTTGACCGAGTTGGAGCGAATGGGTGCAGAATTGGAGGTGTTTGGTGATACCGTGACGATAAATGGGGGTATGTTAAGAGGGAAGGATGTGGAGGCGAGTGATTTAAGATCCGCAGCGGCTTTGGTGCTGGCTGGGTTGGGGGCGAATGGTGTTACTAGGGTTACTAATCTGGAGTTTTTGGACAGAGGTTACTATAATTTTCATGGGAAGTTACAAAAAATTGGCGCTAGGATCGAACGGATTACAATTTTGTGATTTTTCAATGAAATAAATAATAAATTAGAGATTACAAAAACATCAGACGTCTATATAAAAGTGTATTTCATATACAGAGTGAGGTTTTTTTCTAGCCGGTATGGGATGGCTTTGAACTACAGGTCACAGCGAAAACGCTTAAAGAAACTATGGACTCAATTTTGAATAAAATATGTGTTTAAAAACCATTTCTTTTTAATGTCTTCAACGTAAAATGAGTAATAGTAATCAGTAAGAAATAGGTTTAACGCCTGTCTGTATGTCGCATTGTAGTGCTGAAAGCCAAAAGAGCCAAAATGGTGTGAGTCAAAATTTCAAAAGAGGTCAATCAAATAGATTGATTTACACATCATCATCATCTCAGCCCACATCGACCCACTGCTGGGTATAGGGCTCGTTACCACGCCACTCTCTCCGATCCTGTGCCAAGCGCAATCATTGCCTTTTTTCCCCGCAACTCTCGCGATGTCGTCCGACCATATAGCTGGTGGTCTGCCAACTGGTCCTTATCGCGGCCACCACTCGGTTGCTACCCTCGTCCATCTACCTTCTTTCCTACTTGCCAAGTGTCCAGCCCATCTCCACTTCATCTGGTTGATCCTTCTACCCCGACTTTGGTTCGGCGTCATATTTACACATTTCCATTTTTGAAGTAAAACTTCTTTACGCACGCTTGACTTGGGGAGTAAGCTGGTGAATGCGTTACGAAAGGTGCGGACGGAAGTTGAGAGGGAGATATAAGTTAGTGAAGATAGAAATAGTGAGAGAGAGTGAGAAAGTTACGTTTCGTATATTTTTAAACGTTAATGTGCGAGTGCGAATTGCGACTGTCCAGAATGAACATGGACAATTTTGTAATTGATCAATTTTATAAATTAAATCGAGCTATATACAATATAATATTTTGAAAAAGAAGTTTTACTTCGGTAGTGTGGTCTAAAGCACACTCGCTTTTTTATTTTGTACAGTTTTGGAGTTATGATATATTGACGAAAAAATACTAGCAATTGACCGATCTTGTGTTTAATTAGACAGTTTAGTACGGAACAACTTTGGAAAATGTACAAATCAATATATTTATTGCGAACTTCGTACCGCTTTGACATGCATATAAAGCGGGTTGTCAAAACACGTCACCCTGGTAGAATTGTCAATTGTTGTCCCCGGCCATCATTACTTACCCGTTTTTTTTATATATAAATATATATTTACAACCATACTTAACCACAGACAAAATTACGTTTAGCTGTCATTTGCGTTTTGTTATTCCATGTCAGATGCGTTTTTGATAAACCGCGTTATAAAGTGACTTGTATTCTCTTTGACGTTTTATGTCACGTCACACGGGAACGCGGTCGAACGGGATAAAAAGTATCCGATGTCCGTCTCCTGGTTCTAAGCTACCTCCCCACCAATTTTCAGCCAAATCTGTTCAGCCGTTCTTGAGTTATAAATAGTGTAACTACCACGACTTTTTTCTTTTATATATATGGTACTAACCCATATTCGCAGATGGTTAGTGATACAGTTTGAGTTCGTCCATAATCAGCGTTTATCGCACGCAATTTTAATCAGTATTTAATCATTTTAAACAGTATATCAAGTAACATTTTAACAAAAATATATAAACGACTTCAGAAAATCGAAACAAGTTATGTTGAATTAAAAACACATTAGGCAAGTCGCGAGTGAATAGGTTTCTTCTAGACAAGCGTGTATCATCGTAGACTGCATCATCGCGCGCCATCAGGCGAGATAGTGGTCAAACGCAAGCAGCATTCATAAAAAAATATGCACGAATTAGCGATAAGACCGCCCATTGTACCATTATTTATTTCCTTTGTTATTGTATTTTTATTTCATCATCATCATATCAGCCGTAGGACGTCCACTGCTGGACAAAGGCCTCCCTCATTGATCTCCAGGAACTGCGGTTGGAAGCGGCCTGCATCCAACACCGACCTGCGGTTCTTACCAAGTTGTCTGCCCATCTTGTAGGTGGACGTCCTACGCTGCGCTTGCCGGTCCGTGGCCTCCACTCGAGAACCTTCCGGCCCCATCGACCATCTGTTCTGCGCGCTATATGGCCTGCCCATTGCCACTTCAATGTGCTAATCCGTTGGGCTATGTCGGTGACTTGAGTTCTCCTACGTATCTCCTCATTTCTGATTCGACCCCGTAGAGAAACCTCGAGCATAGCCCTCTCCATAGCTCGTTGAGCGACTCTGAGCTTATTCATAAGGCCAATAGTGAAGGACCACGTCTCGGTTCCATATGTCATCACTGGTAACACACACTGATTGAAGAGTTTCGTCTTAAGGCACTGAGGTATGTTGGACGAAAAGACGTTGCGAAGTTTCCCAAACGCCATTTTTATTTACTGTGCAATAAAGAGTATATCTATGTATCTATTATGCGTCCCTATACTATTTGAGGGTTGCCCTCAATTTTTTTGAGACCCCATCATCAGATCCAGACTTGGTGCCGATGGGACCACCTGGGAAGTATACCCTTTTAAACAAAAAAAAATAATTTCTCGAATTGTTTCGGGCGTCTTCGAGTAATCGGGGAACATACATTAAAAAATGATTCCGTCGAATTGCTTATTTAATTTCTAAGTACATCACATTACAATCTAAATCATGTATGTCAACTTTACGTCTCAAGTTGCTAGAAGTTATCTAAACTGACATTTGTTCGCTTCTTTCAGCTCGTTTATCAATGACCTAACTAGCTGTTGCCCGTGACTTCGTACGCGTTACACTATTGTTACCTACATAAGGCTCTTCCTGAAAACCAGCGCTTTGCATCATTTATTGCTTAGACGCATAAAGCTGAGGCAGAGCCTGTTTGGGCACGCGTAACACGGAGCGGGACTAGTTGGTGCACCTACCTACTACCTACTGGTGGGGTAGGTACGTATGTGTTCTAGCTGTAGGTCTAATATAATCTCATTGTATTGTACTTTTCCTGTCTGTCTACCTATTTTGTTTGTGATCCGTTCTATGTTTCTTTGTTTGTGTCAAATAAATAATTCTATTATATTCTGTTCTATTCTATTCTATAAATGTGTAGGTAACCTAGAAATAAAGTTAAAACTCACTGTTGCAACTTTACTTGACACCCCATTTTTATACCATGGGAACTGATTTATGGAATAAATGGTAGCCTATGTGGCAATCCAGGTTATAATATACGTATATACTAAATTTCATAAGCCGTGATTGAGTAACAAACAAACAAACATAGTGATAGTGTGATAATACTACAGAGTCTACACTGGCTAGAAATAAAAACTCACTTTGTATATAAGTAGGTATATTTATATTTTTTAGGGTTCCGTACCGCAAAAGGTAAAAAGAGGAACCCTTATAAGATCACTCTCTTGTCCGTCTGTCTGTGTGTCACCACCGATTTTATCGTATACTTATTGTGAAACCGCCTTCTCTCACGATCTTTTCAATTAAGGGGAGACCGGAGGGGAATCCGCCCATACAACACGTACTACCAAGATCATTTCTAATTGGAGCATATTTCTACCTTAATAAGGTATTATTTTAATTTGAATAGAATTTATCTAGGTTCCCAACCATATATTAGATTAAAATACTTACGTAAAATGAAATAGAAGCGTATCGCATTATGCATGTTTTTACGTCATAAAAGACCTGTTTTCAAGCTAATTGTTTCGTATTAAAAACAACAACATCTTACGTCTCCTAGTCATAGGAACATAGATTATATCGTCTAGTTACAGAATAACAACACAATGAGAAAAATACAACAAGTTTTCAGTCATCATTTTTGGTATTACGGAACACGGCCAAAATCTAATCAAATTTAGAATCGTTCTATTGCTATCACTGTCGCTCTGCGTGGTTAAACTTCGTCACTAAACAGGGATAGCGATATTCAGGCCGATGTTTTTGACGCGGCCGAATTGAAATTGCGCTCGGGGTTCGCCGGCTTTTTAAGTCATTTCCAAAGGTTGCCCGGTAGAAAACCGCTCTCTCTTGCGCAACTAAATTGAGAAGTGTAGCCCAGAACAAAAGGATAGAAATCGCGTAGCAAAATTTTCTATTCTCGAGCGCTGAGCAGGACAATGTATTCATTTTGCGGGTTTCTATCGATTTCTCTATAAATAAATCTTAATTATATAATGTTTGTGGTTATAATTTTAGAATAATATGTATATGTATGTAATGTAGCAATTTACATATAAAAAAAAAGTTGGGTCTGTCTCAGAAAGTATTGAGATCTGCGAAGCTAAAAATTATATCTAAGTGAAATTCGGATTTTTTTTCACTGAAACCAATCGGCTTTTAAAATTTCTGTTCGGTTCAAAATATAACTAGTTTCGTTGTCTATCTGTGGGTTTTTTGCATTGAATAATATTGCTTCGTTGCGTCGTTCTCGAGTTTTAAAAAAGCGGCCAAGTGCGAGTCGGACTCGCCCATGAAGGGTTCCGTTGCAGCAAGTAACATAATATAAAAGTTCTTGTAGTAACTTTTTTTTATATTTGAGTTGATTGAATGAAAGGTAAATTACGGTTTACGATTTATGCCGTACTATTTGACCCGCCGAACTTCGTACCGCCTTGACATGCATATAACGCGGGCTGTCAATATATGTCACCCTGGTAGAATTGTCAATTGTTGTCCCCGGCCATGCCGGTCTTTTTGCGTGAATAACCATACTTAAACATAATCATAGACAATTACGTTTAGCTGTCATTTGCGTTTTGTTATTCCATGTCAGATGCGTTTTTGAATCACGTTTTATAGTGACTTGTATTCTCTTTGACGTTTTATGTCACGTCACACGGGAACGCGGTCGAACGGGATAAAAAGTGGCCTATGTCCGTCTCCTGGTTTTAAGTTACCTCCCACCAATTTTCAGCCATATCGATTCAGCCGTTCTTGAGTTATAAATAGTGTAACTAACACGACTTTCTTTTATATATATATAGATTAAAAAAAAGTTTCAACAATATAGTTCTTATAGTTTCGGAAAAAAGTGGCTGTGACATACGGACGGACCGACAGACAGACAGACACGACGGGTTCCGTTTTTTACGATTTGGCTACGGAACCCTAAAAAGGAGACTAAATTCGACTTCTGACCCCCATGGGCCTTAAGGCCGCCCATTGTACCACCGCGTATAAATCTAAGTTTCCAAGGCCATCAATGGTTATTAATCAGGTTTTACCTTGACTTAATAATGGTTATAACATAATTACTTAATAAGTAAACTCGTATATCGCTAACTTGTTCTTATATACAGGAATAATAATTAGTCATTTTTAGGGTTCCGTACCTCAAAAGGTAAAAAAAAGGAACCCTTATAAGATCACTCTCTCCGTCTCCGTCTGTTTGTCCGTGTGTCACCACCCATTTTCTCAGGAACGGGTGGACCTAGCAAGTTGAAATGTATACCAGATACTGAGGTCTATAGTCCCTATTAGGTGTATAAAAATCAAGGCCCTGAGTCAACACGATAAAAAGATATGGGCAAATTTAGATTTTCGCGATAACTTGCAAGTACAAAAATTTGCCTTAATTTTCAACTTTTTTTATTTTTCGGAATTTTCCCTTTACTTGTGCTGCCCTTTACCTTGATTTTAACCAAAATTGACAATTCTAGGTCAACCGAAAGTAGGTACCCTATAGGTTTTGGGTCGAAAACCTATTATGGTAATTCCCGTTGACCTAGAATAGAATCACGAAATTAGCCATTACATTCGGCGCATGCAAAAAAAAAAAACTTGCGCGCCATTTCCAATTATTTTGTTTGTATCGCATCTGTGTTGTAAATTATTGTAAGAATGTCAAGCTTTAGTACAGAAGATTTGTTTTTTCCTCGCAAGTGTGTTGAAAAGGTGTGTATGAAACTCGTGAGCAACTTGCTCACTAGACACTCGGCTGATTTACGCCCTCGCCTACGGCTCGGACTGCAACACACAGCCTCGTGTCTAATGAGCAACTTAGCTCACTTGTATCATAATATAATTTTATTTGCTCCCACAGACAGTGTACAATAATACAATAACACCGACAATGGTGGTGTTGCGTGGGGACAAAATGGTCCCTGTCTCAGCATGGGCGGCTTCGAACCTTGTTGGGTACGATGCAGCGCTGGTTTTCTGACAGAGCCTAAGTGAGGACACGAACACTGGTAAACGAGTATATAACTATACTTGAAAAAACATAGCTTGATCTCTGCGACATTTGTTAAACTGACATTCCTAGGGTTGTTATGATACAGAAAAAATTATCGATAGTTATTATCGATAGAAGCTTTGCAATAAGACCAATTGTTGGACTTTTGAGGGCTCCAACAACCCGTAACGACTGCCATTAGATATTCGTATGGCAGCCGGGACCGACGGCTTAACGTGCTTTTCGAGGCACTACCAGACCAGTGCAAAAACCCAAAAACAAAAATAGTGACGGCAAGCTTCCTTTAAACAAGTCTGCGTCTTTTAGGGACGGCGCCAGTTTTTTTAATATAGGTAATTCGCCCCGTGTATAATAATCACATACATGGTTGCGAATCGCAGCGGCGTTAAAGTCGTCAATTTTTGTGACAGGAGCAGCCTTTCTTTTTTTTTTATTTGGCGTTGAAAGCTTTTTTTCCTCATCTTCAGTCAATACTGCGGTTGAAGATTCGCCATATTTTTCTTTACTGATGCGAATTACTGTCGCACGTCCAATGCCAAGAGCATCTGCAACTCTGTCACAAACTTTTGCCATGGGTAATAGCGGTCCACGATTTTGGTTTTCTCGCTCAAAATATTCACGCAAGCGACTCACAAACTCACGACTTTGACTGTTCAAAACAGTTTTCTTCGTTCTCTTTGGCATTATGCCAACAAACAATGAAAACAAACAATAAAAACAAACAATAACAACAAAGAAACTAACAATAATAAATAAACTTAACAAATTAACAGCAATAGTAGCAAAAACAAAGTGATGAGAACGGAAAACACGTGGCGTATACAAGGCGTTAGCACTCGTATGGGTCATGTCAAACAAGATGGCGGCTCGTTGGCGCCATCTTGCGGAAGAAGACACGCCGCGGCCAAACTTCTCCCGAACCCCAAAGTTGTCGGAAGGAATGTTACGAGTAGGTTAGAATTTAGATTTTATTTACTCACTATTGTAAATAATGTTATTTTTTTAAATATTCAATAATGTTATTTTTGTTTAAACTAAATTATAAATTAATTTTGAATTAAGTTTTATACAAAATATCGATAGTTTATAGTCTGTGGTCACGATGATTCGTCGCTCATCACTATAATTAGCTCAGCATGCCCATAAAGTATGACATTGACTGGTACGTTTGTCCGTACTGTTAAATTCAGAACTTCATAGGCGCGATTTTACTGACAGCTGTCCCAGAGATCAAGCTATGTTTTTTCTAGTATAGTGGTTCGCCATGAACTGAGATCTCTCAAAACAAAAAAAAAATTCTTAGGGCGACTCGCGCAACGATGCCTAAACGTGTTTAGTGGCTAAATATGATTTAAGAAGTTGTCCAATCATATAAATACGTAAAATTTAAACATGTTTGTTTGCTAAAACTACGTTTAGGGATCGTTGTGCGAGTCGGCCTTAAAATTTGACTAATAAAATAGTGCCACGAAAAGCAACCAATAACTTGACCTACAGTTTTATTCAAATTACAGGTAACGGGAGTTTATGTAAATTGGTTCCTCTTTTTTGGGGTACAAATTGCAGTTATTTTCAATTTCAGACTTTTGCCTATGTTTGTGTTACGTTTGTGTTACTAAAGCATACCAAATTTCAGCACTATCGGGTCACTGTGAATTTTGTCAAAACTCCGTTTTTATTATGGCTAATAACTTAAAAACCACAAAGTTTAAACTAAAAATAAAAATGGGGTCGAAATGTACGCACAAAGACCTTTTATTCGACATGCCACTTGACCGAATAGTCTCATTTTTTTTTACCCCTCTTGTACCCCAATATCTCAACAACCCCCCCACATTTTTAGTTCATTTGTCACACCAAGATTGTGCTAACGCTACCTACCTACCTATACTCGTATATCAAATTTCGATGGATGATTCGATATCGAAAATACGATGATCGGATCAACGCTTCGAAAGTTATCCTCGGACAAACAAACATACATACATACAACGCCTATAAATAGCCTAATTATTAGCTTATTAATAGCCTACAACGCCTATGGCTATTCAGTCACAAATACTAATTCATAATACTAAAAGCATTCTTGAGACCCTGAAATTAAAATTGATATATGGAATTAAACGAAATGAATTTACAGTGTAAACTCTATATAACGACACTCAAGGGACTGAGCATATTTTGACGTTATAGAGAGTTGTCGTTAAATGGAGAGAAGTAAAATCTGTATTAGAAAAAGAAAACGTTTATTTCTGATTTGTCTTGTTAAATAGTACCTACAATAAAAATCTGTTTTAATTTTCTCTCCCGCCTCTATCGCGCGTATCATCAAAACTTTTTCGTCTATACACAGTGATTTTCTCTTACTAGCCATGTTTACAATTTGAAAGTTTGTGAGCTAGTAAGAATATGACAACGTATAGATAAAATCCATCACTTCTACTAACAACAGTCTGCAGCTACACGTGCAAGCAATCCCATTTTGTAAACAAAAGAACGGATTTCTTAGAAAGTTTGGTGTGTATGATGCCGACAGTAGAGTTTATTATGGTCTAGGATAATAAAACGACAAAAGGATATACACAGCTGCGCAGTTTTTACTAATTTGGCAACTTAAAAAGAACTTTTTATTATAAGTTGTTGTCGTTATTGAGAGTGGGTGTAATGCTATACAGAGTGTACCATTGTATGCAAGACAAGCTAAACCAACCAAAGCCGAGTGATTTGGACGCTTTAGAGAGTTTGTCGTTAAA
This sequence comes from Philereme vetulata, assembly GCA_918857605.2. Taxonomy (NCBI): domain Eukaryota; kingdom Metazoa; phylum Arthropoda; class Insecta; order Lepidoptera; family Geometridae; genus Philereme; species Philereme vetulata. Next base: position 1,772,886 of record OU975434.1, read on the forward strand.
ACGAGTGACGTTACATGGAGTTTACACTGTATTTGCTACTAGCTGACGAATCTGCAGCTTCGCACGCGTATATTTTCAATAAAAACATTACTCTCCTTCTGCGCAGTTAGGTAAAAAGTAGTCTATGTCACCCGGAGATAGTGTAGCTTCCCAACAGTAAAAGACTTTTTTAAATCGACCCAGTAGTTAAATAAATATAATAAATAAATATTGCTGGACATTTCACACAGCGCTATCTAGCCCCAAACTAAGCAGAGCTTGTACCATGGGAACCAGATAACCGATAGAATACATAAATACTTTTTTTGTAAATACATACTTATAATACATAGAAAAACATCAAGACCCGAAAGAAACCGTGTTGGGAATCGAACCCGCTACCTCCTGCGTGTCATCCAGCTATTCAGGGGGAGTTGTTTTTGATATATTGGGATTCAAGGAGGGTAAGTAAATAAAATAAATATACTATTGGGTCAAGCGGGATTTTTAGTCACGACAAAGCGTTGTCGGGTTTGAGTTAATAGCCATAATAAAAACGGAACTTTTTTCGACGGACGAAATTCACAGGGTACACCAGTGACCCCAACAGTGCTGAAAGATCATTGGGCGGTTTTGACCCACTTTTTTTTTTTCGCGCACAGTGTTCAAATCACTTTTAAAGTAAAGTATTCAATTCCACTTTTCTAAATATGTAAATTTTTTTTATGTATCTGCTGGAGGAAAAATGTTATGTAACAGTATGTATGTGAGTCTAACTATAATTCTATTAGACTAAAAACTAAAGATTTTACTGTCAGCATTGTGAAAATGTATGTACAAGCATAAGAAAAATGTTTGTATCGCATAACAGATTGTATGTCTCTCTCGCTCGCACTTTCGACAGGTAGAAAATAACAGTAAGGTATCGAAGTGCGCGTGCGACGCGCCGCCTGCGCCCCACCCGCTCTGACCGCCCCGCAGTCGTACGTCATCCTTCGTTTCGATCTGTGCGTTTAAACTCGTGTTTCCGATTTTTGCATTTTATTGATTACTTGAGCGTGTTTTATGGACCCCTGATTTTGCTTGACGATTGGTTTACATTAACATGGAAAGACAAAATAGTTGCGTGTCGTGTAATCGATCTGTTTTACGTCGACGAAAACACATATTGACAGTTCTCTTTTTGGAAAGACAAAGGGATCTTGTAGATTTATTATTGCAAGAAATAATACCACGTGAGGTAAGTACACTACACTGTCATCGTATGTGTATGACTCGTCGCGTGCTCTTGATTGTACAAATGTTGCTTTGCTCAATGTAATGGCTCATTTTACTTCTAGATAAATGGAGGAATATATATTTTTTTTTTCAATTGTTTCAGATTACTTTTAATGGCTCACGGGCCATGTGCCATGCTTGTTGGTCAAGGTTAGATCGTCGTTTACGGAATCAACCCGTACAAAATGAACAAGTACAAAATATACCAGTACAAGATCAGCCAGTTGAAGAGCAACCAGTGCAAGATCAAGTACAATTGCAGCCTAGTTTTGTTACGCCTAGAGGATATAAGCGAGCATCGAATACAGCGAGACATTGTATTTTTACAAACTGTAGAAATGTAGTGGCCCATAATGTTCCACTATATGCTAAGTTCCAACTCTTACACAATCACAATTTTTATATACCAGAATTAGCTCGGGTTTGCAATGCTCATTTTATGAGGAATGATTGGGTAGACTTGCTCAACACTACATCCCACGAAAACTTTGACAGTACTCATGTTGTTGGTATGATGAATTTATATAAATGGGGTATCGAACAAAGAAGCAACCTTGATTTCGAAAATATTGAAGAAATAGAGGACAATGAGTTTCACTTTTGGACGGGACTAACAAAATATCAATTTAATGTTATTTTGAACCAAACGCCTTCACTGGGTGATCGATCAGTTCATCCTGCCACAGTTCTTGGAATTTTTTTAACAAAAATAAGAACCGGTGAACCAGATGAGCGATTAGCCACTAAATTCAATATGTCGAGGAGAACCCTAGAAAGGAAGTTGGCGATAGCAAGAGAATGCTTAAGTAATGATTTTGTTCCACAGCATTTGGGCTTAAATCATATTACTAGGGAAGATGTGGTGGCCAAGAATCTTGCAATTCCAAGCCATTTTTTTGGTGGTAACTATAATGAACCGGCGGCCATTCTCGTATGTGATGGAACATATATTTATCTACAAAAGAGTTCGAATTTCCTTTTCCAGCGCAAAACTTACAGTCTTCATAAGTTTCGGAACTTAGTAAAACCCTTCCTTATAGTATGTACCGACGGCTACATAGTAGATGTTACGGGGCCTTACACTGCGACTACTTCGGACGCAAGCATTATGCGTGACCTGATGCAAGAAGATTCTCCGATTCATGGGTTCTTGAGAGTTAATGATGTTTTTATATTGGATCGTGGATTTCGGGATTCGATTGATAAAATTGAGGAATGCGGGTATAATCCTCACATGCCGCCTACAAGAGTAAGAGGAGAACAACTGACGACACTAGATGCTAATAAATCTAGATTAATAACAATGATCCGGTGGGTAGTGGAAACCATTAACGGCAGATTCAAGAAAGATTTTAAAATCTTCCGCCATGTATATTTTAACGTTGCCATGAGAAACATGATGGTCGACTTCAAAATAACTGCGGCCATAATTAATGCTACTCGCCATCCATATGAGGACCATATGTATGCGGAACAATTCATAAGAATTATAAATGAACGAATGAATGAACCCAATGAGATGGCAGAATATGTGATTAACCATAATTTAAACAGGCAGAGAGTAGCGTTTGTGCGACTCGATGGCAATGATCCGGATTTTGATGACTTTCCTCGGCTTACATTTGACGAATTAATATTGTTTACGTTGGGATCATACCACTTGAGAATCGCAAGATCGTATTGCCACGAGCACATGCGTGAGGATGGTGTATACACTATCGAACTATACCGGCACCAAGAAATGATTGAAAATAAGATATTGATAAGAGGCAGAATACAGTCACGACACGTCCGTGCAAAGCAGTACTACACCTATATTTTAGTAGATCCTACCCATATTGGAAGAAATAGCATCCAACAGTATTACTGCTCGTGTATACACGGCCGTCGCACTGTCGGAAGCTGTGCACATGTTGTAAGCGTCGTATACTTTCTGTCATGGGCCAGGCATCAAGACGTGATAGACGCGCCTGCAGCCTTTTTAGATGAATTAACTATAGATTTTGATAATGCAGAATAAAAATATTATTACCGCAAAATGGATTTTATTTTCGTATTCCTGGAAATTGTTCAAAACAACTGTTTTACAAAGTATTTTTACAGTCAGGCCAATAGTTTTTACTTAGTTCATTATAAAAATGCTATAATAATAATTTAAAAATGCTATAATAATTATTTTAAAAATGCTATAATATTAATTAAAAAAAATTTTTTTGCGGTTCTCCCATATCCTGCAATAATGCGACCCATACCATTAAGTAACATATACATTTAACTACATACCTAGCCCTGTTTCGTTTTTGTGCGCCGTGGGTCATATGTCCGAACAAAATGCCCAATGACCTTTGGTATGCGTGTAGCTCAAGCGACACAAATATCACCAATATTGGGTCATGGACCAAACTGGTATAAACGACGAGGAAAAGTACAACGGCCCATATAAAAATATACTAATACGTACTTTAATATGTAAAACTATTTTCTGCGACTTATGGTATGACTTCGCCCGTCCGTCTGGGGCCGCAGCGGCACATAACTAGTGAGTATACATACCTAATGAGGCCCGCAGCTCGCACTGGAGGCCCGCAGAGCCGGGGCCGTAGCGGCACAGACTTAGTGAAGCCCGTAGTTTGCACTGGGGGCCCGCTGAGCCGGGGCCGCAGCGGCACAGACCTAGTGAGTATACATACCTAGTGAGGCCCGCAGCTCGCACTGGGGGCCCGCCGAGCCGGGGCCGCAGCGGCACGTGTAGTCGGAGCGAGAACCCTCCTCGCGGATGCAGCGGCCGCCGCGGGCGCATGGGTTCGGAACGCATGGATCCTGTCGACAAAAAAACATGCTATCGATTCGGATGTAATTTTTTGCCAAGGCTCACAGCAGACGGAGCCAAGAAATTAACATGTTTGTTTCATTTTCAATACAATTTACTGGTAATTAGTGTTGTCGATATGTACTCGGCGCATCACTAGCGGCTCCCGTAAGGGCTGCATGAGTGAGCGAGATAGCAATATCATCGCTGAACGCGCGCCGCGGTACTGCAGTCTACGCGCTTGTGGTTGGTCCAGGCTATAGCGTACCTGATGGTGTCTTCCATCCTCCTGCACCAGCCCCACACTGGGTATGATAGCGGCTGGCTCCTCCTCTCCACAGCCAGCGCTGGTTCGCTGAACGCGCGCCGCGTTACTGAAGTCTACGCGTTTATGGTTGATCCAAGCTTCTTTTAAACAACCTAGAAATACAAGTATTAATTAAAATTTAACAGGCTATACAACCTGTTTTGTTATATTCAACACTAAATGAAAACACGGATAGGGCTAATGATTAGTATTGTTGATAACGGCAACAGGTATACGCTTGAAATATTCACAGATTATTTAGTTTATTATATATTCACTTTAAAAATAAAAAAAATATTTAAACAAATATTTAAGGGGAGCCCTCATACAACAAACGTAATTTTTTTTTGCTCTTTTTTATAGATAATGGTACAGAACCCTTCGTGCGCGAGTCCGACTCGCACTTAGCTGATTTTATTACCTTTGAAACTGGTGATGTTCCTCAGGTGCCACTTGGAGAAGGCGTCTTTAGCAACATCTTCTGGTACACCACCGAGGAACATCGGTCGCTCTAGTCGGAGAAACTCTTTGCTACCTAAAATAATATAGATTAAATAATTTAATATATATAGCTGCGTCCACGTCTATAATAAGACGGATCTTTTTGACTGCGTCACGTAGATAGATAAATAGATAGAAGATAGAAAACGCTTTATTGTAAATCACACTTAAAATAAAATAAAAACTATATAAAAAAACAATAACAATACACGCATACGTGGCGATCTTATCGCTAAAAGCGATCTCTTCCAGACAACCATTGGATGGACTGGATTTCACGAGAACGTTATAGGAGACGGTAGCTGTTAATAAAAATAATTGAATATTGAATAAACAGCGTCCTTTATTCTTTATTGTACACAAATAGATTTACAAATAAAAACAGCTTACAAAATGGACATATACAAAGGCGAGCTTAACCCTAATAAGAGTTTTCTTCCAGCAAACCTTTGAAGATAGATATATTTGATTATAGTGGTGGGTACGTGCACAGAGAATGACATTGGAGTAGAATACTAATATATAGCATATACTATAATAAATACAACACTTAACCATATTAAAAAATAATAATAATACCTTTATACTATACCTACATTAGAGATAAACATAATACATTATACAAAATATAAATAATATACCTACTTATACATAATAACCTATAAGCTTACAAGGACAGGTTGCTCTTTCACTCTAAGCTTAAAAGTGCTTAGTGATGGACTTGCGCGGGTAGAGTGTGGTAGAGAATTCCACAGGTTGACTCCATGGACAGTGAAGGGACCGCCATAGCGACTGGAGGAATGAGGAGGGGTTTTGAGAAGGAGGGACTTAGATGACCTACAAGTCATCTCCGGTAGGACAAGAAAATCGAAGCGCTCACGGAGGTAAGAAGCAGCTAAAGGATTGAAAAGAGTGTTGAAGAGAAAAGTTACAACATGAAGATCACGTCGACGACGAATGGGAAGCCATTTTAGCTGGGATCTAAACATGGAGACGTGATCAAACAACGTACTTACATTGGCAAAATAAATAAATGTATACATATATACTGGCACTACATGGCACTGAAACGTGGTCCTTTACTCATGGCCTCATGACCAAGCTCTCAAGGTCGCTCAACGAGCTATGGAGAGGGCTATGCTCGGGGTTTCTTTGCGTGACAAAATCCGCAATGAGGAAATCCGCAGAAGAACTAAACTTGCCGACATAGCTCTCAAAATTAGCAAGTTGAAGTGGCAATGGGCAGGCCACATCGCTCGTAGAACCGATAACCGTTGGGGAAGAAAGGTTCTCGAGTGGAGACCACGGACTGGAAGACGCAGCGTAGGCCGGCCCCCCACAAGGTGGACCGACGATCTAGTAAGAATCGCGGGGAGCCGTTGGGCGCAAACGGCTACCAACCGCTCTTTGTGGCGATCTAAGGGGGAGGCCTATGTTCAGCAGTGGACGTCTTTCGGCGGATGATGATGATGATACATATATACAAGTACTCATCGATGTATTAGGTACATAATAATATCATTTTTCCTGCGTTACGCCTTACCTTCTTTTAGCACGACCAGGATGACTGGTAGATAATGGTATTAGAATCTGTCAAACTAAAGTAGGCATTCGCATTTTTTCGTAACTTTTTACATGGCAATACTAATGTGTTTCCACCTACGGCCGCTATGTTCTACAGCTGGGTAAATTTAGGGTGGTATAAAATAATAATTGCACGTACTATAAATAACTACAATAATAACGAATTGTAACCCACTCTTATCAACTGCAGATTAATAATATTGAACTATTTTATAGGTTTTGTCATTCTGAACAGGAAAAAAAGGCGAGAAATGCCTTCTCCCGAAGATGCAGGCAGGAACCACGGATGACTATTTCCCATGAATCTTACTTACTTCTTTCGTTTCAGTCACTCTCTTAATATTCTTCAAATAGGTCGTCGTTTAAGGTTAGGGAAAATGAGAATCGGAGTGTGGCATCATTATTGTTCCCTAATTTTTGGGTTGCCACGCTGATATTTTTTGAATTTGCCGCGATTTTTCAGGGGCTACTTTCATTTGGCAGACTCTAGCATTCCTCTAGCAAGTCCTCCTAGCACTATTCTTATTGTGTGTGAAAGTATTAAATAAATAAATAAATACATAATAATATAGCATAGTAAATATATATTCCAGACGAATAATAAAAAAGGTATATTATATAAAATACTATAAGTAGATACATATAGGTGTATAATAGAAGGGTGAAATAAAAACCAAGAGTAGCATAATGATAGATGAGAAAATGAGAAATCAGTATTGTACTGCAGACTATAAATAGAACTATTTTAAAGATGGGAAGGGATTTGGCAGTTCTGTTTGTGTGGAAGAAGAGAGTTTCATAGATGGGAACTATTTAAAGATGGGAAGGGATTTGGCAGTTCTAATGTGTGGAGGAAGAGAGTTCCATAGATGGGAACTATTTAAAAGATGGGAAGGGATTTGGAAGTTCTAAGGTGTGGAAAAAGAGAGTTCCATAGATGGGAACTATTTAAAAGATGGGAAGGGATTTGGAAGTTCTAAGTTGTGGAAAAAGAGAGTTCCATAGATGGGAACTATTTTAAAGATGGGATAGGATTTGGCAGTTTTAATGTGTGGAGGAAGAGAGTTCCATAGATGGGAGCTATTTTAAAGATGGAAAGGGATTTGGAAGTTCTAATGTGTGGAGGAAGAGAGTTCCATAGACGGATAGCTTGTACAGTGAAGGATTTATCATATAAGTTAGAAGAGAGTACAGGCTTAGGTAGTACTGTTACCTTCATTAATGATAGACCTGGCCGGTCCATCGTCGACCCTCAGCGTGAAGTTCTTCTTGATGGCAAGCAGCTCCGCCTTGTGGTAGTTACCGTCAGATACCATTTCGAAGCTGAAAGTAATAAGGAATTTATTATATACTACCTGACCCGCCCGCGGCTTCGCACGCGTGGTTTGTCAATAAAACATTACCCTCTTTCTGTGCAGTCGCGTAAAGTATATCCTATGTTTCAAGTCCATTCATAATTTATCTAGGTATATAGGTATCAAATTTGAAAAGGTAACAAATATACAGAGAGACAAGGTTACTTTCAAATCGGTATGTACGTAGATTATAACCTGGATTAACACATAGGCAACTTTTTATTGACAAACGACGCGTGCGAAGCCGCTGGCGGAAGTTAGTTATACATATAAACCTTCCTTTTGAATTATTATATTTATTGCTACAAACTATATTAAAATCTGTTGAGTAGTTTACAAGATCTAAGGTAACAGACAGCGGAAGCGACTTCATTTTATACTATATAGGTATTATGTAAAGAGGAATGCAAATTCTTTATTATACCTTACAATGGAGACACAACAGTTAAAAATAAATAAAAAAACAAATAAATGTAAGCATAATCAGCGGTCTTATCAAACCGATCTCTTCCAGACAACCTTTGGATTGAGAGCACAATAATGGATCATGGATGTAATTTACTGACATTGTAGTTTTCTTTCTTGACATGTGTTTTTTTTATAACTTGTAAGATTTGTTTAGAGAAATGGGCCCATATTGCAACACCATGGACGCCTGAAAACGGAAGGCGACGTCGGGGTCGACCGAGAAAGCGATGGCGGGACGATTTCGACACCTTCCAAAGAGGATGGTGGGAGATAGCGACAGAAACTTTGCCCTGCAGTGGGACGAGATGGGTTAGGAAAAAAAAACATTTGTTTATTTTTTTATTGTGTATATTTGCATCCCGGATGGAGAATGTGAGTTACTCTAATATTTTTATATACCAAAACTACACTGAAGCATATAAATGAATTACAAAGATCATTGGGCGGTTTTGACCCACTTTTTTTTTTTCGCGCACAGTGTTCAAATCACTTTTAAAGTAAAGTATTCAATTCCACTTTTCTAAATATGTAAATTTTTTTTATGTATCTGCTGGAGGAAAAATGTTATGTAACAGTATGTATGTGAGTCTAACTATAATTCTATTAGACTAAAAACTAAAGATTTTACTGTCAGCATTGTGAAAATGTATGTACAAGCATAAGAAAAATGTTTGTATCGCATAACAGATTGTATGTCTCTCGTCATAGTAGATGTTACGGGGCCTTACACTGCGACTACTTCGGACGCAAGCATTATGCGTGACCTGATGCAAGAAGATTCTCCGATTCATGGGTTCTTGAGAGTTAATGATGTTTTTATATTGGATCGTGGATTTCGGGATTCGATTGATAAAATTGAGGAATGCGGGTATAATCCTCACATGCCGCCTACAAGAGTAAGAGGAGAACAACTGACGACACTAGATGCTAATAAATCTAGATTAATAACAATGATCCGGTGGGTAGTGGAAACCATTAACGGCAGATTCAAGAAAGATTTTAAAATCTTCCGCCATGTATATTTTAACGTTGCCATGAGAAACATGATGGTCGACTTCAAAATAACTGCGGCCATAATTAATGCTACTCGCCATCCATATGAGGACCATATGTATGCGGAACAATTCATAAGAATTATAAATGAACGAATGAATGAACCCAATGAGATGGCAGAATATGTGATTAACCATAATTTAAACAGGCAGAGAGTAGCGTTTGTGCGACTCGATGGCAATGATCCGGATTTTGATGACTTTCCTCGGCTTACATTTGACGAATTAATATTGTTTACGTTGGGATCATACCACTTGAGAATCGCAAGATCGTATTGCCACGAGCACATGCGTGAGGATGGTGTATACACTATCGAACTATACCGGCACCAAGAAATTATTGAAAATAAGATATTGATAAGAGGCAGAATACAGTCACGACACGTCCGTGCAAAGCAGTACTACACCTATATTTTAGTAGATCCTACCCATATTGGAAGAAATAGCATCCAACAGTATTACTGCTCGTGTATACACGGCCGTCGCACTGTCGGAAGCTGTGCACATGTTGTAAGCGTCGTATACTTTCTGTCATGGGCCAGGCATCAAGACGTGATAGACGCGCCTGCAGCCTTTTTAGATGAATTAACTATAGATTTTGATAATGCAGAATAAAAATATTATTACCGCAAAATGGATTTTATTTTCGTATTCCTGGAAATTGTTCAAAACAACTGTTTTACAAAGTATTTTTACAGTCAGGCCAATAGTTTTTACTTAGTTCATTATAAAAATGCTATAATAATAATTTAAAAATGCTATAATAATTATTTTAAAAATGCTATAATATTAATTAAAAAAATTTTTTTTGCGGTTCTCCCATATCCTGCAATAATGCGACCCATACCATTAAGTAACATATACATTTAACTACATACCTAGCCCTGTTTCGTTTTTGTGCGCCGTGGGTCATATGTCCGAACAAAATGCCCAATGACCTTTTCAATTAAACGTAGCCTATATTTAATTAAGTGACCATCATTCTCAGCCCGTGTCGCCCCACTGCTGGGCATAGGCCTCTCTTTATTTCTGCCATTCTTCCCATTCCTGCGCCAGTCTGAACCACGTACGACCCACGGACTTATTGATGTCGTCGTCCCATCTCGCTGGTGGACGTTTCCTTTAGATGTAGACCAACGCCTCCCAAATAAGCAATCTGGGGGCAAGAGCTACTGCAGTATATACTGTGACTGAGTTTTATGCCGTATAATGGTTGTATTACATTGTAGCCGCACGGATGCGGCACGGCAACGACACAGCTGCATCACAGCACCGCCTCAAATTTCGGCTACCGCTCGCCGCCCGCGAGGTGCCAGCTCGCTGGCAGCGAGCCATCCGCAAAGTGTGTAGCTTACTATCACCGCGACTCGCACGACTTCATAATGTCTCAGTTTACATTGCGCGAACTAGTAATAATCGGCTCGCAGTCGGCGCACTCTACGCACGCGGTCTCCTCGTTTACAGCGCGCGGTCTCCTCGCTTACAGCGCGCGGTCTCCTCGCTTACAGCGCGCGGTCTCCTCGCTTACAGCGCGCAGTCTCCTCGCTTACAGCGCGCGGGCTCCGCGACTAGTCGTATGGTAGCTGTAAGCGCGCTGCCTGCCCGCCGGCGGCTTTTTATATTGACATTACGAAATATATTATACGACACTGGTTTTAATGCTCTAATTTGAATGACAAGTAAATTGCTGGGTTGGAGCCGTGCTGGATCCGTGCCGTTATAATGTAATACAACCTTAAGTCTGCGCTTTGGCCCAACGTGGCATGATTAGCCGCCCGCTGTTTCGGCAGTCGTCTCCTGCCTTTATATTAGAGTAGTTCACGTAATGTAACGGACAATAAATAGTGTTTTAGTAAATCCGCGTCGGTTGTTGGCATTCATCTGCACCTGGGACTATTAATCAAAGACCTATTGACTAGACACTTCCCAAATGATACCCGACGTGATACCCGATAATTGGTGATAGATATCCCGACAAGCAATATCTCTCGTCGGCGAGAGTCGTAGGTCGTATCTCTCGTCGTAGGTCGGCGTTGGATGCAGGCCGCTTCCAACCGCAGTTCCTGGAGATCAATGAGGGAGGCCTTTGTCCAGCAGTGGACGTCCTACGGCTGATATGATGATGATGATGATGAATATCTCTCGATTCGATTGAAATAAATAACTATGAACTATGCAATAATGTGTTGCAGTTTTAACTACAAATAATCAGGGAATATATTTATGAGACCATCAATATATAATGTTTTTTGTACCTAACACGTAAGTACCTACTTACCGCCCTGCCATACGCACCGTACGCGCTCTGTTATTTGGTTGGGTTTATTGACCAGGCCGGGTCACTTATTGGGCAGGGTTATTGACGGGGCGGGTCATTGACCGGACCCTTATAGATGACGTATTCCCTTGTCAATACATTTATGAAAATCGGATGTGTGTTCACCAAAATATAAATTTGTTTAAGAAAAATAGTGATAATCATAATTTTAATGTTGCCACTCGTAGACTCCATAAAGTTAAAATCGTTCAATGGGCAAGGTGTTCGCTTTTATAACAAACTCCCAAGTGATGTACAATAATTGTCAATTAACAATTTTAAAAACTCAAATAAACAAAATCTTTATAAAAAAGCCTACTATAAAATATCGGATTATTTAGATGATAGAGAAGCTTGGGATTGAAATTGCTCCAACTCGTTTAAAATGTTACAATTTAGACGTAATTGATTATCTGTATTGTTATGTATTCTAAAAGGAGGAAAAAAAAACAACCAGCCTTGTTTCTTGCCTTTCTTTCCTGGCTTGGTCGCGAAGGAACAGGCAGTAAAATTGCCGTCTCAAAGTGATCCTTGTGATTTTAATGAATAAAAGATTTTGACTATGACTTTGACTTTGGCCGGGTCATTGAACAGCTCGTAGTAACTTTTTAGTAATCTGTTGCAACGTACAATACATGCTAACATTTCGTCGAGCAGCATTTTATTGATTTCTCGAGATTTTGATCATAAAAAAGAAATTTTTATAGATTTTTATTTTTTGTTTAGAAATCGAATAAATAAACATAATTAGTTTAAATTGCAACTTAATGTAGTTCAAATCAAATCATTTATTTCTCAAATCAAGCTGTGGCGGACGCCGAGCTATAGATTAATTTAGTAAAATGTTATGTTTCATTGCATTGTATAGATGTAGAGATTAGATGCGAACGATAGGGTCGCTGCCGCCGAACTGGGCGCAGCAGCCGGGTTTTTTTTTTTTTTTTTTTTTCGAATGGACTAATCTCGCTGTTGGCCTCTGAGGCCGTGACAGCTTAACCGAACTTTTGGCGAGCGCAGATGGCGCTCAGCCCTGTAAGTTTTTTAGGCAACTAGCGCAAGGGCACCACTTAGGTACGAACCTCGGCTTGGGCTGTTGCCGGGATGGGGATAGGAGAGAAACGCCCGGGTACATGTCTGTACCTCGTATAAGCGGCGACTGAAGGGACTCGTCGACCTCGCCGGCGAGGTCGGTGTTTCTGTGAAGTGTTTGCTCTGTCTGATATAGATGACTCACCTTCCGCATTAGCAGAGGTGATTTCGTCATCCGGGTCTCCGAGAACGTGTCTCGGACGACGGAGGATTTTGTTGGCGGGCGGATCCAACGGGTAAACCGGAATGGTGTGTACCAAAGGGTTCGGATGATTAGTGGCAAGTTCATAAAACCGCTTGGAAGCGAGCTTCATGAACCTGGCTATTGATTCTAATTTCAAATCGCGATGTAGGTCGTTATTGCGAAAATACCAGGGCGAGCCTGAGGCTTTTCGCAAGAAGCGATTTTGAATAACCTGAATGGCACCAACTTTAGGAGAGTGGGCAAATACTACAGATGGGTATGTCATAATGGGGCGAATGCACGCTTTGTAAAGAGTCACCTTATTTTTAAGGGACATTTTACTTTTCGCGCCTAGAAGTGAGGACAATCGTCCTAGGGTGAACTTTGCTTGGTTGCACCTCTTAGTGATGTGCAACCTAAAGGAAAGACGCCTATCGAGGATGACACCCAGATATTTGGCTGATGGGGCCCAGCGAATGGGCTGGCCAAATAGAGAGATCGGTTTGGGAGTGAGGTTTCTCCGTGAGAAGTACACTGCTGTACTTTTCGACGGGTTTACCTCGATCCGCCACTTGCGGAACCAAGTGGCTAATGAATGAAGGGCAGCCTGCAGCCTTATACCCACCCGATCAGGATTCCGATTGGATGTGTACAAGGCTGTGTCGTCTGCGTATAGGGCTATTTCCACTTGAGGAGTGCGGGGGATATCGCTGGTGTACAGCGTGAACAGGAGGGGGCCGAGAACGGAGCCTTGAGGGACTCCTGCTCTGACTGGTCTAGGACTAGAGAGAGTGCCTTCCACGGTGTAGCGAAAGCTGCGACCTTGTAGGTAGTCTCGTATGATGAGCACGAGTCTGTCTGGGACTCCGAGTTTGAATAGCTTGTAGATCAAGCCGTTGTGCCAGACTTTGTCGAAAGCTTTCGCTACGTCGAGGAAGACGGCACCAGTATCTGAAGGCCAGGTACTTTGCCAGTTGGAGAGGACATGCTCCGTTATGCGGAGCACCTGTTGTGGGCATGAATGTTGGGCTCGAAAGCCAAACTGCTCGTCGGGAAGGAGTTTGAACTCATTGACATGAGCCCAGAGGCGCTTCATTAGAAGACGCTCATATATCTTGCCTAGACTATTAAGTAGACTAATGGGACGATAACTAGTTGGATCGTTGGCCTGTTTGCTGGGTTTTCGGATGCCAATGACGTTGGCTTCCTTCCAAGCATCAGGGAAGGTGCAAGTTTCCATAGCCGCATTGAAGATGCAGACTAGGATATTGATAAGGGGAACAGAGAACTGTTTGAGTACTCTGTTAGAAATGCCGTCGGGGCCGGAGGCTTTCTTTGGGTGTAGGGCCTTGATAGTGTCAAAGACTTCAGAGGGCTCAATCGGATCAAGTGGGGAAGTAGGGGGTCGGGAGGCTAAGCGGTCAACCTCGCTGTTCACCGTATGGAGGTGAACAGGGTCGACGGGTTCGAGACTGGGCGAGCATTGAGATTCGAGGGTTTCAGCCAGGAAATCGGCTTTTTCCTCGTCTTCGAATGCTGGAGGGTGATTTGGTCGGATAAGGGGAGGGCGCAGCAGCCGGGCACCGCCGTTTTGTATATTTATAGTGTGCGAGCGAGAGGGCGCAACCCGTCCCTCTCCCACACTATCGGATCGGCAGTATTATATTGCAGATACCGGCCTATAAAGGCAGCGGCGCCCGCTCTCAAAATAATTCTATAAACCCTCCGTCGTCCGAGACACGTTTTCGGAGACCCGGATGACGAAATCACTTCCGCTAATGCGGGTGAGTCATCCACATTAGACAGAGCAAACACTCCACAAATACACCGACCTCGCCGGCGAGGTCGACGAGTCCCATTAGTCGCCGCCTACACGAGGTACAAGCACGTACCCGGGCGTTTCTCTCCTATCCCCGTCCCGGCAACAGCCCAAGCCGAGGTTCGTACCCAAGTGGTGCCCTTGCGCTAGTTGCCTCATCAAAAATAAAATTATAGGGCTGAGCGCCTTCTGCGCTCGCCAAAAGCTCGGTTAAGCTGCAACGGCCTCAGAGGCCAACAGCAAGATAAGTCCATTCGAAAAAAAAAAAAAAAAATTAACATTATTCAGCATTGTGGCTTCGCTTTGAACAGTTCTAAGAAATAAATATTAATTAACAGTGATCGAACGTTTAACTTTTACCAAATACTGTCCACAACACAAGCATTATAAGAATACAGCAATATAGAATACAATTTTTAAAATGGCTTGTTGTGAATATTGGCGTGCAGTACCTACACTAAGTACGGGACTTGTGCTGTAAGCACTGCTTAACCTTCCATACAATAATTAGGTTTTTAGCCATGTTGAGGTTATAGGTATGTTAATTCGATACTGACATCAATATTATCATTATAGAACATTCAATCTTATTATCTACTAGTGGTCCCGCCGAGCTTCGTATCGGCTTGCCATGCATAGGTATAACGCGGGCTGTCAATATAAGTCACCCTGGTAGAATTGTCAATTGTTGTCCCCGGCCATCATTAATATGAGAAAATGAATGACTTCCACAAATAATTCAATACCAAAATTAGCCAAATCGCTCCACCCGTTCTCGAGTTTTAGCGAGACTAACGAACAGCAATTAATTTTTATATATATAGACAATATATCTCGGGATGACTCCTACCGAAGCATCTGTTTCAAACGATATTCTTTTTTTTACATCCTCTTTGACGGTATTTGCAGCACGCATTCTGTCAATTCTATGTCAAACGTCATAAGGTAACATTATAAAAGCGCTAAGGTTAGATTATAAATAATATTATATGGTGGTTAAGTATTCTTAAATTTTCTAATTTTGGGCGCAATTTTCTTAATTTTTTCTTTCATAAGAACCTTCTCCTGACAATAAGAAATACAACAAAAAAAAGAAATTGGCCAAATTGGTCCAGGCGTTGTTGAATTATGCGCTTACATACTCATTTTGCGATTCATTTTTATATTATAGATTATTTATTATATTTATATATACATATATATGAATATAATAAAATAAAATAGCATAATATACTATGCACAATATAACCATCTATATTATTTATTATATATTTATATTAATTTTAACTATTTTATTAATCAGCGATATTTTAATGTTAATTATTATTTAATATTAATTGTTGAATGAACTTAGCAAGATTTTACGTTTTTGTGTTATAATTTATTTTATCACTTTCAACAATTCCTCAGATTCCTCACACCCTAGATTTAGAAGCCAACCATAAGGAACCTTTACATTCTGCTTGGTTCATGTGTACCAAATTCTTGATTACCTTATTGGCTTTATTATACAATAGTGGACCTACTCGTAAGAACGCATCTTGACGTTGTGCAAACACAGTTTTAACCATAGGCGTAGGCAGGATTCTATCTTTCCTTCTATTACCAGAAGACAGATTGTCGTTTACATCTACTTTCTTTTGTTGAGATTAAATAACGTTTAAAATGTACAACTTACGAACGGCAAGCACTTTACAGTCATTGTACAGGTCTGCTGTTGGGAATCAATACGGTTTATAAGTACCCACTTTCAATACCGCTCGTTGCGCAAGCCCTAATTGTAACATGCAAGTTACACAGGCACCGCCCCAAGCAGTTAGACTAGATCTTGATAAGTGGAAGGTAAAGGGGGATGCCTTTGCCCAGCACTAGGACAGTACGGGTTAGTAAAATCTATATACTCGTATGTATATATGAGAAAGTTGTGTTAGTTAAACTATTTATAACTCAAGAACGGCTGAACCGATTTGGCTGAAAATTGGTGGAGAGGTAGCTTAGAACCAGCTACCTCTCCACCACGGGCATAAAGTACTTCTTATCCCGTTCGACCGCGTTCCCGTGTGACGTGACATAAAACGTCAAAGAGAATACAAGTCACTATAAAACGTGGTATAACAAAAACGCATCTGACATGGAATAACAAAACGCAAATGACAGCTAAACGTAATTTTGTCTATGGATAAGTATGGTTGTAAAACGATGGCCGGGGACAATTCTACCAGGGTGACGTACCTATATTGACAGCCCGCGTTATATGCATGTTAAAGCGGTACGAAGTTCGGCTGGTCAACTAGTTTAATATACCTAGTCAGGTCATAAGTATTGTCACACAGTATAAACTTTTCTTTTAGAATGCTGGCCACAAAAAAGTTTATAGAATTCGAATTTCGAATTGTCCATGAAAATAAAAATGTATACTTTTTAGAATTTTACTCATTTTTAAATATGGAGTGGACGCTTAAAGAAGACCGTGTTGCAGTTATTGCGTTGCATCGTTGCGGTTACGCGCCAATTCAAATTTTTGACCTACTGAAAAATTTTAATATAACCAAAATATTCGTTTATCGCCCCATCAAACGATACAATGAAGACTCTAGTGTAGATGACAGGTCAAGAAGTGGTCGCCCTCGGTCTGTTAGGACTCCAGCAGTGATAAAAGCTGTGAAGGCGCTAATTCAAAGAAATCCCAAACGTAAGCAGAAACTGTTGGCCCTTCAGATGGGGTTAAGCAGAACCACGGTGAAAAGAGTGTTAAATGAAGACTTAGGGCTTCAGGCATTTCTAAGAAAAACAGGACATCGTTTGAATGCTCGTCTAATGGACCTGAGACTGAAGAGATGCCGCGCTTTGTTGAAGCGGTACGCGGGAAAAAAATATCGGGAAATTCTTTTTTCGGATGAAAAATTTTTTACCGTAGAAGAGAGCTACAACAAACAAAATGATAAGGTGTACGCACACAGTAGTGAAGAAGCGAGCAACCGTATTCCGCGTGTCCATCGAGGTCATTTTCCATCCTCGCTCATGGTATGGTTGGGAGTTTCTTATTGGGGCTTAACAGAGGTACATTTTTGTGAGAAAGGTGTAAAAACGAATGCAGTTGTGTATCAAAATACAGTCCTGACGAACCTTGTGGAACCTGTTTCTCATACCATGTTCAATAACAGGCACTGGGTATTCCAACAAGATTCGGCGCCAGCTCATAGAGCGAAGAGCACACAAGACTGGCTGGCGGCGCGTGAAATCGACTTCATCCGGCACGAAGATTGGCCCTCCTCCAGTCCAGTTTTGAATCCGTTAGATTACAAGATATGGCAACACTTGGAGGAAAAGGCGTGTTCAAAGCCTCATCCCAATTTGGAGTCACTCAAGACATCCTTGATTAAGGCAGCCGCCGATATTGACATGGACCTCGTTCGTGCTGCGATAGACGACTGGCCGCGCAGATTGAAGGCCTGTGTATTCAAAATCACGGAGGTCATTTTGAATAAACTTTAGTGTCATAAGAATCTATGTTTTGTTAAATTCATTTTGGTATATAAATGGTTACATAATGAATAAACTTGTTTCAATTATTTTATATTAAACATGTGGCAGAATTTATGACCTGACTAGGTATATAGGTAAGTTTGTCAACCACTTTCTTTCATGCTCTGAAAGTTGGTCATTGTACAGTAAAAAGCGGTCCGTAAATGCGATATTCGGGCTCATTTCTTAATAAGCTAAAATAAATACAATCTCCATGACTAAAACTAATTTCTATATAAAACAGAAACACGCCACATTAGTACGATCCCACTATTATTGAAAACGCGAGTTTGTATGGATGTATGGATGTTTGTTACTTTTCCACGTAGTAACCGCTGAACCGATCTTGATGAAATTTGGTATGTACGTGGATTATAACCTAGATTAAAACATTGGCTACTTTTTGTTGACAAACCACGCGTGCGAAGCCGCTGGCGGAAGCTAGCATGATAAATATTCTTCTTTCGTGGCAATCGCTGTTTGACTTCTAAATTTTATCAGCCCCATAGAGCAACTTCCACACCCCTCTTTGTTGCCTGGTACAAGTCCTCTCGTGTGGAGGTGGATGGGCAGATAGGACACGGGAGCAGGTGGGCTATTGTCAGTCAAGTCAAGCTGTTGCGTCTGGAATCCCCACGAAAGTACATACGCACTGTTACTTGACCAAGGTTCAGAAAGCGTTTCTTAGGTTTCTGTACAAGCGTGTGTTTGGGTATTATCCATACATGTACCCAACCAAGTTCCTCCAAGGGTGTCTTGAGTACAACTCTCAACAAACCAGAAGAGCGTATGATCAGACAGCAACAACGTGCAAGGTGCTTCGTGGTAAGATCGACGTTCCAGATTTGCATAATCTTCTCTATCGTTTCTACCTTCCTAATAGATAGATAGATAGATAGAAAACGCTTTATTGTATACCACACTTAAATTAACAAATCATAATTAAAACACTTAAAACTAGACACGCGATAGTACAATTGGCGGTCTTATCGCTAAAAGCGATCTCTTCCAGACAACCTTTGGATGGACTTGTTTGTTTTAAAAGGTTTTTATTGAACATAAATGTTAACAGCGTATTACAACTAAACACAGTTTAGCGTAAAAGTATCTTAACCTAGAATAACTCAGCAGGCTATAGCACCTTTATAAGTTTTTTGATAAAATTAGTATTTATGAGAGTAACACTTTTTAAATCAGTTTTTTTTAATTTTATGTAGCCAAAATTTTTCTAAAAAGTTTTTATTAAAAAAGTTGATATGAGCACTTTGTATAGCGCGCATTTTTAAGGTCAAGAAATCAAGCTAATTCTACCTGTTTACAAGTATAGCTCTAAATATTTTTAGGTAGATAAACCTACCATGCTGGTATTGGATTATTTGGATGGACTGGATTTTACGAGAACGTTAAAGGACGGTAGCTTTATAACATAAGCTTTTTATTTAACTGTAGGTATACTTACATAAGCAAAACAGAATAAATAGATACCAGGGTAGGTAATATTAGTATAAATATTATACATAAACATTCTATGATATTAAATATACTAGCAATAAATACAATTATAAAACAGCAGTAATACAAACAGTAACAACGACATATATAATAACAAAATAAGATTACTCAGCTCTCTGATGCAGATAAATAGTGCTTAAACAATAGCGTTTTAAAGATAGGAAGGGATTTGGCAGATCTAATAAAAGAAGGAAGAGAGTTCCATAAACGGATAGCTTGTACAGTAAAGGAGTTGTCATAAAAGTTAGAACAGTGGATAGGAATTTTAAGTTTCAAGGACTTAGAAGAGCGCAACGGACGAGGATTAGATAGATGGAGATATTCAAAGATAGTTACATTCGTAACAGAAACCATAGACTGTTTTACGTTCCATTCACCGGAACCGTTTCTCGTGCCAAGTCTGCACTGCTCCGCACCCTCGCCGCCCTCAACACACTTCTTGATAAGAACCCAGACTGTGATATCTTCGCAGATGAACGGAATAATTTAATGTTGGTATGCCTGAAGTTTTGCGAAAGTGATGAATGAAACGATGCTTGTTTGTTCCGCTCATTTTGTTTTGTTTATATCATTTTAAATTGTGTGAAAACCTATAATTATATAATTTTTTTTTGTTACTAATTTAAATGTGCACAATAATTCTCATTTTATTTAATATATATTTTAGTCATAATTAGGTAACTGATGTAATTGGTTTATCTCAATTGTTTTTTTAAAAGTAGGCTTGAGGATGAATATGTCCAAGACGAAGGTGCTGTCGTTTGTCTCTGGCCTCACAAATTCTGCGGTAACAGTGGGAAATGAGAAGCTGGAGGTTGACCAGTATATTTATTTTGGACATATTCTATCTCTATCCTATGGTAAATAGCAACAACAAAAGGAGATATCTAAAAGGATCCAATTGGGATGGGCCGCGTTGGGCAAGCTGGACGATATCCTTAAGTCGCCTAAAACTCCACAGAGTCTGAAGACCCGCAATGTGTTCTGCCCACCATGACTTACGGTGCCGAGACATGGACGCTCACGTAGGAGGCTGTGTACAGGTTAAGAGTTGCACAGAGAGCCACGGAGCGTACCATGCTCGGCATCAAACTCTTAGATCGAGCTCCAAAGAAACAAGAACGAAGGTGCATGACGTTGGGAATCGAGTTATGGAGCTCAAATGGTCTTGGGCGGGACACTTGGCTAGTTGTGGTGATGGATGACAGGTGGAACAGGGTAGCAACTGAATGGTGGCCGAGGAATGGCTGTAGAAGGGTAAATGGTTCGGCAGCGAGATGCGTGGACGGCATCGTTAGAGTCGCGAGCCGTCAATGGGTGAGACTAGCGCAGGATCGTGGCGGATGGCACAAACTTGGGGAGGCCTATACCCAGCAGTGGGTGAAGTCGAGCTGTGGATGATGATGATAATGAAATAAATTGTTTGTAAGGTACCCCCACAGTGGGGGCATTGTTTGGGCTCCGCAGTGGCACTGGCTCCGGAATGGGTCGATGTAGCTCGCGCTGTACTTGGCTAGATTGTCTCGGCAGCGGTCAACTAGAGTGCGCAACCGGTTTAGTTTCCAATCTCAAGGATGACTCCATTTCACAGGAAATTAATTAATACTTAATTAATATAATTATTTATTCTGTGATATTATTTCTATACAATGTTTTTTGTTATTCATTAATTCCGAACGGTCTTATTTTGTTTACGCTAAAGATCAAATTAGAATGACATTTAAAGTGACATTTCTAAAATTAAGCATTTTGTTACTAAGTAGGCGTGTTTGGGGCTAGTTTTAGTCAGCAGTCAAATTGGTGTTGATTAAAACTAGTACGCAAACACGCCATCGTAGTAAAAGTGACTTAATTTTAGAAATGTTACTCTAAATGTCATTCTAATTTGATCTTTAGCGCAAACAAAATAAGACCGTTAGTATTTTACACAATTTTAGTTAGTCAGTGTAAACTACAGAATCGCCACCAATGCCCTTTTACAGCAGCTACGATTTGACATTCTATAAAATATAATCAATGACTAATGCAATTCAATATTTAAAATTAATGTTACTTACTGACATACGTAGCAATATAGAATTAAAATTGGGTATATAATAAACTATTTGACAATGCCTCTCTACAGCAGCTATAATCTTAAGTACTTATTGATCGAGCGAAGCGAGATCTCCAAACCAACTCGGGCAAATCGGCGTTGTATGTACGTATGCTTGTTTGTCCGAGGATAACTTTCGTAGCGTTTATCCGATGATCGTGAAATTTGGTAAATAAGTAGGTGGTGATAACACAATTTTTGTGTGACTAAATGAGTTAAAAATGTTGGGAGGTTGTTTAGATATTGCGATTCAAGAGGGGCAAAAAAAAAAATGAAAATGAGTCTATTAGGTTAAGTGGGACGTCAAGTGAAAGGTAATCATTGGTACATTTAGACTCCGTTTTTATTTTTCGTAAATTCTTTATAGTTTTTGAGTTATTAGCCATAATAAAAACTGAACTTTGACAGAATTCACTGGGTACACCAGTGACCCCACAGTGCTGTAATTTGGTATGCGTGTAGCCTAAGAGACAAAAATATAGGCAAAAGTCTGAAATCCAGAATAACTGCAATTTGTAACCTAAAAAGTATAACCAAATAACATGAACTCCCGTTACCTGTAATTTGAATGAAACTGTAGGTATAGTTATTGGTTGTTTATTCGTGACACTATTTTGATAGTCAAAGATTACAAATAATATTTTTTTTGTTTTAATCGGAGACTCGCGAGATCTCAGTTCGGGGCGAAACACAAATATTAGATGACAATGCCCTTTTACAGCAGTACGATTTCACGTAATAAAATGCATAGATATATATCTTCACATTCCTCATTAAGTAATTAATGACTAATGCAATTCAATGTCTAATATTACTGGTTCGCTCCGGACTGAGATCTCGCGAGTCTCCCAAAACACAAAAAAAATATTCTTATGGCGACTCGCGCAACGATGCCTAAGCGTATTTAGTGGTTAAATATGATGTATATGATTTAAGGAGTTGTCAAATCAAACACATACGTAAAATTTAAACATGTTTAGTCACTAAATACGTTTAGGGAGTGTTGTGCAAGCTGGCCTTAATCTATGACTAATGACTTGACTAACAGTTCCATTCAAATTTCAGGTAACGGGAGTTCATGTAAAGTGGTTTCCGTTTTTGGGGGTAGAAATTGCAGTTATTATGGATTTCGGTTTTTTTTTTTTTTTTATATGTTATTTGTGGGGAAACAGGCTTACGGCCCACCTGATGGTAAGTGGTCACCGTCGCCTATTGACACCGGCAACACCCGGGGTATTGTCGATGCGTTCCCTACACTGAAGAAACCTCTTTACATTTCTCTTGAAGCGTGCCATGTCGTAGTCTAATGGGAAAACCTCAGATGGTAGCTCATTCCACATCTTGCAAGTATGGGGTAGAAAAGATCGCGTGAAGCGTGTGGTGCGCGATACCCAATTGTCGATTATATGTGGATGAGCTTTATTACGTTGTCGAGAAGTGCGGTGGTAAAATCTCGACGACGGGATGAGATCAAATAGCTCCTCAGAACATTCCCCATTATACAGGCGGTAGAATACACTGAGCGATCCGATGTCACGGCGTTGACTCAGCGGTTCCAGCTTGTCGGTGAGTTTGGGATCACCGATTATTCTAATGGCTCTTCTCTGAAGGGAGTCAAAACGAAGCAATTGGTACTTTGGAGCTCCGTGCCAAAGATGGGAACAGTATTCCACGTGCGGCCGAACTTGCGCTTTGTACAGCAATAGCCGTTGTTGTGCCGTAAAATACTGTTTGGCACGGTTAAGGACTCCAAGTTTTTTGGAGGTGAGCACAGCTTTTGCTTCTAAGTGACTCCCATACTGGACCTCATTAGAAATTTCGACTCCCAGAA
This sequence comes from Philereme vetulata, assembly GCA_918857605.2. NCBI lineage: Eukaryota > Metazoa > Arthropoda > Insecta > Lepidoptera > Geometridae > Philereme > Philereme vetulata. The sequence goes on from OU975434.1 coordinate 1,796,591, forward strand.
TCCCTATACTCGCCGAGACGGGGAGAGGAATGCCCTGGAACCGTGGAGCTATTGTGAAAGGGGCCTTCTTTGTGGTGAACGCACAGACTTGCGTCTTGGTTGGGTTAAAGGTGACCAGATTAAGGTTACCCCAATCTGACACACGCTCCAAAGAGCCTTCAACCTCAGACACAAGTCTTTGTCTGTTGTCTTCCACTTCCGACCGAGAGACATTAGGGCGACCAGTGTAGAAAGTATCACCCGTACTGTCATCCGCATAACAATGAAGGCCGCTTATGTGCAGCATATCATTGATGTGAAGAATAAACAGTGTGGGCGATAGCACTGACCCTTGGGGTACACCAGAGTTAATGGGCATTGAGTCCGAGCAAGAACCATCTACAACGGCTCTTATGCTCCGCCCGGATAAGAAACTGGCGACCCAGCTGCAAAGTCCCCCGGGGAGGCCGTATGAGGGAAGCTTCGAGAGAAGCGCCTTGTGCCACACCCGATCGAACGCCTTCGCGATGTCTAGACTAACAGCTAGAGCTTCCCCCCTACTCTCGACGGCTTCCGCCCAGCGGTGAGTGAGGTAAACTAGAAGATCACCAGCTGATCGCCCATGACGAAAGCCGTATTGGCGGTCACTGATCAGCTGGTGTTCCTCAATATACCTAAGAAGCTGAGTATTAATTACTCGCTCCATCACTTTACAGAGTAGGGAAGTAATTGCTATAGGTCGATAGTTAGACGGATTGGTTCGATCCCCTTTTTTAGGGATTGGGTGGACATGGGTCACTTTCCAAGAAGACGGCACGATACCAGTGGTATAAGACAATTCAAAGAGGGACGTTAAGACAGAACACAACTCAGGAGCACACTTTTTGAGCACAATGGCTGGAATGCCATCCGGCCCACTCGACTTTCTCACATCAAGGGAAAGGAGTTCCTTCCGTACCGCTTTCTGATGAAAACGTACCTCTGGCATGGAACTCGGACACCGAGGTATAACCGGTGCTGCAGCATTTCCGTCGAGGAGGGTCGAATTGGAGGCAAAAAGAGATCCAAGGAGATCGGCTTTCTCTTTTGCACTATGGGCCAGAGATCCGTCCGACTTGAGTAAAGATGGTAAGCGGGACTGGCAGAAATTACCCTCAGCAGCTTTGGCAAGAGACCAGAAGGCTCTACTTCCAGAAGGATACCCCATTAACTGGTCGCCAATTCTGCTGATGTGCTGCTTCCTCGCTATAGCCATGACCTTTTTGCTCTGTCTGGAGGCAGCATTGAATTTTTTCCTCAAACGGGAAACTTCGGGATCCTGGCACTCACGCGCTACAGTCCAGTTCTTAAAGGCAGCCAATTTGCTGCTGACTGTAACGGCACAAGCCCGGTTGAACCAGGGTTGACTCCGGCCACCAACACGCACTACAGAGTTGGGGATGAAACATTCCATACCCTGAAGTATGGCATCAGCGACGGAGTCAGCGCAAGTGTTTGGATCGTCCGTTGAGAAACATAGCTTCCTCCACTGGTAGGATGCGTAGAATTCGCGTAATCCATCCCAGTCGGCTGTTCCGAAATGCCAAACCCTTCGTTTCCCGGGTTTACTAGATAAACTAGGACGAACGGTCGGCACTGACGTGGTTACCAGGCAATGATCAGAGGATCCCAGAGGAGCCTCCACAGAGACCTGGTATTTATCCGGATGTGAAGTCAGCACAAGATCAAGCAAGGATGGTACATGGTTATCAACATCAGGAATCCTAGTTGGACAGGAGACCATTTGGGTAAGGCCATGAGAGATTGCAAAATCATGGGCAGTTCTCCCAGTATGATCAGTGTATCGGGAACCCAGCCACTCAACGTGGTGAGCGTTAAAGTCCCCGAGAACGATCAACTCTGCATTGGAGTACTGCCCGAGTGCACACTCTATCCCTTCAGCGATGTGCTCAAATAGTCGAGTTGCGTCTGAATCACCACTATGTGATCTATAAAGGCAAGCGTAAATACGGGTTCGACCCCCGTAATCGACGCGGGCCCAAAGACACGACAGATCTGTAGCTTCAAGGCCGTTGAGACGGCGACAACAAACATCCTCCCGAACGTACATGCATACCCCAGCTTTCCGGAGAAAATGCTCTTCTAGTATATAGCCAGGGTAGAGGAGATAAGATGTATCAGCCGGGCAGGAGATTTGAGTCTCCGTCAAAAAGAGCAGGGCAGGCTTGGCTGTCTCAAGATGATGATGAACAGCATTTAAGTTCGAGTGTAATCCGCGGATGTTGCAGAGGTCAACTCTGAGAGTGGATTTTGAAGCCGCTGGTAAACTTTTACTTTTATTTTGACTGGCCATGAGAAACAAAATAAAAAGGGAAAGTAGTAAAGAGTACTTCAGCCAGAAATAAGGGCAAACATGGCTTATACAAGGGCTCAGTTGTTCCAGATGTGGATGGCTGGCGTGATTTTTTCCTATATTTGTGTTACTAAAGCTACACGCATACCAAATTTCAGCACTGTGGGGTCACTGGTGTACCCTGTGCATTTTGTCAAAGTTCAGTTTTTATTATGGCTAATAACTTAGAAACTACAAATGGTCGAAATGTACTCACAAAGACATTTTTTTAAACATTGTGCCATATACCACATTTCACGATGATCAGATCAACGTTTCGAAAGTTATCCTCGGACAAACAAACATACATACAACGCCGATTGCCCAAGTTGATTTAGAGATCTCGCTTCCCTCGATCAATAATTACCTATTGACATACATAGCAATTTAGAATTCAGATTAGGTTTCTAGCACCTCCTAAACGATGGTGCAATAAGCTACTAGGTGGATAAAGCCTGTGCAATTATTTAAGTACTAGCTGTTGCCCGCAACTTCGTATGCATTATACTGCTATTACTCGTGCGCGATAACTTGGGACCTGCTAGGAATGCGACTCCCCGACCGCTTCCCCTGCACTTCCCCGATGGCGCCCGTATTGTACCGTTCGCATCACTATTTTTTACTAGGGTTTTTAGTCTCGTACTGGCCTACGTCACGTAACGACGCGCTCTGGAATTCTTTTAGTTTTCGTTTGTGTTATTGTTTTGTTGTTGTAGTTTTTGTTGTTATAGTTTGTGTCATTGTTTTGTTGTTGTAGTTTTTGTTGTTATAGTAAATGTTGTAAATTTATCGGATACCTCTTCGTCAAGTGATTATAGTGAGACTGAGGACGAAGAACAACCTCTAGATGGCATAAATCCACTAAGTAGTGACGAAGATGAGATAATGTAAATAATAGATAAAATAAATGTATAAACTAAAACATTGTATTTTTATTTTATTCAAATAGTGTAAAAAAGATTAGATAAAAAGCAGCGTCCTCCCTGAGTAACATAATACATTAGGTAAAAAAAAAACAAAGACGAAGCCGCGGGCGGCTGCTTGTTATGTTCGCTTTTTTGCGGGCGGTACAAACACGCCAATATGACGTCACCGCGCTCAGGTCCCAACTTATCGCGCACGGGTAATATATGTGTAGGTAACCTAGAAATAAAGCTAAACTCGCTGTTGCAACTTGACATCCCATATTTATCCCATGAGACCTGATTTATGGAATAAAATGTAGCCTAAGTGTTAATCCTGGTAATAATCTACGTACATACTAAATTTTATCAAAATCGGTTCAGCCGTATGACGTGATTGAGTAACAAACAAATAAATAAATAAACATCCAAACTTTCGCGTTTCTAATAATATTATTAGTGTGATTATTATAATTACGGAATTTATCACGTACCGTCTTATCGGTGGTCCGCTCCGAATAACGTCTCGCCTCGCACTGAGTTAGTGCGAGGCGAGACGTTATTCGGAGCGGATCGCACTCACCCTGATGAAGGTTCACGAATCTTATCGGTCGAAACACCGATAAGACGGTACGTGATAAATCCCATATTTATAATAATGATTGAAATCAATCACGAAAGTTTTCTAAGTAAAATTATTAGTGTGATTATTGACGTAACCAAGTGTTGTATTGTGCCCCTACGATTTAAATGAATGAGTATTAGTATTAGGGATTAAACTATGATATGTATAGTTGGATCGAAACCGCTGTACCGCTCCTTAAGAAAGTGCGGCGAGGTGGGGGCCGAGGAAAAAAGAGCAAAGTAGGTACACATGAGATCGATATCGTCGGATAGATCTTACGATATCGTAAACGATATGCTTATAATATATAACGATATGTTTATATTTTTATAAGTAACTAAATTGTCTACAGATATTCTGACATAGATGCAGCTTCAACTTCATCTTCCGTTTCGCTATCGGAACTTGAATCAGAGTCGTTCTGCAAATTTATTATTAATGGATCGATAATAATATCAAATCTACTATCGCGATCCCAGTAATTGTTTTCATTTTTTTTTGGACATGATGACGGTCTTGACGATCACGAGATAGCATCCCTAGACCCATCTTTAACCAATCTTTAATTTCTTTTTATTTAATTGAACCATCTTTAGATATTTATCTCATGTGCGTCTGACGATGGATCGGAGCGGCCGATACTTCCCCCCGTCCCGCCGCGCGCATACCTCGGGCGCGGTACAGCGGTTTCGGTCAAACTATGTATACGTATTAGTATAATATATAGACGCTCACGATTATATTAGAGACTAGTGGACCCGCCGAACTTAGTACCGCCTTGGCATGCATATAACGCGGGCTGTCAATATACGTCACCCTTGTAGAATTGTCAATTGTTGTCCCCGGCCATTATTATGCATGATAAAATGAATGACTTCCACAAATAATTCAATACCAAAATTAGCCAAATCGCTCCACCCGTTCTCGAGTTTTAGCGAGACTAACGAACAGCAATTAATTTTGATATATATAGACAATATCTCGGGATAACTCCGACCGAAGCATCTGTTTCAAACGATATTCATTTTTTTACATTCTCTTTGACGATATTTGCAGCACGCATTCTGTCAATTCTATGTCAAACGTCATAAGGTTACATTATAAAAGCGCTAAGGTTAGATTATAAATAATTTTATATGGTGGTTAAGTATTCTTAAATTTTCTAATTTTGCGCGCAATTTTCGTAATTTTTTCTCTCATAAGAACCTTCTCCTGACAATAAAAAATACAACAAAAAAAGAATTAGCGAAATCGGTCCAGCCGTTCACGCGTGTTGGCGTGACCAAGGGAAATAGGGATTCATTTTTATTTAAAGCGATAGACGCTCACCTATACATGGTGGAGGTTGGATGGTTCCCCACATCATAGCTGATGCGGATTCTTCCGTTGAAGAGTTCCACAGCCAGGTGCTCGTTGTCACCGAAGTACATCAGCACTCCGTGGTGCTGAGTGGTACTGAACACTGGAAAAAAAAAACATTTAAACTACCTGGAGATGGAACAAGCATATGTCCCACCTGATGTTAAGTGGTAACCATCACCTATAACAAAGTATTGCTTCGTAGAAAGAAGAAAGAAATAGTAGGCTATTAAACGAGGGGATAAAGCAGTGTCTTGCGTCACGGGCGCTATATTGAATCCCGAACATAACGAAGGGTTCTAGAGTTCTAAAGCCCTGAGTGCAGGGATGGATATAAGCACGCCCAAGATGCAGACAGCTTTATCTACGAGGAGAATATGTTACTTTTCACACTTTCTGCGAGACAATAAAAATCAAATCTAGGTTGGTGCATTCTGTGCAGAGGTTAGTTCGATTTACGAATAAGTTCTTATTTTGTGGGTCTCTTTGGTTCAAATTTTAATATAGATGAGGTTCCAAATTCAAATCGTATTCAGTACAACTTAACTCCCGGCTCAGGCGTAGGGATTTAATCACCTGCTTTCGGTGAGGTTTACATGACATATAATATGACATTGTCGAGCAGGTGCTGTGAAAAAAAATTTATTGGAAATACACAGGTTTTTACAGCTACTTACTAAATAATAATCTCTAATATATAAAAATTTCGTGTCACGGTGTTTGTGGTCGCATTCCTCCGAAGCGGGTTTTAAGGGGAGACCGGAGGGGAATCGCCCATACAACACGTACTACCAAGATCATTTCTAATTGGAGCATATTTCAACCTTAATAGGGTATTATTTTAATTTGAATAGTTTTTATCTAGGTTCCCAGCCATATATTAGATCAAAATACTTACCTAAAATGAAATAGAAGCGTATCGCATTCTGCATGTTTTTACGTCATAAAAGACCTGTTTTCAACCTAATTGTTTCGTATTAAAAACAACAACATCTTACGTATCCTAGTCATGGGAACACAGATTATATCGTCTAGTTACAGAATAACAACACAATGAGAAAAATACAACAAGTTTTCAGTCATCATTTTTGGTATTACGGAACACGGTCAAAATCTAATCAAATTTAGAATCGTTCTATTGCTATCACATCACTGTCGTTCTGCGTGGCTAAACTTCGTCACTAAACAGGGATAACGATATTCAGGCCGGCCGAATTGAAGTTGCGCTCAGGGTCCGCCGGCTTCTTAATGTTTTTTTTGTATATTTGGTAGGTATGAGAATAGGTGATAAACTACTTTTCATCCTCCTACCCCCACCCCCCATTTTTTAATCGCGTTATCTTTTAACCCACTTCAAAAAATGAGGAGTTCTACTGTAGGTATATTTTTTATATACCGTCAAGTAGGCCATCTTTACCATATTTTTATGAGAAAATACCTATATCACGTATTTGTTTTACTAGAGGGTTTTAATATTCAGTTTTTATGTAATTAAGCAGTCTTTCCCTTTAGTTATATTCATAATTTGTGTTATACCTCATAGTTACGGCACTACCACGGAAAATAACAATCAGGTAAAGATGACACAATATTGCCAACTTTACCCACTATTATTTTCTCCTTGGATCCAGCTAGAACTAAGCAAATTAGGTAAAGATGGTATTCGTTGATGTGTTGCCAACATGGCCTGTTAGTTAAATTACCGTTATTTTTCATACAATCTTCAAGATTTTGACAACTGTCTATGTTTATGTTACCAGCTTGAAAAAAGTTTTGGGATACCAGTTATTCATTAGAAAACTACTAAAATAGTAATAAAAATTCTACCCTATTACCATTTTGTCTAATTTGAGTTTTTATCAGGCAAGGAAGACTACGGTAAAGTTGATCCGTTTGGGTAAAGATGACCCATTTGACAGGAACCTATGTTCACCGATTTGTCCGTCAATTTTGGACCGATTTTCATCAAAATTCTTATTTTAACCCGTCTATTGGCAGGAGCCCGCCGGCGGGCTTGCTAAGAATGTAACGGTAAGTGCCTGGACAGGCGCGAGCCCGCCGGCAGGCCGGCTCGCCCGGACGACTATAATCATTTTTATCATCACTTTACAGTCTATATTCGTTTGAACAACTTTTGACTGTGTCAAAGACTAATTATTATCCTATGCATTGCAATACCAAGAAGCCGTCCAGAAATAGAAAAAAAAATATTGTCTTTCAATCTGCGCGCGTTTTTCCGTTCGGCTCAGTGTGTTAATTTTTTAATATTTTTTCATAGCACAGCTCTGGTTTATCATTGAAATATTATATATAGATTATCTTCATGCTATTATTATATATTTCCATGAAGATATGATTTGTTTTGTTGTCAAAATATGCTTCTGAAAAAGTCGCGCATTCATTAGATTTTTGTGTTGTTGTTTACAAATATTAGCTTAAATAAGTAATAAACACAAAGAAAAACTATTTAGGAAGCTAAAGCCGTTTACAGAACTTAGATAGGAGGCCTAGTTAATTTTTTATGAGCATATTTGCAATTTTGAAAGGCGCGCCGGTGCGGAGCGTGTGATATTGATACATGCTAAGTTTTGACGCCCGATTTTCCGTTGGCTGAAGGGTTAATGAAAGGATTCACATTGGAGCCATCGAAATCGGTTCAGTAGTTTATTTTTTCTGTTATCTGAAGTCGGTAATATTTTTGTTAAAAAGTTACTTGTGTATGAACAATATCCATGTAATTTAACAATCGTTCATTGACATGAAGGATCACGTCACTTAGACAAGAGTGTTTTGTGTAGTTTTTATCCCGAAGTTCCCACCTTTGGACGGAGAAGATTTTTTTGTGAGTTGAGTGACTTACCTAAAGTGACGTTGGATTGCGGCATTGTCCTCAGTGGCTCAAGTTCCACCAGGGAGTCGTTGTGATTGAACGTCAACGATGTCAGGTACTCGCATAGGCGGCCTGGAACAAAAACTAATGATCAGGCAGATAATATAAACAAATAAAGAAATAAAATAAATATTGCTGGACATTTCACACAGCGCTACCTAGCCCCAAACTAAGCAGAGCTTGTACTATGGGAACCAGATAACTGATAGAATACATAAATACATTTTTTTTATAAATACATACTTATAATACCTAGTCAGGTCATAAATTCTGTCACATGTTTAATATAAAATAATTGAAACAAGTTTATTCATTATGTAACCATTTATATACCAAAATGAACTTAACAAAACATAGATTCTTATGACACTAAAGTTTATTCAAAATGACCTCCGTGATTTTGAATACAGGTCTTCAATCTGCGCGGCCAGTCGTCTATCGCAGCACGAACGAGGTCCATGTCAATATCGGCGGCTGCCTTAATCAAGGATGTCTTGAGTGACTCCAAATTGGGATAAGGCTTTGAGCACGCCTTTTCCTCCAAGTGTTGCCATATCTTGTAATCTAACGGATTCAAATCTGGACTGGAGGAGGGCCAGTCTTCGTGCCGGATGAAGTCGACTTCACGCGCCGCTAGCCAGTCTTGTGTGCTCTTCGCTCTATGAGCTGGCGCCGAATCTTGTTGGAATACCCAGTGCCTGTTATTGAACATGGTATGAGAAACAGGTTCCACAAGGTTCGTCAGGACTGTATTTTGATACACAACTGCATTCGTTTTTACACCTTTCTCACAAAAATGTACCTCTGTTAAGCCCCAATAAGAAACTCCCAACCATACCATGAGCGAGGATGGAAAATGACCTCGTTGGACACGCGGAATACGGTTGCTCGCTTCTTCACTACTGTGTGCGTACACCTTATCATTTTGTTTGTTGTAGCTCTCTTCTACGGTAAAAATTTTTTCATCCGAATAAAGAATTTCCCGATATTTTTTCCCACGTACCGCTTCAACAAAGCGCGGCATCTCTTCAGTCTCAGGTCCATTAGACGAGCATTCAAACGATGTCCTGTTTTTCTTCGATATGCCCGAAGCCCTAAGTCTTCATTTAACACCCTTTTCACCGTGGTTCTGCTTAACCCCATCTGAAGGGCCAACAGTTTCTGCTTACGTTTGGGATTTCTTTGAATTCGCGCCTTCACAGCTTTTATCACTGCTGGAGTCCTAAAAGACCGAGGGCGACCACTTCTTGACCTGTCATCTACACTAGAGTCTTCATTGTATCGTTTGATGGTGCGATAAACGAATCTTTTGGTTATATTAAAATTTTTCAGTATGTCAAAAATTTGAATTGGCGCGTAACCGCAACGATGCAACGCAATAACTGCGACACGGTCTTCTTTAAGCGTCCACTCCATATTTAAAAATGAGTAAAATTCTAAAAAATATACATTTTTATTTTCATGAACAATTCGAAATTCGAATTCTATAAACTTTTTTGTTGCCAGCATTCTAAAAGAAAAGTTTTTACTGTGTGACAATACTTATGACCTGACTAGGTATATAGAGAAACAACCAGACCCGGAACAAAAATCTGCATCATGCAAACATTTGTTCCGCGGCGGGAATCGAACCCGCTACCTCCTGCGTCTCAGCCACTGCGCCACGGAGGTCGTCAATATAGGTATACTAATATTATTAATATGAATGCAATTCTGTCAATCTCTGCAGCGCTGTAAGCAAAATGTGCCCCCCCCCCCCCCATGGGAACGAGTCAGTCACATATCGCATCGCATCGCGTACACGGGTCTGCTCGCGCGCTCACACTGTACAACGCGGTCACATTAACTAGACGCTTGACCATGTGACGATATTTTGGCGCTCAAGTACGGTGTGGATTTTTTTTTTTGTAAACAATTTATAAAAAAGTTTCATGATATTGACGTAACATTGGCATATTTGTTTTTCCCTAATTAAAATCTTCTTGCAGTTTGCGTAAAGAGTATTATAATTACGGTAAATGTCACAAAGAGGATTCAGAGTACCCCAAAAATATGTAAACCCCAAGAAAATTATAATGTCTTTCTTTCCGTTGATTTTCTATAATACAATTAACATTTATTTTAATATTTTGCAAAATGCCTACCCTATTCCAGTAAAATAATCCACTTGGGAGTAATAACTAGTTAGTACATCATTTGCTCAACGGCTTAAAAACAATAGATTAGATTTGCAGCTTCGGAGTAATAAACCATACCAACCAACAACAACAACTACAAAAAAATTGCCGGGCGAGAAAAGGGAATCCGGGGGTAGCGGGCGGGGACCCGCATTCCAGCGATGCGTCGAGTTAATGTGACCGCGTTGTATTTGACGTAACAAAAATATAACGCAGTCATTGAAATAACATGTTGCTTTAATTCCTTCCATTTCCTTCTCAGCAAGAGTAGAGGATTCAGAACAACAGCACTTACACGTTTTAAGACTAACCGGGTGGATCTATTTTGATGAAATTCAGTATATTCAGTTTAATAAATTTATTTCTTACGTATTATGTCCTTATATGGTGAGTACTGCATTTGTTTATGAGGTCTGTTAAGATTTCAGCATTATTACCATAAGGATTTTCTTGCTAAAATCCTTTATTGTATTTAATTAATCAGTAGTTTAGCTAAACAGAACTAGATGGCAGCACTAGAAAAATTAGAACGCGCTATCGAAGCGTTTTGGAGATTCATATATAAGATTTCGGAACCTCGATGATTTCTACTCACTTACACACCTCTCCGGGTGCTTCCCCCCGGAGAGCTATGGCGAACATCGCCGGGGACGACTGTGTAGTGGTTTCGGGTTCATTAATCCGATACCTCTGCGAGAACGTGCCCGACAATGTTCGGCAACGGTTTTATCGGGAGCAACAGTCAGTTGCGTCCCTACCCGCTTTAATGGACATTGCAACGTCCGCTCCGGCCCCTCTGGCCAAAACCGTGGCCCGGAAGCCCGTGCCGGCCCCTCAGGCCACCCCAGCGGCCCGAAAGCCAACCCCGGCCCCTCAGGCCACAAACGAGGCTCGGATGCCTCTTAAAGCCCCTCAGGCTCCCACGGCGGCTCGCAAGCCTGCCCTGGCCCCTCAGGCCACTAACGAGGCTCGGATGCCTCCTTGTGCCCCTCAGGCTCCCACGGCGGCTCGCAAGCCTGCCCTGGCCCCTCAGGCCACTAACGAGGCTCGGATGCCTCCTTGTGCCCCTCAGGCTCCCACGGCGGCTCGCATGCCTGCCTTGGCCCCTCAGGCCACTAAAGAGGCCCGGAAGCCTCAGCCAGCCCCTCAGGCTTCCAAATCCGACTCCCGCGAGGCATCACCTCGCAGAGTCTTCGTTGACTCCCCGGAGTCCCCCGACCCTCCCTCTCCAGAGGACGATATGGAGATTGACCTCCTACGTTCCGCATCTGAATCAGAGGCATCTGCCGCCTCGTCATCCTCAGACTCTGAGGAATTTATTACCGTTATGGGGAAGAAACGGAAGACCTCTTCGAAGAAGGCCGCTTCATCGAAGAAGGGTTCTTCCGTGTCTCCCCCAGCCAAAAAGGCAACCCTCCCTTCGGCCTCGCAGCCCGCCCGTCCCGTCTCTCCCTCCGCGGCTTCCACTGCCGTAAGGAGGGAAAGACCACCCCCGCCTCTCTTCATCCGAGAGAAAGGCAAATGGGACAGGGTCTCATTGCTGTGCAACGAGCATAAGATCTCGTTCACCAACGCCCGAAACACTAAGGACGCTATTAAAGTCCAAATCCCCACCTCCCAAGATCATCGTCGTCTCACTGCGCTTCTTCGCCAAGAGGGCATAGGTTACCATACCTATGCTCTTGAGGACGAACGCCTCCTTCGCGTCGTGATCCGCGGCCTCCCTGCGGAGCACTCGACTGATTCTATCAAGTCTGATTTGCTAGCTCAGTCCTTCCCCGTCAAAGAGGTCCACCGGATGCACAACGGTAAGGCCCTATACAACCTGGTACTTGTAGTACTAGAGCTCTCTCCGGAAGGCAAGGCCATTTTCAACCTGAAGACGGTCAACAGCCTCTCCGGCCTCAGGGTGGAACCCCCCCACCGAAACGGCACCCCCAGCCAATGCCATAGATGTCAACTCTATGGACATTCGGCGAAGAACTGCCACGCCCGCCCCCGTTGCGTCAAGTGCCTAGGAGATCATGGCACCTCTGACTGTCAGCGCACACGCGACACCATCGAGCCGCCAAGCTGCGTGCTATGTGCTGTGGGACACACCGCGAATTATCGTGGTTGTCCTTCAGCACCCAAAGCCAACAGAGTGGCGGCCCGCAGGAGTCAGCCTCGCGCTCTCCCACAACCCACCAAGTCAACTCCCAAGTTGACCATGGTGGAGTCTCAACCTCCGAAACTCTCAGCCTGGGCCAAGCCCTTGCCCTATTCCAGCCTAGCCCCTAAGGCGACGGCCCCCCCTCCGCGCTCTTCCGAGCCAGTCCCATCTACCAAGATGAGCAAGTCGGATTTTGCTTCCGACCTAGCGCTCATCATGGAGTTTGCCTCAATCGATCTTGCCGAGGTTCGCGTGCTAGCACAGAAGCTCAGGCAATCTAATTCTACATTAGAGAAGCTGATTGCCCTTGAGGCCCACTCAGCTCTCCTTGCTGCCGTTAAGGCAGCTTCGCCATCATCAAACCCCTATTAACCACCATAATGGTTGTACAAAGGGAACGGAAGAAACCCCGTTCACTATCATTAGCGTTTTTCAACGCTGATGGTCTGTCTAGACAACGTTCTGTTGTTCAAGATTTCGTCAATAGGCACCAACTTGACCTCTTGCTAGTCCAAGAGACTAATTTAAAGCCCGGTCATCGGGATCCAAAAATCCCCAACTTTCAGATTTTGCGCAATGACAGACTGCCAGCCCCGAGAGGCGGCACTGCCATTTACTACAAGAAGTCTCTTCACTGCATGCCCTTAGATCCCCCTCCTATGACCTACATAGAAGCCTCTGTCTGCCGAATAGCAATGACCGGTCACTCCTCGGTCATTGTTGCATCCTGCTATGTTTCTCCTAGTAAAACTTGCTCACCTCAATTCGAGAGTGATCTGCAAGCTCTTTTCAGCTTAGGAAGCTCCGTCATTCTGGCGGGTGATTTCAACTCCAAAAACGTCATGTGGAATAGCACTAAGACCAACTGCAAAGGTAGACAATTAGAAAGACTAGTTGAACCCCTTAACTTCGATATCATTGCCCCTAGGGGTATGACTCGCTTCCCTACTGCCACTCCCCCCGACCTCCTGGACATAGCGCTTCTCAAAAACGTAGCCCTTCGGCTACGCTCGATCGAAGTTATCCACGAGCTTGACTCCGGCCACCGCCCTGTTTTACTACTACTTGGCCCCCCCACTGACCAGACCCCTGCTACCAAGACTGTGGTAGAGTGGCATAAGCTTGAGAAAGCTCTCAAGTCTACGCACTCGCCTGTCCTGGATAGAATCCCTTCTGTTATATTAACATCTGATGACATTACGGTAGCAGTTGACTCACTGACCAAACATGTAACTGACTCTGTTAGAGACTCTTCGAAGCAGGTTCCCGTAGTGGATGACCACCGCGGGCCCTTGCCTGACGATATAAGACGACTTATGACTGAAGCGAACGCTGCAGTTAGACTTCATAGTCGCTGCCCCACCGAAGACAATCGTCTCTTAATGCGCTCTCTGCACAGAGAGGTGAGAGAGCGCGTCAAAGAACACCGCAATCGTGAGTGGGAGAGCCTGCTCTCGGGGATCGAGCCTAGCCATCTGGCCTACTGGAGGCTAGCTCGCTCCATGAAAGCGGACGCTCTCGCTCCGATGCCTCCTCTTATCCGACCCAACCAGACCCTAGCATTCGAAGACGAGGAAAAAGCCGACTACCTGGCTGAAACCCTTGAAGCTCAATGCTCTCCCAGTCTCGAACCCGTTGATCCTGCACACCTTGACATGGTGAACAACGAGGTCGACCGTATAGCCTCCTTACCTCCTACCTCCCCACTTAATCCAATTGAGGCCTCTGAAGTCTTTGATATTATCAAGGCTTTACACCCAAAGAAAGCATCCGGCCCCGACTGCATCTCCAACAGAGTACTCAAGCAGTTCTCTGTTCCCCTTATCTACATTCTAGTCAGCATCTTCAATGCGGCTATGGAACTCTGCACCTTCCCTGATGCTTGGAAGGAAGCCAATGTCATTGGTTTCCGTAAACCCAAGAAACCTGCTAACGATCCAACTAGTTATCGTCCCATTAGCCTGCTTAATGGCTTAGGTAAAATATATGAGCGTCTTCTTATGAAGCGTCTCTGGTCCCATGTCAATGAATTCAAACTCCTTCCCGATGAGCAGTTCGGCTTCCGTGCCCAACACTCATGTCCACAACAGGTGCTCCGCATAACGGAGCATGTCCTTTCCAATTGGCAAAGTACCTGGCCTGCAGATACTGGTGCCGTCTTCCTCGATGTAGCGAAAGCTTTTGACAAGGTCTGGCACAATGGCTTGGTTTACAAGCTTTCCAAACTCGGAGTGCCAGACAGACTCGTGCTCATCATACGAGACTATCTCCAAGGTCGTAGCTTTCGGTACACCGTGGAAGGCACTCTCTCAAACCCCAGGCCAGTTAGAGCCGGAGTCCCACAAGGCTCCGTTCTCGGCCCCCTCCTGTTCACGCTGTACACCAGCGATATCCCTCGCACTCCTCAAGTGGAAATAGCCCTATATGCAGACGACACGGCCTTATACACATCCAATCGGAATCCCGATCGGGTGGGTATAAGGCTGCAAGCTGCCCTTCACGCTCTTGCCGCTTGGTTTCGCAAGTGGCGGATTGAGGTTAACCCGTCGAAAAGCACAGCAGTGTACTTCACACGGAGAAATCTTACCCCAAAACCGATTTCGCTTTTCGGTGTGCCCATCCGCTGGGCCCCCTCTGCCAAATACTTGGGTGTCATCCTTGATAGACGTCTTTCCTTTAGGTTGCACATCACTAAGAGGTGCAACCAAGCTAAGTACACCTTAGGACGACTGTCCTCGCTCCTAAGCAGAAAAAGTAAAAAGTCTCTTAGAAATAAGGTGACCCTTTACAAAGCCTGCATTCGCCCCATCATGACATACTCCTCAGTAGTATTCGCCCACTCTCGTCAAGTTGCTGCCATTCAATTAGTACAAAATCGTTTCTTGCGAAAAGCCACAGGCTCGCCTTGGTATTTTCGCAATAACGATCTACATCGTGATTTAAAATTAGAGTCAATAGCTAAATTCATCAAGCTCGCTTCCAAGCGACATTATGAACTCGCCACTCATCATCCGAATCCTTTGGTACATACCATTCCGGACTATTCGACTGAACCGTCCGAGCACCGAAAAACCCTCCGTCGACCGAGACACGTTCTCGGAGACCCGGATGACGAAATCACTTCCGCTAATGCGGGTGAGTCATCCACATTAGACAGAGCAAACACTCCACAAATACACCGACCTCGCCGGCGAGGTCGACGAGTCCCTTCAGTCGCCGCCTATACGAGGTACAAGCACGTACCCGGGCGTTTCTCTCCTATCCCCGTCCCGGCAACAGCCCAAGCCGAGGTTCGTACCTAAGTGGTGCCCTTGCGCTAGTTGCCTCACCAAAAATAAAATTAAAGGGCTGAGCGCCATCTGCGCTCGCCAAAAGCTCGGTTAAGCTGCAACGGCCTCAGAGGCCAACAGCGAGATAAGTCCATTCGAAAAAAAAAAAAAAAAAAAATGATTTCTACTACATCTTCAATCTAAAGACGGTCAACGAACGCCATCTCCGGACTCAGGGTAGAATCCCCACACCGGAACGGCACCCCTAGCCAATGCTATTGACAAACAGCCAACAATTGCTATGCATTGCACGCCCCCGTTGCGTCAAGTGCCTAGGAGATCATGGCACCTCAGACTGAAGCGCACTCGTGACACCATCGAGTAGGCATGGGTCTTACTTGCAAAATCCTGTACCAGGGCTGCTTGGTACGTAGCCGAGTAAACACACCACGGTCAAAAACCAGGTATCAAAATACTTGCAAGTATTTTCTCATTTCATGGGAAAATAGACCTTATGGAGTTACAATAAGGAATAAAATTGCTTAAGGAGAACTAGTACTATAGTCTAACTTTTTATTAGCTGCAGTAAAATGACGTTTTGTGGGTTGCCGGTTTTTGAAGAAAAATAAATAGGGATGTAGCTAAATGAGTGAATCATAAATAAATAATCAGTTTGGTTTTTTTTTTAGATTTAATATTAAGTTGTAATGTATTTTTTTAACCTATTATTATTACTATACTAGAGGATTGATCTTTTTTAGTGGAAGTATAGGGAGGTACATTCAAAATGAAACAAAAACGTCATAATAATGTTATTTAGCGTAAGTACACTGCTGTGCTTTTCGACGGGTTAACCTCAATCCGCCACTTGCGAAACCAAGCGGCAAGAGCGTGAAGGGCAGCTTGCAGCCTTATACACATCCAATCGGAATCCCGATCGGGTGGGTATAAGGCTGCAAGCTGCCCTTCACGCTCTTGCCGCTTGGTTTCGCAAGTGGCGGATTGAGGTTAACCCGTCGAAAAGCACAGCAGTGTACTTCACACGGAGAAATCTCACCCCAAAACCGATTTCGCTTTTCGGTGTGCCCATCCGCTGGGCCCCCTCTGCCAAATACTTGGGTGTCATCCTTGATAGACGTCTTTCCTTTAGGTTGCACATCACTAAGAGGTGCAACCAAGCTAAGTACACCTTAGGACGACTGTCCTCGCTCCTAAGCAGAAAAAGTAAAATGTCTCTTAGAAATAAGGTGACCCTTTACAAAGCCTGCATTCGCCCCATCATGACATACTCCTCAGTAGTATTCGCCCACTCTCGTCAAGTTGCTGCCATTCAATTAGTACAAAATCGTTTCTTGCGAAAAGCCACAGGCTCGCCTTGGTATTTTCGCAATAACGATCTACATCGTGATTTAAAATTAGAGTCAATAGCTAAATTCATCAAGCTCGCTTCCAAGCGACATTATGAACTCGCCACTCATCATCCGAATCCTTTGGTACATACCATTCCGGACTATTCGACTGAACCGTCCGAGCACCGAAAAACCCTCCGTCGACCGAGACACGTTCTCGGAGACCCGGATGACGAAATCACTTCCGCTAATGCGGGTGAGTCATCCACATTAGACAGAGCAAACACTCCACAAATACACCGACCTCGCCGGCGAGGTCGACGAGTCCCTTCAGTCGCCGCCTATACGAGGTACAAGCACGTACCCGGGCGTTTCTCTCCTATCCCCGTCCCGGCAACAGCCCAAGCCGAGGTTCGTACCTAAGTGGTGCCCTTGCGCTAGTTGCCTCACCAAAAATAAAATTAAAGGGCTGAGCGCCATCTGCGCTCGCCAAAAGCTCGGTTAAGCTGCAACGGCCTCAGAGGCCAACAGCGAGATAAGTCCATTCGAAAAAAAAAAAAAAAAAAAAAATGATTTCTACTACATCTTCAATCTAAAGACGGTCAACGAACGACATCTCCGGACTCAGGGTAGAATCCCCACACCGGAACGGCACCCCTAGCCAAAGCTATTGACAAACAGCCAACAATTGCTATGCATTGCACGCCCCCGTTGCGTCAAGTGCCTAGGAGATCATGGCACCTCAGACTGAAGCGCACTCGTGACACCATCGAGTAGGCATGGGTCTTACTTGCAAAATCCTGTACCAGGGCTGCTTGGTACGTAGCCGAGTAAACACACCACGGTCAAAAACCAGGTATCAAAATACTTGCAAGTATTTTCTCATTTCATGGGAAAATAGACCTTATGGAGTTACAATAAGGAATAAAATTGCTTAAGGAGAACTAGTACTATAGTCTAACTTTTTATTAGCTGCAGTAAAATGACGTTTTGTGGGTTGCCGGTTTTTGAAGAAAAATAAATAGGGATGTAGCTAAATGAGTGAATCATAAATGAATAATCAGTTTGGTTTTTTTTTTTAGATTTAATATTAAGTTGTAATGTATTTTTTTAACCTATTATTATTACTATACTAGAGGATTGATCTTTTTTAGTGGAAGTATAGGGAGGTACATTCAAAATGAAACAAAAACGTCATAATAATGTTATTTAATTAATTTTTGTGAACTGAATCACATCCCTATTGAGATTAGGCTGGCAACATTATTTTACGGAATGACATTTAGAAACGTCATTTTACTGCAGCTAATAAAAAGTTAGACTATAAAACTTATTTTTTGAGCTAGTTAAAGGTAAAGCAAGTAGCTGCGCTAATAATGACAACCGAGCGAGTGATCTTTATATAAACTTGTTACCAAACTTTGCTTAAGAATATTTAAATAAACCATCTAATGGTGGGCCGTCCTACGCTGTGCTTTCCAGTGCGCGGTCTCTACTCAAGAACCTCTCTGCCCCAACGGCCGTTAGTTCTTCGAGCTATGTGCCCCGCCCACTTTTTTTTGATCCCGCTACGCTTCCCCTCCCCGGGCGCCCACGGATCCCCAATAGGAGCCGAGTCCGTCCGAGCAAGTACGAGTACGAGGAGCCGAGTCCAAGTAAAATACTTTGATGGCGGTTGCAAGTATTTAGACCTGAGACCTGGTATACGTACTTGGAATCAGAAACCTGGTTTTAAAACCTGGTCGCGTAAATACGTACCATCCCTAGTCGCAAAGGCGCCGTAAGTAGGTAACTGTTAAACTTTAAAAGGTACCCCGAACTGAGATCTCGCGAGTCTCCCAAAAACAAAAATAATATCAACCACGAATCTTTGACTAATAAAATAGTGCCAGGAAATAAATAACCAACTAACTTGAACTACAGTTACATTCAAATTACAAGTAACGGGAGTTCATGTAAATTGGTTAGTCTTTGTAGAAATTGCAGTTATTCTGGATTTCAAACTTTTTCCTATATTTGTGTTACTGTTTGAGCACTGTAGGGTCATTGGTGTGTCCTGTGAATTTCGTCGAAGCTCAGTTTTTTTTTCTCAATAACTACAAGGACAGATACTAAAAATAACAACGGCGTCGAAATGTACTGTTAAAGACCTTTCATTAAACGTCCCACTTGACCTAACAATCTAATATAGATATTTATAACCACTCTTGAATCCTAATTTCCCAACATTCCCCCCATTTTTAGCTCACTTAGTCACTGGATTGTGCAATCACTACCTACCTATACTTTATATTAAATTTCACGATGATTGGATCAACGATTCGAAAGTT
Organism: Philereme vetulata; assembly: GCA_918857605.2. Taxonomy (NCBI): domain Eukaryota; kingdom Metazoa; phylum Arthropoda; class Insecta; order Lepidoptera; family Geometridae; genus Philereme; species Philereme vetulata. Next base: position 1,816,015 of record OU975434.1, read on the forward strand.
ATCCTCAGACAAACAAACATACATACATACATACAACGCCGTTTTGCCAAAGTTGATTTCCATACCTGAATATCCCGGTGCACACTTGCATAGGTAGTCGTGAGGGGTAGATATTAATGGTCTCTCCATTATAATGTCGTCCTGAAACAGAAAGAAAACTTAATATTAATGATTAATAACCTCGTTTCGTTTTGTATTTTAATTTGATGCTATAAACTGTTAGTAGGCCATGGTCTGAGCAACGTTTGTTCTGGGAAAACAGTGATTTATAGGACACCGTGTATATAGATATAAAGTCAGGCCATTTTAATAGGTAACATTTGACGTCTGTTGACGTCTGTCAGTTCGGCACAACTCGTACTGAACTCGTACTCGTATCGGTCATTATTACAATAAATATGTAATCCTAATTGAAAAAAGTTAAGCAATTGTGCAGTTGTAACAAAACGAAACAATATATTATTTTATGCCCGCCGTTACAAGGTTACGTTGTTGAATTGTGATGAACTGTCAAATGTTACCTATTAAAATGGCCTTACTTTAGGTATAGTTAATTGGTATTACAGAATCATTTGATATCGAAGTAAACAAAGTCGTATAACTAATGTTTAATGCCAATAACAGATTCTCATTTTATAGACATCACTTTTAAGAAATTAGTCACATAAAGAGAATTATTAAAAACATAATATAATATTTATTAAAATGTATTGTATCTTAAAAAATATATTCCTAAAATGATCCTTTTAGAATACATAATAAAGAAAATAATTTACCTCTAAATTGTAACATTTTTGAACGAGTTGGAGCAATTTCAATCCCAACCTTCTCTATCATCTAAATAATCCGATATTATATAGTAGACTTTTTATAAAGATTTTGATTAATTATTTTTTTAAATTTGTTAGTTGTCAAATTTTTGTACATCACTTGGGAGTTGTTATAAAAGCGTACGCATTGCCCTTAACACCGTTTAGGCCTAAATCGGCATATTTCCATGTTTTCGTCGCTTATTTACTCAGTGGCAATAAGGATTTTGTATTGAAAATTTAATTTAGGTAATAAAACATTTTAATGCCAGCTCTTGTAACCAAACATTACCTATATTCAAATTGTGTTTTATATTTCGTCCAGAGCTGTTTTATTACCACATCTTCTTGAAATCTTGCATATTAGTGCTCATTGTGCCGGACGGATAGACAAAAAAGTATTTTAAATAACAAATCAACAACAATATTATTACAAAACATACATTATCGTCTCAACGTCTCGCAGAACAAATAGTATAATTACCTAGTCAGGTCATAAGTATTTTCACACAGTAAAAACTTTTCTTTTAGAATGCTGGCCACAAAAAAGTTTATAGAATTCGAATTTCGAATTGTTCATGAAAATAAAAATGTATACTTTTTAGAATTTTACTCATTTTTAAATATGGAGTGGACGCTTAAAGAAGACCGTGTTGAAGTTATTGCGTTGCATCGTTGCGGTTACGCGCCAATTCAAATTTTTGACATACTGAAAAATTTGAATATAACCAAAAGATTCGTTTATCGCACCATCAAACGATACAATGAAGACTCTAGTGTAGATGACAGGTCAAGAAGTGGTCGCCCTCGGTCTGTTAGGACTCCAGCAGTGATAAAAGCTGTGAAGGCGCGAATTCAAAGAAATCTCAAACGTAAGCAGAAACTGTTGGCCCTTCAGATGGGGTTAAGCAGAACCACGGTGAAAAGGGTGTTAAATGAAGACTTAGGGCTTCGGGCATATCGAAGAAAAACAGGACATCGTTTGAATGCTCGTCTAATGGACCTGAGACTGAAGAGATGCCGCGCTTTGTTGAAGCGGTACGCGGGAAAAAAATATCGGGAAATTCTTTTTTCGGATGAAAAAATTTTTACCGTAGAAGAGAGCTACAACAAACAAAATGATAAGGTGTACGCACACAGTAGTGAAGAAGCGAGCAACTGTATTCCGCGTGTCCAACGAGGTCATTTTCCATCCTCGCTCATGGTATGGTTGGGAGTTTCTTATTGGGGCTTAACAGAGGTACATTTTTGTGAGAAAGGTATAAAAACGAATGCAGTTGTGTATCAAAATACAGTCCTGACGAACCTTGTGGAACCTGTTTCTCATACCATGTTCAATAACAGGCACTGGGTATTCCAACAAGATTCGGCGCCAGTTCATAGAGCGAAGAGCACACAAGACTGGCTGGCGGCGCGTGAAATCGACTTCATCCGGCACGAAGACTGGCCCTCCTCCAGTCCAGATTTGAAGCCGTTAGATTACAAGATATGGCAAAAATCAAGACGTCCTTGATTAAGGCAGCCGCCGATATTGACATGGACCTCGTTCGTGCTGCGATAGACGACTGGCCGCGCAGATTGAAGGCCTGTATACAAAATCACGGAGGTCATTTTGAATAAACTTTAGTGTCATAAGAATCTATGTTTTGTTAAGTTCATTTTGGTATATTAATGGTTACATAATGAATAAACTTGTTTCAATTATTTTATATTAAACGTGTGACAGAATTTATGACCTGACTAGGTATATATATATTTTTTTTATTTAAATTTATCTTTAAAGCGGACACAATGATCTCAATGAGTATAATATAATGAGTAAGTAAAATAAATAACTCAAAAATATTATTTTTTTCAAATAACGGATCAAATTCGGTATTGGATTATTGCACGCTCTAACGTAGTTGAATTCGTTGTGACCGCGGCGATCGCGCCATGCGGTGTGTCGCGCGCCGCTAAATACCTAAACTTGAACGGCCGCGCGAACCTTGAACGCTCTTAAAGCGATATACTAACTTTATGGAGTCTAAAAGTGGCAACAGCGAGTTCCTCTTTATTTTTACAATGGGCAGCCTTATCGCTGGCGATCTCTTCCAGGCACAATGATACATAGTCAAACACAAAAATACCTAAATTGAATACAATAAAAGTTATCTAGTAATTGTTATCTGGAAGAGTTACAAAACCTACAAATAACCAATAAGTATTCTTCGGTGTAGGCCCCAAATTGCGAAGGATCTTTCAGATTTCACTTGAGTTGGCTATTCAGGTACCAATTTTCACTTGTAAAACATAACTAGGATTATTTTACATTTGTTTCCCATTTGTAATTCAATTTACAAAGTTCGGCACAAAAATGTACTGCATTCCTATCCAGGGATACCAGGCGGAAAAAATAGATATACCAGTCCTAACAAATCACTATAATGTAAGGTTAACGCGCCGGCGAACCCTGAGCGCAACTTCAATTCGGCCGCGTCCAAAACTTCGGCCTGAATATCGCTATCCCTGTTTAGTGACGAAGTTTGGCCACGCAGAGCGACAGTGATAGCAATAGAACGATTCTAAATTTGATTAGATTTTGACCATGTTCCGTAATACCAAAAATTATGACTGAAAACTTGTTGTATTTTTCTCATTGTGTTGTTAATCTGTAACTAGACGATATAATCAATGGTCCCATGACTAGGATACGTAAGATGTTTTTGTTTTTAATACGAAACAATTAGGTTGAAAACAGGTCTTTTATGACGTAAAAACATGCAGAATGCGATACGCTTCTATTTCATTTTAGGTAAGTATTTTGATCTAATAATATGTTTGATCTAAAATACTATTCAAATTAAAATAATACCATATTAAGGTAGAAATATGCTCCAATTAGAAATGATCTTGGTAATACGTGTTGTATTGGCGATTGTCCCTCCGGTGTCCCCTTAAGACGACATACATATTTAATTTCGGTGACGATTGTGCGGAGCATCCGGAAATGCAAAAAAGTGTCAGTGCTATTTACTTGCCTAGGTGAAGAACGAGACAAACATGTAGCATAACCGCGCCGCATTGTCGCAGGAGTAAACGACGTAAGCGACAAAAGATAAAATCTCGAATTGCATGTGAACCAACTTAAGAAAAAAAAATGCTTTTCCATTAATTTAGGTACCATAATTACCTACATAACTATGTAAAAAATACTTTAAATCTTTTCTAGAGTCGGAGAATGCACGATATTAGTGTTTTAGAAGAGCCGATTTTGACAAATAATTGTATCGAGAAAAGTTTCACCAATTGCGTTTCTGACTTATGTACATTTATGTAGTTTAAATCCTCAAGTGAATATTTTATTTTATTCGGAAAACAAACAGTACTTATATCTATTAAGAAACAATTTTAAACACTTATAGCCATTAACATGTTTCCGCATATAATAACTAAATGAGCTTGTTTGTTAAGCTAAGAATTTTCAAGATAAAAGGAAGGTAAAAACTAATATATACGTAATGACGTAAAAATATCAATAAAATTATAAGTGAGAACAAACAGTTATTGAACCAATTCAAGCCAGTGTTTCAAAAGAACGCGCTTAAATTGCGAGGGATTTAGGTTAAATAAATCTAACTCAGGAAAGTCAACCAGTTTATTATAATAGTTAGCAGATCTGACAGTCGTGGTGCGCGCACGGCGAGGTGCCGAGCGCGGCGTGCGGCGCCGCCTCGCAGTAGCGCCCCGCGTGCCCGCCTGCGCACGCGCACCGGTACTCGTCCAGTCCGTCTACGCACGTTGCTTACCATGTGCGGAGTAGGTCCCTGCGGGGGCAGATAGCAGACTCCGTGCACGCAGTCGTGGTGCGCGCACGGCGAGGTGCCGAGCGCGGCGTGCGGCGCCGCCTCGCAGTAGCGCCCCGCGTGCCCGCCTGCGCACGCGCACCGGTACTCGTCCAGTCCGTCTACGCACGTTGCTTACCATGTGCGGAGTAGGTCCCTGCGGGGGCAGATAGCAGACTCCGTGCACGCAGTCGTGGTGCGCGCACGGCGAGGTGCCGAGCGCGGCGTGCGGCGCCGCCTCGCAGTAGCGCCCCGCGTGCCCGCCTGCGCACGCGCACCGGTACTCGTCCAGTCCGTCTACGCACGTTGCTTACCATGTGCGGAGTAGGTCCCTGCGGGGGCAGATAGCAGACTCCGTGCACGCAGTCGTGGTGCGCGCACGGCGAGGTGCCGAGCGCGGCGTGCGGCGCCGCCTCGCAGTAGCGCCCCGCGTGCCCGCCTGCGCACGCGCACCGGTACTCGTCCAGTCCGTCTACGCACGTTGCTTACCATGTGCGGAGTAGGTCCCTGCGGGGGCAGATAGCAGACTCCGTGCACGCAGTCGTGGTGCGCGCACGGCGAGGTGCCGAGCGCGGCGTGCGGCGCCGCCTCGCAGTAGCGCCCCGCGTGCCCGCCTGCGCACGCGCACCGGTACTCGTCCAGTCCGTCTACGCACGTTGCTTACCATGTGCGGAGTAGGTCCCTGCGGGGGCAGATAGCAGACTCCGTGCACGCAGTCGTGGTGCGCGCACGGCGAGGTGCCGAGCGCGGCGTGCGGCGCCGCCTCGCAGTAGCGCCCCGCGTGCCCGCCTGCGCACGCGCACCGGTACTCGTCCAATCCGTCTACGCACGTTGCTTACCATGTGCGGAGTAGGTCCCTGCGGGGGCAGATAGCAGACTCCGTGCACGCAGTCGTGGTGCGCGCACGGCGAGGTGCCGAGCGCGGCGTGCGGCGCCGCCTCGCAGTAGCGCCCCGCGTGCCCGCCTGCGCACGCGCACCGGTACTCGTCCAGTCCGTCTACGCACGTTGCTTACCATGTGCGGAGTAGGTCCCTGCGGGGGCAGATAGCAGACTCCGTGCACGCAGTCGTGGTGCGCGCACGGCGAGGTGCCGAGCGCGGCGTGCGGCGCCGCCTCGCAGTAGCGCCCCGCGTGCCCGCCTGCGCACGCGCACCGGTACTCGTCCAGTCCGTCTACGCACGTTGCTTACCATGTGCGGAGTAGGTCCCTGCGGGGGCAGATAGCAGACTCCGTGCACGCAGTCGTGGTGCGCGCACGGCGAGGTGCCGAGCGCGGCGTGCGGCGCCGCCTCGCAGTAGCGCCCCGCGTGCCCGCCTGCGCACGCGCACCGGTACTCGTCCAGCCCGTCTACGCACGTTGCTTACCATGTGCGGAGTAGGTCCCTGCGGGGGCAGATAGCTGACTCCGTGCACGCAGTCGTGGTGCGCGCACGGCGAGGTGCCGAGCGCGGCGTGCGGCGCCGCCTCGCAATAGCGCCCCGCGTGCCCGCCTGCGCACGCGCACCGGTACTCGTCCAGCCCGTCTACGCACGTTGCTTACCATGTGCGGAGTAGGTCACTGCGGGGGCAGATAGCAGACTCCGTGCACGCAGTCGTGGTGCGCGCACGGCGAGGTGCCGGGCGCGGCGTGCGGCACCGCCTCACAGTAGTGCCCCGCGTGCCCGCCTGCGCACGCGCACCGGTACTCGTCCAGCCCGTCTACGCACGTTGCTTACCATGTGCGGAGTAGGTCCCTGCGGGGGCAGATAGCAGACTCCGTGCACGCAGTCGTGGTGCGCGCACGGCGAGGTGCCGAGCGCGGCGTGCGGCGCCGCCTCGCAGTAGCGCCCCGCGTGCCCGCCTGCGCACGCGCACCGGTACTCGTCCAGTCCGTCTACGCACGTTGCTTACCATGTGCGGAGTAGGACCCTGCAGGGGCAGATAGCAGACTCCGTGCACGCAGTCGTGGTGCGCGCACGGCGAGGTGCCTAGCGCGGCGTGCGGCGCCGCCTCGCAGTAGCGCCCCGCGTGCCCGCCTGCGCACGCGCACCGGTACTCGTCCAGCCCGTCTACGCACGTTGCTTACCATGTGCGGAGTAGGTCCCTGCGGGGGCAGATAGCAGACTCCGTGCACGCAGTCGTGGTGCGCGCACGGCGAGGTGCCGAGCGCAGCGTGCGGCGCCGCCTCGCAGTAGCGCCCCGCGTGCCCGCCTGCGCACGCGCACCGGTACTCGTCCAGCCCGTCTACGCACGTTGCTTACCATGTGCGGAGTAGGTCACTGCGGGGGCAGATAGCAGACTCCGTGCACGCAGTCGTGGTGCGCGCAAGGCGAGGTGCCGAGCGCGGCGTGCGGCGCCGCCTCGCAGTAGCGCCCCGCGTGCCTACCTGCGCACGCGCACCGGTACTCATCCAGTCCGTCTACGCACGTTGCTTACCATGTGCGGAGTAGGTCCCTGCGGGGGCAGATAGCAGACTCCGTGCATGCAGTCGTGGTGTGCGCACGGCGAGGTGCCGAGCGCGGCGTGCGGCGCCGCCTCGCAGTAGCGCCCCGCGTGCCCGCCTGCGCACGCGCACCGGTACTCGTCCAGCCCGTCTACGCACGTTGCTTACCATGTGCGGAGTAGGTCACTGCGGGGGCAGATAGCAGACTCCGTGCACGCAGTCGTGGTGCGCGCACGGCGAGGTGCCGAGCGCGGCGTGCGGCGCCGCCTCGCAGTAGCGCCCCGCGTGCCCGCCTGCGCACGCGCACCGGTACTCGTCCAGCCCGTCTACGCACGTTGCTTACCATGTGCGGAGTAGGTCCCTGCGGGGGCAGATAGCAGACTCCGTGCACGCAGTCGTGGTGCGCGCACGGCGAGGTGCCGAGCGCAGCGTGCGGCGCCGCCTCGCAGTAGCGCCCCGCGTGCCCGCCTGCGCACGCGCACCGGTACTCGTCCAGTCCGTCTACGCACGTTGCTCCGTTCTACAAACGTAATGTATAATTAATTATTATAATTATTTAACAGAATCTGTATCAAATTTTACGATCCGTCCGTCCTCTAATCACGTGAGGTTTTATTTGGGAATCTTTTTTTTTATTTCAGGCAAGAATGTGAACATACAAAATATGATAACAATGCCCATATCTATAAAAACCTTAAACACTAACACACATAAAACATTAAACTTAAAACTAACATTCGACGTATTTGGGGGTTTTAATACGTTATCTGGATCGAAGGACAAATAAATATTGAATATTTACTGATAAAAAATATTCCAATGACCAAGTATTCAGCTCGAAGGAAAAAGTATCTAATTCGAAGTACGAAGTAGCTTACTCAAAAGACCAATATATTTGATTTAGGAATCCGGCTTAAAGGACACATTCAGCTAGAACAAGAAAGTATCAAATTCGAAGGACAAAGTATCCGGTTCGAAGTACAAAGTATCCGGCTCAAAGTACAAAGTATCAGACTCCAATGACAAAGTATCCGGCTCGAAGGATAAAGTATCCGGTTCGAAGTAGAAAGTATCCGCCTCGCAGGAGAAATTATCCAGCTCGAAGGAGCAGTAGCTGCGTCACCTGGCACATGTGGTTGACGCAGTCGTCCGCGTTGACGGTGCAGTTCTGGCCGGAGTACCCCTTGGGGCAGGCGCAGGTGTAGTGACTCGCGTGGTCGGTGCACAGCGCGCCGTTAGCGCACGGGTTCCACTCCGCGCTGCAGAACGGTATCTTAGTCTCGCAGTATTCACCTAAGGAAGGTCGATTAGTGAGTGATATATTTTAATCATCTAATTTATAAAAATGAAATTATCTGATTTAAATATTTACGCGATGGGTTTTTGGTAATTGTCTAGTTCTTTTCTCAATTAATACTTGTTAATTCAGTGCATACAGCTGTCAGTACGTCTGTTAGCTCATACGTTATTTTTTTCTTAACCTGTACTGTCCCACTGCTGGGCAAAGGTCTCCCCTAACTCTTTCTACCCCTCTCGATCCCTAGCCAACTCTACCCAATCGATGTTGAAGACATCTAGGTCATCGCGCCAGCGTTTTCTCGGGCGACCGCGTCGTCTTCTGCCGTCTACGGGTATCCATCCTGTGATTTCTTTTGCCCATCTATCTTGTTCCAATAATATTCCATTCTTAATAATAATAATAAATTAATATTGCTGGATACACAGCGCCATCTAGCCCCAAACTAAGCAAAGCTGTTTAAGTCAAGTGCAAAAAATGTTTAAGTCCGACGTATTTGTATGCTTTGACAACCCTCTAAATCATATTTAGCCACTAAATACGTTTAGACATCGTTGCGCAAGTCGCTTTTAATATCGCATGCTTATCAATTATGGAGGATCGGAATTTTATGTTTATTAAAAAATAAACTAAATGAAACTGTCGATATAATCACAGACCAGTTAAATTTAATAGACTGTCAATCAATATCCGTAGAACAAATCGTATCTCAGGATTTTGATTCCCGTATTATGCCTAGATGGCGCTGACTCATACCCTGGAGACTTTAATACCGGCCATTGTAACCAACAAATTAAAATAACTTTTTCACTAAACCACCAAAATATATATATAAGTAATATTGTCTATAAAATTAGATTTACCAATTTTATTTTATACTGATTATGTACCACTTTCATATGATTAATCACAGATGGCGTGGTGACAACGTCGCAATAAGTATATCGCGCACGTGAAATCGGAAATAGCGCCATCTTACTATTTGTTTTCGTACCATTATGAGCGGTAGTAAGCTAGAGGTCACATATAAATGCGTGACGATTTATTTAATAAACGATTCGTAATTCCTAGCGACATCTCGCGTCCTAGCAGGTAATCAGATATCGAGTTACCATATTTTGTAGGAAATTGTCAGTTTATTAAATTACAGTGGTCTGTAATATAACTCACCCATATATCCCGGGGCGCATTGGCACGAGTAACCCTCGAGGTGGTCAATGCAGGTGGCGTTGTTCTGACAGCTGTTTGACAGACAGTCGTCAATGTTCACTTCGCAGCGGACGCCAGTGTAGCCGGCGTGGCACGAACAGCTGAATATTAACATTAATTGAAAATAAACGAAGGACCAATTAACCGAATCGAAGGACAAATTTTCGAGCCCTGTGGGCCGTTCAAGGTCGATCAGATCATTTATCTTTACTTTCTATCTCCGAACTGACTCAGTAAACATCTAAGACAACGCCTTATCTAATTAACATAGCACCTATTTTGACAAATTATCACGTGTCCTTCGTTTCAGCACTTTAATCATAGGTAAGTATCCAATTTTTCATCCAAGCAGATTTATTAGAATTATTTACTCCCTCCCTTACTTTTGCTGACAAGGAGGACGGGGGGGGGGGGGGGGCTCCTCCTTGTCAGCAAAAGTAAGGGAGGGAGTAAATAATTCTAATAAATCAAATCTGCTTGGATGAGAATCTGCTTACTTTTGCTGACAAAGAGGACGGGGGGGAAGGGGGGGGCTCCTCCTTGTCAGCAAAAGTAAGCAAAGCTCTTACCCCCCTCCCCTCCCTCTCCCGTGCTTAAGTAAACATTGGTATATGCATTTTGATTCTATTTGATAATGAGTATTCTGTTTTTATTCATTCATGAGCAGCAGTTATAATTCTAGAAATGAGGACAATTTACTGCAAATTATGTATTTGCAAACAAACATACGCTCCACCTGATTTAATATTATTGTTTTAATTTATGTGACTAATTGTAATGTTTGTACGCTAAGTAATTCTATATTAAGCTCAACCATCTTAGGTATATACCTAGGTTTACAAACAAAAAACATATTAAGAACAAAGATAACCTGATCGAAGAAAAAAAATTTGGGCAGTGATGACAAAATATACGGCTTGATGGAGTTACTTACGATTACATTACCTAAATATCGACTTTGTATTTTTTTTAATTTTTTATTCATTTATTTTACTAAGTCGTTTGCGACTATGTCAGCCCTGATAAATCTTACTATGAAATCCTTAAGGGCGCACTATACCTGGGAAGACGATTAATCGCTTATTGAGAAACAATGTTTTGTTCAACAAATTGTGTGCTTTCAATCTGTAATTCATAAATGTTATAGTCAAGTATACGTGCTAGTTCGTCTGTGTTGTGAAAACACGATTCCGTAAAATTTTCTCGATAAAAAAAAATCCAAAGATGACTCCAAATTTATCTTAAAACCGTTCTTATGCGATGAATACTACAATTTAGATCTTGAAACTTTATACAGTAATTCTACACAACATAAATAAGGGCACCTGTGTTTTAAATTTTCAAAATACCTTTGGATTTTACCATAAAATGAAAATAACAAATTTTTGCACTAATGAAATCATTCGCTTCGGACGCCCGGTCCGCGATTCAGTCTGGCCTCGGCTTTCAGACGGGGTACCCGTGACGCTTGTCGCTCCAAACGATCACGTAATAAGTAGAAGTTAATATTAAGTTGGCTTTTGTGAAGACGCAGTAATGAGAAATAAGCACAACAAGAAAATGAAGGGACTGAATGATAAAAAACCGGCAAACATATGAACCACGGCGAGATAGGATGTGCAGCGGCGCGCGGAGAAGCGGGGGTGAAATTCGAGTTTGGGCTGAGGTATAGTCAACTCTTGACAACTAGACTTGATTATATTATACACCATTTTGTAAAGTACGTGTGGCAGACAGAATACTTTGAAATACGCCAACATCTAACAAAATTACATATTATTGAGTCTGCATATGGGCTCTCAAGGGCTGACCAAGGGCTAATACTTGCTTTGTATTTTAATACTAGCTGACCCGCCCGCGGCTTCGTACACGTGGTTTGTCAATAAAACATTACCCTCCTTCTGTGCAGTCGCGTAAAGTGTATCCTATGACTCAATTCCATTCATAATCTATCTAGGTATATAGGTACCAAATTCCATCGAAATTGGTCGAGCTGTTAAGTCGTGAAAAGGTAACAAACATACAGAGACAGAGTTACTTTCATATCGGTATGTACGTAGATTATAACCTTGATTAACACATAGGCTACTTTTTGTTGACAAACAACGGGTGTGAAGCCGCTGGCGGAAACTAGTTATACATATAAACCTTCCTCTTTAATCACTCCATCTATTGCTGAAAACTACATTAAAATCCGTTGAGTAGTTTAAAAGATCTAAGGTAACAGACAGCGGAAGTGACATCATTTTATACTATGTAAAGATTGTGCTAAGTTTGAAATAAAGACATTGAATTGAATGACAAAAATATCCGACTCGAAGGAAACAATTTATACTCACTGGAATCTCCCCTCTTCTAAGAGCTGACAGACGCCCTGCGCGCACGGCGAGCCGTAGCAGGCGTCGATCTGGTGCTGACACGTGTCGCCGTGGAAGCCGCGCGCGCACGCGCACTCGAACCCCCCGCCCCCGCCGCCGCCGCCCCCCGCCGCGCACCGCCCGCCGTTCAGACACGGGTTCGTGTAGCAACGATCGCATTTCGATATTATCTCCGCCGGGGGCTTTTCTGTAAACATATACCTTATTACCACAAAAAAGTTAAACATCTGTTTAATTATATCCCCCGCTGCCTTCACCTACTCTGAGTGCCAACGGGGCAGTACTTCCCCGCTGACTACACCCACACTGAGAGCCAACGGGGTAGTACTTAACAAATCCTTCACAAGGAACTCTATCAAGCTACAATAAAAGTGTGGTGAGAGTACTTATCATTACAGTGGAATGTGCTAGAATGCGTGCTCAGTATAAGCTTGTCCCGCATAGCGGTGGGCGCGGCGCATTTAGCTATCCCTGCATCCACATACTCCCTCGCTGTCTTTACTCACTCTGAGAGCCAACGGGGCAGTACTTCCCCGCTGACTACACCCACACTGAGAGCCAACAGGGTAGTACTTAACAAATCCGTCACAAGGAACTCTATCAAGCTACAATAAAAGTATGGTGAGAGTACTTATCATTACAGTGGAATACGCTAGAATGCGTGCTCAGTATAAGCTTGTCCCGCATAGCGGTGGGCGCGGCGCATTTAGCGAAACCAGCCTCCACATACTCCCCCGCTGTCTTTACTCACTCTGAGAGCCAACGGGGCAGTACTTCCCCGCTGACTACACCCACACTGAGAGCCAACAGGGTAGTACTTAACAAATCCGTCACAAGGAACTCTATCAAGCTACAATAAAAGTATGGTGAGAGTACTTATCATTACAGTGGAATACGCTAGAATGCGTGCTCAGTATAAGCTTGTCCCGCATAGCGGTGGGCGCGGCGCATTTAGCGAAACCAGACTCCACATACTCCCCCGCTGTCTTTACTCACTCTGAGAGCCAACGGGGCAGTACTTCCCCGCTGACTACACCCACTCTGAGAGCCAACGGGGTAGTACTTAACAAATCCTTCACAAGGAACTCTATCAATCTACAATAAAAGTGTGGTGAGAGTACTTATCATTACAGAGGAATGCGCTAGAATGCGTGCTCAGTATAAGCTTGTCCAGCGTAGCGGTGGGCGCGGCGCATTTAGCAAAACCAGCCTCCACATACTCTCCCGTTGTCTTTACTCACTCTGAGAGCCAACCGGGCAGTACTTCCCCGCTGACTACACCCACTCTGAGAGCCAACGGGGTAGTACTTAACAAATCCTTCACAAGGAACTCTATCAATCTACAATAAAAGTGTGGTGAGGATACTTATCATAACAGTGGAATGCGCTAGAATGCGTGCTCAGTATAAGCTTATCCCGCATAGCGGTGGGTGCGGCGCATTTAGCTATCCTTGCCTCCACATACTCCCCCGCTGTCTTTACTCACTCTGAGAGCCAACGGGGCAGTACTTCCCCGCTGACTACACCCACTCTGAGAGCCAACGGGGTAGTACTTAACAAATCCTTCACAAGGAAGTCTATCAATCTACAATAAAAGTGTGGTGAGAGTACTTATCATTACAGAGGAATGCGCTAGAATGCGTGCTCAGTATAAGCTTGTCCCACATAGCGGTGGGCGCGGCGCATTTAGCAAAACCAGCCTCCACATACTCCCCCGCTGTCTTTACTCAATCTGAGAGCCAACGGGGCAGTACTTCCCCGCTGACTACACCCACACTGAGAGCCAACAAGGTTGTTCCGAACGGTAGGAAATAATTTGAATGATTATACTTATAGTTTTTTTGATGCAAAGCAAAATAAAGTACAATATAAGATAGACTAGGGTTATATATGTAGGTCATTTGCACTGTATAGCTAGTTTTAAGGAAATAAAGTCGTCACAGATTAGGTATAGATTTAAGTATATAGTAAGTTTGGCATTATTATACCTAGCTGTAAGCGAGAAATAAAGCCTACAGAACTCAGAACAGTAACTTAAATACAGTAAAGTAACGAAAGTAATGAAATTGACAGTTAAGCTGATACATAGGTACATAGAAATAAAGACCACAAGAAGCTAGAATCCTCTAATTCAGGTAGTAGTGGCTAAATGCCCCTACACTGCAGGTGTACGGCTTGTATGAATCTTGAAAAAGTGGTAGATATAAGCTTTGCCAGTATGCTTCAAGCGTAGGATTTAATAAAATTGATGGATAAATGCCATATCTTTGGGTAGAAATAGAGTGTAAATCAAAAGGTCTAAAGTTCAATAGGTCAACAAAGCAATGTAAGCCACACGATAAGTTAAAACAGTAAATTGACTTGGGGTGGCAACGCTAATGCGAGAATTTTTGGCTTATATTGAGCGCAGTTTTATGCGAAATTTGTGTACCAAGCATCAAGCTACTCAAGTCGTCTCCTAGCAACAGTGCCAGGCCTCAAGCAGTGAAGCCTCTTCTGGAGCTTCATTCAAGCCCTCATGACTATCATCACACTAGGAAGAAGTTCCGGACCATCAGATTCCAGCGCATTGAAGTACGAAGCCGGGACGGACCAGAGTATATGGACAAAATCGTATCACAATACAATCCACTCGTAACAACCACCGCCCGCCCCCCCACTCTTTCACAAGTAACTCTACACCCACACTGAGAGTCAACGGGGTAGTGCTTGAGAAACTCTTTCAATCTACAATAAAAGCACAAGGTAAGAGTACTTACCATTACAGAGGAATGCGCTGGAATGCGTGCTCAGTATAAGCTTGTCCCGCATAGCGGTGGGCGCGGCGCATTTAGCGATCCCAGCCTCCACATACTCCCCCGCTGACTTCACCCACTCTGAGAGCCAACGGGTGGAACAGTCGCAGAACAGTGGGTTGGAGCCTAGGGCACTGAAAAAAACCAGATATAAATCTTTAAAAAACATTTGGGGTCAATCACCATACAAAAAATTATACACAGTTTAACATGAGTTTAAAAAAAATCCCATCAACCAGTAGGGAGATATTGTTGCCGCGGAGAGATAGAACACGCAGTTGAGTCAGCCCTTTTAATGAAATACTTACATATGGGATATAGACAGCAGGTCTCTGAAGAGTCCATCAGCCAGTAGGGAGATATTGTTGGCGTGGAGATATAGGACACGCAGTTGTGTCAGCCCTTTTAATGAAATACTTACACGTAAGTTAGAGACAGCAGGTCTCTGAAGAGTCCATCAGCCAGTAGGGAGATATTGTTGCCGTGGAGAGATAGAACACGCAGTTGTGTCAGCCCTTTTAATGAAATACTTACACGTAAGTTAGACAGCAGGTCTCTGAAGAGTCCATCAGCCAGTAGGGAGATATTGTTGCCGTGGAGAGATAGAACACGCAGTTGTGTCAGCCCTTTTAATGAAATACTTACACGTAAGTTAGAGACAGCAGGTCTCTGAAGAGTCCATCAGCCAGTAGGGAGATATTGTTGCCGTGGAGAGATAGGACACGCAGTTGTGTCAGCCCTTTTAATGAAATACTTACACGTAAGTTAGACAGCAGGTCTCTGAAGAGTCCATCAGCCAGTAGGGAGATATTGTTGCCGTGGAGAGATAGAACACGCAGTTGTGTCAGCCCTTTTAATGAAATACTTACACGTAAGTTAGAGACAGCAGGTCTCTGAAGAGTCCATCAGCCAGTAGGGAGATATTGTTGCCGTGGAGAGATAGGACACGCAGTTGTGTCAGCCCTTTTAATGAAATACTTACACGTAAGTTAGAGACAGCAGGTCTCTGAAGAGTCCATCAGCCAGTAGGGAGATATTGTTGCCGTAGAGAGATAGGACACGCAGTTGTGTCAGGCTTTTTAATGAAATACTTACACGTATGTAAGTTAGAGACAGCAGGTCTATGAAGAGTCTATCAGCCAGTAGGGAGATATAGTTTCCGTGGAGAGATAGGACACGCAGTTGTGTCAGCCCTTTCAATGAAATACTTACACATGAGATATAGACAGCAGGTCTCTGAAGAGTCCATCAGCCAGTAGGGAGATATTGTTGCCGTGGAGAGATAGGACACGCAGTTGTGTCAGCCCTTTCAATGAAATACTTACACATGAGATATAGACAGCAGGTCTCTGAAGAGTCCATCAGCCAGTAGGGAGATATTGTTGCCGTGGAGAGATAGGACACGCAGTTGTGTCAGCCCTTTCAATGCGTCACGCTGGAAAAAATGTACAAATTTTTAGATAAATATGATTGATTAACACTTTATTGGTCACGCCTGATAATGGTTTCTTAAAAGAACTATCGTAAATAAATATTGAATGCGTGGCCTCGCCAATATCACACTAATATTATAAATGAGGAAAGTTTAGATGTTTGTTTGTTACTCAATCATGTCGTAACGCCTAAACAGATTTTAATGAAATTTGGTATGTACGTAGATTATAATCTGGATTAACATATAAGCTACTTTTTATGGCAAACCATGTGTACGAAGCCGCGGGCGGAAGCTAGTAACGAATGAATGAATGAATGAAAATTCTTTATTATGCCTTACAACAACAGTTAAGAAGAATTATTATTTTTTTATTATTTAATTTTAACCAGTGTTGTCCCACTGCAGGGCAAAGGCCTCCCTCCAGTTTTTTCTGTCCCCTGCTGTAGTGGGCCAGTCTGGTAAATGCACACCCAAGTCGTCACGCCATCTCCGTGGTGGTCTGCCGCGTGAGCGTGTTGCGGTATGAAGAAATATAAGATATATTACCTAATAAGAAATGTATGTCTGTTACCTGAACACATCTCAGCCGGTTATAGCTGACGATGAGTGTGGACAATTTGCTGAGTCCCTCGAAGGTGTTGTTGGCGAGCACGCTGATTCTGTTGTTGGAGATGTCGAGCCGCGTCAGCTGGGTGAGGTGACGGACCTGATCCGGCAGGATGCTTGTAATCTCGTTCGATTCTAGGTATCTGGAAAACAAGATCAGTTGACGACTAAATAAAATATAGGTAATGTTAGAAAAACAAGTGTGCTTTAGACCACACTACTGAAGTAAAACTTCTTTAGCACCATCTATATGTATGCATATATATATATATATATATATATGTTTATATATATGAATAAATTAATGTTTTAAGGAAATGTCAACCTTATTTCGAGGTGCATACAGTAAGAACATAAGCTATTTTCTGCTGCTGCCTGCAATCTGTCGTGGAATAGCTGAACTTTGTCGTAAATCGAAGCTGGTAGATTCAAAGTCGTAAATACTTTTTTTATCTATAGCAAAATGAACTCTATTATACAGCATTAACGAGTATTTGTTTTTGTAATTTGTATAATTTAGGCTAATTTGGGATAGGAGATATGCGACAAATCAACTGGCTATGAGAGAAAGAGATAAAGAAGATGTGTGCTCGAACCTCTCTCTTGCCCCTACAGTAATATACGAAACGTAACTCTCTCTCTTTCTATCTTCACTAACTTATATCTCCCTCTCAACTTCCGTTCGCACTTTTTGTAACGCATTCACCAGCTTACTCCCCAAACCAACCGTGCTTAACGAAGTTTTACTTCAAAAAATGTGGTGTGTGCTGTGTCATGTACACGGCCGTGTGTTGTACGTGAATACGTGTACGTACAGGTAATAATTTCTATACAAATATAAAATACGCTATTCCATGTATGTTATAATCATGCTTGGACACTAAGAAGTCCTTCGGGTCATACTAAATGGAAATCTCGAATCGCAGCAAAATGACCTCAAAATGGCGGCGCTTCCCCCTCCACCGCACGCGATGCGTCACAGTCTTCCCTTAGCGTAACGAATTCTTTGATCCTTTAGCTATCCAGTGGTGTAATTACATTTTGTATGGAGATGATACATATGTAGCTGCAGCACCAAACTGTATCCCCCTATGGAAGCAATTAAAAAAAACGTATTCACGTCATAAACAGGAACAAAGGGTTAAAGGTAAGAGTACTAACAATTCTGTCGTCTGCTTGGGTATGTTGGGAGGCAAGGCCGCGAGGGATGCGCGCGCGCATCGCACCACTGTCCCAGTGCAGGCGCACGCTCGCGGGCAGTAGTCTGGAGCTAAGCATCCAATATCTTCCGCTGTAATTAATAAACAAGGTTTTTTATACAACCTGGACATGGAACCAGCTTATGGCCTATCTGATGTTAAGTGGTAACCATCACCTATAATACTAAATCAATTTGTAGAAACAGAGGTGCTAGAAAGAGACAGGCATCTTAATAGACAGATTTTAGCTGCTGTAGTTGGGCATTGTTAAAAACGTATTATATATCTATCTAAATAAAACAAAGTCGGGTCAGTTACACCACTCATAACTCAAGAAGCTGGACCGATTTTAATGATCTTTGATTTGTTGGATTTCTTTCCGCCTCGAATAGCAGAATAACTATTAAAATATCGGAAAAATTCACGCATAAAGAAGTTATGAATAAATTAATTTTCTCATACATAGATGCAGCTAATGATGAACGATTGACCATTCTACCGGGGCGACGTACACTGGCAGCCCGCGTAATATCCATGTCAAGGCAGTACGAAGTTCGGCGGGTCAGCTAGTTCAGTATAGATACTTACATGAGCATTTGAAATGGTGCGGTTCGATCTGCTGCAGCTGCAATGAAGCCAGCCCTGGAGGAGAATGGCAAGTGGCGGAGGGCGATAGGCCTCGGGCTGCTAGCCACGCGCCCAGCCAGGACAGGTGGCAGGAGCAGTGCAGAGGGTTGCTGTCTAGGTTACTGGAAAATAATGAAAGGATGAAGGAATATCCATCCGTAATTCTGGCACTACATGGGTATTCTTCCAGCTGTTGCAACTTTACACTAGGCGATGTACTAGTCATCTTTATCTGATAGATGCTAGGTATAAGTGCCTTTTCACACGTCCCGGATGCCGGGTAGCCGGTGCCGACTGTCCGGTAATACTGTTAGAGTCTGGCTAACGAAAGTAGATACTGGATTTTTTTGCAAACTTTTTATATGACAACACTTAAGTGTTCCTACCATCGGATATTTACCCTACAAATTGGGGTATTTTAAGCAGAAAGTACTTAGGAACAATTAATTCCAAAAAGGCATTTTTAAAACAAACTTATTTTAAACATTTTATAAAATGAGTTTTAAAAATTCGTACGTGTGCTAAAATTGTATTCATCGAAAATAAGTATCGTATGTACGTGTTGGATCATTTCAAGAGCAACACTAAGCCTTAACTTGGTCTAATAAATAGCTTAATTAATTAGGTACACTATTTACTAGAGAAAAACTTGGCAATTTTATTTTAAAGAAATTAATTTTCGGCTGTTTTCTGAAAGATTTGGTAAAATCAGAATCAGTGTATGGTATCCCTATCTCTGACGCAACAAGATGGCGTGTTGTTGATGTTTCGTTGTGGTTGACTTGCGTATAGTTTTGTTGTGATATATCCGTGTTAATGCTATAAAAATGAATAAAACTGTAAAGAGTGAAGTGCGAAAACTATTGTTTTATATGATTTCGAAATATGAAGAGAAAAATCTTGTAAAACAAGCCGTATTGCGAGAAAAACAAGATTGTTTACGTACTGTGACTGATTTTTTAGGTTAGTACGGTCAAAATGTCTTGATATTTTTTTATTTTAAATAAGTACATATTCGTTTTAGTTACTTTATATAATGTTATTGTTCTTTTACAGATAGTCTTGAGGATAATGCACGAACTGTTGAAGTAAAACAAGCAATTGAAAAGATCACAGATTTAGATCAAAAAGATATGATGAAATCGCAGAACCAGTACTTAGAAGAACTATCTTCACTCACCGGTAAGTTTTCACTCAACGTTAATCTTAGACTAGTTTTATAATACTTGTGTATTTTTTATTATTTCTTAGTTATGAGACTCACGATAATTGACATTTTATTTAATTCTTTTTACAGATGTAAGTGTTATTACATTGAAGAGAATTAAAAAAGAAGGTGCGGTGAACGAAGGGGTCTGGAGGACTCCAGGTAAAAAACGACCTCACCCTTCAAAAGTGTCGAACTTAGATAATTTCGATATGGATGTTATTCGTAATAAAGTAAACGAATTTTACATTGTGAGGAAACAAGTACCAACATTAGGATCTTTGTTGGTAGAGTTAAAAGAAAGTATAGAATTTGGTGGATGTCGTGAAACTCTCCGTCGCATATTATTAGCCAACGGTTATGAATTTAAGAAAAACAAAAATGAACGTTCATTATTAATTGAACGGTATGATATAGCTGCATAGAGACATCGCTTTTTGCGTACCATTGCATCGAAATGTGCAGAAGGCAAGCCAATAATCTACTTAGATGAAACTTATGTCCACAAAACCTATAAGCCTAAAAAATGTTGGCAAGGTCCATCAACAAGTGGAATAATTGAAAATATATCGTCAGGAAAACGATATATTATTGTGCATGCAGGATCAGAGAAAGGCCCTGTTCCAAACTCATTGTTAGTATTTAGCACCAAATCGAAAATGGCCGACTACCACCATGACATGAATTCCACAAACTTCAACAAATGGCTTCAAGAAAAGCTTATGCCCAATTTGAATGAACCAAGTGTAATTGTAATGGACAATGCATCATACCATTCTGTCATAATAAATAAAGCGCCCACATCTCAAAATCGAAAGTTAGAGATACAGAATTGGCTTACATTGAATGGTATTTCATTTTAAACATACAATTCAAAAGCAGAGTTGCTCTGCTTAGTAAAACAGAACACACCAGAACCTATTTATGAAGCTGATGAACTTTTAAGCCAAAACGGACATGAAGTGCTAAGACTTCCTCCATATCATTGTGACCTAAATGCTATAGAACTCATATGGAGTCTAGCAAAAAGAAATGTGGGAAGCAAAAATGTAAGCCGAACTCCAAAAGAGTTCGAGGATCTCATAAAACAATCTTTTCAGTGTATTACAGCAGGTGATTGGAAAAAAATCACAGACCATGTCATTCATGTGGAAGACAAGTACAAAAGAAGAGACCATATAACTGAAAATAATTTACAAAGCTTCATCATCAATTTAAGAGACATCAGCGACTCCAGTGATTCTGACGATTCACTCCATGTTGAATTTTTCGATTCAGATTTTGATTATAGTGATTAAAAAACAGTATAAAAATATATGGTGTTATTTTCTTTGATACATACTCACATAGATTTACAAATATTTAAACTCATGATAATATTGATACTCATGATAGTGTTTGATAGCCTGTTTGTTCCTTTAATACGCCACAATGGAGTGACGTATCCGTGTGATGTTTGGTATGGAGTTAATAAAGAGTTAACAAGTGATATAAGCTACTTTTAATCGCGTCATAACGCGGACAAAATAGCAAGCATCCACTAGTAAAATAAAAATAAATGTTAAAGTATCAAAGTGAGTTGTTCCAACTTTCCTTTTTACTTTAGGGCTGCCATGCTGATATTTTTTAAATTTGCCGCGCTTTTTCAGTATCAACTTTCATTAGCCAGACTCTAGCTTTCACACGAATCGATTGTGTATTCAGTAGCGTGCAGAGGTGTAGACCGTCAACGCGAGTACAGTCGCGTCAGTGACTGCATAAATAATTTAATTTTATCTCTCCTCTAAAAATAAACCGCCGGCCGCCAGAAAAGGAAGTCATATGAGCCGTTGGGTTACTTGCTCGGCGGCGGTCGTTGTGTGGGTCTGGATGTGCGATGTATGCGTGTACGCTTACAAACAAAGGTGCCTTCTAATTTATTTTTTACTGCTCATCACTTTCAGGAGACTATTTACAAACTGCCACAAACTAACCCTTCTCGTCTCCTCTTTTATGTTAAATAATTATAATATATATGTACCTATATATAACATGTTATTGTTTTTGTATAATTGGTCTTATTATGTTTATTTTGTAAATTTGTGACGTCACCCTACATAAGGCTCTTCCTGAAAACCAGCGATTTGCATCATTTATTGCAAAGAAGCATAAAGCTGAGGCAGAGCCTGGTTGGGCACGCGTGACACGGAGCGGGACTAGTTGGTGCACCCACCTACTACCTACTGGTGGGGTAGGTACGTTTGTGTTCTAGCTGTAGGTCTAATATAATCTCATTGTTTTGTAATTTTCCTGTCTATCTACCTATTTTGTTTGTGATCTATGTTTCTTTGTGTGTGTCGAATAAATAATTATATTCTATTCTAAATGCCGGTGCGTATGATGGCTCCTCTACATGATGGCCCAGGGCCCTGCTGGGCCAGCGAGATGGGCATGCGATGGTTGAAACGCGACTACACGATGGCGACATTCAGAAGAAAGAAAGAAAGAAAAAACATTTATTTGTGACGGTACAAAACATACACAGCACACAAGTAAGATACACACAATATAACAATATAATACAGACAAAAACAGCAATACCTAACAAATGTGTGTCTCACAATTACCCATATATAAATGACTGACGTCACAAAAAGGCGTCCAACTCAGCATTTGTTGTGCTTTTGGCACAACGCTGATCTTCCGTTGGAACCATTTAAAAGTAGGATGTCACGGATGACTGCCCGCACAGTACCACAATTACAAAAATATGAATATATAGATAAATATAAGTTGCCACACTAAGAAAAAATAAATAAATAAAATGTATAAGAATGTAGCTGAGGATATTAAGTTAAGAATAAAAATTTAGACGATTGGGAAGAACTAGGCGAGAATGTGCAATAATCAGTCCCACTGCTAAGCAAAGGCCAATCCGCTAAGTAATCAGGCTGTCAGAAGAGAGGAAGAATATTATAAAGGAGTGGATAAAATGGGAAAACTACAGCATGGAAATATCGTTTCAGTTGTGATTAAATCGTTTTCCAAGATGTACGTGAAGGCATTAGCCGCTGCGACAAACTATCTATACACCACTTGCCAATATTTTCTTATTATTGGTACTAGATAACTGATAACTTAATACAATACATTACATAGATAGATATTTTTCATTATACATAGAACATACCCAGTACACCCTGAACATATATCTGCAGATCAAGCACGCACTGTGGAATGGGTCACGTGAAGACGCGTACTGCCATCCCTGGCCCACTACCTTTGATGTGCGAACGAAAAACCGACACCATGGCCATCCCATCGCAATCCCGCCGCGCCATAAGCCATCCGACACAACTGCGCCCTCCACACGCTGGCCCATCTTAGCGGGCTAGTATGATGGCCCATGGTGTAGAGGGGCCATGAAAGCTTACAACGTGTTCCGTACACCACTGTGAGTCCGGGCGCCGGCTAACCAGTAGACAGCGACCGGACGCGCAGTGGTGGATCCGGCGTGCACCCGGCGATCGCTTGCCAGCCAAATTACGCCGGTACGTGTGAAAGCCACACACGTGAAGTACACGGCCATATTTGTACTAAAAACGGGTTATTTATCATGACTTGTGAGTTTTTGAGTATCCCAAAATTTCTACGCAGTTGCATGCGCCATGCTCACGGGTAAACTGAAGTCTTTGCGAGTGGGTAGTTATTGGCAGATATAACGATCTACCCTCTTTCTCAGTCTCTTGATACGTCCATCAATCCAAATGGAGTGGACGTCTTTCAAAATGGTTTCGTGAATGTGATTTCTATTTGGATTTCTAAACGGATTGAAATCCATGTATCCAATCCAAAAGTACCTCCATAAGGAAGTCTTCCATTTAGAAGCATTCTAAACAGACGTATCGTCAATGGCTACCTTTAGTCTCTTGCTAGGAATGAATTCACTAATACTATTCCTACCACTGGTTTCATTCAATCATTCTCGATGATAACTCGATTCCGACACACAACACTCACGGTATCAGGACGCGTAATTGACACTTCACTTCTTCGGTTCTTACACATTCTCAGTACAGGATTCCAGGCTCCAGATAGTTGAAAACCATCTTCACGATTGAAATTTTTGTGTTGTCTTTTGTCTCGGCATGTAATGTCACTCAGTTGAGATTACTTGTGGCTTGTGTAGCTCGATCCAGAAGTTAGAGCCTGAGTCCAGCAGATGTTTTTTTTTAATTTTTTTTTATACTACTTATATAGCAAACGAGCATGCAGTCCACCAGTTGTTAAGTGGCTACTGCAGCCCATGGATATCCACATAGAATTCAAAACAAGCTATTATGTTGTCTTGATCTCTATGTGGATACGTTGCCATACTATAGGACTTAGCTGTTATGCCTATGTGCCAGTAATTACAGGAACATACCATTACCATCTAACCGGAACACAGCAGCACAAGTACTGTTATTTGGCGGCAGATAAAGGTAAGGCGGTGGTGCCCACTTCCTCGAGCCCGTTCACAAAAGCTCTACCACCAGATGTTCCGGTATGGCAGACTTTTGTCTGTCAACATTCTTCACCGCCCTGATGTATGACCAATGTCAGAACTCCCACAGCTACAGTCTATTTTATACACTCCTGATTTTTCTAGTGGAAAACAATCCTTTGGTGAGCGCAGGTAGTGTGTAATTTTCTTTAAAGGAGAAAAAATGGTGTTCAGTGATTTTTTTTTATTCGACTTACCTCCCAAGTTACGTTCTATGACCGGAATAGGAACTGATTTTCTTCGACGAGCGGTCTTTTTATCGTGTCAATGTCAACTTTTAGTGCTCAATTGTGCCCACAACAATGTACACACGGCTACACATCAAGCTATACTTTTTCTACCTCGCAGAGTGTAGGCTTTTCGTAGAATGAGAGGTCAGCTTATACTGGAAATGTATAGCTTGATGTGTAGCCGTGTGTACAACAGGAATTAGATAAATGCACAAATATAATTTAGTTACTTACAGGGTGGAGAGCATAGTGAGGTGGTCGAAAGCTCCAGGCGTGATGCACTCTATCCTGTTTCCAGTCAAAGACCTGAAAGACGAATGAAAACACGAGTGAAAGGATTTTATATAAACTCACACCATAGACTAAGAGCAGCATCTATAATTGATCGAGCGAAGCGAGATCTCTTAACCAACTTGGGCAAATCGGCGTTGTATGTATGTTTGTCCGAGGATAACTTTCGTAACGTTGATCCGATCATCGTGAAATTTAATAAATAGGTAAGTTGAGATATTTGGGTTCATGAGGGGTAACAAAAAAATGAGGTTATCAGGTCAATTGTGACGTCAAATGAATGGTATTCATTAGTACATTTAGACTTCGTTTTTATTTTTCGTAAATTCTTTATAGTTTTTGAGTTATTACTTATTAGCCATGATAAAAACGAAACATTGACAAAATTCACAAGGTACACCAGTGACCCCACAGTGCTGTAATTTGGTATGGGTGTAGCTTTAGTAACACAAATATAGGCAAGTCTTAAATCCAAAATAACTGCAATTTGTACCCCAAAAATTTTTTCCAATTTACATGAACTCCCGTTACATGTAATTTGAATGAAACTGTGGGTCAAGTAATTTGGATGCATTTCGTGACACTATTTTTTTAGTCAAAAATTAAGGCCGGCTTGCACAACGATCCCTAAACGTATTTAGCGACTAAACATGTTTAAGTATAACGTATTTGTTTGATTTGACAACTCCTTAAATCATATTTAGCCACTAAATACGTTTAGGCATCGTTGCGCGAGTCGTCCTAAGAATATTTTTTTTTGTTGGGGGAGACTCGCGAGATCTCAGTTCGTGGCGAACCACTAGTTAATTATACAATCAAACGCTCGCTCGTGCAGCCCTTACTGGAGTCGGTAGTGATACGCCAGATACTTATCGATAACACACCGGTAATTAGAGTTTACTAACGGCAATTCAAACTAGAGTTTGAATTGACGGCGCCGTTAGTAAGTATCAGCAATAACTGTATTGAGCAGGGATATTTCCCTGATCAAATGAAAATTGCTAAAGTGGTCCCAATTCATAAAAAGGGTAGTACAAATATTTGCAACGAAAAATATATAGCAGAGAAACTTATGGATTATATGATTGACCAAAAACTACTTAGCACAAGGCAATTTAGTTTTCAAAAAACTAAGTCTATCAAACATGCGATTACTAGACTAATCATGTACATATTTTCTGGTCTAGAGAGTAAACAGAAAACATCCGGAGTTTGACCTCTCCAAAGCATTCGACTGTGTTGCTCATGAAATTCTTCTTGGGAAGTTACTACATTATGGGGTTGCGGGAAAGGAACTATAAACATACTGCAATCATACCTTAGCAATAGGTTTCAAGTAACAGAAGTTTCAAGTAACTGCTAACAGATGGCGTTGCTCTGTCATACGTTGATTAACAAAGGAAATTAAATTGTCAATGTTAATTGGGGCGCATTCCGAATTACGCCATAATCGCTGCTAGCATTTACGTAGCCATTTTGCGTACCGATTCAGTTATTGCGCTTATGACAGTTGAGAGCTGTCAAGGATTCGGAACGCTCGTGAACGCGCTCACAGTCGATTCTTTTTTCATAACAACAATAAACATACCCTAAAAAAACCGATTAAAAATGACTCTGATTCGGAGTCAGACATGGAGCCTGACGACGATTCATTTAGTGACGAAGAGGATGTCGAATTGGTCAGTATAGCTTTAACAAACGCTGCTAGCAGGGATAGAATAAGAAAAATACCTCGCATAAAATTTTTATGAAATTTGCCGGCCGTTAACCTCATCCTCAATATTAACTTGAACACTCATTTATGGGGCTTTTATTTGTCCTTTTTTTTTCTTCACAATCACAACATCAACACAGCCAAAACATCAACTGACAACCAGCTGTCACTTTTGACAGGGACGCTCACGGTGCTATCGGTTTGGAGCATGGACGTTGTTAGCTCAAAATGGCGGATGTAATGACGTCATCTATGACGTTTCACGGGACATCGTTGTCGCGCTCACGGTGACTCGGAACGCTTGTTAGTGCGATGATATCGATTTTAGCGTAATTCGGAATGCGCCTCTGCTGTGTTATCATTAGTTTCCAATGAACTAGAAATAAAAAAAACAATTATGTATTTGTGTTTGTATGTCTGACGAAGTGAGATTGTTTAGACTTTTGATATTAGGTCTATTGAGATTTTGGCTTATAAACCTTATTTTTTGACAGCGCCATCTATTACGTTAGTTGGACCGAGTTTTTAAATCAAATATGAAAAGCCCTCAACAAACTTTTAGGAAATCATCCTTCTATAAGTTTTATTTCAATCTTTTAACAACAGTTAGCGACTCTGTATGTAACTACCTACCCGTCATTGAAACAGACTTAACCCGGCGTAACTAACACAAGAATAGTTTACTACCTAAACCTATCCATGGGTCAGTTACTAACGCCATGTTTTTTCTTTATTTTTGATGATTGCCAAGCGCTTGACCACTACCTCACCTGATGGTAAGTGAAGGTGTGATCGAAGATGGAGCACGCTTGCCTAGAAAGAACCTATTCACTCTGGACTTGAAGACTCCAAGATTATACTGGTTTGGAAAAACATACGCCGGAAGTGAGTTCCACTCCTCACTTGTGCTAACAAGAAAAGTTGAAGCAAATCGTTTGGTACGGCAAGGTGGTATGCCGACCAGGTATGGGTGGTACTTCTCGGTTCGTCTGCTTGTCCGGTGGTGGGAGGGGGAAGGAGGGATAAGGTCATGAAAATCTTGCGCACACTCACCAAAATGTATCTTGTAAAAAACTGAAAGTCTGGCTACTCGGCGTCTGTGCTCTAGACTTTGTAAAGTGGCTTCCACTTCATCACCAATGAGTCTAGCAGCACGTCGCTCAATCGAAACAAGAGCTTCAAGCTGGTACTTGGCCGAGCCATCCCAGAGATGGCAGCAGTACTCCATACATGAGCGGACTTGTGTTTTGTATATTACTAGTAGCTCGGTTATACAGCTCTCTATCTTTAAATCTAGACGCCAACGTTCCTAGACGGGGTCATAAAACGTAAGACACATAACGATGTCCCCTTAGCTTACTGCTCTGAAGTAAAGAATCTTGGCCTAATCATCACTGAGAACTTATCATGGGAACAGCACATTACTGAAGTCAGCAGGAAGATGTATGGATCAATGCACGCTCTAAAGCGCATGCATAATTTCCTTCCTTTTGCAGCTAAAATTACTCTTGTAAATTCTATCCTACTCCCTATCCTAGATTATGCAGATGTGTGTTATCCCGACGCTACTGAGGAGCAACTTAATAAACTGGAGCGGTTGTTAAACCTCTGCATCAGATATATATACGGGTTACGAAAGTACGACCACATCTCACAGTACCGCTCACAGTTAAAGTGGCTCAAAATCCGGTTTCGTCGGGATACTCATATACTCTGTCTTCTTTATAACATCCTTCAAAATCCTCTGTCCCCTTGCTATCTTAAAGAACGTTTTTCTCCTCTTTTTCCACCTGATCGCCCTTCTCGTTCTTCTCAACATCTGTTATTCAAGACGCCTGAGCATAAAACTTCGTTCTTCACTTACTCTTTCACTGTGACTGCTATCTTCCAGTGGAAATCCGCAAGGCCGCCTCTATGGGAATCTTCAAATCCAAACTCTTTAAATACTTCATCTCTCTTCAAGATACCCAACAAAATTGAGCACTTTATGTAGATATATTTGTGTATTTCGTTTATGTATGTGTATTATTATTATTTTTAATTTTTGTAAGTTTATTTCTAAGCTAAAGCTTGATTAAATTTCCTTTTTCTGGTACTACCACTTTCTCCACACTACACAAAGCTGTTAAGCATTAAGTTAGCTGGAAGAAAATGCTAATTAGCATTAAGTTCGCCTATGTATCTTTTTATTAGTGCAATAAAGAATTTTCTAATCTAATCTAAGACAAGCGACGTTATTGCTATCTCGCTCGCTCTTGCAGCCCTTTCGGGAGCCGTTAGTGATGCGCCGAATATCTTTCGATAACAATAATGAATAAGACGAATGCACCCGGACAGATGGGCAACGATCGTTACGCAGTGGGCGCCTGAAGACGGGCGACGGCGCCGAGGAAGGCCCAGTAGACGCTGGCGTGACGATCTCGATGCCTTCGAGACAGATTGGTGGGATTTGGCACGCGAGTGAAAGTCCTGGAAGACAGCGGGGGAGATCTTTGCCCAGCAGTGGAATAAAATAGGTTGAAAAAAAACAATAATTAGGTATAACACTAACCGAGTACCAATCGATAACATTTAATATATACCTACTAATATTATAAAGAGGAAAGATTTGTATTTTTGTGTGTATGTTTGTAATTAATAGACTCAAAAACTACTGCGCCGATTTCAAAAATTCTTTCACCATTGGAAAGCTACAATCACCCTTAGTGACATAGGCTATATTTATTGCTAGAAAAAATTAGGGATCCTTATTAAAACTTAAGTAACGTAATCCAAGGTGTAAAAAAAGTGCCCTAAAACGTCTTCCGTCGCATGCACTGCGGAAACTATTGATGATAGAACAAAAGTATGTTCTACAATATTAAAGAACATATCAATATCTACAAAAAACTTTGAAATATTATAAAGAGGAAAGATTCGTTTGTTTGACTCCGAAACTACTGGACCGATTTAAAAAATCTTTCACTGTTGGGAAGCTACACTATCCCCGGGTGACACAGGCTACTTTTTACCCAACTGCGGAGAAGGAGAGTAATATTTTTAGAAAAAAACTACGCGTGCGAAGCTTCGGATTGGTCAGCTAGTTAGTTATAAATATTTAACTTACAGAATGCTCAAACTATGCAGTCCGAAGAACATTTTATCAGTAACGGTGCTCAGCTGGTTTCCATCCAGCAGCAGTTCTTGGATATTGGCGGCTCCGTCGAAGGCATTGTCTTCTATCACGGTTATACCTAAAAATAATAATAATGATCATCATCAAGTAACCAAACATCCTAACAGTCAAATTATTTGACCTTGCGTCATTTCATATTCACATATTATGCCACATCTAGTTCTCGCCGATCTGTGTTAATCTGTGTCACTGCTTTGTGTTGGCTCGGCTGTGCTGATGTTTTGGTCTCGTCATTTGTATATTTAGAAAAACCAACGGCGATACAAATTGTTTGGTTAAATAGCTTATAACTAAACGTAAGGCTAATAACAGGTTTCTATAGTCTAACTTTTTATTAGCTGCAGTAAAATGACGTTTCTAAATGTCATTCCGTAAAATAATGTTGCCAGCCTAATCTCAATAGGGATGTGATTCAGTTCACAAAAATTAATTAAATAACATTATTATGACGTTTTTGTTTCATTTTGAATGTACCTCCCTATACTTCCACTAAAAAAGATCAATCCTCTAGTATAGTAATAATAATAGGTTAAAAAAATACATTACAACTTAATATTAAATCTCAAAAAAAAAACCCAAACTGATTATTCATTTATGATTCACTCATTTAGCTACATCCCTATTTATTTTTCTTCAAAAACCGGCAACCCACAAAACGTCATTTTACTGCAGCTAATAAAAAGTTAGACTTTACGTTTGAACATTGTAAAGAAAAGATGGCGGGAACAAAAACAAAACAAAAACAGCCTATAACAGTTAGCCTATTTTAAAGTTACAATCAAAATAGTATTAGTAAGTTGTACACTGCACTTATAATAAAAAGAATCTAATGTGAAATTATTGTGTAAGAAAATAAAGACTGTGAAAAGAAAAAAAGAAAAAAATTCGTCTCTAAAAGTTGAAATATGTACCAAAAACACGTTTCAATTAATCCAAGGTTGGTAGGTATTGTCGAAAATTCAAAATAAAACGCATGCAATTTCATAGGTAGGTCAGTGTTATAAAAAAAACATGTTAAAAAAAATAGGCAAATCCTCCCCTCCACCACCACGCCTTAAACTATGACTACTTAAACCACTTTACCTATGATTTCCGTCATAGGTAAAGTTTTCAAATCTAAAATAAAAATAATAATGATCATCATCAAGTGACCAAACATCCTAACAGACAAATTATTAACCTTAAAACTAAAACAAAGAACCTAGAACAAACTATGGAAAAAGAAGTATAATGTTTGAAGGGGCACAAATGTACAACAATTAAATACATTAAAGAAATAAAATCTTTTTACATTTTTAAGAAACTGTTAAAGCAACATACGTTGAAGAACTTTTCTTAGCCTCTGTTCTCTTACGCATTCTTATAATTGTTTACAAATCTATTTATTTTCATTTATTACCAGAACCGCTCATAAAAACGCTACCGCCTATCACTGTGTTCCCAGGCTTTAGTCAACATTCTTTGTTTCGCGCTCAACGATAAGCGACTGCACCGCTTACTGTGCAACTACCCTCTTAATAATTTAATATAATTTTCGTAGGTTTTTTGTTTATATTGTCTAAATTTTATTGTTATTTTGTATCAGTACGCTTTTTGGCATCAGTAAATGTATATTTAGTATAAGTTCATCTCAGTAAGTGAATTGTTAATTCTTATGAGGTAATAAAGCATTCTAAACACCCAACCTTGAATCATTTTATACTCAAATGTTGTGCCACATCTAGTTTTCACCGATCTGTGTTGATATGTGTCACTGCTTTGTTTTGGCTCGGCTGTGCTGATGTTTTGGTCTCGTCATAGGTAAAGTTTTCAAATCTACCCGCATAAACAAAAATACCACTGCGCTGTTTTGCGTTCGTAAATGTTTTTGTTATTGTATTGTGTTATTTATTAGGTAATATTATGTATGTATACATGTTTATTTTTAGTTAGGTATATGTAGCAAGCTCGCGTATGCGGTTATTATATTTATCAATTGTTTTTGTTTTAATAAGTTCTCATTTAAGTGAATTGTAAACTCTTATGAGAATAATCGAATCAGAAATGAGGAGATACGTAGGAGAACTCAAGTCACCGACATAGTCCGACGGATTAGCATGTTGAAGTGGCAATGGGCAGGCCATATAGCGCGCAGAACAGATAGCCGATGGGGCCGGAAAGTTCTCGAATGGAGGCCACGGACCGGCAAGCGCAGCGTAGGACGTCCACTTACAAGATGGGCAGACGACTTGGTAAGAACCGCAGGTCGGCGTTGGACGCAGGCCGCTTCCAACCGCAGTTCCTGGAGATCAATGAGGGAGGCCTTTGTCCAGCAGTGGACGTCCTACGGCTGATATGATGATGATGATGAGAATAAATGTCTTAAACCTCAATAAAACCGCCCAAGTGCGAGTCGGACTCACGCACGAAGGGTTCTGTACCATTATCTATAAAAACGGCAAAAAAAAATCACGTTTGTTGTATAGGAGCCCCCCTTAAATATTTGTTTTATTTTAATTTAATTATTTATTTTTAAAGTGAATATATAACTAAATATTCCGTGAATATTTCAAGAGTCTACCTGTTGCCGTTATCAATATCGAGCAATAAAATCACGTTTGTTTTGTTTTATGGGAGCCCCCCTTAAATATTTATTTTATTCTGTTTTTAGTATTTATTGTTGTAGCGGCTACAGAAATACATCATCTGTGAAACTTTCAACTGTCTAACTATCGCGGTTCATGAGATACAGCCTGATGACAAACGGACAGACAGACAGACACCAGAGCCTTAGTTTGCCGCAGTTTGTTTTGGGGGATGGATGGGGATGGGGGGGGGGGGGGGGGGCATAACGCTGAGCATTTAAGTGCGTGGTCTCAACTCGAGAACCTTTCTGTCCAACGGCCGTCAGATCTTCGAGTATGAAAGTCATTGCTTACCATTATTTCTGAAGTCCAATTTGGTCAGGTCTGGCAATCGACCGAACAATCCATCCGATTTGATCTGACCGAGACTGTTGTCCGGCATTATCCTTTAAAAAACAACATAAATTTTATAAATGAAAAAGTTTGGGTGTTTGTTCATTTATTTGTTTGTCACTCAATCACGTCGTAACGGCTTAACTGATTTAGATGAAATTTAGTATATACGTAGATCATGACTACCTCCGTGGTGCAGTGGGCGAATAACCGGCTGAGACGCAGGAGGTAGCGGGTTCGATTCCCGCCGCGGAACAAATGTTTGCATGATCTACAAATATTTGTTCCGGGTCTGGTTGTTTCCCTATGTATTATAACTTTATAAGTATGTATTTACAAAATTATTTATGATAAAGACCGTATTTAGAATAAAGATCAATTTTTGCCACAGATTTTTAAAAACCGTCTCAAAAATTTTCAAGCCTAGACGGGACTTGAACCCGCAACCTTCCTGTTGATATGAGCATACACTACCAATTGTGCTACCGGGCTCTGTCACGCTAGGGTCGAAATTAGTGAGATGATTCAGATTACGATTAAAGTGCCGTTAGCTCCATCTACAGGAAAACTTAGACAGTTTTTGACCTGTTCAATACCAAACTGATTTAGTACATTGACAAGAGATCAAACTATTTTAAATTTTGCTATAGTTTTTAGTTCTATATATTTATGAAACTATGATATATTTAAAACGTCATTCTAATATACCCCATGTGTCAAGCGCATGAAGATGAGACAATTTACAACATAGGACTTTTTAGTACTTAACAGTATTTTTTTTTATACTACTTATATGGCAAACGAGCATGCATTTCACCAGATGTTAAGTGGCTACTGCAGCCCATGGATATCCACATAGAATTCAAAACAAGCTATTATGTTGTCTTGATCTCTATGTGGATACGTTGCCATACTATAGAACTAAGCTGTTATGCCTATGTGCCAGTAATTACAGGAACATACCATTACCATCTAACCGGAACACAGCAGCACAAGTACTGCTATTTGGCGGCAGATAAAGGTAAGGCGGTGGTGCCCACTTCCTCGAGCCCGTTCACAAAAGCGTGTGTTTGAAATGTCCAACAAAATACTTAATAAGTTACCGACTAACATTATAATGTGCAATGACTTTATGACATTCAAAGCAAAGCTATATACATTATCTAGTAGAGAAGAAATTTTATACAATACAGAAATTCCAAGATTTTTTAAAAACATCTCAAAAATTTCAAGCCTAGACGGGACTTGAACCCGCGACCTTCCTCTTGATACGAGGATGCACTACCATCTGTGCTACAAGGCAATTCACGTCTAGGTCGAAATCAGTGAGATCATTCAGAATTACGACTAAAGCGCCGTTAGCTCCATCTACAGGAAAACTTATATAGTTCTTTGTACCTGCTCAATGCCGAACGTTGCAGTTCAGTACATTGACAAGAGATGTCGCGTTGCTTATTTCACATAGTATTTTTATTTATAGTGTTATCCAAACACATGCGGAAAATTCCAAGATATTTTAAAATCATCTCAAAAATTTCAAGCCTAAACGGGACTTGAACCCGCGACCTTCCTCTTGATACGAGGATGCACTACCATCTGTGCTACAAGGCAATTCACGTCTAGGTCGAAATCAGTGAGATCATTCAGAATTACGACTAAAGCGCCGTTAGCTCCATCTACAGGATATTAATACAGAAATTTTTGGACGCTAAGGATTAATATTTGACATTTTTAACAAATTTTGACGTTATTTATATTTCATTCGTTTTAATATATTATCATCGTTTTGGTGTTGTATTTTTTTACTCGGTTTTACTATAACCGGGGATATACCTGAGCTGCACGGGCCTAAGCCAAGTGCACATCAGTACCTAACGTATGATTGGTTGGACTTTCACTTGGAAGGTCCGTTTGCAAGAACTTTCGCACAATTCTGCAGGTGTTCAGTATAACCGCTTTTTGCATAAGAATATAAGTGTGTTTTGGGAGATCTAATACGGCAAGTGATTGAATTACACCTGTAATGTAAATGACTATTGGTACGATGGATACCTTCTGCAGGCACCACATACGGGTGATGTCATTTTTCAGATCTATGTACTTAGAGAGCTTTTCTGATATAGTGTTCTGTAGGTTATGAGTTTGGGATGGCTACGTCGATAAGAAGTGCTGTTTTGTTGATTTTATCTAGAAGTGTTAAATCCGGTCTATTGAAATGAGTGGTCTTGTCGGTCAGGATAGCTCTATCAAAATAGAGTTTATAGTTTGCATTTTCTAGTACTATTTCAGGTATGTATTTATAGTAAGGTGCGGGCTTTGCAGACGTGTCGATGAGGTTGTATTTTGCGGCTAATCTTTGGTGGATGATGTTGGCCACCTGATCGTGCCGGAATTTATAGTCCGTTAGTGCTAGCGCCTTGCAGGCCCCCGTTATATGTTGAATTGTTTCGGACGAACTGTTGCAACGTCTACATAAATCTGTTTGCGTGTTTTTGATATTCATGATATGTTTTTGATAGTTCCGAGTCTCACCTACTTGGTCTTGTATTGCTATCATAAAGCCCTCAGTCTCAGGAAAGAGTTCACCTCGACTGAGCCATTCGTTCGACGCCTGTTTGTCGACGGTGGGTTGACTCAAGTCATGGTGGTGCCTTCCATGGAGAGACTTACGAGCCCATTTAGTAGCTAAAGTCTGTCTGTTAGTCAGTTCTTCATTATTCTGTATACTATAGTCTTGAAGGTTAAGTGGTGTTTTTTTACAGTCTAACTCAACTATGGCTTTATCGAGGATTGATGTCTAAGTTTTATAATAAAAGTAAGATCTTAGCGTCGAAATTTGCCGGTTATGTAAATTTTGAATATCTATTATATCTCTACTTCCTTCTGATCTTTGCAGAATCTGCCTCTGTATAAATGCTCTTGGGTGGTGCTTTCTATTCTTCGTCATCGTGACATTAATCAGGCGCTGCAAATCTTTCAATTCCTTCTTTGTCCAACTTATTACTCCAAACGAGTATGTCAGTACGGGAATAGCATAGGTATTGATAGCTTTAATTGTGTTTTTGGAGTAAAGTTGTGTCTTCAACACAGAGTTAATGCCTATGCTTAAAATTCTGAGTCAGTTGGGTCTTAATTTCTTTATAATATATGAGAGTAGATTGGTGGTATCCTAAATTTATTATTATTAGCAGTTTAAGGCTAAGCATGTTATTAGGTTTAACTTTTGTTCAAATTTGTACGCCTAGTGCAGATCACAGCGCACTTAGGAAGCCGGCGAACCCCGAGCGCAACTTCAATTCGGCCGCGTCAAAAACTTCGGCCTGAATATCGCTATCCCTGTTTAGTGACGAAGTTTAGCCACGCAGAGCGACAGTGATAGCAAATAAACGATTCCAAATTTGATTAGATTTTGACCGTGTTCCGTAATACCAAAAAAGATGAATGAAAACTTGTTGTATTTTTCTCATTATGTTGTTATTCTGTAACTAGACGATATAATCTATGTTCCCATGACTAGGATACGTAAGATGTTGTTGTTTTTAATACGAAACAATTAGGTTGAAAACAGGTCTTTTATGACGTAATAACATGCAGAATGCGATACGCTTCTATTTTATTTTAGGTAAGTATTTTGATCTAATATTTGGTTGGGAACCTAGATAAATAATATTCTAATTAAAATAATACCTTATTAAGGTAGAAATATGCTCCAATTAGAAATGATCTTGGTAGTACGTGTTGTATGGGCGATTTCCCTCCGGTCTCCCCTTAACACTTTGTAACTAACATGTTTAATAACCTGTGTTACACAGATAAAGAATTTGAAATCTTTCATGTGGTGATAGATGTCACTGCAGTTGTAAAAAAACCTTCAATATGTCAACGGGAAGCAAATTGGAAGAATTAAAACTCCCTAAATTGAATTCAATAGTAGAGTTCCTTGTGAAAGAGCTTCCCCGGGGAAGTAATACCACCTATTTTGCCGCCAAGCAGCATTGCTGTGCTTCGGTTGGAAGGTTTCATGTTTGTGACCTACGAGGTTATACTTTGTTAAAGGCAATGGTTAACACTTAACATCGGTGGGCCATATGCTTGTTCCACCATCAGAAAGTATTGTTACGTGCTGAGGGTTCGGTTTAAAATAATAAATCTAACCTAAATAACATTTTTATTCAACACTGAAATGATATAAATAAACGTTCATAATCACAGCTCACTAAATTCACACCACTGTTGCACAATAAACCACTAAAAGTAACCGAAATATTCGCGCGTACCTATAGCCAAAACCAGACTGACTCTGCGGACCTCTCTATGCACTATTTATACCGCGCATTATTTCCAGAACCCTCTCGATGTTTCCACTAGTAACTAGATAAGTGTAGGTATTTCGACAGACTACTATTTCTTATTCTGTGCAACTGTAGGTAAAAACGTGGAATGTAGGTATATTCCATACCAAGTATTACCTATTCTGTGACACAGTAGGTATAACTCCGAGAAGCCGACTATTACTTTACTATTACATATTCTGTAACAGCCTCGGCGTAACACTGGTGGTTTTACTGGTGGTAGAGCTTTTGTGAACGGGCTCGAGGAAGTGGGCACCACCGCCTTACCTTTATCTGCCGCCAAATAGCAGTACTTGTGCTGCTGTGTTCCGGTTAGATGGTAACGGTATGTTCCTGTAATTACTGGCACATAGGCATAACAGCTAAGACCTATAGTATGGCAACGTATCCACATAGAGATCAAGACAACAT
Source organism: Philereme vetulata (assembly GCA_918857605.2). Classification (NCBI taxonomy): domain Eukaryota; kingdom Metazoa; phylum Arthropoda; class Insecta; order Lepidoptera; family Geometridae; genus Philereme; species Philereme vetulata. The sequence goes on from OU975434.1 coordinate 1,853,477, forward strand.
AATAGCTTGTTTTGAATTCTATGTGGATATCCATGGGCTGCAGTAGCCACTAACATCTGGTGGACTGCATGCTCGTTTGCCGTATAAGTAGTATAAAAAAAACTATATAAAAAAATTTAACTTGCGAATGCAATAATAAATAATCTCTGTGAATAAATAATCTTTATAAAAGTTCCGTGTACTTACAACGCGAGTGTATTGAGCGGCAGATCCCGCGGCACGTGGTCGAGCGCGGCGCGCGCGCACTGCACGCTCACTGCGCGCGCGCCGTACTCGCACGCGCACGCCGCCGGGCAGAACGCAGACTCGCCGCATGCGTTCGGAGACTCTTCCCCAGCTGAAAAAATACAGCGATTAGATTTAGTTACTTAATCTTCCATTAAGCAATGATTCTCTCCATCTAAAGGTTTTCATACACTCACACACGCACGCACACACCCACTCACACATACTTTTTCAGTGTTCAATATTACCTATATAAGATAAAATAAGTACAGTGTAAACTCTATATAACGACACTCAAGGGACTGAGCATATTTTGACGTGATAGAGAGTTGTCGTTAAATGGAGAGAAGTAAAATCTGTATTAGAAAAAGAAAACGTTTATTTCTGATTTGTCTCATTAAATAGTACCTACAATAAAAATCTGTTTTATTTTTCTCTCCCGCCTCTATCGCGCGTATCATCAAAACTTTTTCGTCAATACACAGTGATTTTCTCTTACTAGCCATGTTTACAATTTGAAAGTTTGTGAGCTAGTAAGAATATGACAACGTATAGATAAAATCCATCACTTCTACTAACAACAGTCTGCAGCTACACGTGCAAGCAATCCCATTTTGTAAACAAAAGAACGGATTTCTTAGAAAGTTTGGTGTGTATGATGCCGACAGTCGAGTTTATTATGGTCTAGGATAATAAAACGACTGCGCAGTTTTTACTAATTTGGCAACTTAAAAAGAACTTTTTATTACAAATTGTTGTCGTTATTGAGAGTGGGTGTAATGCTATACAGAGTGTACCATTGTATGCAAGGCAAGCTAAACTAACCAAAGCCGAGTGATTTCGACGCTTTAGAGAGTTTGTCGTTAAAACGAGTGACGTTACATGGAGTTTACACTGTATATATAAAATGCTAGTTGTGGATTTTAAATTCATTGCTTTTTGGATTATTTGATTTTGTAAACCTTAATGTTATTCTTGTTTTTGTAAGTTACGTCTATGTATTATATTACGGAAAAGCGAAATCTCCTAACACAGGTATTATTTCCCTAAAAGGAGGTTCCAACTACTAGATAAGACATTGCAAACACAACTATGGAAATAAAACATTTGTATTATTTGTATCTGACACGATGGGAAGACGACATTATAAAAACAGCCGGCCCAATCTTGGCTCAAATAGCGCAAGACAGAGACAAATGGGCATCTTTGGAGGAGGTCTTCACCCAATCTGGGGTTCTTGCAAAATAAAAAAAACTATATAAGAAACATATTAAATAAATACTAAATACTAACCAATAACTTAACTTACCTAACATTTTAAAATTCCTAATTAATAAGTCACATGTGTAAAAAATGCAAGAAATAAAAGGCTTTTTTATTTTATTTTATTATTTGTATTCGTAAAGGTTGTCTGAGATCGCTTTGTGAAGCGATAAGACCGCCCATTATGATTACATTTATTACTTACTCTAGTAGCGCGACTCGCGGTCCAATTTTTAAACTGACTTCAAAAACAGCAGGAAGTTTTCATTTTATTATATCTATTATGTTTGTTAACTCAGAGCTCCGTCTTAAAACAACCGATTTGGAAAATTCTTTTTTTATTTGAAAGTATATACTTATAGATTGGTCCCATAGCAACTTCATAAGTAGATTGGTTTTTAAATCAATAACTGTTTTCGATTGGACCACCAGAGTGGTAAACGAGGGTCCACCGAACTCGTCGGTGGTCGTTTGTAGCACCGAAGGCGCCACGCGCAAAACAACATTACTTACATATTTTAAAGTAACACTTCTTTACGCACGCTTGTGTTGGGAAGTAAGCTGATGAATGTGAGACGAGAGCGTTACGAAAAGTGTGATCGGGCGAGGCGAACGGAAGTTGGGAGGGAGATATAAGTTAATGAAGATAGAAATATACATACATCTATAATAAAGAAATCTATGGGTATTATTACTAAAGATATCCACGATATCTAAGATAATAAGAAAAGATATTTATAAAGATATCTTAAAAAAAGAACACCAACCTAGATTTTGTTTTCATTATCTCGCAGAAAGTGTGAAAAGTATTCTCCTCGTGGATAAAGCTGTCTGCATCTTGGGCGTGTTTATATCCCTCTCTGCAGGATTCTAGTAACTCCCTCGCTCCGCTCGTGAGTTAACTCTAAAATCCTTCGTTACGTTACAAAACACTGCTTTATTCCCTCGCTTAATAATCTACTGCTAATAAATTAACTCTGTCTTTTGTTAATGTCTATATTTTACAAACTATAGTATGCCACTGAGCACAAGAGCGGGAGTCGCTCCAGATATAGGTGATCCAACATGGAGCGCCGACCTTTTCCAAGTTTGGCACTGATGATGATGAATGACTTGGTGCTGAGGAATTGCGACGGTGTGTTTGCCGGTAAGAGGAATCTTATTTTATCTTAGTGCGGGCTCATAGAACTTACGTTTACACTTGAAGTTCTCTTCCCTGAGCGCGTCGATCCTCTTCCTGCTCATGCGTTTGGGCGACTCGCACTTGGCCCCTGAGGTCTCGATCGGGTTCTTACGAAGGTAGGCAGCTAGCCAGCGCAAGGAGCAATCGCAGGCGAAGGGATTGCGACCTAGATGCCTGCGAAATAAGGTTTAATTTGTTAGAAGTATAAACATAGAGACTAGACTGAGCGTTCTATAGCCAGCTGTAAAAATCCAGATGAAAAGTGTGATAGAGATCCATCGTGCGGCCAGTAATAGTTAATTTTTCTAGGAAGTAAACGCCATATCTTATACATAATATACTAAGTGCGACTTGCACAACGATCCCTAAGCGTATTTAATGACTAAACATCTTTAAATTTGACGTATTTGTATGATTTGATAACTCACTTATACATATTTAGGCACTATATACGACTAGGCAAGTCGCCCTAAGACTCGTGGCAGACGGGGCCAATCCTTACCTACATATTTGTTAAATGTTTGTTTCCTTTTTAATACAATTATTGTTATTTAGTGTTATCGAAACGTACTCAGCGCATCACTAGCGGCTTCCGTAAGGGCTGCATGAGCGAGCGAGAAAGCAATATCATCGTCGCTTGGGCCACGTTTTATGAGGCCGTCTGCCAGGAGCGTTGGCGCCTAGGCCTACGAGGGTTCGGGATAAACATCGAGTCTATGGAAGCAACTCTGTTGGCTTAGACTAAGCAATTTAAGTTTGACAGCACTAAAATGACTGACTGTCTGTCCGTATATCTATTTACATATTTTGTGTAGATAAGGGGCCAATCTCAGGTGGGGAAGAGGGGTGGGGAGGGGTGTCTCAGATAATATCACATAATTTTTTTTTTCTTTTATCACTGTAAATATAGATTACGAGAGCAGTAATTTTGAAAAATCTCACGTGTGATAAAGCGTGCGGGGGAGATGGTCGAAACAAATCTCGCGACATCTAGGCTACTTTTTACCCAACTGCGCAGAAGGAGGGTGATGTTTTTATTGAAAAAATACGCGTGCAAAGCTGCGGAATTGTCAGCTAGTTAGATATATTTTGAATTGTTATCTGCTATCGCACCAAACTAAACTATAAAAACAAAGTATGAAGCAGAAAATGAGAGCAACATTTTTTTATACTTTATAGATCTTCGTTTGACCACAATCTCACCTGATGGTAAGCGATGATGTGCTCTAAGATGAAGCACGAAGATCTAGAAGAAACATATTCACTCTTACCTTAGAGAGGCCCGGATTCTTTAGGAAAAACAGACGACGGCAAAGCGTTCCATACCTCAGCTGTACGCATCAAGAACGTAGAACCAAAACGGTGTGTGCGAATGGGTGGTATATCAACTAGGTACGGATGGTACTGAGCCGTGCGCCTTCTTGTCTTTTGATGGAAGGGAGGTGGTGGATGGAGTATTTTGGGGCGGTGATGGAGGGGTAAGGGGGGGGGGGGGTGATCTATGTATTTTATGTCATCATCATCATCCACTGCCTGACTTCACCCATTGTTGGGTATAGGCCTCCCCAAGTTTGTGCCATCCACCACGATCCTGCGCTAGTCTCACCTTACGATGTCGTCCACCCATCTCGCTGCTGGTCTTCCTACCCTTCTATACCCGCTCCTCGACCACCATTCAGTCACTGACCACTGACCATTTGAGCTCCATAACTCGAATCCCAACGTCATGAACCTACGTTCGTCTACGGATCTCGACGTTTGGAACTCGATCTAATAGTCTGATGCCAAGCATGGTACGCTCCATGGCTCATTGTGCAACTCTTAACCTGTACACAGCCTCCTGTGTACAGGTTAATTTTAACAAATACCTTTAAATTGTATCATCATTTTGATCTTACTTCTCAAAAATAATATGTTTCATCTCTCCTCGACCCCCTGTTTCATCTTACCTCGGTATGAGGGGAGTTGAGACAAGTTGACTTGTTGTAGTTAAGACGATTTTTCACCACAATATATAACGTATACAATTTCTTTAAGTAAATCATTCGCAAGTGTAAAGAATTACCTATAGATTTGTACTTATATCATACAATTTCTGTCTATAGTATTTGGTGTATGAAACAAAATGTGAAAGTTGTTTCAACTCCCCTCGGTCTCCCCTACCAAACTATAAAAATAATTTATGAAGCAGAAAAGGAGAGTAACAATTTAGTGAATATTTGGGGGGGGGGGGGGGGGGGGGGGGGAGGGGCTTGTTGATCCGTGTATTTTATGTAGGTAATGTATAACTTACAACGTTTGGATTCCAGTCAACGCATCGAAAGTTCCATTTGGGAGGGATCTGATGTTATTGTCATAGAGAGACCTGAAAGTTAACAAGAAGTTAGCACTAAGATCTAATAACCTGCTTTTGGCGTCCATATTTTAAAGAAACTAGTGGTTCGTCACAAACTGAGATCTCACGAGTCTTCCAAAACACAAAAAAATATTCTTAGGGCGACTCGCGCAACGATGCCTAAACGTATTAAGTGGATATATGATTTAAGGAGTTGTTAAATCATACAAATACGTACAATTTATACATGTTTATTCGCTAAATACGTTTAGGGATTGTTGTGCAAGCCGGCCTTTATCTTTGACCAATAAAATATTGCCACGAAATGCGGAATCAAATAACTTGTCCTACAGTTTCATTCAAATTACAGGTAACGGGAGTTCATGTAAATTGGTTACTCTTTTTAGAGGTACAAGTTGCAGTTATTTTGGATTTCAGACTTTTGCCTATATTTGTGTTACTAAAGCTACACGCATACCAAATTTCAGCACTGTGGGGTCACTGGTGTACCCTGTGAGTTTTGTCAAACTTCAGTTTTTATTTAACTTAAAATACAAAATTTAAACTAACCCCAATATCTGAACCCCAATATCTCAACAACCCCCACACATTTTTAGCTCATTTAGTCACACCAAAATTGTGCCATCGCTAACTACATATATACAAAATTTCACGATGATCGGATAAATGCGTCGAAAGTTATCCTCGGACAAACAAACATACATGCATACAACGCCGATTTGCCCAAGTTGATTTAAAGATCTCGCTTCGCTCGATCAATAAATAAATATCCACCAGCACAAAGGGTGAATCGTTGACTCGAAGAAGAAAAAATAAATAAGATCTACAAAACATCGCATTGTCATCTAAACAACATCACATCACAACAAACTCAGTCTATATGTTCATATGCGTCTCAGAAATAAAAAGCATTCAGGTTCGTCATTATAGCTCAGTCAGATGCGTCAGTGACGCGTTAAGGTGACGTAAATAAATAAATAAATATTGCTGGACATTTCACACAGCGCCATCTAGCCCTAAATTAAGCAGAGCTTGTACTATGGGAACCAGATAACTAATAGAATATTTATATACATTTTTTGTAAATACGTAAGTGCTTACAATGTATAGAGAAACAACCAGACCTGGAACAAATATCTGTAGATCATGCAAACATTTGTTCCGCGGCGGGAATAGAACCCGCTACCTTCTGCATCTCAGCTGGCTATTCGCCCACTGCGCCACTGAGATCGTCGTATTGTTTGATCTATAATAATGCTATAAAGAGGAAAGATTTGTTTGTTTGTTCGTATTGAATAGGCTCCGAAACTACAGGACCGATTTAAAAAATTCTTTCACTGTTGGGAAGCTACACTATCCCCGGGTGACATAGGCTACTTTTTAACCAACTGCGCAGAAAGAGGGTAATGTTTTCATTGAAAAAAAAATTCGCGTGCGAAGCTGAGGATTGGTCATCTAGTTACTTATACTGGTAGGTACTTACAATAGTTTCAAATTTTCCAAATCTCTGAAGGTATCTTTCCTCACACACGTTATTTCGTTCGAGTTCAATAACCTGAAAAAAAAACAAAGCCAAATCATCATCATCATCATTATATCACCCACAGGACGTCCACAGCTAATAATAGGCTCATAAATTTTAAGACCGATCTTCTACAGCTTGCACCCAACGGCTCCCAGCAAACTATACCAAGTCGTCTTTCACAGAGCTAATAATTATTAGCAAATATTAGAGAAACAAATAGACCCAAAACTAATTTCCTTTTTTTTATTATGCTAGTCAAGTGCTTGACCACTAGCTTAGAAAGAACCTATTCACACTGGTCTTGAAGGGCGTTTGTGCACTGCAAGGTATTTTACTGTCCGGCAGTCCGATTTTTTACGGTCCAGTATGGCATAAAAATACGGATCTTGTGCACTGCAAGGTATTTTACTGTCCGGCAGTCCGATTTTTTACGGTCCAATATGGCACGCCATAAATTTATATACTCATTAGTGCACTATACGTAATTTTACCGTCCGACATTTTACATTTCCCCATTCCGGACCGTTTGAAAAAAATCTTTCGTGCCTGACTCATTTTATTGTGGTTTATGTAAAATGACTCTGTCAGGTACATACCATTCACATAAAAGGGGATGAACCCAAAATTCTTGGTATTAAATACGTTTTTTTTAATTTAATTTTCTGATCTTCATTATTGTTATTATTATTAAACTTTGAATCGAATTGAATTCTAGAAATGTTTCTAATAGACTAAGTAGATTTATATTAACTGCATTTGCATGCCAACTAATATGGTAAAACATGCCTGGAACATATGAGTCGTATAGAATCAATGGCAGCTAAGTCCGTATTGTGTCTAATTTCACTTGAGAATGTATTTTAATTTAGTCAATATCTATTTAAACCACCATTAGGGACGTCGAAGTGCTTTGGTCATAGCTTATATTCGTACAGTTAGTTTTTACGAGATTTTCTCTTTTATTTATAGCAAAAATACGGTGAAATAGGCATTTTTTTTTGTTTTGTGAAACTTCAACGGGAGTAGATATTGATTCTATATGCCTCATATGTTGTAATATTTGTCACTTGTTTTTATACATATTTACCCATGTTTGCGAATGAATAAATGAATAATGCATTATAAAGCCAGCAACTGCCGATGTTTCAAGAAACTTCAAAGACGGACGGTGCACAAAAATCGGACTGCCGTGCAGTAAAATTCCTTGCAGTGCACAAGATAATCATCCGTTTTTTATGCCACACTGGACCGTAAAAAATCGGACTGCCGGACAGTAAAATTCCTTGCAGTGCACAAGATCCGTATTTTTATGCCATACTGGACTGTAAAAAATCAGACTGCTGGACAGTAAAGTTCCTTTCAGTGCACAAGATAATTATCCGTTTTTTTATGCCACACTGGACCGTAAAAAATCGGACTGCCGGACAAAATTCCTTGCAGTGCAAAACGCCCGAAGATTATACTGGTTCGGAAAAAAATACGCCGGAAGTGAGTTCCACTCTTTACTTGTGCTAACAAGCAAAGTTGAAGCAAATCGTTTGGTACGGCAAGGTGGTATGCCGACCAGGTATGGGTGGTACTTCTCGGTGCGTTTGCTTGTCCGGTGGTGGAAGGGGGAAGGAGGGATACGGTCATGAAGATCTTACGCACATTCACCAAAATGAATTTTGTAAAAAACTGAACGTCTGGCTACTCGGCGTCTGTGCTCTAGACTTTGTAAATTGGCTTCCACTAGGGAGTCATCATCTGTAGATCAAACCATTTATTCCGAGGCGGGAATCGAACCCGATATAGATAGATAGATAGATAACTCTTTATTGAATTACCACACAAACAGAAATAATAAAAAAAAATAAGTACTGGGTTAAAATAAATAAGGCAATACAATGGGCGGCCTTATCGCTAAAAGCGATCTTTTCCAGGCAACCTTTGGATGGAGCGAAATTTTTTAAAAATTACGGAGTGCGGTGTACTTTAGCGGATACATTACATTTACACATAATATATTCTAAGATATAATAATAATATGAAGTTTTAATCCTAATACTTAATATACTTATAAAATAGACTAATATATAGGTATATACATATAGCAAACTATACTAACAGATAAAATAAGTACATAAATAGTAAATAAATAACGCTAGGAAGATGACATCGTCAGGTAATGATGATATACCACATGTTAATTTATGTACGACATTAAATGAAAATACATGGAGGGCTAATGGCTAGGATTATTGAAAATATGTTTTTTCAAATTCATTATCATACAAAATTATAAATTTTCAAACAACCATAACATCAAGTCCTAAAATATCAATGAAACAGCCTGTATACTAACTTTTTAACAAAAATATCAACGACCTTACCAAACTACTGAACTGATTTCACTGAAATTTTTATGGGTCCAATATGAAAGTACAACCTTTCAAATAAAAAATACTTATCCAAACTGGTTGATAAAAGACCTCCCGCCTTTTCTAATGTAAAAACTTAAAACCGAATTGCGTCCCTATAAAATTTGAGGGTTGCCCTCGATTTTTTTGGGTTCCCATCGTCAGATCCTGACTTGGTGCCAATGGAACCACCTGGGTAGAAGACGAATTTCTCGAATCAGTCCAGGCGTCTTCGATTAGGAACCTCTGCTTTGACTGCGTTTTTTTAAGTCGCTTAAAAATAGGTAAACAAATCATATTCATTCATCATGTAAGTAGGTACCTGTTAAACTGACTAAGCGTCGCAAAGGCGCCGCCGATCTACGTTAAAATTGTTTATTGGAAATGTATCGATTACTGGTAAAATATTCGAGCTACCAATATCAAACCCACCTCTAATATCAGTTATTACGATTCCGGATGTGTGTTTTAAATTAATGTCGTACTTAACAAAACAGGTTGTATGACGATGGTTCATCAGATGTATACTTATTAGAACTTACAGAAGTTGCAGCGAAGCCAGTCCATGGAAGATTCCTGTCGGTAGATCCTTGATTTTGTTTCCATATAGCACTCTGTAAGGAAAATCAGATATTGAAAAGCTGGGCCAATAGCAGGTAAAATACACTGGTGGGTTTTAAGGTTCCGTATCCAAAGGGTAAAACGGGACCCTTTTACTAAGACTCCGCTGTCCGTCTGTCCGTCTGTCACCAGGCCGTATCTCATGAACCGTGATAGTTAGACAGTTGAAATTTTCAAAGATGATGTATTTCTGTTGCCGCTATAACAACAAATACTAAAAACAGAATAAAATAAATATTGAAGGGTTTATAATATTAAAATTTAATAAAAATTCCCATACAACAAACGTGATTTTGGTGCTCGTTTTTGCTCGATATTGATAACGGCAATAGATAGACGCTTGAAATATTCACAGAATATTTAGTTATAAATTCACTTTAAAAATAAATGATTAAATTGATTTGATTAAATTGACGACCTCCGTGGTGCAGTGATCGAATATCCGGCTGAGACGCAGGAGGTAGCGGGTTCGATTCCCGCCACGGAACAAATGTTTGCATGATCTACAGATATTTGTTTCGGGTCTGGTTGTTTCTCTATGCATTATAAGTATGTATTTACAAAAAAAAAACTATATAAGTATTCTATCAGTTATCTGGTTCCCATAGTACAAGCTCTGCTTAGTTTGGGGCTAGATAGCGCTGTGTGAAATATTTATTTATTATTATTTATTTATTAATTAAAATAAAACAAATATTTAAGGGAGGCTCCCGTACCACAGACATGATTATTTTGCCGTTTTTATTGATAATGGTACGGAACCCTTCGTGCGCGAGTCTGACTCGCACTTGGCCGGTTTTTTTTTATATACAGGACCGTCTTAGGCCACTCACGGACTCTCGGGCACACAGAGTTCGGGGCCCTTGAGAAAGTCATGACTCTTTATGGATGATGTAATTTCATCTTAGTGTTTAGAATTAAAAAAATTATTGAGCGAAGCGAGAATCAACTTATCAACTAAATCAACTTGGGCAAATCGGCTTTGTATGCATGTATGTATGTTTGTCCGAGGATAACTTTCGAAACGTTTATCCGATCACTGTGAAATTTGATATATAGGTAGAGAGTGTTGCCACAATCCTGGTGTGCCTAAATGAGCCAAAAATGTGGCGGAGTCGTTGAGATATTGGGGTTCAAGAGGGGTAAACAAACGAAATGGGACTATCCGGTCAAGTGGCACGTCTAATGAAAGGAAATCAATACATTTCGCTCCCGTTTTTACTTTTAGTTAAAAGTTTATGAGTTTTTCGTCAAAGTTCAGATTAAGGCTTAATATTATAAGTTTAATGGCCTTAATAAAATCTGAACATTGACGAAATTCCCACTTTGCATGTAATTGGCGTCAACTATATACGTGTATAGGGACACCCTTAAATTTTCAACTTTTTTTAGTTTCTGGAATTTTTCATTTATTTGTGCTGTAAAACCTTGTTTTTGCCAAATTTGGTGATTGCAAAATTTACAGTTCTGGGTCAACCGGAAGTACCCGTTGACCTAGGAACTGTAAATTTTGGTTAAAAGCAAGGACTAACAACACAAGTAAAGGGGAAATTCCGAAAAATAAAAAAGTTGAAAATTCAGGTAATATTTGGGACTTACAAGTTTTGGCGAAAATCTAAATTTGCCCATATCTTTTTATCGTGTTGACTCAGGACCTTGATTTTTATACACCGAATAGGGGCTATAGACCTCAGTATCTGGTATACATTCAACTTGCTAGGTCCACCCGTTCCTGAGAAAGTCAGTGGTGACACACGGACAGGCGGACAGACGGACAAGAGAGTGATCTTATAAGGATTCCTTTTTTTACCCTTTGAGGTAAGGAACCCTAAAAACGACGCGACAAAGTGAAGTGAAGTATTTATAGGTACTTACAGTGACGTCAAATGCGTTAGCCCAGTGAACGCGTCAGCAGCTAACTTCGTTATCTTATTATTTGACAGGTCGATTCTCGCTACTCTCTTCACAGCTGAGAAGGCGCCAGTGCCAACTTCGGTTATCTCGTTCTGTTCTAGTCGGCTGGAAAGAGAAAACAAATGTACAGTCACAAGACAGTCAACAGTCCTTGAAATAGTCCTGACCGCGCTGTGAGTTCCCTGAGTCGGGGTGTGTATACACTGTTACTCGCTGCAACCTTTTTAGGGTTCCGTAGTCAAATGGCAAAAACGGAACCCTTATGGATTCGTCATGTCTGTCTGTTTGTCCGTCCGTATGTCACAGCCACTTTTTTCCGAAACTACAAGAACTATAGGTAGGTACTGTTGAAACTTGGTAAGTAGATGTATTCTGTGAACCGCATTAAGATTTTCACACAAAAATAGAAAAAAAAACAATAAATTTTGGGGGTTCCCCATACTTAGAACTGAAACTCAATTTTTTTTTTCATCTAGTCCATACGTGTGGGGTATCTATGGATAGGTCTTCGAAAATGATATTGAGGTATCCAATATAATTTTTTTCTAAACTGAATAGTTTGCGCGAGAGACACTTCCAAAGTGGTAAGATGTGTCCGTCCCCCCTGTAACTTCTAAAATAAGAGAATGATAAAACAAAAAAAATATATGATGTACATTACCATGCAAACTTCCACCGAAAATTGGTTTGAACGAGATATAGTAAGTCGTTTTTTTTAATACGTCATAAATCGTGAACCGCAATTTACCTTTCATTCAATCAATTCAAATATAAAAAAAAATTACAACGAACTACAAGAAGTTTTATATTATGTTACTTGCTGCTACGGAACTCTTCATGGGCGAGTCCGACTCGCACTTGGCCGCTTTTTTTTAAGTAAACTTCTTTACGTACGCTTGACTTGGGGAGTAAGCTGGTCAATGCGTGCCGAGAGGGTTACGAAAAGTGTGATCGGACGAGGCGAACGTAAGTTGAGAGGGAGATATAAGTTAGTAAAGATAGAAAGAAAGAGAATTACGTTTCGTATATTACTGTAGGGGCAAGAGAGAGAGGTGCGAGCACACATTTTCTTTTTCTTTTCTCTCATAACATAGCCAGTTCTAAACCATCAGCCATCTAAAACACAGTGCAAGGATAATGTCTGTATCACACTGTAGGAGCAAGAGAAAGCAGTGCGCGCGCACATTTTCTTTCTTTTTCATAGCCAGTGCCAGTGTTGCGCGAACGGTGATTTCTTGATTATTTTTCGTAATTTCATTTCTTTCTTGAACAATTTTATAAATTAATATTTTGAAAAAGAAGTTTTACTTCAGTCGTGTGGTTTAAAGCACACTCGTTTTTTTAATCCAGGAGGATTCCCAACGAGTATCACCGTGATACTTTTGGTGTGTCTCGTTGGGAACCCCCCATCAGGGGTGGAATGACGATTACCTGCGTACCATCACTCTGATTCACAACTAATACTACTAGTGAGCTATGGAGAGGGCTATGCTCGGGGTTTCTCTACGGGATCGAATCAGAAATGAGGAGATACATAGGAGAACTCAAGTCACCGACATAGCCCGACGGATTAGCACGTTGAAATGGCAATGGGCAGGCCATATAGCGCGCATAACAGATGGCCGATGGGGCCGGAAAGTTCTCGAATGGAGGCCACGGACCGGCAAGCGCAGCGTAGGACGTCCACCTACAAGATGGGCAGACGACTTGGTAAGAACCGCAGGTCGGCGTTGGATGCAGGCCGCTTCCAACAGCAGTTCCTGGAGATCAATGAGGGAGGCCTTTGTCCAGCAGTGGACGTCCTACGGCTGATATGATGATGATGATGACTACTAGTGCTTATTTTCTAAGGGAGTTAGGTACCACACCATTCGATCGAGGAACGATCGATTCCATCGATCGATAGCAAAATATGTATAGAATCCACTGTTATATTAAATAAATTATTTCATACAAGGCAAGTCAAAACTCAATACAATATAGAAAAATGTCAGAATTAAAAATAATACTTAGTAATGTTAATTATTCACACTAATCCCACTATTATGATAAACGCGAAAGTTTGTATGGATGTTTGTTACTCTTTCACGTCGTAACGGCTGAAGCGATTTCGATGAAATTTGGTATGTACGTAGATTATAACATGGATTAACACATAGGCTACTTTTTATTGACATACCACGCGTACGAAGCCGCTGGCGGAAGCTAGTAATATTATAAATGCGAAAGTTTGGATGTTTGTTTGTTACTCAATCACGTCGAAACGGCTTAACCGATTTCGATGAAATTTGGTATGTACGTAGATCATAACCTGGATTAACACATAGGCTACTTTTTATTGACAAACCACGCGTGCTTAGCCGCTGGCGGAAGCTAGTAATATTATACATGCGAATGTTTGGATGTTTGTTTGTTACTCAATCACGTCGAAACGGCTAAACCGATTTCGATGAAATTTGGTATGTACGTAGATTATAACCTGGGATTACACATAGACTACCTTTTATTACATAAATCTGTTCCCATGGACAAAGATGGGATGGCAAAGTTACTATATGTATTTTTGCACCACAGAAAAACGCGGGCGAAGCCGCTGGCAAGAGCCAGTTAAAATAGAAATGAATATTTGCTGTACAATATATAATATGTGATCACTATAATAGTTGTCAAATTTAGCTAAGTGTGACAAAGTGAAGCGAAAACACGCTACTAAAAATGTTCTCTTCTAAAAAACCTCTTCATCAGTTGTAAGACACTTACATCTCCGTAGCTCTATGTGGGATGGTAGGTGGTAGGTCCGTCAGCAGTTTCTCCCGGCAGTCGACTGTGCCCTCCGGCGTGCACCGGCATGGTGGGGGACAACGGGGCTCTGCAGAACACTCACTGGGGGTCGAAATTATTGGACCTGAAACAAGGGTTCACATATGTTTTTTAGAGGATGACAGTTTAAAAGATGTCTACTAAGACCTCTATATCGAGTGAACTTTAGCTTTTGGCCTTTCCACCTGAGATGTGGTGTATTGCTTAGCTATGGATGATGGAATTGACGAAAATTTAAAGATAACTTTAAGATATATACCTACTACTACTAAACATTGCCATGATAAGCAGCAATTACAGATTTTTGGTTAACCATCCTCCTCAAGACACTGTCTCAGTGCCGGCGAGTAAGCGATTACCTATCAACTATTTTCTCGCTGAAGAAACAAACAAAAGATATAGATTCCGTGTTATTAAAAGAAACACGTATAATAATAGTTGGTCGCTGGCCTTTTACACTGCCGGCGAGAACTCGCTCTCCACTATTTTGTCGCAGCGACTACAACACTCGCTCAGTGATGCTCGCTTGACGGTCAGAACATACGCCGTGAGATAATGAGTATCACCTGCCGCACTCACTCACTCGCTTTATAGCCCAGCGAGACATATATACGAACTGCACACTCGCTTCTCGCTGCTCGCCAACTCGTTTCTAGTTTCAAGCTCTACTAGCTTCTCGCTCATCGCCGGGCGGCGGTGAGGTTTAATTTCTGTTGAACGAATTGTAGCTGTGATTGCCATTTATGTTGCTATCAATGTACAATCCGAGAAATTTAGTGTTTGCAGTTTCAATAACCTCTTTGCCGTCATAAATGACTTTAGTTGGTCGTCCTTTATCATCACCTTGGTCTTGTCCAGATTTATTTTGAAATGATTATTATTTAGCCATTTTATTATGGACCCAAGACTTGTACTGATTTCACCTTCACTATGACACACCACAGTACTATCATCTGCAAAAAGGATAATTTAATTTCTGGTGGCCATTGTTATGTCATTGATATATATTAGAAATAATAGTGGTCCTAGAACGCTTCCTTGGGGTACTCCGTGAGTCACTACTCTCTCAGTAGAGACAAATCTTTTCTCCAGCTTAGTCTTAGAGCAGATTTTGTTTATATATGTGATCTGAGTTCTATTAGTTAAGTAAGATTTCAGTAGATCTAACACAACTCTTTAACTCTAACCAATGAGAACACAGTGACGTCCTTCTCTCTCCAAAATATTGTTGTGCCCAACATGGTCCATAATGAACACCTATCAATTACCACCTACTATTACATTGTGGAATATAATTAATGATTGAGTATAATAAAAGCTCCTTATTCGCGATTACTTCATTCGTGTTTTTACTATTCGTGGATAAAAAAAATGTGACCCAATTCCTATATTCGCGGCGAAAGATTTCTTCGGTATCCTTTGTAAATACGTCGGCAAATTGCAACTACCACTAACTGCAAACATTGCCGAATAGCTTGAAGATGCAGCACGCTTACTTAGAATGAACATGTTTAATCTAGAGTTGAAGGAATCCGAGATTATTTAATTATTTATGTGATAGTGTGATCAAAGCACGCATCTCCATCACTCTAGACTTTAAGATGCCAAGATGATTAAAATCTTATCGTTATAGTGTGGTCAAAGATGGAGTACGCTCGCTTAGAATGAACCTGTTCACTCTAGAGTTGAAGGACTCCGAGATTATTTAAGTATCTGTGTGATAGTGTGGTCAAAGATGGAGCAGGCTTGCTTAGACTGAACTGGTTTACTTAAAGATTTCGAGATTATAATAGTCTTAGAAGACTTACCACTGCATATAAGCTCATGGACTTCCAGGTCAGTCAGGAGAGCTCCTCGCAACGCAGCAGGCGCCTGGCATCTGAAATCAAAAATAATGAAATTTTCAACAGCTTTCTATTTTTCTCGGCTTTCCAGTGCCCTAATCTGCCCTTAAATTCTACCAGACTTCATTGCAGTTTCCTAAATCTTGTGATAGTCACTATGACAAAGATCATACAGGAGCCATCATCATATCTAGCTCATAGCCCCAGCATTCTATGCTAGAGGCTACAGCACGTAGAGTGGCCAAATGGACATGTCCAACAGATGCAGCTTGCCTCTCTAATTGCCAAGATTCCGGTACCACAATAATTTAATCATCATACCTGGTCGTAACCCAGAATTTTAGCTTCTAAAAGCTTACAATTATCATACAAAGCTCGAAGAACTAACGGCCGTTAGGGCAGTAAGGTTCTCGAGTAGAGGCCACGCACTGAAAAGGCCCCCACTAGATGGAAAGACGAGATAGAAGGTGCTGGGAGTCGTTGGATGCAGGCCGCATAAGATCTGTCGTTCCGGAAATCTATACCAATGTTCAGCAATGGATGTTCTATTGCTAAGCTTGCCAGATGGTCGGGATTCGTCGGGATAATCCCGACTTTTCATATGATATCCCGACTCCCGACAAACTATAAAATATCCCGACTTTTTATCAGACTTTTTATCGTTTGAATGACAAATTCTTCGGAAGTAAAAATAAGATATTATTGAAGAATGTTTGATCTCACGGGGATGTTCGCCGAGGCGCGAGTGGACAGTTTCTACAGCACCATGTCAAAAGTCAAAGTTAAGTCAAAATCTTTTATTCATTAAAATCACAAGGATCACTTTGACGATTTACTGGATTTACTGCCTGTTCCTTCGCGACCAAGCCAAGAAAAAAGGCAAGAAACAAGGCGGGTTGTTTTTTTAATGATCCTTTTAGAATACATACCAATGAAGATAATAAACTAAGTCTAAATTCTAACATTTCTGAACGAGTTGGAGCAATTTCAATCCCAAGCTTCTCTATCATCTAAATAATCCGATATTTTACAGTAGGCTTTCTTAGAAAGATTTTGTTTAATTACGTTTTTAAATTTGTTAATTGTCAATTTTCGTACATCACTTGGGAGTTTGTTATAAAAGCGGACACCTTGCCCAATTTAGGCATGGGCGTTTATTCAACGGACTAGTCGAATCAACCGTTGATTAACATTCGACGCTTCAACGGTCTATCGTTTATTCGTAGACTTGTTGAATTCGTAGACGGTTGAATAAAATGTTGAGACGTTTGTTTCAACTAGAGCGCGACGGCTCGACGCGTAAACATAGTCGTATACGGGAACGGTAGATAGCTGGCTCGACGCAACGATAAAATAAATTTGAACTTTAAAGTTACGGCGGTAGCGTTCATATTTTAATAAATAGTTATAGTAAGTTAAGCATTTATTAAAATTATCCTGTCGATTAAAGAAAAAGGATAACAATTACTTAATTTTTGCGTGCGTGAAAGAGACAGTTGCATTGCAATACAATATACACCGGCTAGCGGTGGTTTCTTGCAATGTTTATGTTTTGATTTTTTAGGCACAGTTCGTGACGAATTTCGCTTAAGGTCAGAGGTCCTTGCGTAATTGATTATTACTACTTACTTCGTTTTGTTTTAGAAAATATAAAAAGTGTACACCTATAGATACTTACTTAGTTTACTTACTTACTTAATTAGTTATAATTAAATATCGCAGCCAGCCGTAGGACTATCTCTACTTGTCGCGACGAGATTGCGTCGACGTCGAGCGGCTTTATCGTTGACTTTCTTAACGAATAGACTATAGGTCACGTTATGAACTAGTCGAAAAATTCAACTACTTGATCGACTAGTCGACGATCGACGATGAACGGTTTCGTTTCGTTTATGAAAAAATCGTCGACGACCCATCTCTAGCCCAATTGCGCACCATGAGTAAGCGGTACACATCTCATGCGTTTTCGAACAGGTTCGACTGTGAGTATTTAAAACATTGTTGTATGGTACATGCGCAGTACCTGCATACATAAATGTTATAATTAATATATATATAGGTAGTATATAATATAAAGTCATTCATTCCATGCCTATTATGAAATTACATTTGTACCAACCCATTTGACATCCTACTCCTACTTTATAATATTATAAGCGCGAAAGTTTGTATGTATGGATGTTTGTTACTCTTTCACGCCAGAACGGCTGAACCGATTGCGATGAAATTTGGTATGTACGTAGATGATAACCTGGATTAACACATAGGCTACTTTTTATTGGCGAACCACGCGTGCGAAGCCGCTGGCAACAGCTAGTAGTTAATATTTTGCTAACAAATATGGATTTTTGACATCTGAAATGAATTGATCGATAATCATACCTTGCTCCAACCCCCAGGATCCCAGCAGACTTGGCCGCAGCAGCCAGCCTGGCCATACGGCAGTCGCAGACCACGGGATTGTCTGTCAGCCGAAGGGTGGTCAGTCTGGTGACGGCAACTGGCTCCAGCGCGAGATATGTCAAGTTGTTGTTGTTTATAGTTCTGGAAAAAAGTATTTGGCGAGTTTAGAATTGCATTTATGGTCTTTGGATAGCTCCTTGACTGAATGGAGAAGACAAAACACCAATTCCTAAACTGTCTTTACTTTAAACTGTTTCGCGTTCGTAATTTTTAGGGTTCCGTAGCCAAATGGCAAAAAACGGAACCCATGGATTCGTCATGTCTGTCTGTCTGTCCGTTCGTATGTCACATCCACTTTTTTCCGATACTATTAGAACTATACTTTGGAAATTTGGTAAGAAGATGTATTCTGTGAACCGCATTAACGCGCCGGCGAACCCCGAGCGCAACTTCAATTCGGCCGCGTCAAAAACATCGGCCTGAATATCGCTATCCCTGTTTAGTGACGAAGTTTGGCCACGCAGAGCGACAGTGATAGCAATAGAACGATCCTAAATTTGATTAGATTTTGACCGTGTTCCGTAATACCAAACATGATGACAGAAAACTTGTTGTAATTTTAATACCAAACATGATGACAGAAAACTTGTTGTAATTTTCTCATTGTGTTGTTATTCTGTAACTAGACGATATAATCTGTGTTCCCATGACTAGGATACGTAAGATGTTGTTGTTTTTAATACGAAACAATTAGGTTGAAAACAGGTCTTTTATGACGTAAAAACATGCAGAATGCGATACGCTTCTATTTAATTTTAGGTAAGTATTTTAATCTAATATATGGTTGGGAACCTAGATAAATACTATTCAAATTAAAATAATACTTTATTAAGGTAGAAATATGCTCCAATTAGAAATGATCTTGGTAGTACGTGTTGTATGGGCGATTGTCCCTCCGGTGCCCCCTTAAGATTTTCACACAAAAATAGAAACAAAACAATAAATTCTGGGGGTTCCCCATACTTAGAACTGAAAACCAATTTTTTTTTCATCAAACCCATACGTGTGTGGTATCTATGGATAGGTCTTCTAAAAATAATATTGAGGTTTCTAATATCATTTTTTTCTAAACCGAATAGTTTGCGCGAGAGACACTTCCAAAGTGGTAAAATGTGTGCCCCCCCCCCCCCTGTGTAACTTCTAAAATAAGAGAATGATAAAACTAAAAAAAATATATGATGTACATCACCATGCAAATTTCCACCGAAAATTGGTTTGAAAAAAACTACTTGATCTCGCTATTAAGGAGTTTTTTTAATACGTCATAAACCGTAAACCGCAATTTACTTTTCATTCAATCAACTCAAATATAAAAAAAAGTTACAACGAACCACAAGAACTTTTACATTATACTACTTGCTGCTATGGAACCCTTCATGGGCGAGTCCGACTCGCACTTGGCCGCTTTTTTCAGTAATCAAGGCGAAGTAGAGATACCTTTCGTCTAAACACAAGTTGTTAAACTTAGAGCAAGGTATCATAGTATTTGATATGGATAAACAAGGCTGTATTGCAGAATCATAAGACTCAACACCCTAGGTATACTAGAAACAGCCCCGGATCTAGGGGGGAGCAAACCAGGGCACCTGCCCCGGGCGGCAATTTCAGGGAGCGCCAAATTCTTCAATAAATAATACGTTTTAAAAAAAAACCTTGTTTCAAAACCGCTTAGCGTCCAACGCACGTCGTACTAGCGATTATTCCACTCTTTGCCCGTGGTCCTCCTACATTCCCTGTTGTTCCCCTGGCTGTTCATTTGATTTGGAACGCTTCGAACTTTAAAACTATTTTACCTCCCTCTCAAACGCTGGAGGAGAGGCGTCGCAACATAGTTTCTGCCCCGGTTAGAAAAATTGAATCCGGGACTGACTAGAAATAGAACTATATATTATATAAGTGAACTATGTAAACCTTTTTTGAAACTAAATACATACTTAGGTATTCATATTCATTCATGTTAAATACTAGGTATCTTATATTAAGTATATAACTAGTGGTTCGCGCCGAACTGAGATCTCGCCAGTCTTCCAAAACACAAACAAAAATATTCATAAGGCGAAGACGAAGTCACGTGCGTTCAGCTAGTAATATTTAGAAAAACAACGAGATCTAGAACACATGTCTGTAGATCATGCAAACATTTGTTACGCGGCCCGCAACCTCCTGCGTTTCAGCCGGCTATTCGCCAAATGTGCCACAGAGGTTTATGTCTTCGACATTTTAATCTTTCCGTTAGTAAATGTTCTACGTAATTATTATTACTTACAGTACTTCTAAACTCTTCAGGTTCTCCAGTGCCTTTTCATCGATGCACTTGAGCTGGTTTCCATCGAGGTGAAGACTCTTCAGCGCGGTCAGTCCGCGGAAGGTGCGACGGCTGATCGCAGTCAGCTCATTGCGGCTCAGGTCTCTGGAATGTCAATGTTATGTGTCAAATATGTGTCAAACTTTTCTACAGGCTTTTGGAGTTGAAAATGTCAGATTTTGTAGGATTTCTTCTTCTGGAATGCATACCACTGAACTAAAACACAAACTAGCTTACGGGAGACAGGATAGCTTAGGGACCATACTACCTTACAGTGGCGAGGGGTTCATACAAGCCGATTCCTATCGAGTTACCTTCAGTCAGGTCCAGTGGCGTAGCGTGCCTTGTCGGGGCCCCGTATAAAAATTTTTTTGGAGGCCCTTATATGGAGGTAAAGATTTTTCACAAAAGAAAAAAAATATTGTGAGAAGTAATATTTATTTATCACATAATTTACCCATTTTACAAATAAAAATCGAATTTTAAATATTCACTCTCCTTGCCTTTTTATCGGCAAACTGATTTATTAAATCATTTATGGCTGATGATGATTTTAGTTTTTCTAAAGTTTCTGCCTCTATGGACAATAGTGAGATGTCTGACAGCCGTTCTTGTCCCATCGAAGTTCTTAAGTAATTTTTTATTAGTTTTATTTTTGAAAAACTTCTTTCTGCCGTTGCGGTTGTAACTGGAAGGGTCAAGAATAAAAAGCATGCTGTGATTACCTCGGGAAAACTGGATGCAAGACTATTGAATTTTACTAGCAATAATTCAATGAGTTCTTTAATGGAATACATTTTTTTAATTTCAGAATTTAAGCATGTTTTTAGAGCCTTTAATTGGTCACAAAGATTAAGTGAGATGTCTTTACTGTATTTAGCAGACAGTTTTCCGGAAGCGTTTAATATCTCTTCGCTTGAAGAAGATAGGAGTTTCTCCGGTTGTAATATTTCGAATATACTACTCAGGTTGCAAAGGCTCTGAAATCTTTCTTTAGTTTGAGAAATTAATATATCTAAACAGCAATAGTATACATTGACTTTGAAATAGGATTCCGGGTCGGAAATTCTCTCATCTTGTGATAACTCATCAAAAAAACGCTTCGTTATCTTTCGCCTACTGTTTTTAAAAACAGTTGTTACCCCCCACTTTTTTGCTAAATCTTTGGATTCATTTAGCAAACTATTAAATGAATTCTGATTTCTTAATTGGCACAGTCTATTTAAAAGATTACTTAATAAAATACTAGATTTCTGTAAGTCATTATTTTCATGCTGTAGAGCTTTAGAAACAGGATTAATAATTTCAAATAGTGAAGAAAAAAATGTAACGAGCACTAAGAAATCAAAACTCTCTAAAATATTAATTATACTTTTACATTCTTCACGTTCATCTTTTTTATTTGAAATTAAA
Organism: Philereme vetulata; assembly: GCA_918857605.2. Classification (NCBI taxonomy): domain Eukaryota; kingdom Metazoa; phylum Arthropoda; class Insecta; order Lepidoptera; family Geometridae; genus Philereme; species Philereme vetulata. Next base: position 1,875,808 of record OU975434.1, read on the forward strand.
TTTAGTTGGTACAAAGTTTTCATGATTAGTAAAAAAATTTTCTTTACTGCTAATAAAGCGTCGTTCCTAGAAGACCATCTGGTAGGACATACCTTTTTAAGGGTAATCAAATATTTTTCAGATGAATCGTCACTTAGCATAGCCCAGCGTTTTATACTATTGCCAAAAAAAGTATATATTTTTTCTAAATTATCGAAAAAAGTCGATACTTCACGAACATGTCTCGCAGCATCGTTCAAAACCAAGTTTAAAGCGTGCGCAGCACAATGAACATAATCGGCATTTGGAGCATGCTCTTTTATTAGGGTTTGTAATCCTCCATACACACCCGACATAACATTTGCTCCATCGTATCCCTGTCCTCTACATTTAGTCAAATCAATTCCATATTCTTTAGTCAAATTTAAAATGACAGTTTTCAGACCTGCAGCACTGCAATCGGTTACTGCTATGAATCCTAAAAAGGACTCACATATTTTTATTTCTTTAGGCACATTATCATCATTTTCTGTAACCGAGATATATCGAAAAACTACAGATAGTTGGTCAATTTTTGACAAGTCTTGTGTTGTATCCAGAATTATTGTCAGAAATGGAGCTTTTTTAATTTCTGAGATAATACTGTTCCTAACGTTAGTACCAAGCAAACTAATAAATCGTAGGGCTTAAATAATTTATTTCACCTTTCGATTTTAGAAAAAGTTCTTTTAAAGTTGCATCATAGTTAGATAGCAGACGTGAAATTGCCAGAATCAGAATCATGCCCCCTCAAAGGTAGATTACAAGATACTAAAGTAATTATAACATTAATTATACGATGCAGTACATCTCTCCAGAATGTAATTTTACTATCGATTTCACTTTTCAATAGAGTATCGATGGTATTTCCTTGCAACCAATTATTATAAGAGAGTGAGGCACTAATATGCTGCTGTGACTTCATGGTCAAGAATAGTTTGTGTGAAATTGCTTCTAACCGAAACACCGTTAACCCAAGCAGAGGAGTACGATTTGTTTTGACGATCTGCTAATAACCAACAGAAGTGACAGTACGGTTTGTTTAAAACGTTAGAATAACATAACCATGGTCTTATAATTTTTATGCCTGCCTGATTGAAATATGAATAATAATAAGCTGAAAAAGGTCGGTTATTTTCTGAAACTTTTGGAAATGGTCCTTGTGGTTTAAATGGACCCAATTTAAAAATTATTTTTCGTTCGCATTCAGTTAAATTGTCACCAAAATTTCCTCTATCTGATGAAATTATATTACAATCTGCATTATCTGCAGATATATCAGAATCGTTGACTTGGGGTTCCTCGATTTCTGGATGGACATCCGCTAAAGTATGTGCTTGGCTTTCTTCTATTTCCGGATGGATATGTGACGAAGAACATGCTTCAGAAGAATCTAAAAATAAACGAGTAATTGTTAAAAAATAAATACGAATGCTTTGATACTAAACTAAAAAGAGTTATATATAAATAAATAACGTTACTAAGGGTCACAGTTAGAGAGTGTTCAGTTCAGACGCACACAGATTCTACGCGGATTGTGCTCGTACCTATTAGTAGATACAAAATCACCTGCAGCCCGTCCGTGCATTACTATACACCTGCGTGCTATTTAAACGCAGCGCGTAGTGTAGTGGCCATACAAAACGAGAACCCGAAAGCGAGTCTGCACATCTGAAGTTCTCAACACGCAATTAACGATACGATACGGACTGATAAACAAACAACAAAACAAATCGATCCTATAGATAAGTTAGAATTTTGTTTTTTTTAATCAAGGCACGGAACCCTAATAACAGTATAATTGTGAAAATCGAGGGGGGAGACAACTTTTTGTGACGGACAGATGGACAGACCGAAATTAAAAGATTTCCTTGTTTATCACTACGGGCCCCTAATAAATGGGTTGGGTAGTAGTGTAGTACTTACCTTTCCAATCTAAATCACTCACAGTATCTTGTCTCTGAAAAAATGAAGAAATTTTGGGCACTTTTTTTATAACCTCGTCCCTTTTCTGTTTAATTTTTCTTTTCTCAGCGCCGCTGGGATAATCTCTTTTCCTTTCACTCATTTCTTTTACAAATCGTTACTAATACTGCTAAACCAGAAGAACAATATTGTTTGTACTGAATTACAATGTAATGCACATTTATAGAAAGCGCGTAAATAAACAGTGCACTGCACTCCGTGGTTTAACATCCAATGCAAAGTACAACAACGTACACGTACATCGCGATATCGATGAAGGATTCCCGGGGATTCCCCGCTGAGTTGAAGATGAAGTAAGTAAAACGGGGAAGTCCCGCAGCCCGCCATAACGATGTAGTGTTGCCAACTTTTGAACGCACGCTTAAGGCGGGAAAAAAAGGAATTGCTTTATAGAATTTTGTCATTTGTAAAATAAAATAAATTAGAAAGTTTTTATTCTTTTTCCTTACACACTTTGGGGGCCCCCGTGGCCTGGGGGCCCCGTATAATTGATACGGCAAATACGGCGGTAGCTACGCCCCTGGTCAGGTCCCCTGACTGTTCCGTCGCCTTCAACATTCTAGAAAATAATAACGCCTTAAAAATTTACCTTAGCAATGTATTTTAAAGCCATTTGAAATTTGAATGTAAGTTTAAATTCTCTTTAAATAACACGTCGTTTTTCGAGTTATACTACTAAATTTACAATTAATTAAAAACCGGACTCTAAACGTATAAAGTTAGGGCATGTCTTTGCATAAAACTCTGCGGTAAAGCTAAATAACTCCGGCTTGTTGAAATCATTTCGGATCCATAACCAAAATGCGTACAACGCATTTTGGGTTGTATCATTGTTTTCACAAAATTAAAGAAAACCGTCAATGTACAACGAACGCTAGAATTCGTGCACTAAAGTACTTCAACAGTATTTTATAGTAAGGTGGGGAAAACAACTCGACTGGATAGCGAGTTAGAGGTACTATACGGCTAAATTGCGCCGTCATTATTTATTCAAGCAGGATTATAATTTTGCCACATCTTTAATTGGCAGAATATAAGTTTGTTTACGATTTGAAATTAAAAATGGCGCGTTAGAGTCTACGCCGTACATTTTTTTTCGATCGGGCTATCTTATGATTATTTTTACCCTTCGCCACTGCTATCTTAGATATCTTTACATGATCTTATGTTTTTGGCTCGAAAAGAGGGCTGTTTTATGGACGTCTATGTCTGTCGTAGCTCTCAAACGAATGGACTGATTCGGGCGTGATTTTGTTTATAGAAATCTGTGTTAGTTTTAAAAATCTATAATACAGAAATCTTTTGGAGGCGGCCTTTACCCGTCGAGGGGTTTCATAAGGCGCTAACCGTAGCCAATGACATTGAGCGAATGGGCGTAGCTATTGTTTCGGCCCCGCACCTTCTGCCACACGCATCTAACCGACCAGCAAAAAGGTGAGCGCGAGGCAGACGAGCACAACCGCCCTGGCGCGCGGGCGACGGGCGGCCGTACACTGCCGCCCGTCGCCCGCGCAACCACCTTCTAAGGGTAAAATTGAAAAGAATTAATTGCCGCGTGAAAGACCATCGCAGCACAGCATCATTTGTTCAACTTGAAGGTATTGTCTTTGCCCACATTCAGGTGAAAGAAAAATGACAAAATTTTACGTCGTTTAGAGATTGAATCAGATTGAAAGTCGAAAACTACATTTTGTTATTTTTTTTATGTAGAACTTTTTTGTATGTTCACTTTGCAGATAAAAGGACAATGAACGACATATACTTTTTTTTTGAGCACATAAAACTGATTCCTCCCTGAGGAGAAAGCCTCCAAATAATACCAATCAGCTACTATATTCGCCTTAATTAAGAAAACGTAATAACTATTGAAATATGGAGGAAAACAAAAAATTCGAGCCTTGCAGTAGTCGCATATGATGTGTAACATCATTTTTATTGTACACCATAAACAAAAAATTACAAACAAAATAGAAAACACAAAGGAAATCATAGTTTCAACTACCGAATTCATCACTTTGAATGTTGGTCATTGAAAACTCGATAACGGCTCGGTAAATGCGATTAACCGTAAGTAAATTTAAAAATAGAATGAGTCTCATTGTATTCATGATTCATGCTATGATGAAATATAACCTCCATGACAAATCCTTATTTATATTAAATGAAAGAGACCATAATATAGTCTCGTAGTGAAAAAACTACTGACCACTACTATTGGTCACAGCGCGTCCCCGCTTTCCTGTTACACATTTCCGTCCCTTTTGCGAAAATCACTCCCAAAAACCGAGCAGAAAGATGTTACACATCAACAACTATGTAGATAAGCCTTATACGATAAATATTTTTTTTAAATTTTTATTTTTAAGATGACGAATGCATCCAGAACGATACCTACGGAGAGTACCTGGCAGTAACAGTCAGTGTCAGTAGTCAGTGACAGGTGTCGGTAACAGTGTCGCGAGTTCAATGGTTTTTTCCCATCTCAAAAAATGCTCAACGCGCCTAAAGAAGTTTTCACTTAAAAACATTTTTAAGATAGCAGTAGGTCGTTAGGTTTTTTCGCTATCTAAGCAGTTTGACAACAAAAAAAATTATTCCTGTTGGACAAATCAGTTGGAAAGTTTGAACCATGAAAAAAAACCATCTTTAGCACTCTCTCCATTCGCAGCCGAGCTCATATTCTCGTAAATCCTAAACAAATCGACCTGTTCTTATCGATTTGTTTAGGGTTTTAATTAAACGTGGTCTCTCATCCACAGCCTGACTTCACCCATTGTTGGGTATAGGCCTCCCCAAGTTTGTGCCATCCACCACGATCCTGCGCTAGTCTCACCCACTGACGGCCCGCGACCTTTACGATGTCGTCCAACCATCTCGCTGCTGGTCATCTACACTTCTATACCCGCTCCTCGGCCACCATTCAGTCACTGTCCTGCTCCATCTGTCATCACCACGTCTAGCTAAGTGCCCGCTTAATACCATTTGAGCTCCATAACTCTAATCCCAACGCCATGAACCTTCGTTTGTCTACGGATCTCGACGTGGTGGTATATATATATTATTATAGTGTTCTCTCACTATAATAATATGAAGGCTCATAATTGTTCAGCATGCTATGAACAGGGCTATGCTTGATTTTTTTGACACCCATACCTGTTCGGCATACCACCTTGCCGTACGAAACGATTTGCTTCAACTTTTCTTGTTAGCACGAAAAGACTGGAACTCACTTCCGACTTATGTTTTTCCAAACCATTATAATCTCGGAGTCTTCAAGTCCAGCGTGAATAAGTTATTTATAGGCAAACGTGCTTCATATTCGATCACACCATCACTTACCATCAGGTGAAGTAGTTGTCAAGCGCTTGACTATCATCAATAAAAAAAATCTCTAGGAGATTGAATCAAAAGTTAGGAGATTTGTAGCCCATAGACAATATACATAGCTTCAGATTAGCCAGCTGAAGTGGCAGTGGGCACATTGCTTGAACTGACGATCGTTAGGGCAAAGTTCTTGAGACCTCGCACTGGAAACTAAAGCATAGAACGACCCCACCCCTCCCCCACCCCCACTAGATGGAAAAGCGACCTGATAAAAGTAACCGGACGCAGGCCGCACATGATCGGTTACTCTGGAATCTATGGGCCTATGTTCAGTTGACGTCCTTTGGCTGATTATGTGGATGACAACTGCAGCCCCTAGACTCCTTGCAGCGCAGAGCCGTTCGTATCGTCGACGACCCAGTAATATCTAAGGATCTGGAGCCGATGAGTCTGCGCTGTGACATCGGAGCGCTCAGCATTTTCTATAAAATATATAACCGCGAATGTTCTGAAGAGCTGTTCAATTTAATCCCTGCGTCCCACTTCTACCAACGAACCTCCCGCAACCGGCAACGAGCTCACCCACATATTGTAGATGCGTGGAAGTCTCACGCGGTGCGTTTCACCCGCTCTTTTCTTCCACGCACCTGCAAGATGTGGAATGACCTTCCTCCAGAGGTTTTTCCGGTGGGCTTCAAAATAAACGTCTTCAAGAGAGGTGTAAATAGGGTATTAAGTGCTAGGCAACGCGGCTACAGTACCACGAGTGCTGCAGGAGTTTATAGGCGGCGGTGACCATTTAACATCAGGAGGCCCGTCAGCGTGTGTGTCTACACGTTTAATATAAAAAAAGAACTAAGGAGTTCAAAATAGTCCTTTAAAATCCCTTAAAAAATCATGTGTCTTTTAAAATCGCGTCCGCTAGTATTTATTATTTTTAATTATTTGTCTCTCTTGGTCCTAAAGGTCTCAACGGAAGACCAGCGCAGGTTCTAACGCTGAGTTGAGACCTTTCTGCAACCAATTTGTGTACCTACCTAGCTTTAAGTTTTTATGTTGTTTTTTATTGATATACTGTTTTATTTATTGTAGTTATTTTTTTATGTGTTGTTGCAAATAAAATATTTGATTTGATTTGAAATAGCTCAGAGGGGCAGCAAGCTGAAGTGGCAGTGGGCTGGTCATATCTGCCGCAAAACCGGTAACCGTTGGGGTAAACGTGTTCTGGAGTGGAGACCACGTCTCAAGCAAAGTAAACGCCCTCCGGCTAGATGGAGTGACGATTTGCGCGCTGAAGATCGGGCTCAATGGCACACCCTGGGAGAGACCTACGTCCAGCAGCGGACTGTTATAGGTTTATGATGATGATGATATGTATTATTTCTCTGAAGGATGATAGACATAGCTTAGAGGGACAGCAAGCTGAAGTGGCAGTGGGCTGGTCATATCTGCCGCAGAACCGATAACCATTGGGGTAAACGTGTTCTGGAGTGGAGACCACATCTCAAACGAAGTAAACGCCCTCCGGCTAGATGGAGTGACGATTTGCGCGCTGTGGCTGGCAAGGATTGGATGCTGTCCAGCAGTGGACTGTTCTAGGTTTATGATGATGATGATACGTATTATTTCTCTGAAGGATGATCGACATAGCTTTGAGAGTCAGCAAGCTGAAGTGGCAGTGGGCCGGTCGTATCTGCCGCAGAACCGATAACCGTTGGGGTAAACGTGTTCTGGAGTGGAGACCACATCTCAAACGAAGTAAACGCCCTCCGGCTAGATGGAGTGACGATTTGCGCGCTGTGGCTGGCAGGGATTGGATGCTGTCCAGCAGTGGACTGTTCTAGGTTTATGATGATGATGATACGTATTATTTCTCTGAAGGATGATCGACATAGCTTTGAGAGTCAGCAAGCTGAAGTGGCAGTGGGCCGGTCGTATCTGCCGCAGAACCGATAACCGTTGGGGTAAACGTGTTCTGGAGTGGAGACCACATCTCAAACGAAGTAAACGCCCTCCGGCTAGATGGAGTGACGATTTGCGCGCTGTGGCTGGCAAGGATTGGATGCTGTCCAGCAGTGGACTGTTCTAGGTTTATGATGATGATGATACGTATTATTTCTCTGAAGGATGATCGACATAGCTTTGAGAGTCAGCAAGCTGAAGTGGCAGTGGGCCGGTCGTATCTGCCGCAGAACCGATAACCGTTGGGGTAAACGTGTTCTGGAGTGGAGACCACATCTCAAACGAAGTAAACGCCCTCCGGCTAGATGGAGTGATGATTTGCGCGCTGTGGCTGGCAAGGATTGGATGCTGTCCAGCAGTGGACTGTTATAGGTTTATGATGATGATGATACGTATTATTTCTCTGAAGGATGATAGACATAGCTTAGAGGGACAGCAAGCTGAAGTGGCAGTGGGCCGGTCGTATCTGCCGCAGAACCGATAACCGTTGGGGTAAACGTGTTCTGGAGTGGAGACCACATCTCAAACGAAGTAAACGCCCTCCGGCTAGATGGAGTGACGATTTGCGCGCTGTGGCTGGCAAGGATTGGATGCTGTCCAGCAGTGGACTGTTCTAGGTTTATGATGATGATGATACGTATTATTTCTCTGAAGGATGATCGACATAGCTTTGAGGGTCAGCAAGCTGAAGTGGCAGTGGGCCGGTCGTATCTGCCGCAGAACCGATAACCGTTGGGGTAAACGTGTTCTGGAGTGGAGACCACATCTCAAACGAAGTAAACGCCCTCCGGCTAGATGGAGTGACGATTTGCGCGCTGTGGCTGGCAAGGATTGGATGCTGTCCAGCAGTGGACTGTTCTAGGTTTATGATGATGATGATACGTATTATTTCTCTGAAGGATGATCGACATAGCTTTGAGGGTCAGCAAGCTGAAGTGGCAGTGGGCCGGTCGTATCTGCCGCAGAACCGATAACCGTTGGGGTAAACGTGTTCTGGAGTGGAGACCACATCTCAAACGAAGTAAACGCCCTCCGGCTAGATGGAGTGACGATTTGCGCGCTGTGGCTGGCAAGGATTGGATGCTGTCCAGCAGTGGACTGTTATAGGTTTATGATGATGATGATACGTATTATTTCTCTGAAGGATGATAGACATAGCTTAGAGGGACAGCAAGCTGAAGTGGCAGTGGGCCGGTCGTATCTGCCGCAGAACCGATAACCGTTGGGGTAAACGTGTTCTGGAGTGGAGACCACATCTCAAACGAAGTAAACGCCCTCCGGCTAGATGGAGTGACGATTTGCGCGCTGTGGCTGGCAAGGATTGGATGCTGTCCAGCAGTGGACTGTTATAGGTTTATGATGATGATGATACGTATTATTTCTCTGAAGGATGATAGACATAGCTTAGAGGGACAGCAAGCTGAAGTGGCAGTGGGCCGGTCGTATCTGCCGCAGAACCGATAACCGTTGGGGTAAACGTGTTCTGGAGTGGAGACCACATCTCAAACGAAGTAAACGCCCTCCGGCTAGATGGAGTGACGATTTGCGCGCTGTGGCTGGCAAGGATTGGATGCTGTCCAGCAGTGGACTGTTATAGGTTTATGATGATGATGATACGTATTATTTCTCTGAAGGATGATCGACATAGCTTAGAGGGACAGCAAGCTGAAGTGGCAGTGGGCCGGTCGTATCTGCCGCAGAACCGATAACCGTTGGGGTAAACGTGTTCTGGAGTGGAGACCACATCTCAAACGAAGTAAACGCCCTCCGGCTAGATGGAGTGACGATTTGCGCGCTGTGGCTGGCAAGGATTGGATGCTGTCCAGCAGTGGACTGTTCTAGGTTTATGATGATGATGATACGTATTATTTCTCTGAAGGATGATCGACATAGCTTTGAGGGTCAGCAAGCTGAAGTGGCAGTGGGCCGGTCGTATCTGCCGCAGAACCGATAACCGTTGGGGTAAACGTGTTCTGGAGTGGAGACCACATCTCAAACGAAGTAAACGCCCTCCGGCTAGATGGAGTGACGATTTGCGCGCTGTGGCTGGCAAGGATTGGATGCTGTCCAGCAGTGGACTGTTATAGGTTTATGATGATGATGATACGTATTATTTCTCTGAAGGATGATAGACATAGCTTAGAGGGACAGCAAGCTGAAGTGGCAGTGGGCCGGTCGTATCTGCCGCAGAACCGATAACCGTTGGGGTAAACGTGTTCTGGAGTGGAGACCACATCTCAAACGAAGTAAACGCCCTCCGGCTAGATGGAGTGACGATTTGCGCGCTGTGGCTGGCAAGGATTGGATGATGCCCAGCAGTGGACTGTTATAGGTAGATGATGACTTCGATTGTGACCTAGATAAACGCTTGTATAAATACAACTATGTATGTTATAATTTGTGTAATAGCAAAAATAGGTCGTAAACCATGTTCGCGTTTCGCACGCCATCTCTTATTAAATATTAAAGTTTAACGATCTTCAGGACGAATGAAAAGTGTGGATAAGAATTATATTTGTTGAAGTAAAACTTCTTTACGCACGCTTGACTTGGGGAGTAAGCTGGTGAATGCGTTACGAAAAGTGCGAACGGAAGTTGAGAGGGAGATATAAGTTAGTGAAGATAGGAAGTTTCTCTTTCAGAGTTACGTTTCGTATGTACACGGTGTCCTTTAAATCACTGTTTTCCCAAAACAAACGTTGCTCACACCATAGGCTACTAACTGTTTATAGCATCAAATTTAAAAAAAAAACGAAATCGGTCTTTGAAAAATATAAAAAGTTGCGGACTGGACATTTCACACCGCGCTATCTTGACCCCAAACTAAGCAGAGCTTGTACTATGGAAACCAGATAACTCATATACTTATATACTATGTTTGTAAATACATACTTAGAATATATAGAAAAACCGGCACAGTGCGAGTCGGATTCGCGCACGAAGGGTTCCGCACCATTATACCTATATATATAAACAAGCAAAAAAAAAATCACGTTTGTTATATTGGAGCCCCCCCTTAAATATTTGATAATTTTAAAGTGAATGCATAACTAAATATTCTGTGAATATTTCAAGCGTCTACCTGTTGCCGTTAGCCGTTACGTTTTATGTATGGGAGCCCTCTTTAAATATTTATTTTATTCTGTTTTTAGTATTTGTTGTTATAGCGGCAACAGAAATACATCATCTGTGAAAATTTCAACTGTCTGACTATCACGGTTCAGTTATAAGTTGCACTACCTTCATTCATAACTTAAGTGCATCCCCGACCATCTTTGACCATCCTCTCCATCCAAAGGTTGTCTGGAAGAAATCGCTTCAAAGCGATAAGACCGCCTATGTACTTTTTTGCTTTGTGTCTTCTATTTAGTCTGTAATTTCTATTTTTTAATGTGTACAATAAAGTGTTTTCATTCATTCATTCATTCACGGTTCATGAGATACAGCCTGGAGGCAGACGGACAGACAGACAGCGGAGTCTTAGTAATAGGGCCCCGTTTTACCCTCTGGGTACGGAACCCTAAAAATGCATCATAACCACTAATTTAAAACATATTAGAAGTAGCAATCAATTCTATAAAAAAATCATAATATTTTTATTTCTGTAAACTATACATAGATTTTTAATAAGGTCGTTCGGATCTTCTTTTAAGTATATTATATACTTGTGTCAGAAGACCCCGCTCTTCAATAGCCATATAATATTTTTTGTTTAGTTTAGGTACAGTATTGAATAGGTTATCCAATAGTAGCAACCACATACGGTGGGTGTATCTGGGTAGAATGTGTACGTATATGTGTGTATGTATGTTTGTGGGTCTATTTGTGTGTTTGTGTTTGTGCGTGTACTGTATGAGTTAGGGAGCAAATGAGTGTGAATTGTGCGTTTGCGTATTATGGTCCAAAACTAGACATACTTATTTATATATTATTATGATATATTACTCGTGCGCGATAACTTGGGACCTGCACTTCCCCGATAGCGCCCGTATTGTACCGTTCGCATCACTATTTCTTACTAGGGTTTTTAGTCTCGTACTGGTACACGTAACGACGCGCTCTGGAATTCATTTAGTTTTCGTTTGTGTTATTGTTTTGTTATTGTAGTTTTTGTTGTTATAGTTTGTGTCATTGTTTTGTTGTTGTAGTTTTTGTTGTTATAATTCTTGTTAAGTATTTTTGTTATCATTATGAAGGGTAAACCTTTGAATAGCGGAGAAAGAAACCTCGAGAAGACTGAGGACGAAGAACAACCTCTAGAAGGCATAAATCCACTAAGTAGTGACGAAGATGAGATAATGTAAATAATAGATAAAATAAATGTATAAACTTAAACATTGTATTTTTATTTTATTCAAATAGTGTTAAAAAGATTAGATAAAAAGCAGCGTCCTCCCTGAGTAACATAATAAATTAGGTTAAAAAAAACAAAGACGAAGCCGCGGGCGGCTGCTTGTTATGTTCGCTTTTTTGCGGGCGGTACAAACACGCCAATATGACGTCACCGCGCTCAGGTCCCAACTTATCGCGCACGGGTAATATACCATCAAAATACAATATGAATCTAGTATCAGGATACAATTTGCATAAGTGCTTCAGTCTCATCATAATTTTTTATGAGTTAACCCACTAGTGAGCACTGTCTTGCAGTCAAAACGATGTTACTTCTTCTAACCCAACAAGTTGTAACAGCGAGTTTATCTTTATTTCTAGGTTACCTACACATTTAGTAGTCTAATGCGTACGAAGTCGCGGGCAATAGTTACTAGATAATAAAATACTAAAGTATGGATTCTTGTTACACTTTCTACTCTAACTGCAGATAGGTATTAAAGTCAGGCCATTTTAATAGGTAACTATTGACAGTTCATCAAAATTCAACAACGTAACCTTGTAACGGCGGGCATAAAATAATATATTTTTTCGTTTCGTTAGAACTGTACAATTGCTTAACTTTTTTCAATTACGATTACATATTTATTGTAATAATGACCGATACGAGTACGAGTTCAGTTTGTACCGAACTGACAGACGTCAACAGACGTTAAATGTTACCTATTCAAATGGCCTGACTTTAGGTAAGCCATGACCGTCATTTTGTCTTTTGTTGTAATCTACCTATTTTCTGTGAACAACAAAGAATCAGGGATCCACACTAATCCATCGTTCAGGGCTGTCCAAATTACCAGCTATCCGTAGAGCTAAATAATTTATGCAATTCAAATTGGGAGGCTCTACGGCCGCGCCCGAGGGCACGCTTAGGTTACATAGATATTTGGATCTTTTCTCCATTCTTGAGTGACATTTATTTTTTAAACATTTTTATGGCTAATATTTTTTACACCTTGGATTACATTATTTAAGTTTTAGTACGGATCCCTAATTTTTTCTGGTAATAAATATAGCCTATGTTACTCAGGGATAATGTAGCATTCTAATGGAGAAAGAACTTTTGAAATCGGATCTGTAGTTTTGAGTATATTCGTTACAAACATACAATACAAATCTTTCCTCTTTATAATATTAAATACTATAAAAAAATACTAACAACCCAATTAAACTAAATGATGATTCACAAAACCAGAATATTAATTACAATATCACATAGTAGTAAAATATAATTTACTAGTGGACCCGCCGAACTTAGTACCGCCTTGACATGCATATAACGCGGGCTGTCAATATACGTCACCCTGGTAGAATTGTCAATTGTTGTCCCCGGCCATCATTATGTATGAGAAAATGAATGACTTCCACAAATAATTCAATACCAAAATTAGCCAAATCGCTCCACCCGTTCTCGAGTTTTAGCGAGACTAACGAACAGCAATTCATTTTTATATATATATAGACAATATCTCGGGATAACTCCTGCCGAAGCATCTGTTTCAAACGATATTCATTTTTTTTACATCCTCTTTCACGATATTTGCAGCACGCATTCTGTCAATTCTATGTCAAACGTCATAAGGTTACATTATACAAGCGCTAAGGTTAGATTATAAATAATTTTATATGGTGGTTAAGTATTCTTAAATTTTCTAATTTTGCGCGCAATTTTCTTAATTTTTTCTTTCATAAGAACCTTCTCCTGACAATAAGAAATACAACAAAAAAAGAATTAGCGAAATCGGTCCAGCCGTTCACGCGTATGGCGTGACCAAGGGAAATAGAGATTCATTTTTATTTATAGAGATTAAGAATGTCAATAAGTAATCATATCATGTCAATACAGTGATGATAATAGGTACTGACCTATTATCATTATCGCGTGTGATTGTTTCATAATTATTTCTTATCATGTCAAAAAAAACTCATTTAAGTCATAATAACAACTTTTAACCCTTTATGGCGCTCTGTCAATATATTCGAAACCATACTTTTTATTAAATTATTTTTAAACCGCTCGAGATCTGGTATTGCGCTAGTCAGTATACGATTCGGACAGCATATAGCAAAAACGAAACACAGAAAGAAAAAGAAAGTTTAAGTGAAATTGACAAGTGAATGACATTTAGTGTCCTAATTTGGGATTATTTTCATCTGGAATTATTAACCAAGATAATCTTTCTGAAAAATGAGTAAAAAGGTAAGTTTATTTTATGATTTGTTCTTAATATTATAAACATTGCATCTAAGTCAGTATTTTAGGAATTATGGCGTTGTTACCAACGAAAAAAACAACGAAAAATCACTCATTCAACGAAAAATTATGATGTCGATATATTCGACACGGCCCGCCTAGGGCTGGCTAAGGTTCATTGTAGTTCATAGATTTTTTTTTTATTGCGTTGTAAAAGGCGAGCTAATTTGTTTTTTTTGCTTAGTATACCCCATTGGAGAAGTTGAAAGGTGTTCTCGCAAACTTATTTGCTCTATCAGACGGAGAAAACTCCGAAGATGGCAATGAAAGTGATGAGGACGAGAATGAAGCAGTTTTCTCATCATTGACTACTACAGAGCTTGAAGAATTTTTAGACGAATCCGGAACCTGATACTCGGACGTAACCTGATAGACGATTTCAGCTCCAGGAAAAGAACTGTGGCATAATCACCCAACTTTGTCACTAAAAAACCAAAAGGGCCAACAAACAGACAGAAGGTCATTCATGGAATACCTGATGAACTAAGGCTGAATGATGTAGGATCTCACATGCCGATGGAGCTACCTAAATATAGACGGTGCCGAGCATGCAGTAACAAAAACCTCAGCAAAACATCTAAAATTCAGTGCACAAAATGTCTAGTTCCATTGTGCATTGTACCTTGCTTTGCTACATTTCATACACCCTGAAGGGCAGTGTCGATTATATCGACACCTTGTTTTAAAAAAAAAAAAAAAAACTTAAAATTAATAAAAAAAATATATTTTTCACATGCAAGTGTTATTTTTTCATTCCCCCTGCTTCTGCCCCTTAAAGCATAAGTGATATACTTAATAAACCTTTAATCGTGTTTGAGCACTCAACTTTATCTGAGTGCTGTCTGACTGGATTGTACAAGATACCAACCTATTTATCTCAGCTTCCCGTCTTTAATTTAAAAAAACAATGACAGCTCGCCTCCTCAATTTGTAACTAAAACAACTGAAAGCTTTCAAGAGCTTTCCTAAATCCGCCATTTGCAATCTGGAAAACAAAATGGAGGACTGAGCCGTGGTAACAATGGCGGGAAATGGAGTTTTTGAGTGATTTCGTGAAAGACGCCACTTTACCGCAATAGTTGGCTTGTTGAATAACTTGACTAGTCTGGTAGACTGGGCGGCGATCGTTAGTAATCCTACCTAACAGGGTACCAGAGGCAGAAGTGGCATTATTATTCACTTTATATATATTATGTTATATTATACTAGCTGACCAATCCGCAGCTTCGCACGCGTAGTTTATTAATAAAAACATTAACCTCCTTCTCCGCAGTTGGGTAAAAAGTAGTCTGTGTCACCCGGGAACAGTGTAGCTTCCCAACAGTGAAAGAATTTTTTTAAATCGGTCCAGTTGTTTCGGAGCCTATTCAATACAAACAAACAAACAAACAAATATTTCCTCTTTATAATATTACGATTTTTTTTGTAGATATTGATATGTTCTTCAATATTGTAGAACATACTTTTGTTCTATCATCAATAGTTTCCGCAGCGCATGCGACGAAAGACGTTTTAGGGCACTTTTTTACACCTTGGGTTACGTTAGTTAAGTTTTAGTAAGGACACCTAATCTTTTTAGCAATAAATATAGCCTATGTCACTCAAGGTAAATGTAGCTTTCCAATAGTGAAAGAATTTTTGAAATCGGCACAGTAGTTTTTGAGTCTATTCATTACAAACATACAAACAAAATCCAAATCTTTCCTCTTTATAATAATAGTATAGATATAGAAAAATATTATTAGCGACTTGGCGCCCGATGTCAGTCGCAAAGTCATAACACATTTATATACGTATATATCTTTTTAAATTTTCGCGAACTATACTCATGTTTTTAAGTCAAAACGGGTTTTTTTAAACTGTTTTTTAGATCCACGCGTAACTTCAGATACTGTTAGTATTGTGTGTCGAAACAGTGATACGTGCGATTCAGAAAACCAATTGCGGGTAGTTGGTGACAACATTCGCGCTGCCCGGCAATGACACCCGCCCGCTTCAGTCTCTCGTGACCACGCCCGATGTAACTAGGCCGAAACGTCGAGGTTAGTCAAATTTATAATTTTGATATAAATCTGTGCGCGAAAAGACCCGTTTTGTCTTAAAAACATACGTAGGTACTATCTGTTTTTAAGCCCTCTCAACATTAAGTTCACTTAGATTTAAAAATATTAGTCATAAGGTGTGCTTTTTGTTGCTAAATAAATTATTTTTAATTTTTAGAGATAGTAGAGTACTACAGTAGGTACAGACAGATAGACGTAGAAATATTTCTTCAATAAAAAAATGGAGCCTCTTAGATTACACATACCATAATACAATCAACCACTAACAAGTTACTTGTAGGCAGATTTAAAAATTTCCCCCTTTTTGTTTGAGTCAGATAAAAATCACACTGTAAACAAAAAAAAAGCGGCCAAGTGCAAGTCGGACTCGCCCATAAAGGGTTCCGTAGCAGCAAGTAACATAATATAAAAGTTCTTGTAGTTCGATGTAACTTTTTTATATTTGAGTTGATTGAATGAAAGGTAAAATGCGGTTTACGATTTATGACGTATTAAAAAAACTACTTACTGGATCTCGTTCAAACCAATTTTCGGTGGAAGTTTGCATGGTAATGTACATCATATATATTTTTTAGTTTTATTATTCACTTATTTTAGAAGTTACAGAAAGGGGGGGGGGCACACATTTTACCATTTTGGAAGTGTTTCTCGCGCAAATTATTCGATTTCGAAAAAAATAATACTAGAAACCTCAATATCATTTTTGAAGACCTGTACATAGATACCCCACACGTATGGGTATGATGAAAACATTTTTTTGAGTTTCAGTTCTAAGTATGGGGAACCCCCAAAATTTATTGTATTTTTTCTATTTTTGTGTGAACATCATAATGCGGTTCACAGAATACATCTACTTACCAAGTTTCAACAGTTCTTATACTTTCGGATAAAAGTGGCTGTGACATTCGGACGGACAGACAGACAGACAGACATGACGAATTCATAAGGGTTCCGTTTTTTGCCAATTGGCTACGGAACCCTAAAAAGTGCCGACAGAAGTGAAACATTTAGCGCTCAATGTTTGGATATTCAAAATTTAAAAGCAGACTACACTAAGTACAGATACTTATAATATATAGAGGTGTCGGTACCGGTACCAGTGTAGCGAGTTCAATGGTTTTTACCCATCTCAAACGAGATACTTATAAGTATACAGAGGTGTCGGTAACAGTGTAGCAAGTTCAATGGTCTCAAAAAATGCCCAACGTGCCTAAATCTGTGGCAACGTATCTGTGGCGGCGGCAGCTGCAGATGTTTCTGCCAAGGCGAGGCTGAAAACCAGCGTAGCTGAGCCCTCGACCTATTTACCACCACCTTGGTGCTACCTACAATAATGTACTAATGTTACTTAGAATTGAGCCTACTGTTGTACCTACCTAGCTTTATTTAGTCATTATTGTACCTACCTACCTACTTCTGTTAGCTTAATAGGTGTGTGTGTAAATAAATGCCTTTTATTTATTTATTTAAAGAAGTTTTCACTTAATAAATAACTAAATTTAGAGCTATATAGCGCTGTGTCAAATGTCTAGCAATATTTATTTATTTATTATTTATTTCACGGTCAGAAACTGCAAACAAGCCACTCAAATCCATAACCCAATTACTCCATTAGGTACTTCCGGCCGCCATTACGTGGTTAAACAAGATGGCGGCCTTTCCGTGCAATTACGCGCCACTCTCGACTAATTAGTCAAATTTGATACTGTCAAAGAGAGTACGAATATTGTGTTGATGGAATATTAACAAAATGGCTCCCAGAAATTATGTAAAGTGATGGAGCACAGTAACCTACTGAAAGCGTCTTAACTATACATTAACTACTAATGTTCGAACTACTTATATTAGGTTGGGAAAAAGTTTCTTCGCATTTTATAAGAAAATTCAAAACATTTTTAAATATAGTTTATTTACATTTAACTAAAGTATGAAGGTACCATTTTGTTCGATAACTTTTTGCCATCTTGTAGGTAGGGACATGATCCCGTTGCTATATAAATTTTGGGGCTTCTGATCAAAATACCGCGACAAGTATTTATGGCAGTCCTCTCGTGATGTTAAGCTGACACTGCCTAAAGAATTCTGAAGAGATCAAAACTGGTGGAAATCTGAAGGTGCAAGGTCAGGACTATACGGCGGATGCATTAACACCTCCCAGCTAAACTCTCTTAATTTTTGCTGAGTGGCTAAACATGTGTGAGGTCTAGCGTTATCATGATGGAAAACCACACCCCTTCTGTTGATTAATTCCGGCCGCTTTCTCTCAGCTTCTTGCTTTAATCTCATCAGTTGTTCGCAGTAGAGTTCAGAATCAATGGTCCTGCCTGGTGGTAACAGCTCATAATGAATAATGCCCTTCCAATCCCACCACACACACAACATCACCTTGTTGCGAGTTAACCCGGGTTTCGCCATAGTCTGTAAAGCCTGACCGGCCTTTGACCACGACCTTTTTCGGACGTTCTTGTCGTACGTGATCCACTTTTCATCACCAGTTATCAGCCTCTTCAAAAATGGTTCGGCTTCATTACGTCGTAATAAAGAATCACAAATGAGTACACGGTTCATTAGGTTTCGTTTAGTGAGCTCATGGGGTACCCAAATATCGAGCTTTTTTGTGTACCCAGTTTTTTTCAAATGCGCCAAAACTGTTTTGTGGACAATTCCCAGTTCTTCAGCTACGTCGTAATTACTGATATGCCGATCTTGCTCCACTTTTTCCAAAATGGCATCAATTTTATCCGTAATAGGGCGACCAGAGCGACATCAAAATTTCCGGATTGAAAACGCTTAAACCAAATTTGTGCTACTCACACAGACACTGCACTAGGTCCATAAACATAATTTTTTATTTGTTATCCCGACGTTTCGGGTGTGTTGCAACAGTCATGGTCTCGGGCTGACCTCGGCTGGAAGGATTTGTTTGTTGGATTTTGGTGTTAAATATATAGTATTTTTGCGTACTACGTATTTCTTCAACAGTATATAGTACGCAGACCCAAAATATAGTACAATACTATATATTACGCTTGGCAACCCTAGTCACGGGACGCAAGAGTTACTAACTTTATGGAGTCTACAAGTGGCAACAGCGAGTTTATCTTTATTTCTAGTATTAAATTATGATTATCGCTATTTTTCTTTAACAAATTAATATTTTTGTGAACATACATTAGATTTTCATAGATGTATTGACAAGGGAATGTTGTAAAAGTTAGATCTTTATAACTAGTGGTTCGCCCCGAACTGAGATCTCGCGAGTCTTCCAAAACACAAAAAAAAATCTTAGGGCGACTCTCGCAACGATGCCTAAACGTATTTAGTGGCTGAATATGTTTTACGGAGTTGTCAAATCATACAAATACGTTAAATTGAAACATGTTTAGTCGCTAAATACGTTTAGGGATCTTGTGCAAGCCGGCTTTAATCCTTGACTAATAAAATAGTGCCACGAAATTTATTATAGTTTTTGAGTCATTAGCCATAACAAAAACTGAACTTTGACAAAATTCACAGCGTACACCAGTGACCCCACAGTGCTGTAATTTGGTATGGTAGCTTTAGTGACTCTAATATAGACAAAAGTCTGAAATCCAGAATAACTGCAATTAGTACCCCAAAAATGAGTAACCACAATACATGAACTCCTGATACGTATGTTGGTATTTATTTCGTCGCACTATTTTATTGGTCAAAGCTTAAGACCGGCTTGCACAACTATCTCTAAACGTATTTAGCGACTAAACATGTTTAAACTTCACGTATTTGTATGATTTGACAACTCCTTAAATCATATTTAGCCACTAAATACGTTTAGGCATCATTGCGGGAGTCGCCCTAAGAACATTTTTTTGTGTATTTTAGGCGACTCGCGAGATTTCAGTTTGGGGGAACCACTGGTCTTTAAAGTGGAAGAATTCAAACCAAACATACGTTGAGTCATACAGTTATGCATAATGAATCACTTCAACTAAGCCAAGGACTATTGATCGCCTTTCAAAATTGTATTAATAGCTTAAACGAAAGATAATTTTAGTCGAGAGACAGGTACTTGTATTTCATTAATCATCATCATTATCCCGTGTCGACCCACTGCTGGGCATATAGACCAGGGCTGAAGCCTTTATACCATCAGAAAGTAGAGATTACAACGAACAAAAAGCCCATCGAATTTAAAAAAAAAAATTGTTTGACAAGAGAATTTTCGATTGAAAATTAGAGTGCTTTTTCGGTAAGTCAAAATAAGGTTAAAAAAAATATTTTAATATAAATTAAAATACAGTGTGTTTGGGACATAAAAAGGTAAGTTTTCACTATTTTGTAACAGATGAAAATAAGAAACCAAATACTTGGTTATTTGAATTTTTCACATAAATTTTGAGGTTATGTGAAAAAACTGTACATACAAAAGTGGTAGATCTTTTTATTACTTTGCTATTTAACTGGTTTTGTAAATGACCATTTATATCAATAAACCATTTTTTTACCTCTTTTTACCCCCCCCCCCCCCCCCCCCCCCTTCCACTTCCCGACTTCAGATCGCCCGTAAATTATTTTTCCTTTCATTTTTGTTATATTCTCTTCCTTTTCCAATGGGTTACATCCTACTATTATTTTTTTTTTGTCTCAAAAATTATCGACCCTGGTCTAATAGGGCTCCCTTTGTTTCTGCCATTCCCAATTATGTGCCAGTCCGGCCGTATCGCTCGTGTGCGACACCCACATGGAGGTGTTATGCACGAGGATCGGGAGGGCTTGTTTCTCACAATCGCATTACGGAGGCGAGCGCCGCGACTCCTGTTGATGCAATCGGATCAACGCTTCGAAAGTTAACCTCGGACAAACATACATACATACAACGTCGATTTGCCCAAATTGATTTAGAGATCTCGCTTCCCTCGATCAATATTGCATTCAGGGCGCTGTTGCGGCTTCCGCGCTTCTGTAGTGCCTCAGGCATGTTCGTCGAAGCACGCGCAGACAACTTTTTTTTTCTGGACATTTCACACAGCGCTATCTAGCCCCAAAATAAGCAGAGCTTGTACTATGGGTACCAGATAACTGATAGAATACTTATATACTTTTTTTTGTAAATACATACTTATAATATATAGAGAAACAACCAGACCAACTTTGATGCCATCTGGCGTTAAAAAAGGCAGCCTAACTACTGCGCACGGCACGCGAGAGAAGCAACACCAACGTTATCTCCTGAACGTCATCCGCCAATAAACCCGATTGTCCTCTGATGTGAAAGCCCCTAGATTTAAGCTTTTTAATAACAAAATGGATCCACTGTTGTCTTAATTAATGAATAAATAACTAGTGCTAAGCTCCGAACTGAGATCTCGCGAGTTTCCGATTAAAATATAACAATATTATATGTAATCTTTGACTAACAAAATAGTGCCACGAAATAAATAACCAAATTACTTGGCCTACAGTTTCATACAAATTACAGGTAACGGTAGTTAATGTAAACTGGTTACCTTTTTATGGGGTACAAATTGCAGTTATTCTGGATTTCAGACTTTTGCCTATATTTGTGATACTTAAGCTACACGCATACCAAATAACATCACTGCGGGGTCAGTGGTGTACCCTATGAATTTTGACAAAGTTCAGTTTTTATTATGGCTAATAACTTAAAAACTTTCTTTTCTTCTATTATTGATGATAGCCAAGCGCTTGACCACTACCTCACCTGATGGTAAGTGAAGGTGTGATCGAAGATTGAGCACTCTTGCCTAGAAAGACCCTATTCACTCTGGACTTGAAGACTCCAATAGATTATACTGGTTAAAACTAAAAATAAAAACATTGTCGAAATGTACTCCCAAAAACCATTTATTAAACGTGCCACTTGACCAGATAGTCCCATTTCGTTTTTTTACCCCTCTTGAATCCCCCCCTCCATTTTTAGCTCATTTAGTCACACCAAAATTGTGTCATCACTAACCAATAAACCAAATTTCACGATTATTGGATAAACGCTTCGAAAGTTATCCTCACACAAACAAACATACATACATACAACGCCGATTTGCCCAAATTAATTTGGAGATCTCGCTTCGCTCGATCAAAAATTTTAACCTCATCAGGGTGAGGACGATATGCTCCGCACTATTTCTTAAATACTTAGAAAGTATTGGCGTTGACTCCTTTTATCATAAAGTTTTCAACTTTTGTTTAACATCATATTACCCAAAAGTACTAAATACCCCGCAAAATAACTTTAAACTCTGAAACAATATTGCCTTCACAAGAACTCATTAATCTCACTGACTTCCGGCCGCGGCGAGGGTAGATCCGGCTGTAAGTTCGCTCAGCCGGCTCATTCGACGTCTGAGCGCCTTCCGGGGCGGACGTGATTATAGAAGCCTCCTTTGAAGCGGAGTAACTTTGTGATATCTTTTGAAATTTGAAACTTTCTAAATTATAGCTATTTCTAGCAGCTTCGGCTTTCCTCGCATCGCTAACTAGAAACCCCTTGTTTGTTTAAATATTGAAACGTTCTAAATTATAGCTATTTCTAGCAGCTTCGGTTTTCC
Source organism: Philereme vetulata (assembly GCA_918857605.2). Lineage (NCBI taxonomy): Eukaryota > Metazoa > Arthropoda > Insecta > Lepidoptera > Geometridae > Philereme > Philereme vetulata. The sequence continues at coordinate 1,898,355 of OU975434.1, forward strand.
TCGCGTCGCTAACTAGAAACCCCTTGTTTGTTTAAATATTGAAACGTTCTAAATTATAGCTATTTCTAGCAGCTTCGGTTTTCCTCGCGTCGCTAACTAGAAACCCCTTGTTTGTTTAAATATTGAAACGTTCTAAATTATAGCTATTTCTAGCAGCTTCGGTTTTCCTCGCGTCGCTAACTAGAAACCCCTTGTTTGTTTAAATATTGAAACGTTCTAAATTATAGCTATTTCTAGCAGCTTCGGTTTTCCTCGCGTCGCTAACTAGAAACCCCTTGTTTGTTTAAATATTGAAACGTTCTAAATTATAGCTATTTCTAGCAGCTTCGGTTTTCCTCGCGTCGCTAACTAGAAACCCCTTGTTTGTTTAAATATTGAAACGTTCTAAATTATAGCTATTTCTAGCAGCTTCGGTTTTCCTCGCATCGCTAACTAGAAACCCCTTGTTTGTTTAAATATTGAAACGTTCTAAATTATAGCTATTTCTAGCAGCTTCGGCTTTCCTCGCATCGCTAACTAGAAACCCCTTGTTTGTTTAAATATTGAAACGTTCTAAATTATAGCTATTTCTAGCAGCTTCGGCTTTCCTCGCGTCGCTAACTAGAAACCCCTTGTTTGTTTAAATATTGAAACGTTTTAAATTATAGCTATTTTTAGCAGCTTCGGTTTTCCTCGCGTCGCTAACTAGAAACCCCTTGTTTGTTTAAATATTGAAACGTTCTAAATTATAGCTATTTCTAGCAGCTTCGGTTTTCCTCGCATCGCTAACTAGAAACCCCTTGTTTGTTTAAATATTGAAACGTTCTAAATTATAGCTATTTCTAGCAGCTTCGGCTTTCCTCGCATCGCTAACTAGAAACCCCTTGTTTGTTTAAATATTGAAACGTTCTAAATTATAGCTATTTCTAGCAGCTTCGGTTTTCCTCGCGTCGCTAACTAGAAACCCCTTGTTTGTTTAAATATTGAAACGTTCTAAATTATAGCTATTTCTAGCAGCTTCGGCTTTCCTCGCATCGCTAACTAGAAACCCCTTGTTTGTTTAAATATTGAAACGTTCTAAATTATAGCTATTTCTAGCAGCTTCGGTTTTCCTCGCGTCGCTAACTAGAAACCCCTTGTTTGTTTAAATATTGAAACGTTCTAAATTATAGCTATTTCTAGCAGCTTCGGCTTTCCTCGCGTCGCTAACTAGAAACCCCTTGTTTGTTTAAATATTGAAACGTTCTAAATTATAGCTATTTCTAGCAGCTTCGGTTTTCCTCGCGTCGCTAACTAGAAACCCCTTGTTTGTTTAAATATTGAAACGTTCTAAATTATAGCTATTTCTAGCAGCTTCGGTTTTCCTCGCGTCGCTAACTAGAAACCCCTTGTTTGTTTAAATATTGAAACGTTCTAAATTATAGCTATTTCTAGCAGCTTCGGCTTTCCTCGCGTCGCTAACTAGAAACCCCTTGTTTGTTTAAATATTGAAACGTTCTAAATTATAGCTATTTCTAGCAGCTTCGGCTTTCCTCGCGTCGCTAACTAGAAACCCCTTGTTTGTTTAAATATTGAAACGTTCTAAATTATAGCTATTTCTAGCAGCTTCGGCTTTCCTCGCGTCGCTAACTAGAAACCCCTTGTTTGTTTAAATATTGAAACATTCTAAATTATAGCTATTTCTAGCAGCTTCGGTTTTCCTCGCGTCGCTAACTAGAAACCCCTTGTTTGTTTAAATATTGAAACGTTCTAAATTATAGCTATTTCTAGCAGCTTCGGCTTTCCTCGCGTCGCTAACTAGAAACCCCTTGTTTGTTTAAATATTGAAACGTTCTAAATTATAGCTATTTCTAGCAGCTTCGGCTTTCCTCGCGTCGCTAACTAGAAACCCCTTGTTTGTTTAAATATTGAAACGTTCTAAATTATAGCTATTTCTAGCAGCTTCGGTTTTCCTCGCGTCGCTAACTAGAAACCCCTTGTTTGTTTAAATATTGAAATGGAATCACTAGTTAATTAACATTATGGTTCTAAAAGAACGAATGGTTTTAATTTTTCAACTTGTTACAGAAGAATGTTGAGTTTTAATTTATATTATTATCCTGGCCATACAAAAGTTGTCTGGAAGAGATCGCTTTTAGAGATTCGCCCATTGTATTAAATCTATTTTTAAAAACTATGTTCTGTATTTTATTTTGGTGTACAATAAAAAGTTAGCTGATCTTATCTTATTACTAGCTGTTGCCAGCGGCTTCGCACGCGTGTTTTGCCAATCAAAAGCCTATGTGTTAATCCAGTTTATGATCTACGCACATACCAAATTTCATCGCAATCGATTCAGCCGTTCCGGCGTGAAAGAGTAACAAACATCCATACATCTATACATACAAACTTTCGCGTTTATAATATTAGTAGGATTTTGTGGTTTTACTATGTTGTTGCCAATAAATTTTATTCTAATAACAAATATTGCTGGGAGCCGTTGGATACTGCACAAGATTCATCACCATCGTTCTCAGCCCGTGTCGACCCGCTGCTGGGCATAGGCCTCTCTTTCTTTCTGCCATTCTTCCCAATCCTGTGGCCAATCTAAACCACGTACGACCCACGCTCTTATTGATGTCGTCGACACATCTTGCTGGTGGAGGCTGGTGGATGTCCCCTATTCCTATTTCGATGCCCAGTTCTCGGCCTCCACTCAGTGTCTTAGTCCACTTGTCGTCACTACGTCTCGCCAAGTGTCCTGCCCAACGAAACTTGAGCCCCAATACTCGCTTGCTGACGTCTTGTACTTTAGTCTGCTTGCGGGTTTCAGTATTGGGAACTCGATCTAAGAGTGTGATGCCGAGCATGGCGCGCTCCATGGCTCTCTGTGCTACATTTATTTTGTGCACAGTCTTCTTAGTGAGCTTCCATGTCTCGGCACCATAAGTCATAGTTGAACGCAGAAGATTATAGTCACGATAAAAATCTATGAGGGGTGCCTATGTTGAGTCGTGGATTTACTGATATGATAACTGGCTATGTTACACCTACAGAGGAACTACCCCCTGGTCAACACCTACCTTGGCCAGTGTGGAGGACCCTCAACAGACTGCGTACCTAAGTCGGCCGCTGCAGGTGTAATCTTAGTAAATAGGGTATTATAGAAAAATCGGCGATGCAATGCCAATGTGGCGCCCAGCTCCAAACAATGGCGCACGTCCTTGCTTGCCCATCCTGCCCACCTGCACGATGGGGCAACTGATGACCTGCTCCGACGCTGCCATGAACGTGGCGGCGTACTGGTAAGAAGAAGAAGAAGAAGAATGATGATGATGTTGAGTTTTATTTCTACCCTCTTTTTATTACCATTTCAGGTAATTTTTCTACGTGATTCACCATTCTTTCACCCCCCATTTCTCCCCTAGGCTGTTAGTTTTTATGTCGGAGAACACGGGAATCCTTTTGGCGGAACGATTGTAACGTATAACGTTTTTGTACGTCTGTGTTTAAGAATTGCGGCTATTTTCAACCAACTTCAAAAAAGGAGGAGGTTCTCAATTCGACTGTATTTTTTTATGTTTGTTACCTAAGAACTTTCGACTGGGTGAATCGATTCTCGGCTTTAAACGTGTCGACCGAGTGCGTAACACCATGCTGCGCTCACTTACCGGCATTGCAGATGCAGGGAAGAGATCGGCTGGGCTTAAGTGGGAATGGGCGGGCCACGTTGCCCGAATACACTCTTAAAAAGCGGCCAAGTGCGAGTCGGACTCGTCCATGAAGGGTTCCGTAGCAGCAAGTAATATAATATAAAAGTTCTTGTAGTTCGTTGTACCTTTTTTATATTAGAGTTGATTGAATGAAAGGGAAATTGCGGTTTACGATTTATGACGTATTAAAAAAAACTACTTACTAGATCTCGTTCAAACCAATTTTCGGTGGAAGTTTGCATGGTAATGTACATCATATATTTTTTTTAGTTTTATCATTCTCTTATTTTAGAAGTTACATGACACACATTTTGGGGGACACACATTTTACCACTTTGGAAGTGTCTCTCGCGCAAACTATTCGGTTTAGAAAAAAATGATATTAGAAACCTCTATATCATTTTTGAAGACCTATCCATAGATACCCAATACGTATGGGTTTGATGAAAAAAAAATTTGTTTTACAATTCTAAGTATGAGGAACCCCCAAAATTTATTGTTGTTTTTTTCTATTTTTGTGTGAAAATCTTAATGCGGTTCACAGAATACATCTGCTTACCAAGTTTCAACAGTATAGTTCTTATAGTTTAGGAAAAAAGTGGCTGTGACATACGGACGGACAGACAGACAGACATGACGAATTCTATGGGTTCCATTTTTTGCCATTTGGCTATGGAACCCTAAAAGTGGGCCTATATTGTAACACTATGGACGCCTGAAGACGGAAGACGACGTCGGGGTCGGCCGAGAAAGCGTTGGCGGGACTCGACATTTTCCAAAGAGGATGGTGGGAGATAGCGACACATGCTTGGAGGGATTTGGGGGAGACCTTTGCCCAGCAGTGGGTAGGACAGATTAGAGACTAAATAAAAATGTATTTTATATTTATTTAGGTAAATATACTCATATGTAGATATATTTGATTTGTTTGTTCGAAGATAACTTTCGAAGCGTTGGGGTTCAAGAGGGGTAATAAAAGCGAAAACGGGACTATACGTTCAAGTGGCATGTTTAATAAAAGGTATTTGTGTGTTCATTTCAACCCCATTTTTATTTTTAGTTTAAACTTTGTAGTTTTCTAACATTATTAGCCATAATTAAAACTGAATTTTGTCAAAATTCACAGAATACACCAGTGACCCCACAGTGCTGAAATTTGGTATGCGTGTAGCTTAAGTGACACGAATATAGGCAAAAGTCTGAAATCCAGAATAACTGCAATTTGTACCCCAAAAAAGTAATCAAATACATGAACTCCCGTTACCTGTAATTTGAATGAAACTGTAGGTCAAGTTATTTGGTTTATATTTCGCGACACTATTTTGATAGTCAAAGATTACGAATAATATTTTTTGTTTTAATCGGAGACTCGCGAGATCTCAGTTCGGGACGACCCAATAGTCTGTTCTATTCTATAAAAATTACTAAAATCAACTGCAAATACACTTTGTAATATTAAATGCATATGTTACAGCCTGATACGGAACCTTTTACTGTGTGAGGTTCGACACGCACTTACCTAATTAATTATAAAAACAAATGTAAATACACTTGATTAAAACCAAGTGACGACCTCCGTGGCGCAGTGGGCGAACAGCCGGCTGAGACGCAGGAGGTAGTGGGTTCCCGCCGCGGAACAAATGTTAGCATGATCTACCTAGAGATATATGTTCCGGGTCTGGTTGTTTTTCTATATATTATAAGTATGTATTTACAAAAAAAAAGTATATAAGTATTCTATTAGTTATCTGGTTCCCATAGTACAAGCTCTGCTTAGTTTGGGGCTAGATAGCGCTGTGTGAAATGTCCAGCAATATTTATTATTATTATTAAGTGCGAATCGAAGAATAGCTGTCTTTGATGTAAATTCGATTTAGAATTTCAGGGAACTTCAGAACAGAAATTGAGCGTCCTATTGATATGCAAATACCTTTGGAATTCCCATGATGTCTGCCTCACTCTAGACTATTCCTGTCTCGCTCTAAAGCCTCAGGGAATACGCTTTGTATGGAATAGGGTTGACAAACTGTATGTTTATTTTACTAGTTTTTTCTAGGTTAAGTATCTCTTATTTAATTATTTAAACGGGTATTTATCGCGTAAAAGTTAAAATCTTTTATTCATTAAAATCACAAGGATCACTTTGAAACGTCAATTTTACTGCCTGTTCCTTCGCGACCAAGCCAGGAAAGAAAGGCAAGAAACAAGGCTGGTTGTTTTTTTAACGATCCTTTTAGAATACATAACAATACAGGAGATAAACTACGTCTAAATTGTAACATTTTGAACGAGTTGGAGCAATTTCAATCGCAAGCTTCTCTATGTATGTACACATCTAAGTTATGAAACACTTTACCGTCGTCTGTTTTGCCTAAAGAATATAATCCGGGCCTCTAAGGTAAGAGTGAATAGGTTTCTTCTAGATCTTCGTGCTTCACCTTAGACCACATAATCGCTTACCATCAGGTGAGATTATGCTCAAACGAAGATTGATCCGGTTTAAAAATAATTATGTTGTCTCATCATACCAGCCAAGGGACGTCCGTTCCTCAACATATGCCTCCCCCATAGATTTCCAGAGCGATCGATATTGTGCGGCACCCAAAGGCTCCCAACGACGTGTATCGGGCCGTCTTTCCACCTTAAAGAGGCCCGGATTGTATTCTTTATGAAAAATAGACGACGGTTTTTTTTATAGAAATTATTACCAGAAGTTCAAGCTAGGAGTTTGCCAAAGAACTATGGAGCGCAGCATTTTGGGTGTAAAGCGGATCGACCAGATTCCAAACTCCTGGCTGCGCTCGAAGACCGGCATCGCAGACGTGGGCATCAAGGCTGCAAAGCTGAAATGGGACTGGGCGGGTCATGTTTCCCGTATGCAATCCGATAGGTGGGCCAAGAAGACAAGCATATGGACTCCTAAAGACGGAAAGCGACGCCGAGGATGGTCTAAAAAGCGCTGGAGCGATGACTTGGACGTCTTCCAAAGAGACTGGCGGGATATGGCTCTAGGCCGTGATAAGTGGAAGGAAGAGGGGGAGGCCTTTGCCCAGCAGTGGGACAGTACTTATGGGCTAGTAAAAAATTAAGAAAAAAAAATATTATAGCCAAGTGCTTGACCACTACCTCACCTGATGGTAAGTGAAGGTGTGATCGAAGATGGAGCACGCTTGCCTAGAAAGAACCTGTTCACTCTGGGCTTGAAGACTCCGAGATTATACTGGTTCGGGAAAACATACGCCGGAAGTGAGTTCAACTCCTCTGTCCCCTTGCTATCTTAAAGAACGTTTTTCTCCTCTTTTTCCACCTGATCGCCCTTCTCGTTCTTCTCAACATCTGTTATTCAAGACGCCTGAGCATAAAACTTCTTTCTTCACTTACTCTTTCACTGTGACTGCTATCTGCTTGTGGAACTCTCTTCCAGTGGAAATCCGCAAGGCCGCCTCTATGGGAATCTTCAAATCCAAACTCTTTAAATACTTCATCTCTCTTCAAGATACCCAACACAATTGAGCACTTTATGTAGATATATTTGTGTATTTCGTTTATGTATGTGTATTATTATTATTTTTAATTTTTGTAAGTTTATTTCTAAGCTAAAGCTTGATTAAATTTCCTTTTTCTGGCACTACCACTTTCTCCACACTACACAAAGGTTAGCTGGAAGAAAATGCTAATTAGCATTAAGTTCGCCTATGTATCTTTTTATTAGTGCAATAAAGAATTTTCTAATCTAATCTAACTCCTTACTTGTGCTAACAAGAAAAAAGTAAGCAAATCGTTTGGTACGGCAAGGTGGTATGCCGACCAGGTATGGATGGCACTTCTCGGTACGTCTGCTTGTCCAGTGGTGGAAAAACGGTAAAGTGCTCCATACCTTAGCTGTACGCATCAAGAAGGTAGAACCAACACGGTGTGTGCGAATGGGTGGTATATCAACTAGGTACGGGTGGTACTGAGCCGTGCGCCTGCTTATCCTTTGATGGAAGGGAGATGGCGGGATCAGATCGTATAGTTCCTGGGTACATTCCCCAAAATGTATTCTGTAAAAGATCGATACGCTTGCAAGTTTACGTCGGTATTCGAGACTTTGGGTCTTAGTCTTCGCCATAAATTGCTCACCTAAGCCTAAAATCCCTACGTTCTATCGAGTCTAAGGTAGTGAGCTGGTGTTTGGCCGAACCATCCCAAAGGTGTCAGCAGTATCTCTCTATACCAGACCGGACTTGTGATTTGGAACTACTTTAGGATCGTAAGTCGCTACCCCACCAGTTCCTTTCCCCTGGCAACCCTTAAGATCCCACACCCTCTTTCTTCGGAAAATTAAAATTTGTCTACTAAATAATAAAACGGCGCCGGCGTTTACAAAGTGCCACAGAACAAGATATATTTTATTATTTTTAAGGTAAATTCCATGACATCTGAAGCTAAAGTTGTAATGTTAATTTTTTTTAAATGTCGTTAATTTGGGATTTGTCATGTATTAAATATTGATTGTTTGAGAATTCTTTATTGCAATAAATACATTAAATTAATGCTGGACATTTCACACAGCACCATCTAGCCCCAAGCTACGCAAAGCTTTTACCTACTATGGGAACCAGATAACTTACAGAATACTTATATTCTTATTTTTTGTAAATACTTGTCTGTATACCTAGTCAGGTCATTAGTATTGTCACACAGTAAAAATTTTTCTTTTAGAATGCTGGCCACAAAAAGTTTATAGAATTCGAATTTAGAATTGTTCATGAAAATAAAAATGTATACTTTTTAGAATTTTACTCATTTTTAAATATGGAGTGGACGCTTAAAGAAGACCGTGTTGCAGTTATTGCGTTGCATCGTTGCGGTTACGCGCCAATTCAAATTTATGACATACTGAAAAATTTGAATATAACCAAAAGATTCGTTTATCACACCATCAAACGATACAATGAAGACTCTAGTGTAGATGACAGGTCAGGAAGTGGTCGCCCACGGTCTGTTAGGACTCCAGCAGTGATAAAAGCTGTGAACGCGCGAATTAAAAGAAATCCCAAACGTAAGCAGAAACTGTTGGCCCTTCAGATGGGGTTAAGCAGAACCACGGTGAAAAGGGTGTTAAATGAAGACTTAGGGCTTCGGGCATATCGAAGAAAAACAGGACATCGTTTGAATGCTCGTCTAATGGACCTGAGACTGAAGAGATGCCGTGCTTTGTTGAAGCGGTACGCGGGAAAAAAATATCGGGAAATACTTTTTTTGGATGAAAAAAATTTTACCGTAGAAGAAAGCTACAACAAACAAAATGATAAGGTGTACGCACACAGTAGTGAAGAAGCGAGCGACCGTATTCCGCGTGTCCAACGAGGTCATTTTCCATCCTCGCTCATGGTATGGTTGGGAGTTTCTTATTGGGGCTTAACAGAGGTACATTTTTGTGAGAAAGGTGTAAAAACGAATGCAGTTGTGTATCAAAATACAGTCCTGACGAACCTTGTGGAACCTGTTTCTCATACCATGTTCAATAACAGGGACTGGGTATTCCAACAAGATTCGGCGCCAGCTCATAGAGCGAAGAGCACACAAGACTGGCTGGCGGCGCGTGAAATCGACTTCATCCGGCACGAAGACTGGCCCTCCTCCAGTCCAGATTTGAATCCGTTAGATTACAAGATATGGCAACACTTGGAGGAAAAGGCGTGCTCAAAGCTTCATCCCAATTTGGAGTCACTCAAGACATCCTTGATTAAGGCAGCCGCCGATATTGACATGGACCTCGTTCGTGCTGCGATAGACGACTGGCCGCGCAGATTGAAGGCCTGTATTCAAAATCACGGAGGTCATTTTGAATAAACTTTAGTGTCATAAGAATCTATGTTTTGTTAAGTTCATTTTGGTATATAAATGGTTACATAATGAATAAACTTGTTTCAATTATTTTATATTAAACATGTGACAGAATTTATGACCTGACTAGGTATTATATACATACAAGCATATTGACGACCTCTGTGGCCGATTCGATTTTCGCCGCGGAACAAATGTTTGCTTGATCGATGTAGCATGTGATCTACATATATATATGTTCCGGGTCTGGATGTATTTCCATATATTACAAGTATGTATTTACAAAAAAAAAGGAAGTATATAAGCATTGTATCAGTTATCTGGTTCCCATAGTACAAGCTCTGCTTAGTTTGGGGCTAGATAGCGCTGTGTTAAATGTCCAGCAATATTTAGTTATTTATATATTTTACAAGCTTTTATTTAACTTGCGATGTATGTATGTTTGTCCGGGTGGAATCTTGCAACTGAATTTTAAATCAGTTATCTTTAACCGATTGAGCTGAAATTTGGTATACACGCTTATTTTGGATGACAATGCATGCTTAGCTATGTGACGTCATTCTAATTCCAATATGACGGATCATCTAAGATGGCGGACTTGTTATTTTTTATGCATTACCATAGTATGGGTATCAAATGAAAGGGCTTGCTGAGTATAACACGAAAACTAATACGTCACATTAAATCCAAACTATGGGGGACCATCCAAGATGTATACTATAAATCCAATATGGCGGCACGTCTAAGATGGCAGAGGATGTTTTCTGGTTTTCTGAAGTCATTAACAGCTAAATTTTAACAAAAGTATGCTTTGGTCGACTTCATTCTTTGACTTGTGTAATTTGGCGAGATAGGCGTCAACAGCATTGATTTGCAATCTATCTAGGAGAAGGATATTGCAGTAAAGCCCAATATGGAAGCGGCCAAAACGCCTATACTTTGTGCTACAAATTAACTGTTTGATAGGTTTGCTTCCACGGCGTGCCGTGCGTGCGTTTGGATTTATTTGAATCTGCTCGTGGTTCTCATTGTGAATTTTATAAAAGCTTGATTTGAAAAAGTAATGTTTCATCAAAAACACTTATTTTGCTTAAAAGGAGATACTTAACCCTATGTTAACTATTTATAAGTTACCGAAATAAACAATTTTATTTTTTATTTATTTATTTTACTACTTAATATGTAGAGAAATAACCAGACCCGAAACAAATAATTATCGATCTTACAAACATTTGTTCAACATCATCATCATCAGCCAGAAGACGTCCACTGCTGAACATAGGCCTCCCCCTTAGATCGCCACAACGAGCGGTTGGTAGCCGTTTGCGCCCAACGGCTCCCCGCGATTCTTACTAGATCGTCGATCCACCTTGTGGGGGGCCGGCCTACGCTGCGTCTTCCAGTCCGTAGTCTCCACTCGAGAACCTTTCTTCCCCAACGATTATGGGTTCTACGAGCGATGTGGCCTGCCCATTGCCACTTCAACTTGCTAATTTTGAGAGCTATGTCGGCAACTTTAGTTCTTCTGCGGATTTCCTCATTGCGGATTTTGTCACGCAAAGAAACCCCGAGCATAGCCCTCTCCATAGCTCGTTGAGCGACCTTGAGCTTGGTCATGAGGCCATGAGTAAAGGACCACGTTTCAGTGCCATAGGTCATCACTGGCAACACACACTGGTTGAAGACTTTAGTCTTCAGGCTCTGGGGAATTTTGGACGAGAAGATATCGCGAAGTTTCCCGAACGAAAACATTTGTTCCGCGGTGGGATCGCGTGGGCGCGGTAATCGAACCCATGTGTGATGATCAAGTCAGCAGAACCAAAGATTATCCTTTTTAAGGTCTTTTTTTATCAAGGTCTACGCTTTTATAACTCCCAAGTGATGTGCAACAAGTGACAATTAACAAATTTAAAAACGTAATTAAACAAAATCTTTATAAAAAGCCTACTGTAAAATATCGGATTATTTAGATGATAGAGAAGCTTGGGATTGAAATTGCTCCAACTCGTTCAAAATGTTACAATTTAGACGTAATTTATTTTCTTAATTGTTAGGTATGTATTCTAAAAGGATCATTAAATAAACCAGCCAAGTGCCAGTCGAACTCGCGCATGAAGGGTTCCGTACCATTATCTATAAAAACGGCAAAAAATTACGTTTGTTGTATCGGAGCCCCAAATATTAATTTTATTTTGATTTAATTATTTATTTTGAATTGAATATATAACCAAATATTCTGTGAATATTTCAAGCGTTTACCTGTTGCCGTGATCATTATCGAGCAAAAATGAGCAAAAAATCACGTTTGTTGTATGGGAGCCCCCCTTAAATACTTATTTTATTCTGTTTTAAGTATTTGTTGTTATAGCGGCAACAGAAATACATCATCTGTGAAAATTTCAACTGTCTAACTATCACGGTTCATGAGATACAGCCTGGTGACCGACGGACAGACAGACAGACAGCGGAGCCTCAGTAATAGGGTGCCGTTTTACCCTTTGGGTACGGAATCCTACAAAAACAAACAGCCTTGTTTCTTGTCTCTCTTTCCTGGCTCGATCACGTAGGAACAGGCAGTAAAATTGACGCTTCAAAGTGATCCGTGTGATTTTAATGGATACAAATATTTAGATTTTGTTGGTGGAAGGAATTTCAGCTGTAAAATGGAAATTTAGTTTTTCATGTGTCGGGCTTTTTAATTTTTTGTATTCATTGTACTAATTAAGTAATTAAGCTACCTATTTTTCTTTATAACTAAGACGATAATCGCGATGACATGTGGCACTTGTGGGCTAATATAACAACCAAGTGAACAGTGCCGTCTTTACAATAAGGGCACACGGGGCCCATCCTCAGGGGGCCCCGAAGTACCGACAATTTTTCACATAAGTATATTCTCAAAACATTTTTGTAGAGCACAGTAAGTCCACCGTCTAATTTTTTTGTCGGGTTGTACCTACTAATTAATAATATTTCAGAACACATCCTAATTTACTAAGTACACCATCTAGCGATCACTCATGCATACCAATCAGATTCCAAAGTCAAACTGCACAGTCTAAACGAGGCCTAAAATAGATGTTGACATTCTAGTCTATGGATGGGGGCATCTCCAGATGGTGATAAAATGTTACTATAATTCGCTTTCTTTGCGTTCCAAAAGGGCCCCCAATTCTTGAGTGTCCAAGGGCCCCAGCATGGTTTAAGACGGCCTTGCAAGTGGGTCCCACAAGGCGCGAATAGAAGAAGGGAATGGATGCCTTTACCCAGCTGTGAGATCCAGCGGGCTCTTTAGATTCGATTCTAAGCTGTCCAAAAACTGACTCCTTAAGCCACAAGCTTAAAATAACTCCTTTTAAACATTCGGTGACAAATTACTTATGCTGGGGCACATTGTACCCGGTTTGTATGTGACATTACTTGCCCTTAGGGACCCTACTGTCTTTTTATTCCTTTTAGTACTCCTTTGGGAGAAGAACAAGCATTTGTACTGAGAAAATACACGTGTAAAAGGATCTTTACATATCTACTTCTTATATTATGTACAAGCTATTCACCCGCGAACCTTCGTTTGGGAATTACTATGCTACAGATAGACAGACACACAGACGAAAGAGATGCCTACGTAATACATACTATAAATCAATGGTAAGTTTACTATTGCATTATTGACGACCTCCGTGGCGCAGAGGCGTATAGCCAGCTGAATTGCAGGAGATAGCAGGTTCGATTCCCGCCGCGGAACATAAGTTTGCATGATCTACATATATTTGTTCCGGGTCTGGTTGTTTCTCTATATATTATAAGTATGTATTTATAAAAAAAGTATATAAGTTATCTACCAGTTATCTGGTTTCCATAGTACAAGCTCTGCTCAGTTTGGGGCTGAATGTGAATTGTCCAGCAATATTTATTTATCTTCGAACACGTATGGGTTTGATGATTTTTTTTTTTTTATTTTTAGTTCTAAGTATGGGGAACCCCCAAAATTATTGTTTTTTTTTCAATTTTTGTGTGAAAATCTTATTGTGGTTCACAGAATACATCTACTTACCAAGTTTCAACAGTATAGTTCTTATAGTTTCGGAAAAAAGTGGCTGTGACATACGAACGTACAGTCAGACATGATGAATCCATAAGGGTTCCCTTTTTTGCCATTTGGCTACGGAACCCTAAAAAAGAATCATCAAAATCGGTTCACCCAGTCGAAAGTTCTGAGGTTACAAAAAAACAATACAGTCGAATTGAGAACCTCCTCCTTTTTTAAAAAATCGGTAAAAAAAAATGACAAAATCAAAACAGAACTTTTACTAAATTAACAAACGACTAACTTATGAGTGAATATAACATTATGTACAAGAATAATCTTGTATATAGATTTATCTTGTATATAGGGTACAGGAGAAACAGTTGGATCATCTAAAGACCGTTGCAAACGATCTACAAATAGCTCAACTGCTCCAGATCACTACCAGGCGTGTCCTCAAGACACTGGCTGCATTGCCCCGCTGAATTGCAATGCTTATGCGTTGACCCAGATAAGCGCCAGCTCTAGGATCACACGTTGCTTCGACCAGACGCCCAGAAAGAATTTTGAAACGCGATGTGCCCGGTACCACATGGACCAGGGTCTCGACTCCAAATACGTAAGCTCTGTCGAGACTTCCATATTTGCGCCGCTTGAGATCTTCGGCTGAATTTGCCGCCGCACCGGCCCCAACTGCTGTACCGTACAGATGAGATGGCGCAAGGATATCGACGCACGTGGCGTCCCACACCAAAGGCCTACCCTTCTCCCAAGGTATAAGAGTCATACCGTCAGGCCTCTTACCATTGTCATGTACCAGACCGTTCGGTTCGAGAACGGCTGGAACGTTGACGCTGCAAAAAGCCCGGCGGATGATATCATTAAGGTTAGCGTGGCGGGAAATCCTACCGGCGGCTTTATAATACTTAGTTATTTTTTTAAATTAAATATATACTCATATCTTTATATACTTATGGACGTTGCAAACGATCTGTATCTATATATAGATAGCTCAACTGCTCCAGATCACTGCCAGGCGGAAGTGCCCCCAAGACACTGGCTGCATTGCGCTGAATTTCAATGCGTTGACCCAAATAAGCGCCAGCTCTCGGATCACACGTCGCTTCAAACAGACGCCCAGAAAGAATTTTGAAAACGCGTTGGGCCCCGGTACCCCATGTACCCAGCGTCTCTATCCCAAATAGCTCAAATACGTAAGCTCTGTCGAGACTTCCATATTTCTACTTAAGTTAAGTAGGTAGAACAACACACATATATGCAATTATTAATTTTAAAATGTTTTTTTACCCTACGTGTTTAAATAACCTGTTTTGTTATCTACGACATTAATTTAAAACACACATCTGGAATCATTTTAACTGATTTTAGAGACGGGTTTAATACCGATAGCTTGAATATTTATCAATTTGTAACTTTGTTAATAATGTCGTACATAACAAAACACGTGTTTATTTAAAAATTAAAACAAGCTTAACATCAAGTCGTAAAATATCAATGAAACAGCCTGTATAAAATAGGTAAACAAATCATATTAATTCATCATGAAAGTTTAATGCGCGCAGCCAAAGATGAGATTTGACGGGTCACGTGGTCATACCTGCGCAGTATAGTTCTTGGCGGTTTTGGCGGTATGCGAGACAAGCGAGGGACGGCGAGGTATGGCGTCACGCATGCGTACCTATTCCATCGTGTGTCGTTCCCCGCAGTCCACGCACACGCCGCTGTGGTCCCAAGTTAAGGTGGGTGACAGGTATGTCAGGTCTCATCTTTGGCTGCGCGCATTATACTTATCTGTTAAACTGACTAAACGGCATCGTCGCAAAAGCGCTGCCGATTTACGTTAAAAATTGTTTAATGGAAATGTATCGATTAATGAATATAAATAATCAAAACTACCGGTGTAAAATCTACCTCTCAAATCAGTTAATACGAACCCTGATGTGTGTTTTAAATTAATGTCGTTAATTTTAGCATCCCCGCGCGTGCAATAAGCTTAGAATGGGGAAAAAGTTTTCTGGTCTCATGTTATTATACATTTAAGTAGGTATGAAGTTAGCTACTCAGCACTGCACTATTCAGAAAGATTTTTCTCTTTTGAGAGGCAGCCGCGCGTTCTAACTCACGATAAAAGACGAGGAATACATGTGCGGACAAAAAAAGTGAAAGCCGTAATATACCTACCTACAAATTAATGGATAGAAGCTACAGTAGAAGCTCATTTGCAATGATGAGTTAGCAGATGCAAGCCTCCACAGCCTTGAGCATCATCGAAAGATTGCAAACCTCTCGATTTTTTTACAAGCTTTTCTTTAACTTGTAATGTATGTATGTATACATACATGTTGGAATCTTGCAACTGAATTTTAAACCCGTTCCCCTCAACCGATTGAGCTGAAATTTGGTATACACGCTTATTTTTGATAGCAATGCATGCTATGTGACGTCATTCTAATTCCAATATGGCGGATCATCCAAGATGGCGGTCTAGTTATTTTTTCTGCACTACCACGGTATGGGTATCAAATGAAAGGGCTTGCTGAGGAGAATACGAAAACTAATACGTCACATTATTACAAGCTTCTATTTAGCTTGCAATGTGTGTTTTAGTTTGTTAGTCCACTTCCTCTTATCCCACGGAGTTGAAGTTTGATATGTTGGTTCAGTTCCGACGACAATGCAGTTTTATGGTATGCATGACCTGGTTCTACACCCTGGATTGGCTCCAAACGAAGGAACGCATTATATACGCATTTCATTATAATTTATGATAGTTAAAAGTTCCAATATGACATGGCTGCTGCACTCAGGGTTGGCTTCCAAGGAGGAACTACTCAACGGTCAACAGCACAGTCACGAAATTTTGTGTATGTATTTAAATTTGGAATAACTTTTGTGACAATGCAATAATATGGTAGGGATGGAGGTGGGCGATGGAGACGGATGCTAGACAACGGAACTTCCGATTGGATTGCGGTGGGCTACTAGTGTTCGATATATTTCGGAGAGCGAGCTGCGCTTTTCAACCTGATCCCACCATCCCCTTTCTATCATCGGAAAACCAGACCAGCGGCGTAGTGTGGGTGTCAGCCGCCCGGGGCGGAAGAAAATTTAGAAAATTTTCTAAAGAACTTTTCGGCAAGAACAGGCATAATTATTGTGTCGGTCATATACATGTTTTACAATAAAATAATCACATTTATTAGAAACATTCTTACACGTGTGCTACTTACATAGATATAACAGGTATTGAACACATGACTATACCTCGACGATCATCAAGATTAAGTTATTAGCGACTTGAATATAAAACACAAATTAACTTTCAATTAGAACTATGACGCTAATATTTATATTTTTCATCATCATCATATCAGCCGTAGGACGTCCACTGCTGGACAAAGGCCTCCCTCATTGATCTCCAGGAACTGCGGTTGGAAGCGGCCTGCATCCAACGCCGACCTGCGGTTCTTACCAAGTCGTCTGCCCATCTTGTGGGTGGACGTCCTACGCTGCGCTTGCCGGTCCGTGGCCTCCACTCGAGAACCTTTCGGCCCCATCGGCCATCTGTTCTGCGCACTATATGGCCTGCCCATTGCCACTTCAACGTGTTAATCCGTCGGGCTATGTCGGTGACTTGAGTTCTCCTACGTATCTCCTCATTTCTGATTCGATCCCGTAGAGAAACCCCGAGCATAGCCCTCTCCATAGCTCGTTGAGCGACTCTGAGCTTATTCATAAGGCCAATAGTGAAGGACCACGTCTCGGTTCCATATGTCATCACTGGTAACACACACTGATTGTAGACTTTCGTCTTAAGGCACTGAGGTATGTTGGACGAAAAGACGTTGCGAAGTTTCCCAAACGCTGCCCATCCGAGTTGGATTCTACGATTGACCTCTTTCTCGAAGTTGGACCTACCTAACTGGACTGTTTGTCCTAGGTATACATACGCGTCGACAACTTCAAGAGCCGAGTTCTCAACCATAACTGGGGCAGGGACGACATGGACATTTGACATGATTCTCGTCTTGTCCATGTTCATTTTAAGTCCTACCCGTTGGGAGACTCGATTGAGGCCTTCGAGCATCGTGCTGAGCTCTTCCATCGACTTTGCCATGACCACAATATCGTTTATATTTTTATTGAAAGTTAATGTACTTGTTAGAATTGAAAACAAAACTTGTCATTAACTAAAACTTTAATTCAACTTTTTAAAGAGCAAAGTCTTTTATTGCACTATCAATGTCTATAGCAACACACACGTCTTACTCAATAGACAAGATGGCCAGATTGGTTAGCTTTAATATACTCAATGTTGATCTTAAATCATTTTGGATCAATTTTTTTTTTTTTTTTTTATTTATTTATACTTAGATTCACAGTTACATTACCATATATTATAAACTAATTAACATAGTGCTGGACTTAAACCAAATTGAATCTACATTATGTAATACTCAACTTATAAAGACCCGGCAAAGTAGCTCGCCTGTTAACTTTAACATACTTACTTACCTATATATATATATATATATATATTTAAATTAAATATTTACATGAAAAAATACTAACAAGAAATAGTTTGCAAGAAAAAGTGAATATTAACATTTTTTAGAATATAAATTAATGAAAAAAGTGCCTCTTGAGCTACAATGTTTGCCTGATCGCATTTGAAGTGTGTGTGTCTGTGAGTGTGTGTTTATGTGTGTATAGTGTACCTAGTGTGTGTGGTGTAGGATGTATTTTACAGTGTTATGTTATGTTTTAAAGTGTTAATTATCCGGTCATTTGGCAATTGCAACAAAAAAGAGGGTAGTCAACTAAAGTGCAGTTGAACCCGCTCAGAAAAATAAAAACTAATAATGACTACAAACTGTTTACACAGTGAGTTTACACGCAAGGTTTACATGGCGGCAGTTTTTATACGAATAATTTTAAAAAACTGATGTTAAAATGTTAAAGTTAATGTTCATAAAAGTTAAGTTTTCTAGGTTTAGTAATTGGAATTTAGTATCTATAACAATAAAGAGTTATCTATTCATCCATCCTATTTCCTAGCTATTTATCGGTCTGTCAAGCGGTGTCTGTTGAGACAGTTGACGGGATACCCTTGCTTTGAATGCGTTTTTAGTAGTGTTAAATGGATCTATGTCGTTGAACATTTTATTATAAGTCCGAGGAAGTCTGCTAGTGATGCTATTGGCCGAGTAGTTGGTGCGATGAAAAGGCACATGAAAAAGTTGTGTGTGTCTTGTGCGCTTATTTGGAGCTCGCAGGGCCAACGTTTTAGATACAAGACACGAACTGTCTAATTTACCAGAACAGATATCATGAAACAGAGCCATTTCATGTAGAATTCTTCTGTTTCTGAGTGACATTAATTTGTGCTCCTGGCAAGATTCAGCATAATTATCAGTAACCAATCTTTTACGGTAATTTAAGTGTTTGATAAACTTTCTTTGTAAGGACTCGATAGCGTTGTCGTAGGTCACATATTGAGGGTTCCAGACTGGACTGCAATATTCGAGGGTACTCCGTACGTACGCGTAGTATAGCACTTTGATGCAAGCTGTACTAGTGAAAGGCTTAGATACACGCAGGATAAATCCCAAACTTTTATAAGCTTTGTCGATGGCGCCTTCGATGTGGCTACTTAATGTAAGTTTATGGTCTAGGAGTACCCCTAAGTCACGAACACTTTGTGCTTTTTCTATCTTACTGTCATTAAGACTGTATGAATATGAAATGGGCATGTTTTTTCGAGTATAGGAAACATGCTTACATTTATTTACATTTACGCTTATTCGGTTGTTTTTGTAATAAAGTGAAAGCCGGTCTAAATCTTCTTGCAATAATTTACAGTCATCAGAAGTTCTAATGTTATAATACACTTTTTTATCGTCGGCGAATAATAGAAAGTTTGCATGCCTGAAGCAGGATCCAATATCGTACAAATAAGCCAAATAGAAAAGAGGTCCGAGCAGAGAACCCTGGGGAACGCCTGACGGTATATCTACGAAATCAGAACGGGCTCCTCCTATTACTACAGCCTGCTGTCTGTTGGTAACGTATGATTTTACCCAGCGCAATAAATCACCCTGTATACCGAGTTCCTGGAGCTTACGCAGAAGTATGACGTGATCCACACGATCGAAAGCTTTCTCAAAATCAGTGTAGATCACGTCAACCTGAGCACGTGATTCCATGCCATTCAGTACTTCGCTGATGAACAGCGATAGGTTTGTTACTGTCGATCGGCCTTTGACAAACCCATGTTGTTCGACAGGTATGCCGCGACTTATAATCGGGTAAATGGTATCATAAATCATCCTCTCAAATAACTTACTTAGTACGTTAAGTATGGAAATAGGCCTATAATTCTCTACATTTACTTTAGATCCTTTTTTGTGCAGGGGTACAATGTGTGCTTGCTTCCAAATAGTTGGAAAGGCACCTTCTCTAATGGAGCGGTTGAATATGGTGGTGATAGGCTTATATAAATATTTTGCACATTTTACTATAAAAAAATTTCAAATTTCAATTCTGAAATACTTCTCTCACAGCAGGCATAGCTTATGCGACAAAAATATGTAATGGTTCAAATATTTACATCATATTATTATTATTTATTGTTAAATTTTGCCGTCCCCTAAAAGTGACGCCCGTAGCGTAGGGGCGGCGCGCTCCTACTACGCTACGCCACTGAACCAGACGCTCCGCGGTGCGCCACCGCTACATGGTAGACATACCTCCCATACGCACAAAGCGGTACTCTTCCACCTTTATTATGCGCACTGCTAAGGAGTGGAACGCCTTGCCTAAGTCTGTGTTTCCTGATAACTACAACCTAGGGGTCTTCAAGTCGCGAGTGAATAGGTTTCTTCTAGGCAAGCATGTACCATCGTAGACTGCATCATCGCGCGCCATCAGTCGAGATCGTGGTCAAACGCTAGCATATAATTGATATAAAAAAATTTGGTAATTATTATACCATTTTTTTAAACATGAATAGATCTACGTTTGACCGCAATCTCACCTGATGGTAAGGGATAATGTGGTTTAAGATGAAGCACGAAAATCTAGAACACGCCTATTTGACGACCTCCGTGAAACAGTGGACGAATAGCCGTGTGAGACGCATGAGGTTGTAGGTTCGATTCCCGCCGCGGAACAAATGTTTGCATGATCTACAGATATTTGTTCCGGGTCTGGATGTTTCTCTATCTATACTAATACTAATAATATTATAAAGAGGAAAGATTTGTTTGTTTGTTTGTATTGAATAGGCTCCGAAACTACTGGACCGATTTATACATTCTTTCACTGTTAGGAAGCTACACTATACCCGGGTGACATGGGCTACTTTTTATCCAACTGCGCAGAAGGAGGGTAATATTTTTATTCAAAAACTACGCGTGCGAAGCTGCGAGTTTGTCAGCTAGTATATGATAAGTATGTATTAAAAAATATAGTATGTATATAAATATTCTATCAGTTATTTGGATCCCATTGTACAAGCTTTGCTTAGTTTCGGGATAGGTAGCGCTGTGTGACATTTCCAGAAATATTTATTTATTTAGAGGCCCGGATTGTATTCTTTAGGAAAAACAGACGACAGTAAAGTGTTCCATACCTTAGCTGGGCGCATCAAGAACGTAGAACCAGAACGTTGTGTGCGAATGGGTGGTATATCAACTAGGTACGGATGGTACTGAACCGTGCGTCTGCTTGTCCTTTGATGGAAGGAGATGGCGGCATTTATGTCATGCTATCTCAATTCAGGTTATAATCTATCTGTATAATAACTGTCATCGAAATCGGTACAGCCGAGAGATACTCTCCACTTTATAATATTTATGTGGATGTTGTTGATGGACGTAAGGCAGTGTGACCTACGAGGCAATACTTTAATATAGGCGATGGTTACCACTATATTACGTTATCAGGTATATAATAATACCTAATTAGAATTGTAAATTAGTATGTTTGTCAATAGGAGGTAACAATTATAAATATTGAATTGCATTATGGAACTTACATAGATACTTACTAGTGGTTCGCCCCGTACTGAGATCTCGCGAGTCTCCGATTAAAACAGAAAAATATTATTTGTAATCTTTGACTATCAAAATAGTGTCACGAAAAAATAACCAAGTGACTTGACCTACAAATTCCTTCAAATTACAGGTAACAGGAGGTCATGTAACGTGGTTACAATTTTTTGGGGGTACAACTTGCAGTTATTCTAGATTTCAGACTTTTGCCCAAATTTGTGTCACTTAAGCTACACGCATACCAAATTACAGCACTGTGGGGTCACTAGTGTACCCTGTGAATTATGTCAAAGTTTAGTTTTTATCATGGCTAATAACTCAAAAACTATAAAGAATTTACGAAAAATAATAAAACGAGTCTAAATGTACCAATGAATTCCTTTCATTTGACGTCATGACTTTCGTTGACACTTGATCTGATAGCCTCATTTTCGTTTATTTTACCCCTCTTGAACCCAATATCTCTACAACCCCCCTACATTTTTAGATCATTTAGTCACACATAAATTTCACTATAATCGGATCAACGTTAAGAAAGTTATCCTCGGACAAACAAACATACATACATACAACGCCGATGTGCCTTAGTTGATTTAGAGATCTCGCTTCGCTCTATTAATAAAATATTAATAATCCTTTGTGTACACTAATAAAGCCATGTCGGTTTAGGAGGGGGGGATTAGACAAGGGCCGGATTACCGCGGGTAAACTGTACCTATATACTTTCAAATAAAAAAAAATCCAAATCGGTTGGTAAATGACAGAGTTCTGAGGTGAAAATATAAAACAATTATGCGTCCTTATAAAATTTGAGGGTTGCTTTCGAATTGGGATCCCATCATCAGATCCCGACTTGATGCCAATGGTACCACTTGGGAAGTATACCCTTTTAAACAAAAAAATAATTTTCGAATCGGTCCAGGCGTATTTGAGTCGGGAAGCATTTCTTTTTGTCAACCTATATTGTCCCACTGCTGGGCAAAGGTCTCCCCCAAGTCTCTCCATCTATCTATGTCCTGTGCGACACTCCACCAATCCTGCTCGAAGGCAACAAGATCGTCTCGCCAACGCTTTCTTGGGATACCCCGACCGCGTCCAGATCAGGTCCAGATCATGGCTCCAGGTTGTAGCTAGATTAGGCCTATCGGGGTGCATTCTGCTAATGTGTCCCGCCCAATCCCATTTCAGCCTGGCTGTCTTTTCTCCAACATCGGCAATGCCTGTCAACGAACGCAGCGTGGTGTTTCTCACTCGATCAATCCGTTTGAATCCGAGAACGCTGCGTTCCATTGCCAATTGGCAATAGAATGGGGAGCATATTTAATAAAAATCCGACGCATCGAGAACCTCCTTGTTTTAAGTCATAAAAAAATAAAAGAAGCATTTCCGTTAACTTTAATTTTCGTGTCCCGCAGTGTACGCCTCCGAGTTCCATTCACAGGCACCCATGCGTACTCAGCTTTCTCAACTCTTTATACGTGCCTGTGAGAACTCCTTTATACCAGCCAATGTTCAGGCTCCTTAATGTTTAATGTGTGGAAGTTGAAATTGAGTTTACAAGTCAAAACGAGCTTTTAGTTTTGTGAATAAAGATTTAAAGCTTATAAATATTGTGTTTTTTTGCTAGTAATATTATAAATGCGAAAGTTTGAATGCTTGTTTATTCATATACTAGCTGTTGCCCGCGACTTCGAACGCGTTACACAGCTAAATATAAAAAAAATATAAAAAAAAATATCTCTGGACATTTCACACAGCGCTATCTAGCCCCAAACTAAGCAGAGCTTGTACTATGAAAACCAGATAACAGATACTTACATCTTATAATACATAGAAAAACATCCAGACCCGGAACAAATATCTGTAGATCATGCACGCATTTGTTCCGCGGCGGGAATCGAACCCGCTACCTCCTGCGTCTCAGCTGGCTATTCGCCCACTGCGCCACGGAGGTCGTCCTCCACAAATGTGTAGGTACACCTAGATATAAACCTAAGCTCGCTGTTACAACTTAATTTAACACCCCATGTTTATCCCATGGGACCTGATTTATGAGATATTAAGTAGTCTATGTGTTAATCCAGGTTATAATCTACGTACATACTAAATTTCATCGAAATCGGTTCAGCCGTTACGACGTGAAGGAGTACTAGTTTATACATATAATATGACTATATTTATTTTTTCTTGTTATTGTAAAACTTTTCTGTTTGTAACTTCTTTTTGTTATTAAGTGTTATATTTTTATGTCGTTTAAAATCGCGCCCGCTATGTATTTATTTTTCATTATTTGTCTCTCTCGGTCCTAAAGGTCTCAACGGAAGACCAGCGCAGGTTCTAACGTCCTGCACACGCTGAGTGCAACCCTTTTATTGCAACCAATATGAGTACCTACCTAGCTTTAAGTTTTTACGTTATTTTTTATTGATATTACTCGTGCGCGATAACTTGGGACCTAATGCGACTCCCCGACCGCTTCCCCTGCACTTCCCCGATGGCGCCCGTATTGTACCGTTCGCATCACTATTTTTTACTAGGGTTTTTAGTCTCGTACTGGCCTACGTCACGTAACGACGCGCTCTGGAATTCTTTTAGTTTTCGTTTGTGTTATTGTTTTGTTGTTATAGTTCTTGTTATCATTATGAAGGGTAAACCTTTGCATAGCGGAGAAAGAAACCTCGTGCTAAAAGTGTTAGAGTTTTTTGAAAACGAAAAACGGAACAGTTTTGTTTACCTGTCCACTAAGTAGTGACGAAGATGAGATAATGTAAATAATAGATAAAATAAATGTATAAACTTAAACATTGTATTTTTATTTTATTCAAATAGTGTAAAAAAGATTAGATAAAAAGCAGCGTCTTCCCTGAGTAACATAATAAATTAGGTTAAAAAAAAACAAAGACGAAGCCGCGGGCGGCTGCTTGTTATGTTCGCTTTTTTGCGGGCGGTACAAACACGCCAATATGACGTCACCGCGCTCAGGTCCCAACTTATCGCGCACGGGTAATATAGAGTAATCATTCTGAACACTTATCCCATGTTTAAAACGCTTTTTTCGTATGTATTATGATGGTATGTAGTTTATGGTGTGTATGTTTATGTCGTTATATTATTATTTTTAAATCCGAACATGTATTGTTATCTTATTAGGCACCGTCATAGATAACTCAGTTTAATGTATATAATGGTGACTGGCAATATTTATTTAGTTGTATATAGGTACTCGTTTAGTAGTCTTCGTGTCCTCACTTAGGCTCTGTCAGAAAACCAGCGCTGCATCGTACCCAACAAGGTTCGAAGCCGCCCATGCTGAGACAGGGACCATTTTGTCCCCACGCAACACCACCATTGTCTGTGTTATTGTATTATTGTACACTGTCTGTGGGAGCAAATAAATGTATGCATTTTCTTTCTTTCTTCTTTCTTTCTTATATAGGTACTGTTTTATTTATAGTTGTTATTTTTGTATTGTGTTGTTGCAAACTAAAATATTTGATTTGATTTATAACTAAAATTGAAAGTGGGCCGGGCACAGCTCGAAGAACTGACGGCCGTAGGGGCAAACAGTACTCGAGTACCACGCATTGGAAAACGCAGTGCAGGAACGGACTACTACATGAAAAGGCAACCTGATAAAGGCTGTTCGGTGCCGTACAAAAACAAAATCGTTTTATTCTTTAAAATCACAAGGATCGCTTTGTAACGTCAATTTTACTGCTTGTTCCTTCGCGACAGGAAAGAAAGGCAAGGCCGGTTGTTCTTTTTAATGATCCTTGAATAAAGAACAATAAAGAAAATAATTTACGTCTAAATTGTAACATTTTTGAACGAGTTGGAGCTATTTCAATTCTAAGCTTCTCTTTCATCTAAATAATCCGATATGTTAACGTATACTTTTTATAAAATTGTGTTTAATTACTTACGTTTTTAATGTATGTACTTACTTGGGAGTTTGATATATAAGCTTAAACCTTGCCCTGTAAGGCGAAATGTAAAAAAGTTTGAGCCGCTAAGTAACTGTCATATTCAATAATTAAAAATAGTACTGTTTTCATATTTAAGCAATATCTACTTGAGGATTTAAACTACATAAATGAAAGTGAGAAACGCAATTGGTGAAACTTTTCACGATACAATTATTTGTCAAAATCGGCTCTTCTAAAACACTAATATCGTTCATACTCCGACTCTAGAAAATATTTATAGTATATTTTACATAGTTATGTAGGTAATTATGGTACCTAAATTAATGGAAAAGCATTTTTTTTTAATTTGTTGGTTCTTATGGAATTCGAGATTTTATCTTTTCTTGCTTACGTCATTTACTCCTGCGACAATGCGGCGCGGCTATGATACATGTTTGTCTCGTTCTTCACCTAAGCAAGTAAATAGTACTGTCACTTTTTTGCATTTCCGGATGCTCCGCCCAATCGTCACCGAAATTAAATTTGTATATCGTCTTAAGGGGGCACCGGAGGGACAATCGCCTATACAACACGTACTACCAAGATCATTTCTAATTGGAGCATATTTCTACCTTAATAAGGTATTATTTTAATTTGAATAGTATTTATCTAGGTTACCAACCATATATTAGATCAAAATACTTACCTAAAATAAAATAGAAGCGTATCGAATTCTGCATGTTTTTACGTCATAAAAGACCTGTTTTCAAGCTAATTGTTTCGTATTAAAAACAACAACATCTTACGTATCCTAGTCATGGGAACATAGATTATATCGTCTAGTTACAGAATAACAACACAATGAGAAAAATACAACAAGTTTTCAGTCATCATTTTTGGTATTACGGAACACGGTCAAAATCTAATCAAATTTAGAATCGTTCTATTGCTATCACTGTCGCTCTGCGTGGCCAAACTTCGTTACTAAACAGGGATAGCGATATTCAGGCCGAAGTTTTTGACGCGGCCGAATTGAAGTTGCGCTCAGGGTTCGCCGGCGCGTTAAACGATTTACTAACTTGATGGAGTATACAAGTGGCAACAGCGAGTTTATCTTTATTTCTGGTACTAAAATTATGATTATCGCTATTTTTCTTAAACAAATTAATATTTTTGTGAACATACATCAGATTTTCATAGATAAATTAACAAGGGAATGTCAATATATTTATTTCTTTAAACTTTGCGTAATGATATTCTGGGGCCCATATTATAAATTGCACGAACAGCCCTCTTGCACAAAAACGGTGTTTATATCTGCAGTGTAGCGGATAGGGGCGTGGAGTGGTGTTTAAATCGTGTATTTAAACAACTTTTAGAAGTTAAATTAAGGAAATGCCGACCGGTGCGCGGAGACAAGCGTGTTTTTTCGTATCGGTTCAACTGCCAACTGATTGTGTCGTCTGCGCGCAAAAGAGGGTAGATCTTTTTCTGTAAGTATTTTCTGTAGAATCAAAAGGTGAGTTTTTCACAAGTACCTACTTTATAAAATTGATTATTATTATTATTGATAAAAAGAAGCGAGATCTCTAAATCAACTTGGCCAAATCGGCGTTGTATGTATGTATGTTTGTTTGTTCGAGGAAAACTTTCGAAGCATTGTTTCGATCACCGTGAAATTTAATCACGTTCAAGAGGGGTGAAAACAGTTAAAATAAGGCCAACTGGTGAAATGAAAGGTATTCATTAGTACATTTAAACTCCTTTTTTATTTTTAGTAAAGTCTTTACAGTTTTTGAGTTATTAGTCATAATAAAAACCTATCTTTAAAAACATGGTCAGACAACACTTTCTGTTCCATCGCTCACTAGGCCATTTATTTATTTATACATTTTTGTAATTTATGTATGTAGGTATGACAATATATATATATATATTATGTATCTTAATATTATTATTTATGTAATTTTATGATTATATTATTTAATATAATTAAGCATTTTATTTTATATTAACTATATTTTTTATAAATTGTAATATATGCTTGTTTTTTTTAAAATCAAACTGATTCTAAAAAAAATCTTATGCCGCCGTCCTTATTTGTTCATATAGATCCTGTCCATCCAAAGGTTGCCTGGAAGAGATCGCTTTTAGCGATAAGGCCGCCCATTGTACCTATGATTTAAAAATGTATTTTCTGTTATATGTTTGTATTTAATGGTGTGCAATAAAGAAATTATCTAATCTAATCTAAAAACTAAGCTTTGACAAAATTCACAGGGTACACACGGCTACACATCAAGCTATACACTTCCAGTATAAGCTGACCTCGCATTGTGTAGGCTTTTAGTAGAATAAGAGGTCAGCTTATACTAGAAATGTATAGCTTGATGTGTAGCCGTGTGTACACCAGTGACCCCACAGTGCTGTAATTTAGTATGCATGTAGCTTAAGTGACACAAATATAAGCAAAAGTCTGAAATCCGGGATAACTGTAATTTGTACCCCATAAAAGAATAACCACATGACATGAACTCCCGTTACCTGTAATTTGAATTAAACTGTAGGTCAAGTAGTTGGATATTTATTTCGTGACACTATTTTGATAGTCAAAGATTACAAATAATATTTTTTTGTATTATTTGGTGACTCGCGAGATCTCAGTTCGGGGCGAACCACTAGTTATTATCAGCCCACTGTGTCCCACTGCTGGGCAAAGGCCTACCCCATTCTTTCTAGACACTTCTTTCAAGCGCCAAGATGGTCCGGTCCGCTCGGAAATTAGGGAGCTCGATAAAATTGATAGATATTTTAAATCATACGTATATACGAGTACATATATATATACTAGTTGACCTGCCGAACTTCGTACCGCCTTGACATGCATATAACGCGGGCTGTCAATACACGTCACCCTGGTAGAATTTTATTGTCAATTGTTGTCCCCGGCCCTCATTTTACAACCATACTTAACCATAGACAAAATTACGTTTAGCTGTCATTTGTGTTTTGTTATTCCATGTCAGATGTGTTTTTGTTATACCACGTTTTATAGTGACTTGTATTCTCTTTGACGTTTTATGTCACGTCACACGGGAACGCGGTCGAACGGGATAAAAAGTATCCTATGTCCGTCTCCAGGTTCTAAGCTACCTCCCCACCAATTTTCAGTCAAATCGGTTCTGCCGTTTTGAGTTATAAATAGTGTAACTAACACGACTTTCTTTTATATATACCTAGTCAGGTCATAAATTCTGTCACATGTTTCATATAAAATAATTGAAACAAGTTTATTCATTATTTAACCATTTATATACCAAAATGAACTTAACAAAACATAGATTCTTATGACACTAAAGTTTATTCAAAATGACCTCCGTGATTTTGAATACAGACCTTCAATCTGCGCGGACAGTCGTCTATCGCAGCACGAACGAGGCCCATGTCAATATCGGCGGCTGCCTTAATCAAGGATGTCTTGAGTGACTCCAAATTGGGATGAGGCTTTGAGCACGCCTTTTTCTCCAAGTGTTGCCATATCTTGTAATCTAACGGATTCAAATCTGGACTGGAGGAGGGCCAGTCTACGTGCCGGATGAAGTCGATTTCACTCGCCGCCAGCCAGTCTTGTGTGCTTTTAGCTCTATGAGCTGGCGCCGAATCTTGTTGGAATATCCAGTGCCTGTTATTGAACATAGTATGAGAAACAGGTTCCACAAGGTTCGTCAGGACTGTATTTTGATACACAACTGCATTCGTTTTTACACCTTTCTCACACTCACAACCATACCATGAGCGAGGATGGAAAATGACCTCGTTGGACACGCGGAATACGGTTGCTCGCTTCTTCACTACTGTGTGCGTACACCTTATCATTTTGTTTGTTGTAGCTCTCTTCTACGGTAAATTTTTTTTCATCCGAAAAAAGAATTTACCGATATTTTTTTCTCGCGTACCGCTTCAACAAAGCGCGGCATCTCTTCAGTCTCAGGTCCATTAGACGAGCATTCAAACGATGTCGTGTTTTTCTTCGATATGCCCGAAGCCCTAAGTCTTCATTTAACACCCTTTTCACCGTGGTTCTGCTTAACCCCATCTGAAGGGCCAACAGTTACTGCTTACTTTTGGGATTTCTTTGAATTCGCGCCTTCACAGCTTTTATCACTGCTGGAGTCCTAACAGACCGAGGGCGACCACTTCTTGACCTATCATCTACACTAGAGTCTTCATTGTATCGTTTGATGGTGCGATAAACGAATCTTTTGGTTATATTCAAATTTTTCAGTATGTCAAAAATTTGAATTGGCGCGTAACCGCAACGATGCAACGCAATAACTGCAACACGGTATTCTTTAAGCGTCCACTCCATATTTAAAAATGAGTAAAATTCTAAAAAATAAACATTTTTATTTTCATGAACAATTCGAAATTCGAATTCTATAAACTTTTTTGTGGCCAGCATTCTAAAAGAAAAGTTTTTACTGTGTGACAATACTTATGACCTGACTAGGTATATATATGCGTATGGTTAATTGCAGGTTCGGGAGTTACTTCGTCTACATGCAGCGTTGTGTGTCGCATCTGGAAATCTATGGCGAAGGCCTATATACAGCACTGGATGTCTTGTGGCTCATACGACGATGGTGATCGCACCTTTTCTTACTTTACGACTTTAGTCTCAGAAGACGACATCATTTAATTTATCAGGAGTGGAGTGGAAGAAAGGAAGGGAGGCCTTTGCCCTGCAGTGGGTCCGTACAGGCTGCAAATAAATAACAATTTAACAGGGCGACTGCGATCCGCCCCGAATAACGTCTCTCCTTAACTAACTTATCATGGGAGCAGCACATTACTGAAGTCAGCAGGAAGATGTATGGATCAAAGCACGCTGTAAAGCGCATGCATAATTTCCTTCCTTTTTCAGATAAAATTACTCTTGTAAATTCTATTCTACTCCCTATCCTAGATTATGCAGATGTGTGTTATCCCGACGCTACTGAGGAGCAACTTAACATACTGGAGCGGTTGTTAAACCGCTGCATCAGGTATGTATACGGGCTACGCAAGTACGACCACATCTCACAGTACCGCTCACAGTAAAAGTGGCTCAAAATTCGGTTTTGTCGGGATACTCATATACTCTGTCTTCTTTATAACATCCTTTAGAAGCCTCTGGCTCCTTGCTATCTTAAAGCACGTTTTTCTCCTCTTTTTTCCACCTGATCGTCCTTCTAGTTCTTCTCAACATCTTTTATTCAAGACGCCTGAGCATAAAACTTCTTTCTTCACTGACTCTTTCACTGTGACGGCTATCTGCTTGTGGAACTCTCTTCCAGTGAAAATCCGCAAGGCCGCCTCTATCAAATCCAAACTCTTTAAATACTTCATCTCTCTTCAAGATACCCAACAAAGTTGAGCACTTTATGTAGATATATTTGTGTATTTCGTTTATGTATTCGTATTATAATTATTTTTAATTTTTGAAAGTTTATTTCTAAGCTAAAGTTTGTTTAAATTTCCATTTTCTGGCACTACCAGTTTCTCCACACTACACAAAGGTTAGCTGGAAGAAAATGCTAATTAGCATTATGTATTATTTTATTAGCGCAATAAATAATTTTCTAATTCTAGTCTAATCTCCGTGTGAGGCGTTAGGTGCGAGGCGAGACGTTAATCGGAGCGGATCGCATTCACCCTGATGAAGGTTCACGAATTGAACCGAAACATTGTCGGTCGAAATACCGATAAGACGGTACGTGTTAAATCCCGTATTTATAGGGTTCCGTATCTCAAAAGGTGAAAAGAGGAACTGTGATCACTCTCTTGTCCGTCTGTCCGTCTGTCTGTCCGTGTGTCACCACCGATTTTTTCAGGAACGGGTGGACCTGGCAAGTTGAAATTTATACCAGATACTGAGGTCTATAGTCCCTATTAGGTGTACAAAAATCAAGGTCCTGAGTCAACACGATAAAAATATTTGGGCAAATTTAGATTTTCGCGAAAACTTGTAAGTACCAAAATTTTTAAATTTCAACTTTGCTTTATTTTTCGGAATTTTCCCTTCACCTGTGATTTACCGGGCTTTTAACCAAAATTGACAATTCTAGGTCAACCGGAAGTACTTACCCTATAGGTTTTGGGTCGAAAACCTATATGATAGTTCCCGTTGATTATAAAATTTGAAAGTTAAAGGGTGTCCCCATACATACCTAATTGACGCCAATGAAGATATTCCTCGGAGTTGTATGCGCGCTCATGCAATTTAGAGGACTAACTTAATCGGCACCAATCTCAAATAAGATAAATAAATAAAATTGTGCTATTGAATAAAATAAATATTTAAGTGGGGCTCCTATACAACATGCATGATCATATCATAAAACATAGCTATAAAAACGGCAAAATATCCGTTTTTATATATAACGGTACGGAATCCTTCGTGCGCGAGTCTGACTCGCACTTGGCCGGTTGTTTTTTTATTTTATTCAAAGGACCAACAGCTACAAAAGTATAACACTTTTCAAATTATATATTTACGATAATACAGCCAATTAAAGGTCTATATATAGTGATAGTTCCTACAATTTATCTATACTAATATTATAAAAAGGAAAGATTTGTTTGTATTGAATAGGCTCCGAAACTACTGGACCGATTTAAAAAAAGTTTACACTGTTGGGAAGCTACACTATCCCCGGGTGACATAGGCTACTTTTTACACAACTGCGCAGAAGAAGGGTAATGTTTTTATTGAAAAACTACGCGTGCGAAGCTGCGGATTGGTCAGCTAGTACAAAATATGATGACAAGGCCCATATCTATAATAAATACCTTATAGACTAACATACATAAAACCATAAACTTAAAACTAACACTTTTAAACCTGGATTAACATAGGCTGCTTTTTATCCCATAAATCAGGTCCCATGGGATAAAAATGGAGTGTCAGTGTCAAAGTGGTAACAGCGAGTTTAGCTTTACATATAAGGTTGGGGAAAAAGTGTCTTCGCATTTTTTTTAAGAAAATCGAAACATTTTTTAATATAGTTTATTTACATTTAACTAAAGTATGTAGGTACCATTTTGTTCGATAACTTTTCGCCATCTTGTGGGACATGATCTCATGGCTATAGAAATTTTGGGGCTTCTGATCAAAATACCGCGACAAGTAGTTTTGGCAGTCCTCTCATGATGTTAACCTGACACTGCTTAAAGAATTCTGAAGAGACCGAAACAGGTGGAAATCTGAAGGTCCAAGGTCAGGACTATACGGCGGATGCATTAACACCTCCCAGCCAAACTCTCTTAATTTTTGCTGAGTAGCTAAAGATGTGTGAGGTCTAGCGTTATCATGATGAAAAACCACACCCCTTCTGTTGATTAATTCCGGCCACTTTCTCTCAACTTCTTGCTTTAATCTCATCAGTTGTTCGCAGTAGAGTTCAGAATCGATGGTCCTGTCTGGTGGTAACAGCTCATAATGAATAATGCCCTTCCAATCCCACCACACACACAGTATCACCTTGTTGCAGTTAACCTGGGTTTCGCCACAGTCTGTGAAGCCTGTCCGGCCTTTGACCACGATCTTTTTCGCACGTTCTTGTCGTACGTGATCCACTTTTCATCACCAGATAATAGCTTCTTCAAAAATGGTTCGGTTTCATTACGTCGTAATAAAGAATCACAAATGAGTACACGGTTCATTAGGTTTCTTTCAGTGAGCTCGTGGGGTAACCAAATATCGAGCTTTTTTGTGTACCCAGTTTTTTTCAAATGCGCCAAAACTGTTTTGTGGTCAATTCCCAGTTCGTCAGCTACGTCGTAACTACTGATATGCCGATCGTGCTCCACTTTTTCAAAAATGGCATCATTTTTATCCGTAATAGGGATGACCAGAGCGACGTGCATCTTTGACATCAAAATTTCCGGATTGAAAACGCTTAAATCAAACTTGTGCTACTCTCGCAGACACTGCACTAGGTCCATAAATATCGCAAATTTTTTTCGCGGCTTGCGTTGCATTTTTACCTTTTTTGTAGTAAAATGTTAAAATGTATCGAATTTCTTCATAAGATTCCCTCATCTTTACAGTACAAACAATAACAAATAAAAATCACACATTTTCCTAATTTGAATTTGGAATTATCTTCTTTAAAATTTCAACTTTTAAAGATACCAAAACCAGCCAGATACAAATAGTATAGCCAAAGAGATTTTATTACAAGTTCATACATACTATAATGCGAAAAGACTTTTTCCCCAACCTATTATTTCTAGGTTACCTACAAATTCAGTAGCGTAACTCGTACGAAGTCGCGGGCAACAGCTAGTAGAATAAGAGCTGAATTGTAGCCTAAATCGACATCTAAACAAGATGTCTTCCAAAAATTCATTCGAATTTATATCGATCATTCAAAATTTGCAGAACGCTTCGATAGCGCGTTCTAGGATCCGACACTTTTTAGCAGCGCCATCTAATTTTCAACTTGTGAAACACAAGTGATGTTTTATCTGTAATAGGTAGTTTACGGCGACGACCGACGTAACGGCACATATCTTATTATCTAGATAAATCATTATTATTATTTTTATACTAAATGGAGATGTAAAGACAGGTGCTCAAGCTATTAGTTTCCAGTATAAGCTGACCTCTCATTCTACGAAAAGCCTACACAATGCGAGGTCAGCTTATACTCGAAAGTTATAGCTTGATGTGTATCCGTGTGTACCTGTAATTCCACCGGCAACTATACCCTTCAAGCCGAAATTCACAGAAATTCTGCTTGGCGGCAGAAGTAGGTATGGTGGTAGTACTTCTATACATGTGCACATTTATACTAATATTATATAGAGGAAATATTTGTATTTGTGTGTGTTTGTATGTTTGTAATGAAGGAATAAACACAAAAACTATTGTGCCGATTTCAAAAATTCTTTTACTGTTGGGAAGCTACACGATCCCCGGGTGACATAGGCTACTTTTTACCCAACTGCGCAGGAGGGTAATGCTTTTATTGGAAAACTACGCGTGCGAAGCTGCGTATTGGTCAGCTAGTGTTATATATTTGTGTATATTAAATAAATATTATAGATATTATGTACTGCATGTTCGGTATTCTCCTATCGAAATCGAACCTATTTTCACGGTAACGCATCCCACCACTAGACTATACAAGCCCTTACAACATAATATAAACTAGAGCGACATGTTACATCCTGACTTGTATTCACATAGACATAAATCATGATCTGTCATTGTAGAAGCTAAGATTCGGCGCGTACGCACTAGAGATGGGCAACCATCGATAGATTTTATATCGATGTGATTTCAATTCATCGATATAAAACTCTTGTAACGTTTGATGCACGGACACGCATCATATGTAACTGATATAAAAAAGGATCTTTTCTAAAGTTTGAATTAAAAAAACGAGTGTGCTTTAGACCACACGACTGAAGTAAAACTTCTTTTTCAAAATATTAATTTATGAAATTGTTCAATTACAAAATTGTCCACACGTCTGTATGTCGATCAGTATATGTTCATTCTGGACAGACGCATCTCGCACTCGCACATAAACGTTTAAAAATATACGAAACGTAACTCTCTTTCTATCTTCATTAACTTATATCTTCCTCTCAACATCCGTTCGCACTTTTCGTAACACATTGACCAGCTTACTCCCCAAGTGAAGTGTGCGTAAAGAAGTTTTACTTCATAAATATGGATATTTCACATAATCACACGACGTGTGATAAAAACGCATGAAACTTAAGAACTTTTAATAATTAGCGTTGCATTTTGTTCAATACTCAATTATTTATTGTATTTCAAAATGTAATAATAGATGGTAATTCATAGGTACATGTTCATTACCAACCCTCTTGGGCACTATGGAGAGATGAGGACGTCATTGTTCTTGTTAGGTTATATTCATTAAAAAAAACATTCAAATCTAATGTCAAAGTAGGTAAGTATCTAAAATTTGTCGTTAAAATATTCGTCAATTGTATAGTAGGGTTAAGTAGTTATTAAGTAGTAATTATTTAAGTTTTACTTAGAAAACTTTCGTGATTGATTTCAATCAATATTATAAATACGGTATTTATCACGTACCGTCTTATCGGTGTTTCGACCGACAATGTTTCGGTTCAATTCGTGAACCTTCATCAGGGTCAGTGCGATCCGCTCCGAATAACGTCTCGCCTCGCACGAAACACCGATAAGACGGTACGTGATAAATACCGTATTTATAATAATAATTATTTAAGTTGTTTTATAAATTTTATGTTATTAACATTTTGTAATTGTAAGTCATGTTCTACATCTTTTTTTAACGATTATCGGAAAATACATGAAAATTTGTGGAACAAATAGTTCGACACTCATAATTTATCCGACACGTTGGATTAACGCCCACGCGCGTTCTCGATTGGGCCGCCAGTACCAACCCTATGACCATCATTTTCCTTTTCGTCATTACGTAATTGGACCCCTGAAGGGTCGCCATACGGGTACAAATGACCTGATATTTTGAGTCACCATCTTCCGGCCTATCAGGTTTCGAGCTAATGATCAACTCTCAGAGCATGAGTAGAATAGAATTATTTATTTGACACACACAAAGAAACATAGAACGGATCACACACAAAATAGGTAGACAGACAGGAAAAGTGCAATACAATGAGATTAGATTAGACCTACAGCTAGTACACATACGTACCTACCCAACCAGTAGATAGTAGGTAGGTGCACCAACTGGTCCCGCTCCGTGTCACACGTGAACCTTATGTAGGGTGACGTTTTTAAACAAAATAAACATTATAAGACCAGTTATATAAAAATAAACATATTTATATAATAAATAAGCAGGTGGTTGGGCATAGAGGACATGAGAGCAAGTGGGCCATTGTTTGTGTGGTGGCCCCGCAGTGGCACTGGCTCCGGAATGGGTCGATGTATCCCCACTTGCCTAAGTTATCTCTGCAGCGGCCAACTTGAATGCGCAACCGGTTTAGGGACTTCCAAATTGGTCACTGCAGCTTGTAGCCGGAAGGAAGATGTTCCGCGGGTGCAATGACTTGTACCAGGCAACAGAGAGGGGTGTGGAAGTTACTTTCTATTGGGCTAATCAAATTAAAAAGTCAATCAGCCATTGACACGAGAGAAGAAGAAGAAGATAATAAATGATAACAATATTGATAACAAATACCTACATGATACACAAAAACAATATGATGTTATGTATAGTATGAGTGATGAAAAGGTGTTAGATAGAAGGTACTAGCCACTTTCTAAACAACAAACTAAAATTATGTACCCACAACTGTCCTACTAAACCGAAATTCAAAGAACTCAAAACAGAAGCTGACATTGACATAAATCATGTTTAAAATCAGTATTTGTATACAAAGCTAACTACCACACAAATCATCGCTTAAAACCAACAAAAGGGAATGAAATCGCGCGTACGTAACCACGCTCACGTCTCCCATTCATCGATAAATTGCAGAGAAACTATCGACTAATCCCCTCACTAGTAAAGTGGGCACGTTCAATAAAACTCTCTTATTGTTATAGTTGTCTGTTTATGGAAGTATCCGGTAGGGATCTTCAGACACGTGGATCTACAGATCTAATACTTTAGACCTTTGTACCCTTAATGATTCTATGACTTTAAGAGGAAACACAAGGGCCGTTTTTTCATACAAACGTCACCTGTTTCCTCCCTGGATAATGTCAGTACAGCAATATTTTTTTTTCTCAAAAATCTATGGCCACTATTGGCATGTCCCTATTTTTTCCTTTTTTTTAAATTAATTATTAAAAGAGATATGAAAATTCAAAAACGTATAAAATTTGTCAGATTTTCCGGTGTGTTCAAACATACAGGAAACAAATTTGACTAAATTATATAAAAAAAGGAAAACATAGGAACACGGTCAAAGCCTATCTTAAATGTATAATGAAGAAAGTAGTTAAATCAGTCAAGTTTTGGAGAAGAAATCAGGGGACTACGAATCGTTGATTTTGTGTAATTTTAATAGGTATTTTCGGTCCAAGCTGCAGTTATCTCTATCGCGGTTGTTCGGGCACTGCGCCATACTGCGTGACAGCGATAGATTTTACAAATACTTACAATATTATGTATTTTTCAATTCTCTAGCCCTTGGTGTTGTGGCAGAGGGCTATTTTTACCCAACTGCGGCAATGCCAAAAGGAAGGGTATATTTGTATGTATGTACGTCATTTTTAAACGACTTCAAAGAAGGAGGAGGTTCTCAATTCGACTGTATTTTTTTATGTTTGTTACCTCAGAACTTTCGCTGGGTGAACCGATTTTGATGATTCTTCTGGTATTTGAAAGCTGGTGCTTCCTGTGTGGTCCGATTTCCATTTGGTCCAGTTCTGAGAATGGAATCCATGAGAAAACCATATAAGTTTTCATCATCATCATCATCATCATATCAGCCGTAGGACGTCCACTGCTGGACAAAGGCCTCCCTCATTGATCTCCAGGAACTGCGGTTGGAAGCGGCCTGCATCCAACGCCGACTTGCGGTTCTTACCAAGTCGTCTGCCCATGTCATGCATATAAGTCTCAAAATTTGTTTAATTTTTATGTTATGTTATGTTTGTTAGCTCAGAACTCCGTCATTTATCAACCGATTTGGAAAATTCTTTTATTATTTGAAAGGATACACTTTCAGATTAGTTCCATAGAAATTTCATCAAAGTGAGTTCAGTAGTTTGGTTAAGTTGGTTATTTTGTTGACTAAAAGTTACTTGGTAGAGATAAATTCGCTCGCTCGGGATGTCACGTGCCCCCTCCCCCCCCCCCCCCCATCGTGATCAATCGTGATGTTATTCTGACCCCCTCCCCCACTATTTGAATATTTGAACCTCACGTGATTAACGGTCGACCCCTTCAGTCCTTTTCATCATAAGTAGGTGTGTTTGTATTTACGTTGCGCTCTTCTAAATCCTTAAAACTTAAAACTCCTGTCCACTCTTCTAACTTTTATGACAACTCCTTTACTGTACAAGCTATCCGTTTGTGGAACTCTCTTCCTTCTTTCACTCTCTCTCTCTCTTCCCAGCTATGTATCCCACATGGTGGTGGGGTCAGCTTTCCTGGTCGCTCTTCTCCACTTCGCTCTATCCTCGACGTCGTGATCAAAAACTTGGCACTTCATGTCTTTTGACACTACATCTCTGCACTTTGTCTTGGGTCTACCTCTAGATCTTCGACCGGGGATGAAAAGTTGTAGTGCCAAATTCCCTACGTAGTCAGGTGGCCTCCTCTTCACGTGACCGTACCATCGCAGCCGACTCTCCTGCATCTTGTCAGCGATGTCGCGCACCCCCAGGCTTCCTCGTACGTACTCGTTACGGATTTTATCGAGCCTGGTGACGCCGTACATCCACCTCAGCATCTTCATTTCGGCGACTTGGATATGTATGTTCTTCTGCGTTACGGCCCAAGTTTCGCTTCCATACGTTAAGACTGGTCTTATGATAGTCTTATAAATATGACCTTTAAGTTTTACTGGCATTCTTTTGTCGCAGGTGACACCGGTTACTTCTCGCCATTTTAGCCATGCTGCGGCTATTCGGTGCTGAATATTACATTGCACGTTCCCAGAGTTATGCATCATACTACCCAGATACATAAATTGATCACACAAGGTGACCAATTGCCCATCGATGTTGATCGGGCTATTGTTGCTTGGGTCTGATTCATTGAACGACATAAACTGGGTTTTTGATATACTCAGCATATGGCCACCGGTCTGTAACTGTTGCTTTCACAACAAAAGCGCCTCTTGTAACTCGGCACGGCTCTCAGTGCAGACGGCCACGTCGTCAGCATATATAAACGTCAACAACGCTGAGGTCTGCGCGGCCTCTGTGAGTGAATCCAACACCAAGCAAAACAGAAAAGGACTCAGTACTGAGCCTTGGTGAACGCCTTCTGTGACCGCTATCTATCGGTTTTGTCTCACCCACTACCGTCCGTACTATTGACCTCGCTCCACCATACATGTCGGCGATAATGTTGACATATTGTTCGAGGACATTCTTATTGCGATGGCCATATCGTGTCTCTCGGCACCCGATCACTCTGCCTTCTTTCACTATATCTGCTAAATCCTTTCCTATCTTTAAAACGCTATTGTATAAGCACTACTACATCAGAGAGCTGAGTAATCTTATTTTGTTATCATATATGTCGTTGTTACTGTTTATATTACAGCTGTTTTATAATTGTATTTATTGCTAGTATATTTAATATCATAGAATGTTTATGTATAATATTTTTATTAGTATTACCTACCCTGGTCTCTATTTATTTTGCTTATGTAAGAATACAGTTAAATAAAAAGCTTAAATTATAAAACTACCGTCCTTTAACGTTCTCGTAAAAACCAGTCCATTCAAAGATTATCTGGAAGAGATCGCTTTTAGCGATAAGACTGCCAATTGTACTATCGCGTGTCTAGTTTTAAGTGTTTTAAATATGATTTGTTAATTTAAATGTGGTATACAATAAAGCGTTTTCTATCTATCTGTGTTCTACCGTAGCGTCTAAACTACTCATCCGATTTTGATGAATAAGGTGTCAATCGATTCGTTATTATGGCGCAGTTGATATAGGCTACATTTTTACCCTACGTTAGGGTTGCCAACCCTCCTGTTTTCCCAGGACATGTCCTGCTTTTTGGGGTGTCCTAGGCTATCCTGGATAGTTTTTAAGTATTTAAAACTGCATAGTCCTGGATTTTTAAAGGGTCCTGTGTAAAATTCACGCGCCATCTGTCTCCAATAATTTTGTCACTGGGCCCGCGCCTCGCGTGTGTAGGTCGTTGACACTTTTTAAAACAAAGAAGCAACGTGGAAAGCTTTCTGTACCTTTTTCAATCAAAATCAAAATGTTTTTATTCATTAAAATCATACGGATCACTTTGAAACGTCTATTTTACTGCCTGTTCTTTCGCGACCAATGCAGGAAAGAAAGGTAAGAAACAATCTTTCATCGTAGCGCCTAAACTACTCATCCGATTTCGATGAATGAGGTGTCAATCGATTCGTTATTTAGATGCGGGTGACATAGGCTAGAGTCTATGGATGCATGTTCCACCGTAGCGCCTAAACAACTCATCCGATTTTGATGAATGAGGTGTCAATCGATTCGTTATTTAGATGCGGGTGACATAGGCTAGAGTCTATGGATGCATGTTCCACCGTAGTGCCTAAACTACTCATCCGATTTTGATGAATGAGGTGTCAATCGATTCGTTATTTAGATGCGGGTGACATAGGCTGAAGTCTATGGATGTATATTCCACCGTAGCGCCTAAACAACTCATCCGATTTTGATGAATGAGGTGTCAATCGATTAGTTATTATGGTGCGGGTGACATAGACTACCATCGTAGGTATTACGTAGTAGGTTTCAGTTTTTAAACTTACATAGTTTGTTACAGGTAGACTCTTAGATTAATATCTAGGTATACATCAACTGAGCTTACATTTTCCTAGTTTATTTTAAACATTAAACTTAGCCTAGGTCAGGAAAGATTGACGATTAAAGACATAAGCTTTGGACTCGATTAGTCGACTTGCTGTCGATTCGGACAAAATATATTGGGACGCAATGTCCCAATTGACACTTTCGATTTTAATATTTTTGTTACTGTCGATTCGGACACCATTAAAAATAGCTGCATTGTACATTCAGTTATAAAAACAGATTTTTACCGAGGCGCGGCAGCGGCACAGAAAGATGACGAAATAGATGCATAGCAAGGTCACACTCTTTCTGTCTCTTTATTTGAGATATTTTAAGTGATCATTATATAGATGCCTAAGTATACAAGATGTTGATTTATACCAAATATACGCTAGGAATGAAACTTGTGGTTTTTTAACATTAATGTAAGTCACAATGTGATAAAGCAAATCAAATTGCTCGCAAAGCAATTTGATTCGCTTTATCACATTATATTATATTTTGCTTAATTATTTTTTACCTGACTGTACTCAACAACTTTAATAATTAGATGGTGTCCGAATCGACACTAAAAAAATATTAATATCAAGTGTCAGTTGGGACACTGTGTCCTAATAAATTTTGTCCGTATCGTCAGTGACTCGACAGATTGCTAACTAAATGTGGTGATATTACCTCATGACAAGATCACAGCATTTAGCTTCATGCGCTCTGTACGAATCTAAGCCCTATTCGAAGAAAAACTCAACAGCTCTACAGTCATACTTATAAACTAGCTATAGATAAAGATAATGATAATTTATTTGCATAAAGTTAGTTAATTTTACACCGGTCTTAATGTACAATTTAAGCTCTTAACATTCTACCAGATAGTGTCCTGGTGTGCGAATATTACATAGAAAAAATTAAAAATTAAAATTTACTATTCCTACACAATATAAAAATGTCAATAAAATAAAATAATGTCATGTCTAGTACCTACTTATAATTAAAATATTCCGCAATAGTATAAAACATTTTGTTGACAACCATTTATTTAATTCGGCGTTTAAATAAAGTCAAAGGTAAATCTTTTAATTCGTCTGGTAATTTATTAAATATTTTTCGTACCACTTGCTCAAAAAAGTGACATTCTATGCCACAAAAAGCGAACATAACAATAGTCATTTTTAATCTGTTAAAAACGGGGAAAGAAAATTGTACTGAATTTCATTCATCGTCTAGGGGGAGAATACGATTTAAATTTGGAATACTTACCGAAATTTATACTGAACTACATCTGTGTTTACACCATTGAGTTTGTATATAAAGCATTATACATCTTTTTGAAAAAGGAATACGCATTTATTATGCAGTTATGATTATTAAATAAAATTACGAAAACCGACGAGGCCGTATGAGCTTGATGAGCTTTGCTTTTCTGACAAAAAAATATTAGTCTAGGAATTTGCCGCCTTTTTGTTTTCTTCAAATACATAAACGTTAAGTTTATTTTAATTTATTTTAATAAATAAGTTAATGTTCAAAAAATACGTTACGATGTTAAATCAAATACTCAAATCAACTCATAAACAATAAATGTACCAAATAAAAATGTAACTCTCTCTATCAATAATTGGACCAATGTTTCGAATGTTAACTTTTACTTTTAATTGTCATTATTTTTAATAAATGCTTATCTCGTATTATTATTGTGTTAATTTTTTCGCAAATGGTACGAAAAGTAGAGTATTTTCCTCGGTGATAAAGCTGTCTTAGTCTTGGGTGAACTTAAATCCCTCGCTACACTCAGGACTCGTCTTAAATCCCTCGCTTCGCTCGTGATTTAAGTTTTTAACACCCTCGCTACGCTCGGGAGTAAACCTCGAGTTCTTCGTTACGCTCGCGATTGAAATCGTCACCCGCGACAGAAGACACTGCTTTATCCCCTTGGTTAATAATCTACTATTTACTGCCATGCAATGAGCGTTACTGTTAATAAATGATGATTTGTGCTTTGGTAAATAAATTCTATTTTTATGTCTAGTGTGTCTGGCTAACACTGCTTCATGTCTTTCAAAATAGCTAGGAAACTGTTTTACAAAAATACACATTTCTCTGATGTACATGCACGGCAAATGTAGTATTCTTGTTTTTTTAAAAAGAGGCTTACAGCTGTCTAAGAACCAGTGATATAGTGATTTGTCTAATGTGTTGGTGGAAAAATCCAATGAAAGAGACAAGTTCATTAATAATAAAGGCATTATAATATAACTCTAGTCTTTTAACGAATAAAAATCAAACGTCTTACCACTGGTTCTTTCTTAGTTACTCGTTGGTCGTACCTGTAATTTAATTCTCGTAAAATCCTTCATTTAACGTTCGATTACATTTTGGTGCTTAAGGTAAATCTAAGAAAATAAGATCGGCTTTGCTCCAAAACAATTTGTGATAATTAAATAAAAAAAATTGAAAATCCTATTTTTCATACAATTAGCCACAATGTGTGAAAATATAAAATACCTAGTCAGGTCATAAGTATTGTCACACAGTAAAAACATTTCATTTAGAATGCTGGCCACAAAAAAGTTTATAGAATTCGAATTTCGAATTGTTCATGAAAATAAAAATGTATACTTTTTAGAATTTTACTCATTTTTAAATATGGAGTGGACGCTTAAAGAAGACCGTGTTGCAGTTATTGCGTTGCATCGTTGCGGTTACGCGCCAATTCAAATTTTTGACATACTGAAAAATTTGAATATAACCAAAAGATTCGTTTATCGCACCATCAAACGATACAATGAAGACTCTAGTGTAGATAACAGGTCAAGAAGTGGTCGCCCTTGGTCTGTTAGGACTCCAGCAGTGATAAAAGCTGCGAAGGCGCGAATTCAAAGAAATCCCAAACGTAAGCAGAAACTGTTGGCCCTTCAAATGGGGTTAAGCAGAACCACGGTGAAAAGAGTGTTAAATGAAGACTTAGGTCTTCGGGCATATCGAAGAAAAACAGGACATCGTTTGAATGCTCGTCTAATGGACCTGAGACTGAAGAGATGCCGCGCTTTGTTGAAGCGGTACGCGGGAAAAAAATATCGGGAAATTATTTTTTCGGATGAAAAATTTTTTACCGTAGAAGAGAGCTACAACAAACAAAATGATAAGGTGTACGCACACAGTAGTGAAGAAGCGAGCAACCGTATTCCGCGTGTCCAACGAGGTCATTTTCCATCCTCGCTCATGGTATGGTTGTGAGTTTCTTATTGGGGCTTAACAGAGGTACACTTTTTGTGAGAAAGGTGTAAAAACGAATGCAGTTGTGTATCAAAATACAGTCCTGACAACCTTGTGGAACCTGTTTCTCATACCATGTTCAATAACAGGCACTGGGTATTCCAACAAGATTCGGCGCCAGCTCATAGAGCGAAG
This sequence comes from Philereme vetulata, assembly GCA_918857605.2. Taxonomy (NCBI): domain Eukaryota; kingdom Metazoa; phylum Arthropoda; class Insecta; order Lepidoptera; family Geometridae; genus Philereme; species Philereme vetulata. The sequence goes on from OU975434.1 coordinate 1,942,788, forward strand.
AGCACACAAGACTGGCTGGTGGCGCGTGAAATCGACTTCATCCGGCACGAAGACTGGCCCTCCTTCAGTCCAGATTTGAATCCGTTAGATTACAAGATATGGCAACACTTGGAGGAAAAGGCGTGCTCAAAGCCTCATCCCAATTTGGAGTCACTCAAGACATCCTTGATTGATCCTTGACATCCAGCCGCCGATATTGACATGGACCTCGTTCGTGCTGCGATAGACGACTGGCCGCGCAGATTGAAGGCCTGTATTCAAAATCACGGAGGTCATTTTGAATAAACTTTATTGTCATAAGAATCTATGTTTTGTTAAGTTCATTTTGGTATATAAATGGTTACATAATGAATAAACTTGTTTCAATTTTGTGTGTGACAGAATTTATGACCTGACTAGGTACATACCGGTTATAATTTTGGATTACTGACAGATTCGTTTCTTAAATTTAAATCAGCATTGCCTTTAGTAACTGTAGATCTTAACTTGAATTGTACAAGATTATTGATCGGGCGAAGCGAGATCTCTAAATCAACTTGGGCAAATCGACATTGTATATATGTATGTTTATTAGTCCGAAGATAGCTTTCGTAGCATTGATCCGATCATCGTGAAATTTGATACATAGATCCGATCATCGTGAAATTTGATACATAGGTATGTATTGATGGCACAATTTTGGTGTGACTAAATGATTTAAAAATATTGCGGGGCTGTTGAGATATTGGGTTCAAGAGGGGTAAAAAAAATTAAAATGAGACTATTAGGTCAAATAGGATGTCAAATGAAAGGTTTTCATTAGTACATTTAGATTCTGTTTTTATTTTTAGTAAAGTTTTTATAGTTTTTGAGTTATTAGCCATAACAAAAACTGAACTTTGACAAAATTCACAGGGTACACCAGTGACCCCACAGTGCTGTAATTTGGTATGCGTGTAGTTTAAGTGAAACAAATATAGGCAAAAGTCTGAAATCCAGAATAACTGTAGTTTGTACCCCAAAAAGTATAACCATATACATGAACTCCCGTTACCTGTGATTTGAATGAAACTGTAGGTCAAGTAAGTTGGTTATTTATTTCGTTTTTATTTTGATAGTCAAAGATTACAAATAATATTTTTTTGATTTAATCGGAGACTCGCGATACCGACAATGTTTCGGGCTACGGCGCGTAGTGCGAGGCGAGACGGTGGTTCGGAGCGGATCGCACTCACCCTGATGAAGGTTCACGAATTGAACCGAAACATTGTCGGTCGAAACACCGATAAAACGGTACGTGATAAATCCCGTATTTATAATAATGATTGAAATCAATCACGAAAGTTTTCTAAGTTAAATTATACAAGACTATTGGATTTATGGCGTCAGTAGGAGAACCGGTGTGGTAAGACTTCATTGCCTGCATAAAAGATGAAGGCAATGAAGTCTTTACCTATGAATATGACACACTAAAGAGTACAATGAGTAAAGACTATAGAGTTGCAAAGTTTTCTTCGAAAAGGACCCTGGTTAATGGGTTTTAGCACTAAGGACACCACGGAAAGCCCATGAAGGGTCAGCCTAGCACCTTAGCAATGGTAGGGGGTAATATATAGCGAGGGGGGGTTGCCTGACTGGGCTTAGCTTGGGATTTAGCTTTCTGTGTAACTGCGGTTAAGGAAAATAAAAATTAGTTGGTAAGCAGATGCTAGATTATAATACAAATTATAACTCAGTTAATACGAACGCCAATAGATGCTAAGATCCCTAACTATATATAGTTTAACTAGTTGACCCACCGAACTTCGTACCGCCTTGACATGCATATAACGCGGGCTGTTAATAAACGTCACCCTGGTAGAATTTTATTGTCAATTGTTGTCCTCGGCCATCATTTTACAACCATGCTTAACCATAGACAAAATTACGTTTAGCTGTCATTTGCGTTTTGTTATTCTACGTTTTATAGTGACTTGTATTCTCTTTGACGTTTTATGTCACGTTACACGGGATCGCGGTGGAACGGGATAAAAAGTATCATATGTCCGTCACCTGGTTCTAAGCTACCACCCCACCAATTTTCAGCCAAATCGGTTTAGCCGTTCTTGAGATATAAATAGTGTAACTAACACGACTTTCTCATATATACATATATAGATGTGTTGTGTTGTGTTTTTAATTTAGTGGTAGTTTTATTGGTTTAAAATATAGGGTGGGCCATAAATTTTTGCAAATAACAACACATGATTTCTCGAAAACCGTTAGAATGAGGGGCGCGCGGGGTGCGGGGAATGATGCGCCGCTTCATGCAATTTTAGTCAACAACTCCTACGTTACTGTAGTGACTCAGTGGAATACGTGAAGATGTTGCGAGAGTTTTTGACACCACAGTTACATGAATTTGAAAGATACAACAGCAGGACTTGGATGCAACAAGATGGAGCAACATGCCATACGTTAAATGTGACTTTACCGGTGGTCAAAGAAATGCTTCCTAACAAATTGATTTCTCGCAGAGGCGATATCCCATGGACTCCAAGAAGTTCAGACCTTACTCCTTGCGATTTCTTCTTGTGGAGATATCTGAAGAGTAGAGTGTACCACAATAAACCAACGACCATATCCCAATTGAAAGAAAACATCCACGAGGAGATAACCGCGATTCCTGGTTATCTCCTGGCATGTGTCAACGAGTTTTCCAAAATTTACGTAGTCGGTTGCAAAAGTGCCAGCTACGAGACGGGTAACATCTCGACGATGTCATTTTTAAAAAATAAATTGCAATCAATGTTTATTACGTTAAATAAATCACGGAAAAAATAATATTAGTAATTTTATTTTTATTCATGTTTCAAATGTGCAAAAATTTATGGCCCACCCTTTAGTAGGTATTTAATAGTGTTATGCATGTATCTAATATGGTTTGCTTTGAATTTAGGAATAGTTGTTGTTCAATCATTGAACATGAATGTTCATATATAAGTACGATCATTAACGCGCCGGCGAACACTGAGCGCAAATTCAATTCGGCCACGTCAAAAACTTCGGCCTGAATATCGCTATCCCTGTTTAGTGACGAAGTTTGGCCACGCAGAGCGACAGTGATAGCAATAGAACGATTCTAAATTTGATTAGATTTTGACCGTGTTCCGTAATACCAAAAATGATGACTGAAAACTTGTTGTATTTTTCTCATTGTGTTGTTATTCTGTAACTAGACGATATAATCTATGTTCCCATGACTAGGATACGTAAGATGTTATTGTTTTTAATACGAAACAATTAGGTTGAAAACAGGTATTTTATGACGTAAAAACATGCAGATGCAAAAACACGATACGCTTCTATTTCATTTTAGGTAAGTATTTTGATCTAATATATGGTTGGGAACCTAGATAAATACTATTAAAATTAAAATAATACCTTATTAAGGTAGAAATATGCTCCAATTAGAAATGATCTTGGTAGTATGTGCTGTATGGGCGATAGTCCCTCCGGTGCCCCCTTAATACTAAATACTCAATCGTTTATTGTATTCCACAATGTAATAATATGTGGTAACTAATAGGTACATGTTCATTATGGACCCTGTTGGGCGCAACAATATCACGGAGAGAGGAGGACGTCATTGTTCTTGTTAGGTTATATTTATTTTAAAAAAGAAAACACTCAAATCTAGTATCAAAGTTGATAGTAGGCAAGTATCTAAAATTTGTCATTGGTAATTAAATTTATTAATAAAATATTCGTCAATTGTATAGTAAGTTTTTTTAATTAGTAAGTTTTTTAATTGTTTTATAAATGTTATATTACTAGTCTCATTTTTAAACGCGTCAGGTAGTTTGTTAAATATTTTGATCGACATTACGTAAGGGCTTGAAGAGTGCAGTTTGAGTCGGGAAGCAGGCATCATAAGCTTATTTTTGTACCGCAATGAATGTGTCGTATTCATTTCTTCTCATGTTGTCTAGAAATGCTTGTATTTCCTAGCAAATTTACATACTTCCATAATATAAATACATGGTAGGGTAAGAATGTTGTGTTGTTGAAAATGGGGTTTGCAACATTACCTTATCCATGCACACTAAAATCTATTAGTCTTTAAACACTTCGTAAGCATTACTGAATTCCGCTCAGTCTTGCAGTGTCAGCTATATTAGTTCTAGTTTGTTTTATTATGGCTACCCTTGATCAAGAGGTACGTGAGGTAATGTAAACTGGACTCGGCGGAAGACCAGCGCTGCGGCATATTAACATACCGTAGTATCATGCTGAGTTGAGTACCTATTCATCTCCACAGAGCTTTTAAAGGAGAACGGGCATCCTGGTCTACAGTCCAATAAAAATGAGCAGCACATTTTCGAATTGGCATACAATAGTACATCAAAATATACTATTGGAACTTTCCCCAAAAGTCTGTCCGTTTTGAGTTACAGCCATGCAAACACCAGCATTTTTTGTTTTAAAGAACATAAAATAACGGTTTCACGATTACCATATCCATACATAAAGGCTCCTATACAATGCAGTAGCAAGAGCGAGAAGGGAGAAGAGCGATGTAAGGGCCGTGGGGAGAGGGATGCGTACGCGGGGGAGGGGAACGGTTGTGTACGCGCCGCGCCGGACGGCTACAATAATCAGTCGCATCGCATCAAGTGAGTGGCTACGTCACGTCTTGTTACGATAGTGCTGTGTTTGAACTTCTTTCTCTGTTTTTACTGACCCTGGCTTGCTTGGCGACGTACTATAGGTACTTGTGCCCATGTACTGTCAATTATATGGTACGTAGGTTATGCCCGTCATGAAGGGTTCAATGAACCTGCATTGTTCCTTAACAGTATTCTCATCGATGATGATGATGATGATAATGTTTAATAACATATTGTTTTGATTTTTTAAGAAGATGTTGTTTTTATTTGTATTACTACTTACCTAACTTAAATAAAATCATTACATTACACAAAATGTTTTTTTTAATTACCACGATATTCAATGTTTGGCACTAAATATTATCAGATTCAATTTTTAGTAGAACTCAGATCGGACAATACTTAGAGAAATGCGACTTTCTACATATGAAAATACATAGAATTACCTTTATATTGACATATGACTCATTTTTATTGCAAGGTAGACCAGCTTCCATACACTTATGCCCGTTCTCCTTTGTTAGTGCTTAGATTAGATTGTATTGTTGTTGTGTTTTATTTTTCTTTATTACTGTGTGGTTGTTGAATAAAATGTTTTCATTCTTTCTTTGTAATTTAACCATTTTAATGTAATTAATATTATTTTATCGTATGAATATTTTTAATTATATATGGATCCCGGTTATCTGAATAAAATATAATATCTTTTGTCTTATTTTATGATCCGTGAAGGATACTGATTGTAGCATCCCAGTATAGCACCGTACATAAAATAGTAGTGAGTAATGTTTTTGGAGTGCCACAAGAAAACGGTAATATTTCACGTAAACAGTTTATTCACGATATTAAACACGCATCGCGCCAGCGTCTTAGTCGCGCGGCGGGTAAATGGTCACTGACTGTACAATCATGAAAATTCTTATCTCAGGGATTCGCAACTATATCGATGTACATAGCCGTACACTGATATTAAATATTTGTTAAACATTTGATCAATAATACAGTGTAAACTCTATATAACGGCACTCAAGGGACTGAGCATATTTTGACGTTATAGAGAGTTGTCATTAAATGGAGAGAAGTAAAATTTGTATGACAACGTATAGATAAAATCCATCACTTCTACTAACAACAGTCTGCAGCTACACGTGCAAGCAATCCCATTTTCTAAACAAAAGAACGGATTTCTTAGAAAGTTTGGTGTGTATGATGCCGACAGTCGAGTTTATTATGGTCTAGGATAATAAAACGACAAAAGGATATACACAGCTGCGCAGTTTTTACTAATTTGGCAACTTAAAAAGAACTTTTTATTACAAATTGTTGTCGTTATTGAGAGTGGGTGTAATGCTATACAGAGTGTACCATTGTATGCAAGACAAGCTAAAGCTAAACCAACCAAAGCCGAGTGATTTCGACGCTTTAGAGAGTTTGTCGTTAAAACGAGTGACGTTACATGGAATTTACACTGTATATTGAAATGGCGTGCAGCGTTTAGAGCTTTTTAAAATTGTCACCGTATTAATACAAATATGAGCCAAATTATTATTTTTTAACAGACTTCAAAAAAGGAGGAGGTTCTCAATTCGAATCTTTTTTTATGTTTGTTACCTTATAACTCCGTCATTTATCAACCGATTTGGAAAATTCTTTTACGAATGTGTTCTGCCCACCATGACCCACGGTGCCGAGACATGGAGGCACAGAGAGCCATGGAGCGTACCATGCTTGGCATCAGACTATTAGACCGAGTTCCAAACGTCGAGATCCGTAGACGAACGAAGGTTCATGACGTTGGGATTCAGTTCTGGAGCTCAAATGGTCTTGGGCGGGACACGATATATATGTTGATATATATGTTTTTTTTAATGTTATTTGTGGAGAAACAGGCTTACGGCCCACCTGATGGTAAGCGGTCACCGTCGCCTATTGACACCGGCAACACCCGGGGTATTGTCGATGCGTTCCCTACACTGTAGAAACCTCTTTACATTTCTCTTGAAGCGTGCCATGTCGTAGCCTAATGGGAATTGGCTAGACGTGGTGATGACAGATGAAGCAGGACAGTGAATGGTGGCCGAGGAGCGGGTATAGAAGGGTAGGACGCCCCCCAGCGAGATGGGTGGACGACATCGTAAAGGTCGCGGGCCGTCAGTGGGTGAGACTAGCGCAGGATCGTGATTGCACAAACTTAGGGAGGCCTATACCCGGCAATGGGTGAAGTCAGGCTGTGGATGATGATGACGATTAGAAAGGATATAGTTTCAGATTGGTCCCATAGAAATTTCATCGAAATCGGTTCGAGTAGTTTGTTTATCTGTTATCTGAAGTTGGTTATATTTTTGTTAAAAAGTTAACTTTATGTTTCGCAAAAAACTGATTGACTGAACCAGAGGAGAGGGGGGGGGGGTCTTAGCATATACATGTGGTCACCGAGGGGGGATGGGGGGTACAAAAATGAAAAATAGGTCACGCAGTGTGGGTACGTTCCATTAGAACATTATAGCCATCCTTCACATCAAATGACATAACTTTGTAATGCTGTATCTAGATTATTATTTAGTGCGATGCGATAGATGACGTATTTATTTATAATTAAAACTGTTTATTTTTGTAATTTTATATCAAAATAAATATTTTTATTGTAATATTAATTGTATCTAAGGATTATTATAAGCTTTTTTCTAACCATTAAGGTTAAAAGCTGGCTCAAAGTTAAATTTGCAATGTGTTTGTTATTAGATATGTTTTGTTTAGTTCTGGCTGTGGTACTAATTTAGCTGTAAGGAATAATTGTTAATAACAAATTATGGTTTTGTTTGCCTGAAATACATGTATTTTACTATTTAAGAGTAGAGAGTTTTCAGAGCTAGGTACGTTAAGAGCGGTAGATTATTGAATGAATTTTAATGTCCATTTTCACCAGCCCCACAGTTACAACAGAAAGCGGACAGTTTAAAAGCGATATTAGAGACATCGAGAATCCAAGAAGCATGAGAGCACCGGGGACCTTAACATCACTGGGTTTTGTTGATTTTGGAGCAATTTATCTATTAATATTTTTATTTTATAGTGTTATCCGTACACTTACGGAAAATTCTTAAATTTTTATTTTTTTAAATATTACAAGCCTGGACGGGACTTGGGCCTAAATCGACCCTGACGAGACAAGAGCCTGTAGCACAATTGTCAGCGCATCTTCGTATCATCAGGAAGGTTATGGGTTCAAGTCCCGTATAGGCTTGTAAGTTTTTGAGGATAAGAATCTTAGAAATTACTAATTTAAAAAAAATGTCTAAAGTTTAGTCAGTTTTATTAGAGTATAGCAAATTTAAATTGTAAAGTTTGACGCAAAATATTTTGTTTCGTGTTCATTTACGATTAAAATATACAATAAGCAAATATTTTACTACTACTTCTAAAATAGCAGGTTTAAGTAATTTTTATAAGTTTTAAAAATACTCAAAACAAAAATTAAAACCTACGCTTACCTAACTTAGGCTTTAACTAAGAAATAAAATTAATTTTGTGATAAGAGATGCAAAATGAACACGTATTATTTTGTTATTATTAGTTATACAAAAAGTTTTTTTGTTTAAATATTTAATTGTTTTTTTTAATAGATAAATTGCTTCCAAAACCTCCAAAGAAACAGTGTCGCAGGATGAGTACAGGACTGGGACACACCGTACCAACTACTCACAATCTCTGCAGGTGCCTCAACCTGACAAATAACCCATCCGGCAAGTGGCTGAGCCGGTTATTGCTCAATTTCCTGCAATCAACATTCATTTTTCACTTATTTAAAATATTAGGAAAATAGCAAGACTTCTTTGCCTGTTGAAAAAAATTCGAAAGTTTTTTTTATACAGAAAAAAAGAGAAGTTCTAAGAAGAGGTTTTATACAAAAAAGAAAAAAGCGGCGTTTTTTATATTAAATTTAGGAAAATGACACTGGATACGTGTAAATTTAAATATCAATCTGAACTTTAGTAAATTTAAATATCAATCTAAAAAATATTATTTCAGAAATAACAAAAATATTTGTAAATAAAAGTAAAATCCTAACTGTAATAAAAAATATTAGAAGTCTTTTCTGAAAATGCCAACTTTACTTCACGGCAAAGTCACTGCGTATAGAAAGTTGGTCGTAGAACTTTGAAGATAAACTTAAAACATTAGTACTTACAATCGTTCCAATACGTTGAGCTCGGAGAGGGCATCTCTTTCGATGGTGTGAATGTGGTTCTCAGATAGTTGTCTGGAAGAAAAGTTAAAATAATTGTATAATTATGCCTCTAACTTCTACGTTTTTTGATAGAGCGAAGCGAGATCTCTAAATCAACTTGGGCAAATCGGCGTTGTATGTATGTATGTATGTTTGTTTCTCAGAGGATAACTTTCGAAGCGTTGATCCATCGTGAAATTTAATACATAGGTAGGTAGTGATGGCAACATTTTGGTGTGACTAAATGAGCTAAAAATGTGGGGGGGTTGTTAAACAATTGGGGTTCAAGGGGATAAAAAAAAGAGAATGAGGCTATTAGGTCAAATGGGACGTCAAATTAAAGGTGTTCATTAGTACATTTAGTCTCCGTTTTTATTTTTCGTAAACTCTATAGTTTTTTAGTTATTAGCCATAATAAAACCTAATTTTTGAAAAAATTCACAGGGTACACCAGTGACCCCACAGTGCTGTAATTTGGTATGCGTGTAGCTTAAGTGACACAAATATAGGCAATCTGAAATCCAGTATAACTGCAATATGTGCCCCAAACAAAAACCAAATAACATGAACTCCCGTTACCTGTAATTTGAATGAAGCTGTAGGTCAAATTATTTGGAATTTTTTTTCGTGGCACTATTTTGATAGTCAAAGATTACAAATATTTTTTTTTGTTATAATCGGAGACTCGCGAGATCTCAGTTCGGGGCGAACCACTAGTTTATATACTACACTAGCTTCCGCCAGCGGCTTCGCACGCGTTGTTTGTCAACAAACAGTAGCCAATGTGTTAATTCAGGTTATAATCTAAGTATATACCAAATTTTATCGCATGTTAAGTGTTAAAGTGTCTGAAGTTAAGTGTCTGGTGTTAAGTGGTAACCATCGCCTATAACAGAGACCTGCCTTGCACTGCCCTGCGTTCATCTACTTGAGGCATACGGGTGTACAGCCTCATGTGCTCGTAATTTCACCGGCAACCATACCCTTCAAACTGAAACACAGCAATGCTGCTTGGCGGCAGAAATAGGTACGGTGGAGTACTTCTGTAACCTTAAAATATTATAATATACTGGCTGACCTGCCTGCAGCTTCGCACGCATGGTTTGTCAATAAAAACATTACCCTCTTTCTGCGCAATCGGATAAAAAGTAGCTTAATTTACTCAGGAATAATGTAGCATTCTAATGATGAAAGAATTATTTAAAGATGAAATCCACCAATATAGATAGATAGATAGATAACTGTTTATTGAATTACCACACAAACAGAAATAATACATAAATAAGTACTAGGCTAAAATAATAAGGCAATACAATGGGCGGCCTCATCGCTGAAAGCGATCTCTTCCAGTATAATACACGAAGCTCTAAAAATAAACACTTTGTATTAACGATACCTAGAACTAATTACATAACGAAAAATATAACATTTGAAGGAGCATAGCTATATAATAAGTTGCCCGATATAGTCAAAGAAGCCCCTAGTATGTCTGTATTTAAAAAAAGATTGAGAAATTATATACTAAAGAATATTAGATTATTGTAATATATATTAAGTTAAGCAATGTTACTGTTATATCACTGGACATAATCCAATACAATAATGTAATTAGATGTTCTCTGTAAGTGAACCCTGTTCTTTGAGAATAAATATCCTTAAGGGACAATCGCCCATACAACATATACTACCAAGATCATTTCTAATTGGAGCATATTTCTATCTTAATAAGGTATTATTTTAATTTGAATGGTATTTATCTAGGTTTCCAACCATATATTAGATCAAAATACTTACCTAAAATGAAATAGCGTATCGCATTCTGCATGTTTTTACGTCATAAAAGACCTGTTTTCAACTTAATTGTTTCGTAAAAACAACAACATCTTACGTATCCTAGTCATGGGAACATAGATTATATCGTCTAGTTACAGATTAACAACACAATGAGAAAAATACAACAAGTTTTCAGTCATCATTTTTGGTATTACGGAACACGGTCAAAATCTAATCAAATTTAGAATCGTTCTATTGCTATCACTGTCGCTCTGCGTGGCTAAACTTCGTCACTAAACAGGGATAGCGATATTCAGGCCGAAGTTTTTGACGTGGCCGAATTGAAGTTGCGCTCAGTGTTCGCCGGCGCATTAACCACAAAGAATTATTAAAATTATTAAAAATATTAAAAAGAATAATACAAATCTTTCCTTTTATAATATTATAATTTTGTACGGTATTTCTATCAACTTTTAAAATGTAAAAAGTGGTTATTGTGACATAACGATAATAGTTGGACATATGGTATACCGAAGTTTTTTGTAGATATTGATATGTTCTTTAATATTGTAGAACATACTTTTGTTCTATCATCAATAGTTTCCGCAGCGCATGCAACGAAATACGTTTTAAGGCATTTTTTTACACCTTGGGTTACGTTCCTTAAGTTTTAGTAAGGATCCCTAATCTTTTCTAATAATAAATATAGCCTATGTCACTCAGGGTGAATGTAGCTTTCCAATGGTGAAAGAATTTTTCAAATCGGCACAGTAGTTTTTGAGTTTATTCATTACAAACATATACACAAAAATACAAATCTTTCCTCTTTATAACATTAGTATAGATGTCTACCATAGTATCTTCTGTAACCTGGTAGTTTAGTTAACTTAGCTCTTAGCCACTATGCTTAGTTGTAATAAGCGCAGCCATTTCCGAAAGAGATATCAAATCGGCTTTTATTTTTGGATATCGATTGCAAGAGTGGGCAGTGAATTAATCACCTAAACTTAGTCGATTTTCTTTAAAATTTGATAACATAACTGGTAGTTTTTTTCGAGAAGTGTTTTTTTATGTTTTGAGAAACCGTCACTTGATTATCGTCACTATATTACCAAACACCCTGTATAGATAAACATCCAGACCTGGAAAAAAAATTCCGTAGATCATGCAAACACTTGTTCCGCGGCGGGAATCGAACCTGCTGCCTCTTGCGTCTCAGCCGGCTATTCGCCTACTGCGCCACGGAGGTCTTCAAATAGATTAGTACCGGGACTGTGGCATAGGTTACTTTAATTCGACTGCGCAGAAGGAGGGTAATGTTTTTATTGGCAAACAACGCGTGCGAAGCCGCGGGCATAACTTATGTACCTATAAAAACGTAATAAATATAGGTACTTACAAAGTTTTCAAATCCTTCAGATTTTGAAAGTCGCTCTGGAATACAATCGTTATGTTGTTTCCTTGGAGATCTCTGTAACAATGAAAACACATTATAAATTAAAATGATGTATTCATGATAATTTTACGTGATAACGAGAGAGATAAATGCGTCACAAGCCGAACGCTTAGGCCGATCGTGCCTCTCTATCGCTTGTTCCGCGCTCTTGCTTGCACGCTCGGCTCAGGCGGAACGTGACAATGAATCATGCTTTTTCGTGCATGCAGCTGGCGTACATCGATTTATAGGACGTTATCGCGTCAAAAATAATTTAATATTATACCAGTTGACCCGCCGAACTTAGTACCGCCTTGACATGCATATAACGCGGGCTTTTAATATACGTCACCCTGGTAGAATCAATTGTTGTCCCCGGCCATCATTTAACAACCATACTTAACCATAGACAAAATTACGTTTAGCTGTCATTTGCGTTTTGTTATTCCATGTCAGATGCGTTTTTGTTATACCACGTTTTATAGTGACTTGTATTCTCTTTGACGTTTTATGTCACGCCACACGGGAACGCGGTCGAACGGGATAAAAAGTATCCTATGCCCGTCTCCTAGTTTCAAGAACGGGAAAAAAATATCCTATGTCCGTCTCCTGGTTCCAAGCTACCTGACCACCAATTTTCAGCCAAATCGGTTCAGCCGTTCTTGGGTTATAAATAGTGTAACTAACACGACTTTCTGTTATATAATAGGTTGGGGAAAAAGTCTTTTCGCATTATGTATGAACCTGTAATAAAATCTCTTTGGCTATACTAAGTATTTGTATCTGGCTGGTTTTGGTATCATTCAAAGTTTAAATTTTAAAGAAGATAATTCCAAATTCAAATTAGGAACATGTGTGATTTTTATTTGTTTTTCGTACTGTAAAGATGAGTGAATCTAATGAAGAAATTCGATACATTTAAAAATTTTACTACAAAAAAAGTAAAAATGCAACGCAAGCCGCGAAAAAAATTTATGATGTTTATGGACCTAGTGCAGTGTCTGTCAGAGTAGCACAAATTTGGTTTAAGCGTTTTCAATCCGGAAATTTTGATGTCAAAGATACACGTCGCTCTGGTCGCCCTATTACGGATAAAATTGATGGCATTTTTGAAAAAGTGGAGCAATATCAGCATATTAGTAGTTACGACGCAGCTGAAGAACTGGGAATTGACTGCAAAACAGTTTTGCCGCTGGATACAAAGCTCGATATTTGGGTACCCCACGAGCTCACTGAAAGAAACCTAATGAACCGTGTACTCATTTGTGATTCTTTATTACGACGTAATGAAACCGAACCATTTTTGAAGAAGCTGATAACTGGTGATGAAAAGTGGATCACGTACGACAAGAACGTGCGAAAAAGGTTGTGGTCAAAGGCCGGTCAGGCTTCACAGACTGTGGCGAAACCCGGGTTACCTCGCAACAAGGTGATGCTGTGTGTGTGGTGGGATTGGAAGGGCATTATTCATTATGAGCTGTTACCACCAGGCAGGACCATTGATTCTGAACTCTACTGCGAACAACTGATGAGATTAAAGCAAGAAGTTGAGAGAAAGCGGCCGGAATTAATCAACAGAAGGGGTGCGGTTTTACATCATGATAACGCTAGACCTCACACATCTTTAGCCACTCAGCAAAAATTAAGAGTTTGGCTGGGAGGTGTTAATGCATCCGTCGTATAGTCCTGACCTTGCACCTTCAGATTTCCACCTGTTTCGGTCTCTTCAGAATTCTTTAGACATTGTCAGGTTAACATCACAAGAGAACTGCCAAAACTACTTGTCGCGGTATTTTGATCAGAAGCCCCATAATTTCTATAGCAATGGGATCATGTACAAGATGGCAAAAAGTTATCGAACAAAATGGTATCTACATACTTAAGTTAAATGTAAATAAACTATATTAAAAAATGTTTTGAATTTTCTTAAAAAATGCGAAGAAACTTTTTCCCCAACCTAATATATAGAAATACGGGATTTATCGCGTATCGTCGTTGGTGTTACACCCGACAGCCGGACGTAAAACTGTACGTGATAAATCCCGTATTTATCCCGTACCAAAATCAGAATACACTGCGTACACGCAATAATGTGATTAACTCCATTAAGAGGGTAGTTGTGTTTTATGAGGGCACCATGTCAGAGCAATCACTGGGAGCTATAAAGCTTTCATTAAGCTCTGAGCGAAGGAGTATCGAGTGGAGGTTTATGGATGTAAATAACAGTGCCAGATAACAGAAACGACCAAAAGATTATGGCAAATAACTTAAAAACTGCAAAAAATAAACTAAAAATAAAAATAGGGTCACAGTTTACTAATGAAGACCTTTCATCAGACGTGCCACTTGACCGGATAATCCCATTTTGTTTTTTTTTACTCCTCTTGAACCTTATATCTCACCAACCCCCCACATTTTAAGCACCAAAATTGTGCCATCACTACCTACCTATGTACCAAATTTCACGATGATCGGATAAACGCTTCGAAAGTTATCCTCGAACAAACAAACATACATACATACAACGGCGATTTTGTAAGGTGCAACCGTCATCTCTATGACACTTTTCAAAGCAAGCGTCTCGCAAACTTGTTCGTCCGATATACAAAACTGCTTTACTTGGCAACAGTATCTTTAGTATGGCGCCAAAGATGTATCACCTGCCGAGGTATTTACAAGAAATAACCTCCGATCATATCTTTAGACATCATCATCATCATATCAGCCGTAGGACGTCCACTGCTGGACAAAGGCCTCCCTCATTGATCTCCAGGAACGGCGGTTGGAAGCGGCCTGCGGTTATTACCAAGTCGTCTGCACATCTTGTAGATGGACGTCCTACGCTGCGCCTGCCGGTCCGTGGCCTCCATTCGAGAACTTTCCGGCCCCATCGGCCATCTGTTCTGCGCGCTATATGGCCTGCCCATTGCCACTTCAACGTGCTAATTCATAACGTGTGACGACGATTCGCGACGGGTGATTCGTTCATAATCTTTAGACATATTTTAAAAGAATTGCATAAAGAAAAAGTGTATCTACTATGGTGTGAATATTTAGATGACGATTTTGAATGCTAAGTTCCGAGTTTAAGTTTTCATTACATTGGTTAATTTAATTGTGGTCGTTGACATTTTATTTGTATTCGTGAAAATTTGAAATCTATTGACATTTTTAATAACTGAATTCTATAATCATATTTTGTATAATTTATGTAGTTAATAATGTAGGTATGCATAATAGCCGAATACGGAGGATCTGAACTTTCTCTATTTTATCATCTGCATGTAATATCCATTTTCGCATTGAATAGATGAATTGAATTGAATTTTCCCAAGTTGATTCAGAGATCTCGCTTCGATCGCTCCATCTTGCTTCTATAGTGGGAGGTAATTCAAAAAACGAATGATAACAAAATCAGGGGATACAGTTTGGTGTTGCAGCTACTATCTATCTGACGGTACTTTAATTGGTGGTCATAGTGTGCACTATGAAATTATAACGACTGATGGTTTTACGATAACATGTCTATTTTTATTATATTAATAACTTAAAACACATGCGAGCACTGACTAGTTTCGAATTATTCACAAGAGTATTATTTTGTTAGATCTGTCATGTGTCATGGCTACCGGATGTCCACAGCGTAGAGAGGGGATACTTCCCTAGTGCGGTGATAGTGCCCGTCCAACACTATCATCTCCATGCAAAATGTAATTACGCCACTGGATAGCTAAATAATCAAAGAATTCGTTACGCTAAGTGAGGACTGTGACGCATCGCGCGCGGTGGAGGGAAGCGCCGCCATTTTGAGGTCATTTTGCTGCGTTTCGAGATTTCCATTTAGTATGACCCGAAGGACTTCTTAGTGTTCAAACATAATATTTTGTATAGAAAATATTACCTGTTACGTACACACGGCTACACATCAAGCTATACCTTCCAGTATAAGCTGACCTCGTATTGTGTAGGGTTTTCGTAGAATGAGAGGTCAGCTAATACTGGAAGTGTATAGCTTGATGTGTAGCCGTGTGTACACGTATTCACGTACAACACACGGCCGTGTCCATGACACAGCCACACCCCATTTTTTATACTACTGAGGTAACAAACGGAAACTCAGACGACATCCTTAGGTCGCCTAAAACTCCACAGTGTCCGAAAACCCGCTTATTCAACCAATGTGTTCTGCCCACCATGACCTACGGTGCCGAGACGTGGACGCTCACGCAGGAGGCCGTGTACAGGTTAAGAGTTGCACAGAGAACCGTGGAGCGTACCATGCTCGGCATCATACTGTTAGATCGAGTTCCAAACGTCGAGATCCGTGCACGAAGGTTCATGACGTTGGGATTCTAGTTATGGAGCTCGAACGGTCTTGGGCGGGACACTTGACTAGACGTGGTGATGATAGATGGAGCAGGGCAGTGACTGAACGATGGCCGAGGAGCGGGTATAGAAGGGTAGGACGACCAGCAGCAAGATGGGTGGACGACATCGTAAAGGTCGCGGACCTTCAGTGGGTGAGACTAGCACAGGATCGTGGTGGATGCCACAAACTTGGGGAGGCCTAGTCAGGCTGTGGATGATTCGGTAGCAAACAAGCATACGGCCCACCTGATGAAAGCGGTTACCGTATGGTTACGTATGTGGCCTATGGACGTTTGTAACACCAAAGGTACCAACCCTTTGAACATTTTAAAACGCCCTTTTTGAAGAACCCCATACTGTAGTCACAGGGGAAACCAAAGTACCAATTACTTCGTTTTGACTCCCTTCAGAAAAGAGCCATTCGAATCATCGGTGATCCCAAACTCGCCGACAGGCTGGAACCGCTGAGTCAACGCCGTGACTACGGATCGCTCAGTGTATTCTACCGCCTGTATAATGGGGAATGTTCTGAGGAGCTATTTGATCTCATCCCGTCGTCGAGACTTTACCACCGCACTTCTCGACAACGTAATAAAGCTCATCCACATATCATCGACAATTGGGTATCGCGCACCACACGCTTCACGCGATCTTTTCTATCCCATACTTGCAAGATGTGGAATGTGCTACCATCTGAGGTTTTCCCATTAGGCTACGACATGGCACGCTTCAAGAGAAATGTAAAGAGGTTTGTACAGTGTAGGGAACGAATCGACAATACCCCGGGTGTTGCCGATGTCAATAGGCGACGGTGACCGCTTACCATCAGGTGGGCCGTAAGCCTGTTTCCCCACAAAAAAAATCATTCCACAAGCGAAATGTTCGCGGGAGGAAAATTTCTCTCGAACCCTACGGTTCGCGACTACCACGTCTCCAAAGTGTGTGTATGGATTCTCGGCCGATGGCGAGGGTTCTGTGGTTATCTTTGCTTACGAGTCGCTTGGCTTATGACCACGTTCATTAGTAGTTATAAATCGCCTCGGTTTCCACCAACTGCATACTAAAAAACCGGCTAAGTGCGAGTCGGACTCGCGCACGGAGGGTTCCGTACCATTATCTAAATAAACGAACAAAAAAAATCATGTTTGTTGTATGGGAGTCCCTCCGTAAATATTAATTTTATTTTAATTTAATTATTTATTTTTAAAATGAACATATAACTAAACATTCTGTGAATATTTCAAGCGACTACCTGTTGCCGTTATCAATATCGAGCAAAAAAGAGCAAAAAAATCTCATTTGTTGTATGGGAGCCCCCCTTAAATATTTATTTTATTCTGTTTTTAGTATTTGTTATTATAGCGGCAACAGAATTACATCATCTGTGAAAATTTCAACTGTCTAACTATCATGGTTCATGAGATACAGCCTGGTGAAAGACGGACAGACAGACAGCGGAGTCTTAGTAATAGGGTCCCGTTTTATCCTTTGGGTACGGAACCCTAAAAACGAAACTTAAATCATTAGGTACAAGATACTCTCGTCTTGATTTAAAATCTCTTCAAATTAAATTACTGCTAATTACAACCAATGGTTTTAAATGTTCGTATACAACATAATTCGTTTTCAATAATCGATTATCGTCTCACTCGATTGCACCAATCGCACACCGATTATCGATACGAGCGGTAATTGGATCACAATTGGATTAACAAACATAGTGATGGGAAAATATCGATAAGTTTTTCTCATTGTGGCGTATTGACAATTCAGCAATAATCCAGATACGCAACGGTAAGAAACGCTATGTTAGCATTAGGTTAAGCCTTCATGTTAAATCGTATAATTGATTAAGAAATAAATACTTCGATGTGAACACTTGTTTAATACCCTTTTAAACCTGCAACTCAACCACACTCCTTACATGGCGATCCTGCCAGGATGCCACGTAATAACTAGTGACGTAATGACTAACTGACGACCTCCGTGGCGAAGTGGGCGAATAGCCGGCTGAGACGCAGGAGGTAGCGGGTTCGATTCCCGCCGCGGAACAAATGTTTGCATGATCTACAGATATTTGTTCCGGGTCTGGTTGTTTTTCTATATACTATAAGTATGTATTTACAAAAAAAAAGTATATAAGTATTCTATCAGTTATCTGGTTCCCATAATACAAGCTCTGCTTAGTTTGGGGCTAGATAGCGTTGTATGAATTGTCCAGTAATATTTATTTATTTATTTATTTACTAGTGGTTCGCCCCGAACTGAGATTTCGCGATCTCTCAAAACAAAAAAAATATTCTTATGGCGACTTGTGCAACGATGGCGAAACGTATTTAGTGGCTAAATATGATTTAAGGAGTTGTGAAATCATACAAAAACGTAAAATTTAAACATGTTTAGTCACTAAATACGTTTAGGGTTCGTTGTGCCAGCCGGCTTTAATCTTTGACCAATAAAATAGTGCCACGAAATGCGTAACCAACTTACTACAGATAATTCAAACTACTAGATCTACAGTTTCATTCGAATTTCAGGTAACGGGAGTTCATATGTTACTTGGTTTCTCTTTCTTGGTGTAGAAATTGCAGTTCTGCTGGATTTCAGACTTTTCCCTATACTTGTGTCACTAAAGCTACACGCATGCCAAATTTTAGCAACTGTGGGGTCACTGGTGTACCCTGTGAATTTTGTCACAGTTCAGTTTTTATTATGGCTAATAACTTAAAAACTGCATAGTTTAAATTAAAAATTAAAACGGTGTCGAAATGTACTCACAAATACCTTTTAATAGACGTTCTACTTGACCGGATAGACCGATTTTGTTATTTTTACCCCTCTTGAACCCCATTATCTCAACAACCCCCAACATTTTTAGCTCGTTTAGTCACACCAAAATTGTGCTATCGCTAACTACCTATATACAAAATTTCACGATGATCGGATAAACGCTTCGAAAGTTATCCTCGGACAAACAAACATATGTATATGCATACATACAACGCCGATTTGCTTAAGTTGATTTAGAGATCTCGCTTCACTCGATCAATAAGTATGAATGTTTAATCGATAGATGTCAGGGGCTCAGTTTTTATCGATATATTAATATTTCGCTTTACATCGACGCTTGACATTTAATTTTAATGATCGAGTGCGCGTACTACTGTGTAATTTATTGCGGAAATTGAATCGGTTGTTTACGTTCAGACACGACTTTATGTTTTAAAATAAATTAATAAAGGGATTATTTGTAAAGTATTTTTTCTCTTGAGTCAATAGTTCATTTATGGAAATTGTCCTTAAATTAGTACATACTTGGGGGTGATTACATTTTTTATGCTAAAAAGTAACATGATGAAGTTAGCTAATAACTGTCTCTTGCGCGCGCACACCGACAGCCAAAAAGCGACATGATGAAGTAAGCTAATAACTATCTCATGCAAGCGCACACCTAGAGCCAAAAAGCGACATGATGAAATTAGCTAATAACTGTCTCATGCGCGCGCACATCGACAGCCAAAAAGCGACATGATGAAGTTAGTTGATAACTATCTCTTGCGCGCGCATACCGATAGCCAAAAAGCGACATGATGAAGTTAGCTGATAACTGTTTCATGCGTGCGCACACCGACGGCCAAAAAGCGACATGACGAAGTTAGCCGATAACTGTCTCATGCGCGCGCACATCTACAGCAAAAAAGCGACATGGTGAAGTTAGCTACAAACAAAGAGTTGTGGCATACGGGATGAAATCTTTAGCTATTTTTGTTCTGTTACGACAAAGAAGTATAACTTCTTACGTGTGTACATAAGTACACACACTCGTATTTTTAACTCGCGCACCTAATTTGTATATAAGTGTATGTATTACTCGTGCGCGATAACTTGGGACCTGCTAGGAATGGGACTCCCCGACCGCTTCCCCTGCACTTCCCCGATGGCGCCTGTATTGTACCGTTCGCATCACTATTTTTTACTAGGGTTTTTAGTACTACGTCACGTAACGACGCGCTCTGGAATTCTTTTAGTTTTCGTTTGTGTTATTGTTTTGTTGTTGTAGTTTTTGTTTTTATAGTTTGTGTCATTGTTTTGTTGTTGTAGTTTTTGTTGTTATAGTTCTTGTTAAGTGTTTTTGTTATCATTATGAAGGGTAAACCTTTGCATAGCGGAGAAAGAAACCTCGTGCTAAAAGTGTTAGAGTTTTTTGAAAACGAAAAACGGAACAAACAGTTTTGTTTACCTGTCCACTAAGTAGTGACGAAGATGAGATAATGTAAATAATAGATAAAATAAATGTATAAACTTAAACATTGTATTTTTATTTTATTCAAATAGTGTAAAAAAGATTAGATAAAAAGCAGCGTCCTCCCTGAGTAACATAATAAATTAGGTTAAAAAAAACAAAGACGAAGCCGCGGGCGGCTGCTTGTTATGTTCGCTTTTTTGCGGGCGGTACAAACACGCCAATATGACGTCACCGCGCTCAGGTCCCAACTTATCGCGCACGGGTAATAATATATTATAACATAGAGATTAAAACAACACATTTCATGCATTAAAATATCATTTAAAAAAACCTCGAACACCGCCTATCGATCTTTTACAGAATACATTTTTGGGGATGTGCTCAGGAACTGAACCTCTGATCCCTTCCATCAAAGGACAAGCAGGCAACGCCGTCTTAGGCTATGCCGGGGCCCTTGGGCACACAGGAATTTGGGGCCTTGTTGGAAAGTAAAGTGAATGGAAAAAAACATTTTTCTGCTATCATCATATATTTGAAGTGGTTTGTGTCGGTGACCGCTAATTGGTCTAGTTAATTAGTTTTACTTCATAGGTATAAAAACAGAGTTGACACAGGCTTTTTGCTCTCAGGGTCGCCAGAAAGTAGCTAACAACGCCCACATTTACTCTGAACTTTTGGCATAGTTTGACTTTTATATTTGTCGGGTTATATATAAAATATAAAAAAATGTATAGTGTAAGCGAATATATCGGCCTTTAGGGGCCCCCGTGACGATAGGGACCCTGGACACGGGCCTCATACGCCCTTATGCTAAAGACGGTACTGCAAGCAGGCGCACGGCTCAGTGCCATCCGTACCTAGTTGATATACCACCCATTCGCACACACCGTTTTGGTTCTACGTTCTTGATGCACACAACTAAGGTACCTATGCAACACTTTGCCGTCGTCTGTTTTTCCTAAAGAATATAATCCGGGCTTCTTTAAGGTAAGAGTGAACATCATCACATCATCGCTTACCATCAGGTGTGATTGTGGTCAAACGAAGATCTATACAGTTAAAATAAAACCAGTGCCTCCAAGAAATCTAAAAAAAAGTTTTTTTCCCTAGACAACGCATCTGAACTCTGAGGTTCTAAAAAATAATGTCATTAATCTTGATCAAATTTAGACTTACGCTGTTGTCTAAAACCTAAATGTTTTTAATTTGTGTATTATGATACACGTGAGCTAAGTTGCTCATTAAACACGAGGCTGTGGGTTGCAGCCCAAGCCGTAGGCGAGGGCGTAAATCAGCCGAGTGTCTAGTGAGCAAGTTGCTCACGAGTTTCATACGCACTTTTTCAACATACCTGCGAGGAAAAAACAAATCTTCTGTACTAAAGCTTGACATTTTTACAATTATTTACAACACAGCAACAAATGCGATACAAACAAAAAAATGGGAAATGGCGCGCAAGTTTTTTTTTTGCACGCGCCAAATGTAAGGTGATTGATTACATAGCCTACAACCTACTTCAAAATTAGAATTTTAGTGATAAAATGCAAATACTTTATAACAAATTAATGTGAATTATCAATAATTAGTAAATGTTTTTTTGTATTAATTAGGGATACATTTATTTATTCCAAAAATGTAATAGGATTTTCAGCGGCATAAAACCTCTTTGTTGTTACAAAAAAAACTGTAGGTTAAATTGAAAATGCTCTGTTTACTCGCATATAATTTGCAGTTAGGTACTAACTTAACTTTGTAGGGATAATTCTATTATGCACTAGTGTGTTATATTATTACGCACGCGTGTGTTATAGTTCGGTTTATGGCCCTAAGAACGATGTAATAATGGTCAGTTTACGAACGAGTGTGTTGAAAACACAATAACGACTCTAAAAATGAACGCCCCTCTACTTCATAACGTCTCTGCTCTGAAAATTGCTCATTGTAAACACGGTATCGGCTGAGTAAATACGTAAGTAGCTTTGAAAATAGAATGAGGCTTGCACTCATAATAAGCTAAAATGAAATACTATCGCGATGATAAATCCTTATTTCTATTTATAAATTAAAGAGGTCATAGTTTAAAAGCGAAATACAACCGGTCAAGTGCGAGTTGGACTCGCGCACGAAGGGTTCCGTACCATTATCTATAAAAACGGCAAAAAAATTACGTTTGTTGTACGGGAGCCTACCCTTAAATATTTGTTTTTATTTAATTATTTATTGTTAAAGTGAATATATAACTAAATACTGTGAATATTTCAAGGGTCTACCTGTTGCTGTTATCAATATCGAGCTAAAACGAGCAAAAAAATCATGTTTGTTGCATGAAAGCCCCCCTTAAATAATTATTTTATTCTGTTTTTAGCATTTGCTGTTATAGCGGCAACAGAATAACATCATCTATGACAATTTCAACTGTCTAACTATCATGGTTGACAGACGCAAAGACAGACACCAGAGTCTTAGTAATAGGGTCCCGTTTTACCCTTTGGGTACGGAACCCTAACAAATCGCTTACAACCCTTGTACAACAATATAATATTATTCACTATAATCATAAAGCTCATTTTAAATTGTCTTGCTGTTATGTTGTCGTACAATAACGATCTCCGTGGTACAGTGGGCGAATAGCCGGCTGAGACGCAGAAGGTAGCGGGTACGATTCCCGCTGCGGAATAAATGTTTGCATGATCTACAGATATTTGTTCCGGGTCTGGTTGTTTCTCTATATATTATAAGTATGTATTTACAAAAAAAAGTATTGTAAATATTCTATCAGTTATCTGGTTCTCATAGTACAAGCTCTGCTTAGTTTGGGGCTAGATAGCGCTGGGTGAAATGTCCAGATATATTTATTATTATTTATTTATTTAATAATGCAGTGGAGAGGCGATAACTTTAAGACGGTCTCTATCTAAGTAATTATCGAATCTATCGATAACTTTATCGACTTATCCCATCACTAAGCTACCACTTTGAAAGCTATTAAAGATGTTCTTACTGGCGGTGGCCATCCAGCTTAATTTCATTTGATTGCAAACATCTAAACATCTTTTTAATGGCGTGGTCAGATTCCAAGATGGCGGACCAAGTTCATTGTCTAAAGGAGCTAATGGTTTTCAGCTTGTAATTATATTAATATTTTAGTTTTAAACATTTTCCGTATTTTAAAAGGGTAAATAATAAATAAATAAATAATACTGGACATTTCAAACAGCGCTATCTAGCCCCAAACTAAGTCAAGTTTGTATTATAGGAACCAGATAATCTGATGCAATATGCGTTTAGTGGTTGTGGCGATTGGCTTGTGTTTAACTATACGTGACTATACACGTGCTTAGCAAAAATATTTTTCCCACAGTTATGTTCGCATTATTGATCAACAAACATTCAGACAAACACAAACTTTCACATCAATAATGTGATCCAAAAATAAAGTATTGCGCAAACAGAACGAGTTAAAATCAATTGATGTCCTGCAGTGCGATTCTATTGTTGCCGTGACTAGCTTCGCTTCGACTTATGATATTATATTCATGAGTTGCGCGCTGGACATTCAGGTTTTTTGAGGGACATTCATATCGAGAACAAATGGAACGCTAATCACACATCATTATAAATGTGAAAGTTTTGATGTTGGTTTAATTATTCGTTTGTTTGTTTGTTAATCAATCACGTGAAATCACGATGAAATTTGGTATGTACGTAGATTATAGCCTAGATTATAATCAAATATACAAAATTTTGCATTTATAATATTAGTGTAATACGATGATATTAAGGCCCTCATTCAAGAACTGTGAAGTGTGATGATGAATATTTAGAACTATTCTGTTATGATATGACAGGCGAGATTTTTAACAAATTAAACTGAATATTTTGTCATAAAAACTACGCGTGAGTCTCCAGTCAGCTTTAAGGTTATTCTAGTATAGAAGCCTATCGCTCTTCAACCAATAAAGAACACCATCAAAAAAATGGATATAATTTTATCAGTTATCTGGTAGCCATAGTACAAGCTCTGCTTAGTTTGGAAAATTTTCAGCATTATTTAGAGCAGAGGTACAAAAAAAGAGTGTGCTTTAAACCACATGACTGAAATAAAACTTCTTTTCAAAATATTAATTTCTACTATAAAATATCGGACTAGGTAGATGATAGAGAAGCTTGGGATTGAAATTGCTCCAACTCGTTCAAAAATGTTACAGTTTAGACGTAGGTAATATATTTTCTTTATTGCTATGTATTCTAAAAGGATCATTAAAAAAACAACCAGCCTTGTTTTCTTGCCTTTCTTTCCTAGCTTGGTTGCGAAGGAACAGGCAGTAAAATTGACGTTTTAAAGTGATCTTTGTGATATTAATAAATAAAAGATTATGACTTTGAAAATAGTTTAATTACAAAATTGTCCACACGTCTGTAGATCGATCAGTCTATGTTCATTCTGGACAAGACGCAACTCGCACTCGCACATTAACGTTTAAAATATACGAAACATAACTCTCTCTTTTTCTATCTTCACTAACTTATATATTCCTCTCAACTTGCGTTCGCACTTTTCGTAACGCTCACCAGCTTACTCCCCAAGTCAAGCGTGCGTAAAGAAGTTGTACTCCAAAAAGGTACATTGCGTGCGCAACCCATTAATATAATGACATAGGTTCAAGCGAAGTGTCTCCGCAGCTTACTAGAATCGCCTGTCAGATAGGTACATAGCTAATATGGCTATGCATCATCGCTTTCAATTGTTTTGGCAAATTGTTTCAACAGAGTGTGTCATAATATTTTGCAATGCAGCTCCACATATAATAATAGAACTATGTAGAGGAATTGCTCTGTCGCGGTGGGCGTTTAGCCAACTGGGATGCGGATTGCTGGTTCGATTCTCGGAGCGGGACATAATCATTATCATAACCATAGGACGTCTGGAGTGCTTCTTATTTGTAGTCTCCGATAAAAACAAAAACAATATGGACCTTTTTGCGTCGGAAGTTAAAAACAGACATAGCTACCATCCCAGTTAAACTAGCTATCTATTTAAAAAACCGGCCAAGTGCGAGTCCGACTCACGCACAAAGGGTTCCGTACGATTATCTATAAAAACGGCAACAAAATCACGTTTGTTGTATTGGAGCCCCCTTAAATATTTGTTTTATTTTAATGTATTTATTTATTCTTAAAGTGAATATATAACTAAATATTCTGTGAATATTTCAAGCGTCTACCTGTTGCCATTATTAATATTGAGCTAAAACGAGCAAATAAACCACGTTTGTTGCACGGGAGCCCTTAAATATTTACTTGATTCTGTTTTTAGTATTTGTTGTTATAGCGGCAACAAAAATACATCATCTGTGAAAATTTCAACTGTCTAACTATCACGGTTCATGATATGATGATACAGCCTGGTGACAGACGGACAAACAGACAGCGGAGCCTTAGTAATAGGATGCCGTTTTACACTTTGGGTACGGAACCCTAAAAACTGCATCCATCCAACACGCAGGGCATCGTAGGTAGAGTTCCCAGATTAAAGAATCGAAATTCCGGAGTAAATTCCTGACATTTAATGAAAATTTCGGAGTTTCTAGTAAATATAACATTAATGTCGTTAGCACCGTGCATAGGGTTGCCACCCGTACTTTATAATAAAATATTGTACTCTGTTTTGGCCAATTGTACTTTATACTTTCATCATCATCATCATCATATCAGCCGTAGGACGTCCACTGCTGGACAAAGGCCTCCCTCATTGATCTCCAGAAACTGCGGTTGGAAACGGCCTGCATCCAACGCCGACCTCCGGTTCTTACCAAGTCGTCTGCCCATCTTGTAGGTGGACGTCCTACGCTGAGCTTGCCGGTCCGTGGTCTCCACTCGAGAACCTTCCAGCCCCATTGACCATCTGTTCTGCGCGCTATATGGCCTGCCCATTGCCACTTCAACGTGCTAATCCGTCGGGATATGTCGGTGACTTGAGTTCTCCTACGTATCTCCTCATTTCTGATTCGATCCCGTAGAGAAACCCCGAGCATAGCCCTCTCCATAGCTCGTTGAGCGACTCTGAGCTTATTCATAAAGCCAATAGTGAAGGACCACGTCTCGGTTCCATATGTCATCACTGGTAACACACGCTGATTGAAGACTTTCGTCTTAAGGCACTGAGGCATACTTTATACTTTATGAGGGCAGTAAAGCACGTGAAAATACTTTATTTTACTTCTGAAGATTTTTTTTAAATAAACTGGATTTTTTACGTGTAACATAACGGACTGCTTTGGAACGTAACCTAAAACGTCAATGTCAATGTCAATATCTTGTAATATTGCGAATTGTGAAAAAATTGTGTCGTTTCTGCTATCCATTCCCGCCACTTCAGCATTTACAAAGAGAGTTTTTTCTCTGATGAATGCTAAGTGGCGGGATGAACGCAAAAGAGCGTCACATACCTAATAAAAAAAAGAATTATTTATATATATAAATTTGGGGATTGATTGTAAAGACGTTCATATATTTACGAGTAATAAATATTTGTTGGATGTTGCTAGAAGCAACAAAAATGAATAGAATAGGAGTGAGGAAGAGAAATAGTCTGGTAAATAAATAGTACTTTATTTTCAGACGTTGTACTTTATTTTAGGCTTAAAAATAAAATTTAATATAGTTGCTTAAAAAAGGTGGCAACCCTAAACGTGCGTGCGAATGAACGAAGCAAATTCTAGAACTTTGGTAGCAATAAATATCAGTAATGATGAAAATGACAAATAACATAAGTAATGTTGATTGTTATTTTACTCGTTACCTACTTAAATTGTAGAAATTCCGGACGGTTTAGGATTCCCCCGCATTCCGGACAAAGACATCATCCGGACATTCCGGAAATGTCCGGAAAATACCGGAAGTATGGCAACCCTAATCGTAGGACACATTTCTAAGGTGCGTGACCTACGAGTCAATTCTCTGATAAAGGCGATGGTTACCACTTAACATCAGGTGCTTCTACCTTGCTTCTTCTCCAAGTAGCATAAAAAACCACAATGCCACACACAGACAGACACATAAACAGATACACAGGCAGACACATGCGTCAAACTTATAGCACCTCTCGATCCAAAGGATGTCTGGAAGACATCGCTTTGTTAGCAATAAGACCGCCCATTAAAGCTTACATTTAGTTGTTTTTTTATTTCATTTAAACTGTTGTTGTGTCTAGCTTGTAAGGTATAGACCATTCATTCATTCACAATTTCGATTCAGGTACTTAGTAATCCAAGCCACTGGCAGTAGCAAGTAAAATCCTGAATATTTCCACATCTACAATTTGGAATCGGTTTTCAAGGCAATCCGTCAATGCCCTCGCCTCGCACGTTATTCGGAGCGGATCGCACTCACCCTGATGAAGGTTCACGAATTGACCCGAAACATTGTCAGTTTTCTAAGTTTTTTTTATACAACTTATATGGCAAACGAGCATGCAGTCCACCAGATGTTATGTTGCTACTGCAACCCATGGATATCCACATAGAATTCAAAACAAGCTATTATGTTGTCTTGATCTCTATGTGGATACGTTGCCATACTATAGGACTTAGCTGTTATGCCTATGTGCCAGTAATTACAGGAACATACCATTACCATCTAACCGGAATACAGCAGCACAAGTACTACTATTTGCCTGCAGATAAAGGTAAGGCGGTGGTGCCCACTTCCTCGAGCTCGTTCACAAAAGCTGTACCACCAGTAAAACAAAAAACTATATATATAAGTAAAACTATATTTCTGATCCTATGCTTCGTGATAAGCCTAGGGCATCTATATTCCAATAATTTACGACGGGGCGCTAAGCGGTGCTCATGTTGCGATAATACCTTCGTTTTGTTGTTTTGCGAAGAATTATAGATACTGATGCAATGTCACACCAAAGAATCAATAAGACAATTATTACTAACCGATATAACTTTTGAAACTATCATGGTTATGAACACTATTTATACTAAAAATGGGATATTTACCATGATTTGTGAGTATTTGAGTATCCCGATATTTCGGCGCAGTTGCATGCGCCATGATCACGGGTAAAACTGATAAAACGGGGATACTCAAATACTCACAAATCATGGTAAATATCCCGTTTTTAGTATAAATAGTATTACTAACCGGTTTATTTAAACTTTGTGACTAACTCTATCAGCGATATAGAGAAAATTCGCACCTGTATCCTCTAATGCGGAGCCTCCGCATCGGTTTGGATATCTCCATCCGCAATAATCGATGCGGATGTAGATGCAGAGCAGGTCGCGACAAGAAAGAAATTGGGTGGGGCCTGTGCCGTGGGTAGGGCTTGGATTATCCGTAAGATTTTGGTATCCGAATAATTCGGATAGTACTGAACTTTACTATTCGGATATCCGGATATTACGGATAATTCGAATTATTTTGGGAAAAGCGTTAAAAACGAAAATAATTGTTATTAAAGTAGCTATACACAATGTTTAAATTATTCCAACATTCACCATTAATATATAAATCACTTTTGACAATAAGAAAACTCGATAGGTATACTTTAGATCACGTTCTCTGTCACAAAACTTAAGCAATAAGTAAGCAACTTGTCAGTCGCGACTTTCTGAATGTTATAATGCGACAAATATTAAAAATAAAAGATAAACAGTGTTTTAAATTCAGATTACTTTTTAAATACATGTACTTACTGCACACCAAAACCATAATTTCATAATTATGAAATTATGGTTTTGGTGTAGTTAATTTCATGTTCAAATTTCACGTGATTTTTCGATGAATTTTACTATTCGTTTTATTCGAATTATCCGAATATATTGATCGTCACTATCCGGATAGTAAAATCACACGGATATTCGGATATCCGAATTGCAAGCCCTAGCCGTGGGACGTGCTGATTGAGCAATAGGAGCGAATATTTCGGTGACAAGATCCGACATGTTTGTTATTGTTTATCATTTGTATCTCGTAAATCAATCATAACGTGTTTACAGTGAGAATTGTATGTAGTGTTGCCATACGACCGGAATTTTCCGGACATGTCCGGTAATATCATTATCGGCTCATTTAACGCATTTAAAACTACACTCGCTCAACATATTACAACTAATGTTTACTAAATAAAGTAATTATATAACTAACGAACGATCTACCTGAATGCGTTAATTGAGTACCTACCTACATTATCATCCACAGCCCGACTTCACCCACTGCTGGGTATAGGCCTCCCCAAGTTTGTGCCATCCGCCACGATTCTGCGCTAGTCTCACCCACTGACGGCCCGCGACTCTAACGATGTCGTCCACCCATCTCGCTGCCGGACGTCCAACCCTTCTACAGCCACTCCTAGGCCACCATTCAGTTGCTACCCTGCTCCACCTGTCATCATCACTATATTTAGCATAGGTACATTATTTTTTTAAAGTATTCCTTCTGTACAATAAAGAATTATTCTATCCTATTCTGTGCTGTGATTGCTTCACATGTATGTCAGAGCCGGTGATCCGAATGATAACAACAAGTAACATTTTAACAAATATATAACCGACTTCAGATAACAGTAAAATCCAAACTACTGAACCGATTTCAATGAAATTTCTATGGGATTAATTTGAAAGTATACCCTTTCAAATATAAAAAGAATCTTCGTAATCGGTTGATAAATGACCGAGGTCTGAGATAACAAATAAAAATTAAACAAATTTAAGACTTATATGGTTATTTTTAATGGATGCCATTGTCAGAACTGGACCAAATGAAAATGGGACCACACGGGAAGCACCAGCTTTTAAATATAAAAAGCCATTCTACAGCCATTCCTCGGCCACCATTCAGTTGCTACCCTGCTCCAACTGTCATCACCACGTCTTGCCAAGTGTCCCGCCCAAGACCATTTGAGCTCGATAACTCGATTCCCAACATCATGAACCTTCGTTCTTCTACGGATCTCGACGTTTGGTATTCGATCTAAGAGTTTGATACAGTTGATACAGTTTGATACCTACCTACATAACTCGAACGAATTACATAATCTTTTCTATGTGTACTGATTCTCATGTGAGTGATAATTGTTATCTTTTTGAGAATAATATAGGTCTTTGTCCGGAATGCGGGGGGAATCCTAAACCGTCCGGAATGTCTAGAATTTAAGTAGGTAACGAGTAGAATAAAACATAAAATAAATGAACAATCAACATTACTAATGGTATTTGTCATTTTGGTCATTCATCATCCTCATCAGCCGGAAGACGTCCACTGCTGAACATAGGCCTCCCCCTTAGATCGCCACAACGAGCGGTTGGTAGCCATTTACGCCCAGCGGCTCCCCGCGATTCTTACTAGATCGTCGGTCCACCTTGTGGGGGGGCCAGCCTACGCAGCGTCTTCCAGTCCGTGGTCTCCACTCGAGAACCTTTCTTCCCTAACGGTTATCGGTTCTACGAGCGATGGGGCCCGCCCATTGCCACTTCAACTTGCTAATTTTGAGAGCTATGTCGGCAACTTTAGTTCTGCGGATTTTTTCATTGCGGATTTTGGCACGCAAAGAAACGCCGAGCATAGCCCTCTCCATAGCTCGTTGAGCGACCGTGAGCTTGGTCATGAGGCTATGAGTAAAGGCCCATGTTTCAGTGCCATAGGTCATCACTGGCAACACACACTAGTTGAAGACTTTAGTCTTCATTTTATTCATTTCATTCATTTTGGTCATTACTGTATGACCAAAACGCTAACGACATTAATGTTATATTTCCAAGAAAGTCCGGAATTTTCATCAAATGTCAGGAATTTACTCCGGAATTTCGATTTTTGGAAATCTGAGAACCCTAATTGTATGTTATGCGAGTTTTCTGCAGTATATTTAAGTTTTATTTCTGCAACAAAACGACGTTTCTTAAAAAAAAACTTAAGAATTACATCCGCATCCGCGGACGTAAAAAAATCTGCATCCGTAACGTCCATGATCTCTACTTTATTAGGGTTCCGTACCCAAAGGGTAAAACGGGACCCTATTACTAAGACTCCGCTGTCTGTCTGTCTGTCTGTCCCCAGTCTCATGAACCGTGATAGTTAGACAGTTGAAGTTTTCACAGATGATGTATTTCTGTTGCCGCTACAACAACGAATACTAAAAACAGAATAAAATAAATATTTAAGGGGGGCTCCCATACAACAAACGTGAATGTTTTGCCGTTTTTATAGATAATGGTACGGAAACCTTCGTGCGCGAGTCCGACTGGCACTTGGCTAGTTTTTAATAAAGAATCCAGGTAAAACTCCGAACTAAGTTATCAGTATATATTTATAGTAGTATGTAGTATATAGTTATATTAGTATATAATAGTATATCAGTTTATATAAATCGTAGCGCTCCGTCTACCTTCGCTTCAAAAACAACAATGAGCTACTTGGACGTACTTGTTGATTGACCGAGCGAGCGAAGCGTCTCAGTTTCGAGATTGGCCAAAAAATGCTTTCGTCCGTTTGTCTGTCTATTCTCGCCTACAGGTTGCATTTTATAACCGATTTTTTGTATACCACCCCATGAAGGAAAAAGCAGACCCACCTGCTGTTAAGTGGTAACCATCGCCTATAAAAAAGTATTGCCGCGTAGGTCACGCGCCTTAGGAACGTGTCCCACGATGCACTGTCCTGCGTCCATCAACTTGAGGCATACAGGTAAAGCCGTATGTGCCTGTAATTTCACCGGCAACCATACCCTTCAAACAGTAACAGTAATGCTGCTTGGCGACAGAAATAGGTATGGTGGTAGCATTTCCCCGGGCGAGCCTTTTCTCAAGGAACTCTAGTATTATTTTTGAAGTAAAACTTCTTTACGCACGTTTGACTTGGGGAGTAAGCTGGTGAATGCATTACGAAAAGTGCGAACGGAAGTTGAGAGGGAGATATAAGTTAGTGATGACTGATGATAGAAAGAGAGAGAGAGAGAGAGTTACGTTTAGTATATTACTGTAGGGGCAAGAGAGAGAGGTGAGAGCACACATTTTCTTTCTCTCTTTCTCTCATAGCCAGTTGTTGTGTCGCATATCTCCTATCCCAAATTAGCCTAAATTATACAAACTTCAAAAACAAAACACTCCTTCATGCTGTATAATAGAGTTCATTTTGCCATAGATAAAAAAAGTATTTACGACGGTTCGTATTTTGAATCTACCAGCTTCGATTTACGAAAAAGTTCAGCTATTCCACAACAGATGGCAGGCAGCAGCAGAAGTTTTACTTCAGTCGTGAGGTCTAAAGCACACTCGTTTTTTTTGTTTTGTTCTTATGTGTTTTAAAGATCATAAAGTCTTATCTGTTCATAAGAACGTTTTACTCTTTGTCAAGACCCCAGCGGCTAAATTATGACATTGCGCATTGCACATACCTACGTACTGTAGGCACAGTCGGCGTTCAAACTAGCTTACAATCCTAATATGTACTTATTTTAGGGTTCCGGATCAAAACAATAAAAACGGAACCCTTATTTATTTACCTATAACTCGCCTCGAACTGAGATCTCGCGAGTCTCCCATAAAAAAAAAAATAATATTATTCGTGATCTTTGACTATCAAAATGGTGCCACGAAATTAACAACTACATAACCAAAAACGCGGGCGAGTCAGCATAGATTTTACCTACATAAAACACAAATAGAGAACATATGCAAAGGAGATCTTAAACCTAACAAAAAATATTTTAGCTAACCTTTGAGAACCTTTATTAAAAGTGTTAAAACAATTCCGTTGCCGAGTGTACTTTTACAGCCATTGTGGGCGGATCGACTCCTGCGCAGGATAATGGAATCTACCCTTTTTTGTTCCCTGTCCATTTGTTTCTTATCGAAGCAGGATTTATGCATTTTACTGCTTACAAATTGTAAAGAAAATTGTCTTAGTAGCAGTTTCTTGTGAAACGGCTCGCCCGGGGAAGTAGTATCACCATACCTACTTCTGCCGCCAAGCAGCATTGCTGTGTTTCGGCTTGAAGGGTTGCCGGTGAAAGAGGCACATGAGGCTTTACGCCTGTATGCCTTAAGTTGATGGACGCAGCAGTGCATCGTAGGGCACGTTTCTAAGGTGCGTGTCCTACGAGGCAATACTTTGATATAGGCGATGGTTACCACTTAACATCCGGTGGGACATAAGCTTGTGCCATCTCCATGTAGTATCTCCAAGAAGAGTTTCTTACCATTATCTAAAAACGGCAAAAAAATCATGTCTGTTGTTTTGGAACCCCTCTTAAATATTAATTTTATTTTAATTATTTATTTTTGAAACGAATAATATAACACAATATTCTGTAAATATTTAAAGCGTCTACCTGTTGCCGTTATCAATATCGAGCAAAAACGAGCAAAAAAATCACGTTTGTTGTATAGTGTATTTGATTCTGTTTTTTAGTATTTATTGTTATAGCGGCAACAGAAATACATCATCAGTGAAAACTTCAGCTGTCTAACTATCACGGTCCATGAGATACAGCCTTGTGACAGACGAACAGACAGACAGCGGAGTCTTAGTAATAGGGTCCCGTTTACCTTTTGAGAACGGAACCCTAAAAAGTCTCTGTTATACAGGTTAAGGTAGGTATAAAGGTTGCCAACATCGCTTTAAGCGATAAGGCCGCCCATTGTACCACCACGTATTAGTCTTTAAGTCTGATTACGATTAGGTGTAACAGTAAAGAGTTATCTATCTTTTGACGACCTCCGTGGTGCAGTGGGCGAATAGCCGTCTGAAAGTGGTAAGTGATGGTGTGATCGAAGATGGAGCACGC
The DNA here is from genome assembly GCA_918857605.2 of Philereme vetulata. NCBI lineage: Eukaryota > Metazoa > Arthropoda > Insecta > Lepidoptera > Geometridae > Philereme > Philereme vetulata. The sequence goes on from OU975434.1 coordinate 1,977,264, forward strand.
TTGCCTAGAAAGAACCTATTCACTCTGGACTTTAAGACTCTGAGATTATACTGGTTCGGAAAAACGTACGCCGGAAGTGAGTTCCGCTCCTTACTTATTTATGTACTCTATCAGTTATCTGGTTCCTATAGTACAAACTTTGCTTAGTTTAGGGCTGGATAGCGCTGTTTGAAATGTCCAGCTTTATTTATTGCTTATTTTAACTATGAAACTTGATAATAAGGAGTATTCCAAGAAAAACATTACTCTTTCTAATTAACTCAGGCCCGGAACTCGTTAAAACTACCCTCAAATTTAAGGAATGCTGAATACAGTCGGAGAGAGAAGTGCATCTTGGCTATTCTTAGAAAGCTTATTATTTCTACCTAAAACTTTAAAGAGAAAAACATCGTGTGAATATTTCATACGATTTTTGAAGTAAAACTTCTTTACACACGCTTGACTTGGGGAGTAAGCTGGTGAATGCGTTACGAAAAGTGCGAACGGAAGTTGAGAGGGAGATATAAGTTAGTAAAGATAGAAAGAGAGAGTGTTACGTTTCGTATATTTTTAAACGTTAATGTGCGAGTGCGAGTTGCATCTCAGAATGAACATAGACTGATCGACCTACAGACGTGTGAACAATTTTGTAATGTAGCAATTTTTTAAATTAATATTATGAAAAAAAAGTTTTACTTCAGTTATGTGGTCTAAAGCACACTCGTTTTTTTCTTCATTCTAGATCTGCGGGGCTATTTTAAAACGTCGAAAAGCGGATCGGTCCTACATTATCCGACAGTGCTTCGAACATATTTGCGGAGACGCGGATCGATGGGTACCACGCACGGACTTAAAACTAATGAAATCACCGTCGACCGTTTTTTGCGGGGCTCGGGGGAGTGATCTATTGCTGGTGTACTTCCACATATAGCGTTGTCACTGTCTAACAGTTACTGTAGATTGAACACTAGTGCTTGGTGCAGTCGATAAAATAGTATCGATAAAAATGAATGAATGACGATAAATTAAAGAGACTAACCTACTTTTTAAAATTGAAATCGTGATCAAATTATAAGAAGCTTTATTTAACTTGCAATGTTGGTTGATTTTTAAACCAGTTCCCCCAACTAATTGAGCTGAAATTTTTAATACAACGTAACTTAGGTGACAATGCAATAATTTGGTACCATGGAGGTGGTTTCATGATGGAGACGGATGCTAGATAATGTACATTCTGAGTGGATACTAGTGTACTAGGCTACTAGTGTTTGGGCTCATTTGAAACTGCTTGCGGTTACATTATGACGTCACCAAAAATCCAAAACGGTGGAAGTAACAATAAAGAGTTGCAGGTTAGGTGTTTGCAGTTTGTTAGCATTGCATGCGTAGATGGCGTGTCAATAACCATTCAGGACTGTAGAAAATCACAAGAAAATAACTAAAGCATTTAACATTTCATATATTTTTTATTTAGATGAAGAAGAAGTCAGCCATTCACGAAAAATAATATAAACACTCTCCTTTTTAGCAGTCTGGTAAAAAAAATTACAAAATTAAAACTTATTACACTAATAGTATAAATGCGAAAGTATGGATGTTTGTTTATTTATTAATTTGTTTGTTACTCAATCACGTCGTAACGGCTTAACCGATTTCGATGAAATTTAGTATATACTTAGATTATAACGTGGATTAACACATAGGTTACTTTTATCTCATAACTCAGGTCCCATGGGTTTAATACCGGTGGTTAGAATATTAAATAAATAAATATATATAAATAAATATGGCTGGACATTTCTATCTAGCCCCAAACTAAGCAGAACTTATACTGTGGGTACCAGATAACTGATAGACTACTTATATACTTTTGGTAAATACATACTTATAATAAGCATATAGAAAAACATCCAGACCCGGAACAAATATCTGTAGATCATACAAATATTTGTTTCACGGCGAGAATCGAACCCGCTACTTCCTGCGTCTCAGCCGGCTATTCGCCCACTGTACCACAGAGGTCGTCAAAATCGTCGTAAAGGTCGTCGTATTTATCCGATAATCAAAATATTTCCAATAAACAATTTTAGTAACGTAAATCCGTTGCGCCATTGCGATGGTGACGCTTAGTCAGTTTAACAGGTACTTACATCTTCTATAAAGATAACGTCGGTCGTGGTAACGGGTGAACCATATGCTTGTTCCATACCCAAATGTATAAAAAAGTAGCAAACAGACAGACAGAGACACAGAGTTACTTTTGAATTTATTATTTAGTATGGATAACCACCTTGTAAAACAACATCACCATCCTTATGTTGATGATGATGATGATTAGGAGAGCTATGTTCGGTATTTGAAGCTCTACTTACAAATTCTGGCAAATTTAGTTTTGGAACAGCATCTTTACATAGTTTCCTTTATTTGACTTTTTATTGTAACACTCAGGTTCAAAATCTAAACTGCATATATAACTATGTTTTCTTGGAATCCAAGCCTGCTCTCTGCGGACTGCTTTCACTCACTCTCTCTTTCTTAATTGATCAGTTGAAAATCTGAAAGTGTGTGAGTTCGTTCATTCATTCATATCGATATTTTTATCGATAGTGTCAAGCCCTATCACCATATGATTAGAATGAACGTAATGAAGAATGAAAACTAAATGACATTATAATCCGACTCATTTTGGTGTACCACAATTTCGGTTACACTACCCAAAAAATTGAGTACTTTTAAAATGGCGTATTCTTTGCAGTAATCGTAACATATTTATTTGATTTTATGAAAATATAGTGGCTTCAATGGGATAAAATTATACTCACAGGTGAAAAGAAATATTAACTCCTCGGCCACTATAGCTTTTACAAAATAATACGGCTCACTTCGTCATTTTTCTCACTATGTTTTGTCCTCGAAAACTAAAGTCGCACTGACAAGACAATTTCGTTTTGCGCGTCCAGTGAAGTCCGTGGTTCCACGCTATCCGTAAAAAGACTGCCTCACCGCTCAGTAGAGTGCGAGGCAGCACCAACACTATCCTGCAGGAGCTGGTTACACTACTAAATGTGTAGGTAACCTAGAAATTAAACTAAACGCGCTGTTACAACTCGACTTGACACCCCTTTTTATCCCCTGGAACCTGATTCATAGGATATATATTGGCTGCTATGTATTAATCCAGGTTATTATCTACGTATGTACATACTAAAGTTCATCGAAATCGGTTCCGCTGTTACGACGTGATTGAGTAACAAACCAACAAATCATACATATTATACAAACATCCAAACTTTCGCGTTTATATTAGTGTAATTATTTTTCCAAGTCCCAAGTCCGTTGGGCCGTTGGGTCGTTGTGCGGTTGCGCCGTTTTGCGTATGGTTAAGTTAAGATGAATATAAGAATAAAAGTATTTGAGATGGTTTAAAAATCTTGGAATTTTCCGTAAGTTTTCGGATAACAATATCAAAATAAAAATACTATAAGATTATAAACGGTTTCCTTTAATTATACCCATTAATTTAAATATTTTCACATATGTCGGGCGCCACGTGGCGGCTATATTCAAATTTTTTTTATTCATGGCTAGCACCATGACCACGATCTCGCCGTAACGATAATACACCTAAAATGGCAACTCTAGACTCGAGCTCAAAAGTCATTGTCCTCGAGGTCAAATGTCATCGACCTCGAGGTCAAAGGTCATTGACCAGGGTCGTCTCGTGGTGGTTTCTCTACCCTAGTACACCCATCCCACGGATCTCGATGTATGTTTTAGCGTTGAAATTTTTCTAAAGCTTTTTCCTTAAAGGCGCACTATACCTGGGGTGACGATAAACCGCTTATTTTGAAACAATGTTTTGTTCAACAAATTTTGTGATTTAAATTTGTAATTCATATATGTTATAGTTAAGGATACGTGCTAGAGCGCCTGTGTTGTGAAAACACGATTCCGTAAAATTTTCTCGATAGAAAAAAAATCCAAAGATGACTCCAAATTTATCTTAAAACCGTTCTTATGCGATGAATACTACAATTTAGATCTTGAAACTTTGTACAGTAATTCTACACAACATAAATAAGGGCAACTGTGTTTTAAATTTACAAAATACCTTTTGATTTTATCATAAAATGAAAATATCTAAGTTTTGCACTAATGAAACCATTCGCTCCGGACGCCCGTTTCGCGATTCAGTCTGGCCTCGGCTTTAAGACGGGGTACCCGTGACGCTTGTCGCTCCAAACGAACACGTAATGCTAAGGTAGAATTTATATTTATTTGGTTTTTGTAAAGACGCAGTAATGTGAAATAAACATAACAAGATAATGAAGGGACTGCATGATAAAAAAACCGGCAAACATATGAACCACGGCAAGATAGGACGTGCAGCGGCGCGCGGAGAAGTGGGGGTGAAATTCGAGTTTAGGCTGAGGTATAGTCAACTTTTAATGTCCATAACACAGTTTTCTTACTTTTGTATTTTCCGCACGAGTGTACCACTCCAGACTGGAATTAATCAAGAACTTAAACTTAAGATACTTATGTTAGATAGTTCTTAAGTTGTACAAATAGTTTTAAGTTAATATTATAAGGCTTTTAAAGCAATTTAAGTGTTTGGAATGTTTATATTAAGTGAAAAGTAGTGAGAGTACTTTTAAGTGGAGTTATCAGTTTGTGTAGAAAGAATTAGTTTTACGTAATTAAAAAAAATATAAAATAAAAATCTGTTTATTCATTAAAATCACAAGAAGCACTTTGAAACGTAAATTTTACTGCCTGCTCCTCCGCGACCAAGCCAGGAAAGAAAGGCAAGAGACAAGGCTGGTTGTTCTTTTAATGATCCTTTTAGAATACATAACAATAAAGAAAATAAATTACGTCTAAATTGTTACATTTTTGAACGAGTTAGAGCAATTTCAATCCCAAGCTTCTCTATCATCTAAATAATCCGATATTTTATAGTACCTTGGCTTTTTATAAAGATTTTGTTTAATTACGTTGTTAAATTTGTTCATCATCATCATCAGCCGGAAGACGTCCACTGCTGAACATAGGCCTCCCCCTTAGATCGCCACAACGAGCGGTTGGTAGCCATTTACGCCCAGCGGCTCCCCGCGATTCTTACTAGATCGTCGGTCCACCTTGTGGGGGGCCGGCCTACGCTGCGTCTTCCAGTCCTTGGTCTCCACTCGAGAACCTTTCTTCTGCAACGGTTATCGGTTCTACGAGCGATGTGGCCTGCCCAACGGCAACTTTAGTTCTTCTGCGGATTTCCTCATTGCGGATTTTGTCACGCAAAGAAACCCCGAGCATAGCCCTCTCCATAGCTCGTTGAGCGACCAACGGCTCCCCGCGATTCTTACTAGATCGTCGGTCCACCTTGTGGGGGACCGGCCTACGCTGCGTCTTCCAGTCCTTGGTCTCCACTCGAGAACCTTTCTTCTGCAACGGTTATCGGTTCTACGAGCGATGTGGCCTGCCCAACGGCAACTTTAGTTCTTCTGCGGATTTCCTCATTGCGGATTTTGTCACGCAAAGAAACCCCGAGCATAGCCCTCTCCATAGCTCGTTGAGTGACCTTGAGCTTGGTCATGAGGCCATGAATTTCTTATTTATCTATTTTTGTACATCCCTTGGAAGTATTTAAAGTACCTAGCGACAAAAATTAAATAAAAATATTGTTATTCGAGAGCCTGGTTCTACTTGTGTACTTCTTCTGTGTACAGGGATTTCCAAAGTGGTATCCACCCCTGGGGGTCGAAATCGGTTTACCAGGAGTTGACAAAATGTTTTCTTTACTTTGCGATTTTATTGTTATTTTTAACAGATAACTACCTATAGTCTAACTTTTTATTAGCTGCAGTAAAATGACGTTTTGTGGGTTGCCGGTTTTTGAAGACAAATAAATAGGGATGTAGCTAAATGAGTGAATCATAAATGAATAATCTGTTTGGATTTTTTTTTGAGATTTAATATTAAGTTGTAATGTATTTTTTTAACCTATTATTATTACTATACTAGAGGATTGATCTTTTTTAGTGGAAGTATAGGGAGGTACATTCAAAATGAAACAAAAACGTCATAATAATGTTATTTAATTAATTTTTGTGAACTGAATCACATCCCTATTGAGATTAGGCTGGCAACATTATTTTACGGAATGACATTTAGAAACGTCATTTTACTGCAGCTAATAAAAAGTTAGACTATACTTAAGTATTTTAACGTAATTTGTATTAATTAGTGGTCTGCCTCGAACTGAGATCTCGCGAGTCTCCGATTAAAACAAAAAAATATTATTTGTAATCTTTGACTATCAAACGAAAAAATATCTAGATAACATAACCTACAGTTTCATTAAAATTACAGGTAACGGGAGTTCATATACTGTGGTTACTCTTTTTGGGGTACAAATTGCAGTTATTCTGGATTTCAGACTTTTGCCTTTATTTGTGTCACTCAAGTGCACACCCATTATCTGTCCCTGTGTTGAAGTTGTAGCTGCTTGTTAATTCATCATAACCACTTTTAGAGTTGCTTATTTAAATTAAATTTGTGTTATTACTGGTAATTTAGGTTTATAGTATGTAGATATGTTTTTAAATTTATATAGATGCACCGCCGTCATGTGTTACATTTTGATCCTGTCCATACAAAGGTTGTCTGGAAGAGATCGCTTTTAGCGATAAGACCGCCCATTGTACTAAATCTATTTGTAAGAATTATGTTCTGTATTTTACTTTGGTGTACAATAAAGAGTTATCTTATCTTATCTTAAGCTACACGCATACCAAATTACAGCATTGTGGGGTCACTAGTGTACCCTGTGAATTTCACAAAGTTCAGTTTTTATTATGGCTAATAATTCAAAAACTATAAAGAATTTACGAAAAATAAAAACGGAGTCTTAATATATTAATGAATACCATTCATTTGACCTGATAACCTCATTTTCATTTTTATTACCCCTCTTGAACCCCAATATCTCAACAACCCCGCAACATTTTTAGCTCATTTAGTCACACCAAAATTGTGCCATCGCTACCTACCTATGTATTAAATTACACGATGATCGGATCAACGCTTCGAAAGTTATCCTCGGACAAACATACATACATCCATACATACAACGCCGATTTGCCCAAGTTGATTTAGAGATTTCGCTTCGCTCGATCAATAATTATTATTAATTACGCTTGACTGAATTTTATGTCTATTTATTTTGTTAAATTTTAATAAGAAAATGATGTCAAATTTACTCAGTTATGCGACCGCAAAGTTTTTAAATTGGTAAGTATTTTGTATCTATCTCAGAAAAAAACTTCATACTTTGACTTGTGTAATTTGGCGAGATAGGCGTTTGTTTGCAATCTATCTAGGAGAAGGATATTGCATTAAAGCCCAATATGGAAGCGGCCAAAACGCCTATACTTTATGCTACAAATTAACTTTCTGATAGGTTTGCTTCCACGGCGTGCCGTGCGTGCGTTTGGATTTATTTGAATCTGCTCGCGGTTCTCATTGTGAATTTTATAAAAGCTTGTTTTGAAAATGTAATTTCAACAAAAAACTCTTTCTTTCTTTCAGTATAACATTTTGTTATCGGGTACTAATACCGAACGGCACAAAAACAAATTTTGTCTTAAACAAGTAAAATAAATTAAAGTCTCCTAACAAACGATCCGCATTGCAGCCTGGAACCTCGCCAAAGGGACACACATTCAAATTAAAATTAAGCTTTATTACCACTAGCTTCAATCTAATTTAACGTGACACTAGTTTAATAGAAAATTTGGGAAAATATACAACTTATCTGGCAAGTTCTGCCCCAACGGCTGTCAGTTCTTCGAGCTATGTGCCCTGCACACTGCCATTGCTAATCCTTTGTGCTATGTCGGTGACTTTGGTTCGTCTACGAATCTCCATATTTCTAATTAGAAAAAATACCCCCCCCCCCCCGTCCCAAAATAAGAAATCAATATGACGGATACGTATGCAAAGATTACAGGAAAACTATAACGAAAACTCTATCAAGAACTGTGTTTTAGATATATGTCCTAAAAGTTTTCTTGGTTTACCGGTCACATAACTAGATGTCGCTGCTTAATTAAGACATAGGCAGACATTTAATTGCTAGCATAACACACACAAATTCACACAATACATCAAAGAGAAAGCACTAGTAAGAGAAAACAGAAAATTACATACAACAATAGAATGAAATAATAAATTTACAATGTAGGAAAAATTAAAAAGAGGCAAGTAGGTGTGTATGTGCTACTGCAGCAAATGGGTTCCAGCTCAGCATTATGCCTCGCTACCGATAGATAGCTCGGCGCTGTTATTCTGTCTAAACCTTTTTTAAGCGAAACTTGGGCCGTAACGCAGAAGAACATACATATCATCCAAGTCGCCGAAATGAAGATGCTGAGGTGGATGTGCGGCGTCACCAAGCTCGATAAAATCCGCAACGAGTACGTGCGAGGAAGCCTGGAGGTGCGCGACATCGCTGACAAGATGCAGGAGAGTCGGCTGTGATGGTACGCTCACTTGAAGAGGAGGCCACCTGACTACGTAGGGAATTTGGCACTACAACTTTCCATCCCCGGTCAAAGATCTAGAGATAAACCCAAGACAAGGTGGAGAGATGTAGTGTCAAAAGACATGAGAGAGTGCCAAGTTTCTGATGACGACGTGGAGGATAGAGCGAAGTGGAGAAGAACGACCAGGAAAGCTGACCCCACCACCGTGAGGAATACATACTCGTAGCTGGGAAGAGAGAGATTAGATCTCGTAAGAACGATTAACATAAATAAACCTATCTAGGTTCGGAACCCTTGGTGCGCGATCCCTGCTCGTACTTGACCTGGTCCTGTTTTATCTGACGTAGGCTAAATTAAAAAAAATAATGCTGGATATTTCATACAGCGCTATCTAGCGCCAAACTAAGCAAGGCTTGTACTATAGGAACCGCATAACTGACAGAATACTTTTTTAAATAATTGTGCGAAGCGAGGTCTTTAATCAACTTGGGCAAATCAGCATTGTATGTTTGTTCGTTTGAGGATAACGTTTGAAGCGTTGATCCGATCATCGTAAAATTTTATACATAGGTAGGTAGTGATGGCACAATTTTGGTGTGACTAAATGAACTAAAAATGTTTGGGGGGTTGTTGAGATATTGGGGTTCAAGAGGGGTAAAAAAAAATGAAACTATTAGGAAACCATCAAATGGGACGTGAAATAAAAGGTCGTGATTAGTACATTTCGACCACGTTTTTATTTGTAGTAAACTCTTTATAGTTTTTGAGTTATTAGCCATAATAAAAACTGAAAATTGACAAAATCACAGGGCACACCAGTGACCCCACAGTGCTGTAATTTGGTATGCGTGTAGCTTATGTGACACAAATATAGGCAAGAGTCTAAAATCCAGAATAACTGCTATTTGCACCCTAAACATGACCACAAACATGAACTCCCGTTACCAGTAATTTGAATGAAACTGTAGGTTAAGTAGATTGGTTATTCATTTCGTGGCACTATTTTATTGGTCAAAGATTAAGGCTTGCTTGCACAACGATTCCTAAATGTATTTAACGACTAAACATGTTTAAATTTTACGTATTTGTACGATTTGACAGCTCCTTAAAACATATTTAGCCACTAAATACGTTTAGACATCGTTGCGCGAGTCGCCCCCAGAATATTTTTTTTTGTGTTTTGGGAAACTCGCGAGATCTCAGTTCGGGATGAACCACTACTTTGTTTTTGTAAATATGTATGTATATACTTATGATATATAGGGATAAAAAACGAGTGTGCTTTAGACCACACGACTGAAGTAAAACTTCTTTTTCAAAATATTAATTTATAAAAGTGTTCAATTACAAAATTGTACACACGTCTGTAGGTCGATCAGTCTATGTTCATTCTGGACAGACGCAAATCGCACTCGCACATTAACGTTTAAAAATATACGAAACGTAATTCTATCTAAATCTTCACTAACTTATATCACCCTCTCAAATTCCGTTTGCACTTTTCGTAACGCATTCACCAGCTTACTCCTCAAGTCAAGCGTGCCTAAAGAAGTTTTACTTTAAAACCCAGACGCGGAACAAATATCTTTAGTGCAAACATCTAATCCGCAACCTCCTGCGTCTCAGACGGCTACTCGCCCACTGCGCCACGGAGGTCGTCAATAGTAGATTATTAGACGAGGAGATAAAGCAGTGTCTTGCGTCACGGGCGCTATATTGAATACCGAACGTAACGAAGGATTCTAGAGTTAACTAACGAACAAAGCGAGGGAGTTACTAGAATCCTGAGTACAGAGAAGTATATAAATAAGCGCGCCCAAGATGCGTACAGCTTTATCCACGAGAAGAATACTCTAATTTTCACACTTTCGCGAGACAATAAAAACCAAATCTAGGTTGATGCATTCTGTGCAGAGGTTAGTTCGATTTACGAATAAGTTCTTATTGCGTGGGTCTCCTTGGTTCAAATTTGAATACAGATGTGGTTCCTAATTCAAATCACTTATGCCCGCGTGGGCATAATTAAATACAGCACAACTTGGCTCCTTGTTCACCCGTAGGGATTTAATTACCTGCTTTCGGTGAGGTTGACATGTCATGTAATTTGACATTGTCGAGCGATGCGAAAAACTAATTTAAGTACCTTCAATATTTTCCAGTCGGTTAAGTACATGTTCATAATATTTTATCCTCTACTCCTGAATGAAAAGCATTAAGATAAAAAGTCTCCCTAGCCAGCGATATATCAAGCTTATGTGTAACGACTCAGCGTTTTTGAAATTTATTTTATCTTTTCGACTGGCAACATTTTTAAAGATATTATGTGCATTTTTTTTATGACGAAAAAAAATTGTCTTCTTTGACTATTGACATAGTGTCGTGAAATGAACAACCATTTAACTTGACCTACAGATTCCTTCAAATTAAAAGTGACGAGAGTTCATCCTAATTGACCGAGCGAGCGAAACGAGCGAAGCGTCCAGTTTCGAGATTGGTCAATAAATGATTTTGTCCGTCGTCAGTCTGTCTGTTCTCGCCTACAGGTCGCATTTTTCAGACCGATTTTGACGAAAATTGGCACGCAAGTTCCTTGATTTATTTAATTTTTTTAAGTCGATCCAGTTCTTCGATTTTAGTGAAAATAGGGGGGGGAAAGCAGAAGTTTGCTGTTGCGTTATTTATCGACGGATTTAAATCAAATTTGAGAAGCGCACTAAGGAATTCATTCTACATAAGATGTTGCAAAAAAACAAAAAGGGGGTGGAGGTTTGCTGAAGTGTTATATATATGGACGGATTTAAATTTTTTAATTTCTTTCGAAATTGTACTTACATATACCAATCAGACTACGCAGTCCTCTCCGCCTTCACGTAACGAACCCGTAAACACTAGATTCGATCTCCTAGGACCAAGGGAACGCAAGTAATCGCTAAGCCAGGGGAAAGAGGAAAGTGTAGGATATTGCCTGGTTATAAGGGCTCGCGAGGTCTACTGTTCCCACAGAACCACTAGTTGATATTTTAAGGGGTAGAAGAGACCTAATAGGCAATACTTTGTTATAGGCGATGGTTACCACTTACCATCAGGTGGGCCATAGGCATCTTCCATTTCCAGGCAGTTAAAGAAATATAACAAGTAAAATTGATAGATGAAAATACTTTATTGCACGTATAAAACTAGTACAAAAGCGAACTTAACGCTTAACGCGCCAGCGAACCCCGAGCGCAACTTCAATTCGGCCGCGTCAAAAACTTCGGCCTGAATATCGCTATCCCTGTTTAGTGACGAAGTTTGGCCACGCAGAGCGACAGTGATAGCAATAGAACGATTCCAAAGGAGAACGGGCATAAGTGTATGGAAGCTGGTCTACCTTGCAATAAAAATGAGTCATATGTCAATATAAAGGTAATTCTATGTATTTTCATATGTAGAAAGTCGCATTTCTCTAAGTATTGTCCGATCTGAGTTCTACTAAAAATTGAATCTGATAATATTTAGTGCCAAACATTGAATATCGTGGTAATTAAAAAAACATTTTGTGTAATGTAATGATTTTATTTAAGTTAGGTAAGTAGTAATACAAATAAAAACAACATCTTCTTAAAAAATCAAAACAATATGTTATTAAACATTATCATCATCATCATCATCGATGAGAATACTGTTAAGGAACAATGCAGGTTCATTGAACCCTTCATGACGGGCATAACCTACGTACCATATAATTGACAGTACATGGGCACAAGTACCTATAGTACGTCGCCCTGTCAAGCAGGTACAATAATATTGTGTAATATTGTTATTAATATTATTGATTAATATATAACAAAAATATTTCCTGGCTCGGACATGTCGAGACTGTATACGTCCACGTAATAGCCAAGCCTCTTAGTTGATATCATATTGTGCCAAGTCTTCTAGAGCGTTATCTCTATACGTCTCGATTATATAAAGACCATTTTGTAAGTGCTCGCTACAATATGATCGAGCGAGCTTTAACTGGTAAGTTCCCAAGGCAAAATGTATGACTTGTTCTTCACTAAGCCTTGGGAAGTTTTCTATTTCATTTGCTTCGATTCGCATGAAGTCTGCTCTCCTATAATTCAATCTCTTTGCTTCCACATAATTGTGCAATGTGTTTGGTATGTGTATTTTAGCTCTTATTGAATTCAAAAAGGCTGCTGCGTGTGAACTATCTTCGATGGGGGCGTGGAAGTGGTTTAGAATGGCTGCAGCTATTTTGAAGTCAACAAACATTTTTGGCAACGTTTTATTAAAATAGTTTTGACGCAAAAGTTTAAAATCTCGCTTAAATCTCCCATTTACTACTTCCACCACCCATCGGCACATGGTGACCAAACGAGACTGATTAGCTTGTTCTGTAGTGAGTTGATTTTCTCTTTTGTCTTTAGTTGGTGGCACATGATGTTCGTAGCCACAAGCTTCTATATCCTGCAAACTATCTCTAAATCCTCTGTCTAGGATAAACGCATCATTACGTTCGAGTAACCAATGCAGCGGCTCATCTTCGTTATTCATTATTTCACTCATGATCTGGGCATCGGTTCTGGTAGCGGCAAATGGCCCTTTGACATCTAATATATAGCCGTCCGTGAATACCATTAAAAACGGCTTCAACAAGTTTTGATATTTGTGTAAGCTGTATGACAGCCGTTGAAACAAAAAGTTGGAGCTTTTGTTAATATATATATATGTACCGTCACATATAATTATGGCTTTGATGTTTTCATCGTTTCCAAATAAAGCCCTTGGAATTGTTAAGTTTCTTTGAAGGATATCATTTCTGGTAATGTGGTCCACACCTAGATGCAGCACAACGTAATCGTTGCTCAGACATTCTCGAACTATAGGCAAAAAACGTTCTAGTTTTCGACGAGACATATGAAATAACGTTGCCAGTCTCTCATCAGAGTCTCCAGTTCTAAGTTTTGTTAAATAGATGCCTAATGCAGTTCTAGGCTGGTTACAACGTTCACTTAGTGACGGAGTTTGTTCTAATATAGCTTCGAACTGATCGTAAGTGCGCCCAGTCCATAAGTGCATCTCTTCATTAGACAAGGTGCCTCTGTTTTCGAAGTCGATTCTGGGCTGGTTGTTAGCAGCCATTCTCATCAAGTCACAGAGCGATGTAAACTGAGCGTCATTAAAATCATGTGTCACATTACACATTTGCGGCAGGTTGCTCCATTCATTATTTTGTAAGTGTTATGTACACACCCTAGCGCTATCAGGAATAAAAAGCTTGCTCTCACAAAATACATTAATTCTTATCGCGTTTGGTATATGATTACGGGTAATATTAGCACAGTTGTTGTAAATACAATGCACCGAAGTGTTCGGTGCCCTCGTGTATTCTTGAGAGTGCAATGTACCAGGCGCTCGCGCCGCTTGCTGTGCAGGTCTATGATCACGCTCAGTCCTCTGCCAACATCGGTGACACAAGCTTCGAGTACTGTCGAACACCACCTGAAAATCATAACAATTAATACTTAAAATAAATAAATCCTATGCCTAACTACTCAATATAATAAAAATAAAAGGTAACTAACCTCCAACACAGCATATTGTTGTATAAACGCGGCGAATTCTGGTCGTTCCCTTTGCAGGTTATCAGCCAAGATATGCTGCTGGTACCGTCCGCGGTAAAGTCCTCGACGACACATCACACAGTTTCGAAAAACTTCCATTATCGGTAGGCAGTTCAAAAGTCAATAAGTCGAGCCAAAGTTAACACATTAGGGAAAGAAACAGGGTCCAAAAGCAAGCCAGGGTCAGTAAAAACAGAGAAAGAAGTTCAAACACAGCACTATCGTAACAAGACGTGACGTAGCCACACACTTGATGCGATGCGACTGATTATTGTAGCCGTCCGGCGCGGCGCGTACACAACCGTTCCCCTCCCCCGCGTACGCATCCCTCTCCCCACGGCCCTTACATCGCTCTTCTCCCTTCTCGCTCTTGCTACTGCATTGTATAGGAGCCTTTATGTATGGATATAGTAATCGTGAAACCGTTATTTTATGTTCTTTAAAACAAAAAATGCTGGTGTTTGCATGGCTGTAACTCAAAACGGACAGACTTTTGGGGAAAGTTCCAATAGTATATTTTGATGTACTATTGTATGCCAATTCGAAAATGTGCTGCTCATTTTTATTGGACTGTAGACCAGGATGCCCGTTCTCCTTTGATTAGATTTTGACCGTGTTCCGTAATACCAAAAATGATGACTGAAAACTTTTTGTATTTTTCTCATTGTGTTGTTAATCTGTAACTAGACGATTTAAACTATGTTCCCATGACTAGGATACGTAAGATGTTGTTGTTTTTAATACGAAACAATTAGCTTGAAAACAGGTCTTTTATGACGTAAAAACATGCAGAATGCGATACGCTCCTATTTCATTTTAGGTAAGTATTTTGATCTAATATATGGTTGGGAACCTAGAGAAATACTATTCAAATTAAAATAATACCTTTTTAAGGTAGAAATATGCTCCAATTATAAATGATCTTGGTAGTACATGTTGTATGGGCGATTGTCCCTCCGGTGCCCCCTTAAGAGCATTCTCTTCCAGATAACCTTTGTGTATTGTAGATAAAGATGTGCAGGTAGTGCACAGAAAAGGATACTAATGAAAATTTGCACAGAACTAATAAAAATAGCATAATATATGTACATACTACATAAATAAACCTACTTAAATCCTTTATACAATATAATAGACTAAACTATACCAATATCAAATAAAAATACATACTTAACAATAGAAGAAGTGATAAGGAAAGATCAATTTATAACTGATATTTTTAAGGTAAATTAAAAGGCCTTGCTTCTCTCCCCTGCAATAATAGCGTCATTATACGAACCCTCCGTAGGGGAGTCAGTAATTGATATTAACAGCTGAAAGAAAATTTGTCTTTTCAATACATTTTAGTAACTACTTTGGTTTTCTTGTTATTTAATAAATAATACTGGATATTGCACTCAACGCTATCCAGCCCCAAACTAACCAACACTGATATGAAATGATATTTTAATGCATGAAATCTGGTTAAATTACAAGATGTACATTTTAGTTTTGATACATGAAATATAATAGTATATTATGATACAAGTGAGCTAAGTTGCTCATTATACACGAGGCTGTGGTTTGCAGCTCGAGCCGTAAGCGAGGGCGTAAATCAGCCGAGTGTCTAGTGAGCAAGTTGCTCACGAATTTCATACGCACTTTTTCAACACACTTGCGAGAAAAAAACAAACACGTATTGCATAAATCGTTTAATTATTAAAATAATTGGTGAATGTACGATTTTCAAAATGATATTGGATTGTTTTGGATGGCGATTTCACAGTTTGTCTTACATTGGTAATTGCCACTTCTTTAGTATCTTCATTTACTTCTTGTGTAGGTAAATGTCGGCGACAAAGGTAAATCATACAAATTACTGGAAGGAGAAGGCACCAAATAACTCATGCTACGAGATGTACATGGTCGTGGGTTACAGTACGTTTTGATATCAACACAGTGTTTGAGCTTAACCATGCTTCTTAACATGGAATAGATGCACTACAGGGAGCTGGGTTTGTATGTATTGGCGAGTTCAGAGAAATACGCCAAAACACATTTTCAGAAAACGACTGGGTTTTTGTTGCTTTTCCATTGTATGAAACTATCATAAGCAGCGAAGTACTTTGCTCTAGATTTTGCAGGTATTAGGCTTTCATTTGCATTTTGTGCTGCATTTAGTATTTCTGGCGGAGTTAAATCTATCAATTGTTAATCTTCTGTACTAAAACTTGTCATTTTTACAATTATTTACCACACAGCAACAAATGCGATACAAACAAAAAATTGGAAATGGCGAGCAAGTTTTTTTTTGCATGCGCCAAATGTAAGTTGATTGATTACATATAGCCATATGTACATCCTACTTCAAAATTATGGTTTTAGTGATAAAATGCAAATATTTTATAACAAATTATTGTGAATTATAAGTAATTTGATAATAACAAATGTTTTTTCGTCTTAATTAGGGATACATTTATTTATTCCAAAAATGTACTTAATAAGATTTTCAGCGGCATAAAACCTCTTTGTTGTTACAAAAACTGTATTACTCGGTTAAATTGAAAATGCTCTGTTTACTCGCATATAATTTGCAGTTAGGTAATAACTTAACTTTGTAGGGATAATTCTATTACGCACTAGTGTGTTATAGTTCGGTTTAAGGCCCTAATAACGATGTACTACGGCACACTTTACGAGCAAGTGTGTTGAAAATTATATTTGAGTTTAATGAAATTATTTATCATTCACACGTATTTATTTTAAAACTCGTTTATAAATACACATTTTTCACTACAAGATATCTTACAAAAAACCAAACATTATTATTATTTTTTCATCCCCCCATCTCGGAAAGAGTATTTTTGCTCTTCGATATCTGAGTGCAAAAGCCGTCATTATCCGCTAGAAGATAAAGTAAATTGAATTTAGAACATCGTGTGCACTAAGTTTGTGAATTCAAAACATCATTAAACCTATTTACTTCTACCTCCATGCCGAATTTATCATACAACCTTTTTTAATTTGTTATAAACTCAGACTCTGAAACTTCTTGGTGTATCACTTTATTTTGCATATAGTCATTTCCTCGCTGAGGTGGGATGAAAAGTTACGTGTTGCACTCGAGTGCAAAAATTTTTCACCTCGTCCTCTTTTGATTCCCTCGCTAGCGCTCAGGATTCTAATTTTAGAATCCTTCGCTTGCTCGGCCATCAAAATTGAGCACGCGGTTTAGAAGCAACTTCGCACTCTTGTATAACAAATAACTATTTAATTACACTGTCATATGTGAATAAAATATAAAGGATTATAAATGTCAATAAATAATTACAGTATTATCATATCGCGTTATCTTTTCTATTAAGGCGCTAACCGTAGCCGATGACCTTGAGCGAATGGGCGTAGCTATTGTTTCGGCCTCGCACCTTCCGCCACACGCATCTAACCGACAAACAAATAGGTGAGCGCGGGGCAGACAAGCACAACCCTCCCGTACGACAGTCAGCAGTACACTGCCGCCCGTCGCCCGCGCAACCACCTTCAAAGGATTCGCCCGCTAATTATTCGGAAAAATTTAAAATAATTAATTGCCACGTGAAATACCAACGCAGCACAGAATCATTTGTTCAACTTGAAGGTATAGTCTTTGCCCACAATTAGGTGAAAGAAAAATTACAAAATTTTACGTTGTTTAGAGGTTGAAGCAAATTGAAAGTCGAAAACAGCTACATTTTGTTATATTTTTTCTCATAGTAAATAAACAGTTAGAACTTTTTTGTATGTTCACTTTTCAGATAAAAGGCCAATGAATGACATATATTTTTTGAGCATATAAAACTGACCCCTTCCTGAGGAGAAAGCCTCCAAATAAGACCAATCAGCTACTATATTCACCTTAAATAAAAATCTCGTGTGTTTTTGGTCGCACTCCTGCGAAACGTGTCGATTGATTTTAAAGATTTTTTTAATATTAGGTAGGTATGAGAATATGTGGTAAGTATTATTCACCCTCCTACCCCCACCCCCCATTATTTAATCGTAATTTTAGTATTTTTGTATGATCAATGGTGGCGATTTTGTTGTTTACGCTGACTAACTAAAATTGTGTAAATGGTCTTATTATGATAAAGATCGAATTAGAATGACATTTCAAGTGACATTTCTAAATTTAAGTAATTTTTACAAAGATGGCGTGTTTGCGGACTAGTTTTAATCAACACCAATTTGACTGCTGACTAAAATTAGCCCAAAAACATGTCATCTTTGTAAAACATACTTAAACTTAGAAATGTAACTTTAAATGTCATTCTAATTTGATCTTTAACGTAAACAACATAAGACAGTTCGTATTTTACACAATTTTAGTTAGTGTAAAGAACAGAATCGCCACCAATATCTATTTAATTTAAGCATCGTTCATTGACGTGAAGTCATTTACATGAAGTGTCGCGTCACTTTGACATTTCATTCTGCATTTGATTTCTTTGTTATTTTATGTGGTAGAACAAATCACAAGGGAGACAAGGGTCAGCTAGTCACACTAATATTATAAATGTGAAAGTTTGTATGTATGTTTATTTATCACGTCGTAACAGCTGAACCGATTTTTTTTATTGATGATAGCCAAGCGCTTGACCAGTACCTCACCTAGTGTAGGTAAGTGAAGGTGTGACTGAAGATGGAACAAGCTTGCCTGGAAAGAACCTATTCACTTATTATTTCGATGAAAATTGATATATACGTAAATTATAACCTGGATTACCACAAAGGCTATACCTTTTATCCCATAAATCAGTTCCTATGAAATAAAAATGGGGTGTCAAGTTAAGTTACAACAGCAAGTCTCACTTTATTTCTAGGTCACCTACATATTTAGTAGTGTAACACGTACGAAGTCACGGGCAACAGCTATCTATTATTATTTCTGATCATGATAAAAAAAATAATCATTTAAATAAATACGCTTTTGATTTTAATGATAACTGATAAAATACTTTTAAACATATTACATACATACCTACCTATACCTACTTATCTATACTAATATTATAAAGAGAAAAGATTTGTTTGTTTGTTTGTATTGAATAGGCTCCGAAACAACTGGACCGATTTAAAAAAATCTTTCATATCACTGTTTGGAAGCTACACTATCCCCGGGTGACATATGCTACTTTTTACCCAACTCCGCAGAAGGAGGGTAAGTAATGTTTTTATTGAAAATCTTCGCGTGCGAAGCTGCGGATTAGTAAGCTTGTAATATAGAATTTGGAATAGAAACACCCGGTACAAATATCTTTAAATCATGCAAACATTTTCGTCTCATCCGGCTATACGCCGGATATATATATTATATATATCTTCCTAGCGTTATTTATTTACTATTTATGTACTTATTTTATCTGTTAGTATAGTTTGCTATATGTATATACCTATATATTAGTCTATTTTATAAGTATATTAAGTATTAGGATTAAAACTTCATATTATTATTATATCTTAGAATATATTATGTGTAAATGTAATGTATCCGCTAAAGTACACCGCACTCCGTAATTTTTAAAAATTTCGCTCCATCCAAAGGTTGCCTGGAAGAGATCGCTTTTAGCGATAAGGCCGCCCATTGTATTGCCTTATTTATTTTAACCCAGTACTTATTTTTTTTTATTATGGTTTGTGTGGTAATTCAATAAAGAGTTATCTATCTATCTATCTACGCTCACTACGCCACGGAGGTCATCAAAGTACCCGAAACTCCGTAATATTGCTTATTTAGTACCCCTGCCTACCCACTCGTAACGCGCGCGTGAAGATAACGGAAAGGATTACTTCCAGAGCGGTGGCAAAGACAGCTCTTTATTGTAAGGGAGCCGTGGGCTCTGATTGAGAGGGTGACCATATTTCAAAATATAAAAAAAATACATTTATTTCAAGCAATTATGTAGCTCATGACGACCTCCGTGACGCAGTGGGCGAAAAGCCGGCTGAGACGCAGGAGGTAGTGGGTTCGATTCCCACCGCGGAACAAATGTTTGCATGATCTACATATATTTGTACTGGCTCTGGATGTTTATCTATATAATAAAAGTATGTATTTACAAAAAAAAAGCCTATAAGTATTTTATCAGTTATCTAGTTCCCATAATATAAGCTCTGCTTAGTTTGGGGCTAGATAGCGCTGTGTGAAATGTCCAGCAATATTTATATTTATTTATTTTATTTATACTAAACAGGGTTTTTGAGAGTCATGCCTGTGATACCAATGTCTGGTGTACGGGCAGTCTACTCTGCCGTCTAGCATTGCCAAGACGGTGTTGGCGCTGGCCCGCAGCCTGCGCACCAGGGACGAAGCAGTCGACCCGCGACACCGCGAACATCCCTGATGCACTGCAGTGGCGGGGCAGCCCCAGCACCGCCCTGAGTGCATTGTTATACTGGACGCAGAGTGCGCTGTACGTCGCCTAAATCGAGGAACTTGTGTGCCAATTTTTGACAAAATCTGTTAAAAACTGCGACCTGTAGGCGAGAACAGACAGGACCGACAGCCGGACGAAAACATTATTGGCCAATCTCGAAACGAGACGCAACGCTTGCTTTGCGCGCTCGGTCTATAATATACTTCCTTTTTGTATAGAAAATAACGTAAAACCGGCCTAAGTCAAGATACAAGATATATATTTGCAAGGCTCCACAGCCTCGAGCATCGTCGAAAGGTTGCAGGCCTCTCGGCTTTCTATCGGATACATTTCGGAGAGTGTGCTATGGAGTTCTTCAACCTGATCCCACCATCCCCATTCTATCATCGAACAACCAGACTCTCCAGGGTGAGTCACCGCTACATGGTAGACATACCTCCCATACGCACAAAGCGGTACTCTTCCACCTTTATTATGGGCACCGCCAAGGAGTGGAGCGCCTTGCCCGAGTCTGTGTTTCCTGATAACTACAACTTAGGGGTCTTCAAGACGCGAGTGAATAGGTGTCTTCTAAGCAAGCGTGTACCATCGTAGACTGCGTCATCGCTTACCATCAGGCGAGATGGTCGTTAAACGCAAGCCTATTATTTATAAAAAATGAACAAGTGTGCAATAAATATTATAAATATGGGATTTATCACGTACCTTCTTATCGGTATTTCGACCGACAATGTTTCGGTTCAATTCGTGAACCTTCATCAGGGTGAGTGCGATCCGCTCAGAATAACGTCTCGCCTCGCACGGACGGTACGTGATAAATCCCGTATTTATTATAATGGTTGAAATCAATCACGAAAGTTTTCTAAAAAAAGTGTACAACAAGGTCTTAAAACTATTCAGACCGCTTTTTTACACAATAAAATAAACTAATTGTTAATAAAATGAACAGTTTAACATTTTTCAAAACACCGTGATTTGGATCGATAGTTCCATGAGGATGGTCACCCTAACCGGAAGTTGTGGTCCGCCATTGAAGAACACTTCCGGTTTGCGCCAATATAGCTGTAATATGTTCGGGCTCAGATATAGAACTCTTATTAAAACATTCTCAAGTTTTTTCCTTATTAGAGAGAGAGGGGGGGAGAGAGAGAGAGAATTATATCTTTATCGTGCACTAGCGTGTAAGAGTATCTAGTAGAGTTCCTTGTGGAAGGGTTCGCCCGGGGAAGTACCTATTATATATTTCTGCCGCCAAACAACATTGCTGTGTTTCGGTTTGAACGGTATGGTTGCCGGTAAAGTTACAGGCACATGAGGCTTTACATCTTATGCCACAAGTTGATGGACGCACAGCAGTGCATCGTAAGGCACGTATCTAAGGTGTGTGACCTGCGAGCAGGGTTGGCACGATTAAATCATTGTGATTTAAATCATGATTTAAATCGCGATATAAAACAAATGATTTTTTCAATAAAAATCAATGATTTAATCAAAAAATTTTAATTTCACTTTCTTTCACAGAAATCAACATAAAAAAACTTATAGACTAGGGTCGTTTAAATCTGAGAAATCAATATCGTTATTATTGATAAAACAACTAGTTTTCCAGCCTTTTCAATTCCCAGTCGGTTTCTTAATTTGCTCTGAACAATTCCAAATGTTGAAAACACTCTTTCCACACCAGCTGAAGAAGCTATTGCCCCAAACAATTGCTTCACCACTGCAAACATTTTTGCATGTTTTCTCTCTTCACTAAATATATTTTTCTGTGACATCCACAACTATAGTGGTGTTTTTATAAATTAATATTTTGAAAAAGAAGTTTTACTTCAGCCGTGTGGTCTAAAGCACACTCGTTTTATTTTTAGCAACAAAATGTTATAAAGACTTTCATTTTTTACTATATATTCTGCGAACATCACACTTTTGAATGGTTTTGATTTTGACTTAAGTTTTACTATCAATGGTAGCAAAACTGAACCATCATATAATAGTGATTTCGTGCTTCCTCCAACGCACTTTCTTCTTCTTCATCTGTCAATGTGAATTCTGTTTAATGCCAAAAAGTGACTGGGGGTCATTGCTTGCTTATATCTCTTTTTAAAATGATAAAATCAAAAAATCAAAAATATCGTGATTTTTTAAAAAAATCATGATTTTTTCCAACCCTGCCTGCAAGGCAATACTTTGTTATAGGCGATGGTTACCACTTAACACCAGGTGGGCCATAAGCTTGTTCCATCCCCAGGATAAAAAAATAATTTAAATATAATATGTATGAATGTAGGTCCGTATTTTTACCCAACTGCGAAGAAGAATGGTTCAGTTTTTGGGGTGTATGCATCGTTGGTATTAGTCAGAATAAGGTTTTTAGGGTAAACTAATTGAAAAAAATGTGCGGAAAATTATGTTCTGGAAAATTGAAAGTGCGTTTTTGTATGAACTCAAGTCTATAAACTGTGGCGCAGTGGGCGAAGACGCAGGAGGTAGCGCGTTCGATTCCCGCCGCGGAACAAATGTTTGTATGCTCTACAGATATTTGTTCCGGGTCTGGTTATTCTCTATACCTGTATGTGCCTACTTGTACAGAAAAAGAAAGTGTATTCAGCATCATTTTATTCACCATTTCATTACATATCATCATCATATCAGCCGTAGGACGACCACTGCTTGCTTGGACAAAGGCCTCCCTCATTGATCTCCAGGAACTACGGTTGGAAGCGGCCTGCATCCAACGTCGACCTGCGGTTCTTACCAAGTCGTCTGCCCATCTTGTAGGTGGACGTCCTACGCTGCGCTTGTCGGTCCGTGGCCTCCACTCGAGAACCTTCCGGCCCCAACGGCCATCTGTTCTGCGCGCTATATGGCCTGCCCATTGCCACTTCAACGTGCTAATCCGTCGGGCTATGTTGGTGACTTAAGTTCTCCTACGTATCTCCTCATTGCTGATTCGATCCCGTAGAGAAACTCCGAGCATAGCCCTCTCCATATCTCGTTGAGCGACTCTGAGCTTATTCATAAGGCCAATAGTGAAGGACCACGTCTCGGTTCCATATGTCATCACTGGTAACACACACTGATTGAAGACTTTCGTCTTAAGGCACTATCATAAGGGAGTTGTTGCCATACTCGCCACGCTTGGCAGGCGGGTTGGCGAGCGCGGTATAAGGTGTTGAAAACACGAAAAGATGCTGCTGCCCATCTTTCGGAGGTATCCCTTAGCAGATTCCTACTGCATCCACGGGCGCGAGGGGCAACATTCTACTGCCGGCGCCCCACGGCTAATATTGGTATGCCAAAAATAGATTACAAATTATGTCAGCTAAGTAACTATAGAATAAATAAAATCAATACAAAATACTTACAACTAAACTACGAGGTTACAGCAGATACTACTCATGCAGATGAGAAAATGAACAGCTCATATATTCATTTAAATCATAAAATGGGTGGTTTTCTAACAAAGTTTTTAGTTTTAGTTTAAATCCTTTCAAAGGAAGTCGTGTTATTTCTAACGGAAGCTTATTGTACAGCGAGCTTTATACAGGTACCTTGTTTATAGGTTTTGACAAGTCTGGTTCTTGGTATGTATTAGGTTGGGGAAAAAGTTTCTTCGCATTTTTTAAGAAAATTCAAAACATTTTTTAATATAGTTTATTTACATTGAACTAAAGTATGTAGGTACCATTTTGTTCGATAACTTTTTGCCATCTTGTAGGTAGGGACATGATCCCATTGCTATAGAAATTTTAGGGCTTCTGATCAAAATACCGCGACAAGTAGTTTTGGCAGTCCTCTCGTGATGTTAACCTGACACTGCCTAAAGAATTCTGAAGAGACCGAAACAGGTGAAAATCTGAAGGTCCAAGGTCAGGACTATACGGCGGATGCATTAACACCTCCCAGCCAAACTCTCTTAATTTTTGCTGAGTAGCTAAAGATGTGTGAGGTCTAGCGTTATCATGATGAAAAACCACACCCCTTCTGTTGATTAATTCCGGCCGCTTTCTCTCAACTTCTTGCTTTAATCTCATCAGTTGTTCGCAGTAGAGTTCAGAATCGATGGTTCTGCCTGGTGGTAACAGCTCATAATGAATAATGCCCTTCCAATCCCACCACACACACAGCATCACCTTGTTGCGAGTTAACCCGGGTTTCGCCACAGTCTGTGAAGCCTGACCGGCCTTTGACCACGACCTTTTCCGCGCGTTCTTGTCGTACGTGATCCACTTTTCATCACCAGTTATCAGCTTCTTCAAAAATGATTCGGTTTCATTACGTCGTAATAAATAACCACAAATGAGTACACGTTTCATTAGGTTTCTTTCAGTGAGCTCGTGGGGTACCCAAATATCGAGCTTGTTTGTGTACCCAGTTTTTTTAAATGCGCCAAAACTGTTTTGCGGTCAATTCCCAGTTCTTCAGCTACGTCGCTACTGATGAGCGTAGCTACTGATATGCTGATATTGCTCCACTTTTTCAAAAATGGCATCAATTTTATCCGTAATAGGGCGACCAGAGCGACGTGCATCTTTGACATCAAAATTTCCAGATTGAAAGCGCTTAAACCAAATTTGTGCTACTCTCACACACACTGCACTAGGTCCATAAACATGACAAATTTTTCCGCGGCTTGCGTTGTATTTTTACCTTTTTTGTAGTAAAATTTTAAAATGTATCGAATTTCTTCATTAGATTCACTCATCTTTACAGTACGAAAAACCAATAAAAATCACACATATTCCTAATTTGAATTTGGAATTATCTTCTTTAAAATTTAAACTTTGAATGATACCAGCCAGATACAAATAGTTTTTAGCCAAAGAGATTTTATTACAAGTTCATACATATACATACTATCATGCGAAAAGACTTTTTCCCCAACCTATTATAATTTTTCTCTGGTTCGAGTATCATAATTATGTATCAAGGAATTAAGACAAACGAAATGTTATATTAATATGTGTATAAGTATTCTATCAGTTATCTGGTTCCCATAGTTCCCATCCCCACCACCGCGCCCGTCGACCATGCGCGCAGAGGGAAGCGACGCGCAGTGCGAGGCGAGACGTTATTCAGAGCGGATCGTACTCACCCTGATGAAGGTTTTACAAATTGAACCGAAACATTGTCGGTCGAAATACCGATAAGACGGTACGTGATAATTCCCATATTTATATGGTTCGCTCCGAACTGAGATCTCGCGAGTTTCCCATAAAAACATAAATAATATTATTCGTTATCTTTGACTATAAAAATAGTGCCACGAAACAAGTACCACAATACGTGACTTACAGTTTCATTCAAATTATAGGTAACGGGAGTTCATGTAATTTGGTAACTCTTTTTTGGGGTACAAAATGCAGTTATTCTGGATTTCAGACTTTTGCCTATATTTGTGTCACTAAAGCTACACGACCGCCAAACTTCAGCATTGTGGGGTCACTGGTGTGCCCTGTGAATTTAGACAAAGTTTTGTTTCTATTATGGCTAATAAATAACTCAAAAACCTACAACGACTACCACTCTTGAACACCTATATCTCAACATTTTTAGCTCTTTTAGTCAAACCAAAATTGTGCCATCACTACGAGTACCTACTTATGTATCAAATTTCACGATGATTGGATCAACGCTTCGAAAGTTATCCTTGGACAAACAAACATACATACATTCATACAACGCCGATTTGCCCAAGTTGATTTGGAGATCTCTCGATCATGATCTAGCATTATTTATTATTTTCTTTCGCGTTTCTCTCTATGAGCTCAGGATCTCCCCACCCTGTCTAGAAAAAAATCCGGCTGAAATTTGCTATAGGAAAGTTGTGCTAGGACTTTAATTTTTTTTCATGTGTATAAAATAAAAAAGCCTACATGTGAAGTGGTATCTTGCGCAACCATATAGTTTTTGAAATATAAATTTTTGAAAATCCGTGATCGATTGCGAAATTCGCTCGGAAATCAGTGTCCGAACTTTCAGTTTGCGTTCTATCGATTATTCCGACACTAAATTGAAATGACAGTGACAGATAATACGGCTTTTTTCATAGGTTTAACATTTTTATTGCCGGAAATTTCGAATTTGACAATGACAGTGACATAAGTTTTACATTTTTATTGGCGGGAATTTCGACATTCTTTTAAAAAGTTTACATTAGATTCGTTCACTGTTGCATGGATATTTATAATAATGGTATTATTAATATTTTTTTAATTAATAAGTTATCTTTTGAACTATGAAAAATGGTACACTGAATCGAGACGGGGCACCCCAACTTGAGTAGGTTATGTTCAAAAAGTGTGACAGAATCGGCACGGAGCACCCCGACCCCACGTGGCAAGACCACGTGGGGTCGGGGTGCTCCGTGCCGATGTGCGTGACACCCCTAGAGTGTATATAAAGAGCGCGGGAGCCAGAAGCTCGCGGGAGGTCCTGAGTCGCTCCGCTACGGAGGTCGCCGGCTCGCTTCGCTGGCGACCTCCCCCCTTCGCTGCACTTGGCCTCGTATGACTTGCTTCATTCAGGGGCGACCTTAAGAGCTTCTGGCGGGAGCCCACCCAGAGTCCGGGGGGTTGGAAGAAAAAGTGGTCTATGAAAACGTGGGGAGCAAGGTTTTCATAGACCATTTTTCCTCCAAACCCCTGGACTCTGCCTTTTTCAAAATATAAAAGAATTCTTTTTTTCATACTTAACCTCAAAATATTTTTTTTTAATTTTCTCAAAAAATTATAGGTTTTTGTAAGTCCTCACACACTAGGGGGGGTTTTCAAGTCCCCCCCCCCTTCCTCCCCCTTCCCCCCATCCCTCTATCACACCGTTCCTAAAGGAAAGCCCTTCCAAAAATCTCCCTTCATGTTATATTGTGGTTGAAACTGCGAGGGCCGATATTAGCATCATATTGGCAAGTCACGTGCGTCCAAATATGTCTTCATAATAGACAATATTTTGCTAAAGGAATTGAAAGGGCCATCTGCGGTAATAGGTATTTACTGTTACTGCCGGTATTTGAAATAGTATTCGAAGAATTCTATTTTATATGCAGGGTTCTCTACACAATAAATAAATAACACTGGACATTTCACACAACACTATCTAGCACCAAACTGAGCATAGATACTTTTTTTTTAAGTAAAATTTCTTTACACACGCTTGTCTTAGGAAGTAAACTGGTGAATGCGTTACGAAAAGTGCGAAAGGAAGTTGAGAGGGAGATATACGTTACTGAAGATAGAAAGAGCGCGAGTGCGAGTTGCGTCTCTCCAGAATAAACATAGACTGATCGACCTACAGACGTGTGGACAATTTTGTAATTGAACAATTTTATAAATTAATATTTGAAAAAGAAGTTTTACTTCAGTCGTCTGGTCTAAAGCACACTCGTTTTTTTGTTATTTTAATACATACTTATAATATATTAGCTTCCGCCAGAGGCTTCGTACGCGTGGTTTGTCAACAAAAAATAGCCTAAGTATTAATCCAGGTTATAATCTACGTACAAACCAAATTTCATCGAAATCGGTTCAGCCGTTACGACGTGAAAGAGTAACGAACATCCATACAAACTTTCGCGTTTATAATATTAGTGGGATACTGTTAAGTGGGATACTGTTAAGTGGGATACTGTTAAGTGGGATAGAGAAACTTGTAGACCCAAACAAATATCTGTAGACAGTGCATACATTTGTTCCGTGGCAGGAATCGAACCCGTAACCTCCTACGGTCTCAGCATTAGAATACATTAAGATATGATATATCAAACAATGAACATCCGGGGCAGTTAGAGCCGGTGCGGCTGCTAATTCAGCCGAAGATATCAAGCGGCCGGCGCATTCTGCTCAGGTCAAAGTGACCTTGTTTAAGGCCTTTTAATGGCAAACGAGCATGCAGTTCACCAGATGTTAAGTGACTACCATGGATATCCATATAGAATTCAAAACAAGGTATTATGTTGTCTTGATTTCTATGTGGATACGTTGCCATACTATAGGACTTAGCTGTTATGCCTATGTGCCAGTAATTACAGGAACATACCATTACCATCTAACCGGAACACAGCACAAGTACTGCTATTTGGCGGCAGATAAAGGTAAGGCGGTGGCGCCCACTTCCTCGAGGGCCTACTGCCAAAACCTGTACACGTGCAGCCTGTGGGTCCGGCGTACGCAGAAATCCTACAATGCTCTACGAGTCCAGTACAACAACGGGTTCAGGGTGCTGCTGGGGCTGCGGAGGTACTGCAGCGCGTCAGGTATGTTCGCAGACGCGCGAGTTGACGACTTTTATGCGATCATACGCAAAAGAACCGCGTCCATCAGGGCCGCGTCCGAGGCAGCTCCAACAGGATGCTGGCCGTTGTGCCAGTTAATTTTAATTCCGGCATCATTGGCTGCTGGGATTTAAAACACCAGCCAGTCGCCCAGCTTGTGACTCTGACAAATGTTATAATGTATTATTTGTTTGACCAAGCTGACAATTGTCTGAATTTGAATTTGTTAGTATTTGTTTTATACACGGTGTCCTTTAAATCACTGTTTTCCCAGAACAAACGTTGTTCAGACCATGCTCTACTAACAGTTTATAACATCAAATTAAAAAAACAAAACGATATTGGTCTTTGAAAAATATAAAAAGTAGCGAACTAAAAACGTCTATTTTAACGTTACGCCCTACAACATAGAGCGCTGACCGGTAGCTACTAGGTACTAAGGAGTTGGTAATACGCTACGGCTAGAGTAAGTTCAAGGGAACTTTATGTCACGGTTAGTTTTTGAACAAAGTTAGACTTATTTGAGAAGGTCTAGTTTTTATTTTTTTATTCTTTTATTATTTTTTTTTATTTTTTTTTTATATACAGTTATTAGACCATGGTCTGAGCAGCGTTTGTTCTGGGAAAACAGTGATTTAAAGGACACCGTGTATTTAATTTAATTGCATTTACCTACTAACATAATTCTAAGATTGCATTATTGTTTACTAACAAAATTGATGACATATCTGAAATAAAATGAATGAATGTAAATATGGAAGTCTCGACAGAGCTTACGTGTTTGAGCCATTTGGGCCGAGACCCTGGCGTAGGAACCGGGGCCCATCGCGTTTTCAAAATTATTTCTGGGCGTCTGGTCGAAGCGACGTGTGATCCGAGAGCTGGCGCTTATCTGGGTCAACGCATAAGCATTGCAATTCAGCGCAATGCAGCCAGTGTCTTGGAGACACTTCCGCCAGGATCTGGAGCAGTTGCTATCTATAAATGTTTTGCAACGGTCTTTAGATGATTCAACCTGTTTCTCCTGTATTCTAGTATTGTTAATCATTTTGTATTCTTTTTGTTATTAAAGTGATTTTGCCCCTACTATATTTGAAGATCATATAGATAATATTGAATATAACTCGTCATACAATCCATTTTAAGATGAAAATACTTCGCATTGTGTGTTGTTCCATTGAATTATATAGCGAACGATATTTTATCCTTAAATAAAATATTATTGCATATATGACGCATTTTAGATCGACTGCAACGAAAATAAAACCAGCCAAGAGCGAGTCGGACTCGTTATCAAAGCGGGCGGGTCAGTTAGTTAGTAAAGAGGAAAGATTTGTATTTTTGTGTGTATGTCTGTAATGAATAAACTCAAAAACTACTGAACCGATTTTAAATATTCTTTCACTATTAGAAAGCTACATTTACCCTGAGTGACATAGGCTATATTCATTGATAAAAAAGATTGGGGATTCTTACTAAAACTTAAGTAACGTAACCCAAGGTGTAAAAAAGTGCCCTAAAACGTCTTTCGTCGCATGCGCTGCGGAAACTATTGATGATAGAACAAAAGTATGTTCTACAATATTAAAGAACATATCAATATCTACAAAAAACTTCGTAATATTATAAAGAGGAAAGATTTGTTTGTTTGTTTGTTTTTATTGAATAGGCTCAGAAACTACTGGACCGATTAACCGGGTGACACAGGCTACTTTTTACCCAACTGCGAAGAAGGAGGGGTAATGTTTTTATTAAAAAACTACGCGTGCAAAGCTGCGGATTGGTCAGCTGGTATAATATAAGTACCTATGTATTTACAACAAAAAAGTATATAGTGTTTTTTTAACTGGGACAGTACGACGGCCCCCATAACCAGAGGAGATACAGGTGCAGTTTCTTTTAAAACATCAGCTCGTTTTCGAAGAAAAACATTTTAGCATTAAATTTTTTTTTGGCCAAGCGTGAGAGCGCCTTAAAATGAATCAAGTTGGTAAATTTTTTTGATGCTGATCGATGCAGTCCTATGTAAGGATCATTTTATTGTATCCGATGAAAAAAATCTGAGCAGCGGAAGTTAGTCATGTATTCTCTTACAACAGGACAATGCCAAATTCCTTCAACAAACATTTTATTGCATTCTAATTGGAGCAACAAGCGTCACGGGTACCCCGTCTGAAAGCCGAGGCCAGACTGAATCGCGGACCGGGCGTCCGAAGCGAACGGTTTCATTAGTGCAAAACTTAAGTATTTTCATTTTTTGGTAAAATTAAAAGGTATTTTGAAAATTTAAAACACAGGTGCTCTTATTTATGTTGTGTAGAATTACTGTATAAAGTTTCAAGATCTAAATTGTAGTATTCATCGCAAAAGAACGGTTTTAAGATAAATTTGGAGTCATCTTTGGATTTTTTTTCTGTAGAGAAAATTTTGTGGAATCGTGTTTTCACAACACAGGCGTTCTAGCACGCATCCTTCGCATCCTTAACTATAACATATATGAATTACAAATTGAAAGCACACAATTTGTTGAACAAAATATCGTTTCTCAATAAGCGATTTATCGTCTCCCCAGGTATAGTGCGCCCTTAAGTCGTGAAAAGGTAACAAACAGACAGAGAGACAGAGTTACTTTAAAATCGGTATGTACGTAGATTATAAGTTATAACCTGGATTAACACATAGGCTACTTTTTATTGACAAACAACGAGTACGAAGCCGCTGGCGGAAGCTAGTTACACATATTAACCTTCCTCTTGAATCATTCTATCTATTGCTGAAAACTACATCAAAATCCGTTGAGTAGTTTAAAAGATCTAAGCGAACAGACAGCGGAATCGACTTCATATCATACTATGTAAAGATTAAAAAAAAACATCCTGACTTGGAATAAATATCTGAAGATCATGCAAACATTTGTTCCACGGCGGGAATCGAACCCGTTAACCTGCCGTTACCGTCAGATGATAGAGAAGCTTGGGATTGAAATTGCTCCAACTCGTTCAAAATGTTACAATTTAGACGTAATTTATTACCTGTATTGTTATGTATTCTAAAAGGATCATTAAAAAAATAACCTGCCTTGTTTCTTGCCTTTCTTTACTGGCTTAGTCGCGAAGGAGCAGGCAGTAAAATTGACGTTTCAAAGTGATCCTTGTGATTTTAATGAATAATAGATTTTTACTTTTGACTTTGACTTTGCGGGTTTATAATAGACTTGCTGTCGATTCGGATAAAATATATTGGGACGCAATGTCCCAATTGACACTTTAGATTTTAATATTTTTGTTACTGTCGATTCGGTTACCATTAAAAATAGCTGCATTGTACAGTCAGTTTAAAACAGGTTTTTACCGAGGCGCGGCGGCGGCACAGCAAGATGACGAAGTAGATACATAGCAAGGTCACACTCTCTTTATCTCTTTATTTGAGATATTTTTAAGTGATCATTTTAAAGATGCCTCAGGATACAAGATGTTGATTTATACCAAATATACGCTATGAATGAAACATGTGGCTTTTTTAACATTAATGTAAGTCACCACACGCTCGCAAAGCAATTTGATTAGCTTTATCACATTATATTATATTTTGTTCAATTATTTTTTACCTGACTGTACTCAACAGCTTCAATAAAATGATGGTGTCAGAATCGACTGTAAAAAAAATGTCTGTTGGGACACTGTGTCCTAATAAATTTTGTCCGTATCGTCAACAACTCTTAAAGGGTTCCTAGTTTGAATACGGAACCCTAAAAGTAAATTATTATAACAACTAACACCTCCGTAAAACCAGCAAGAGATATTGCAATATTTCCGGCATTTTACCAAAAATAGATATAATATTTTTATGGTCGCGATCTATAGGGTGGTTTGTGAGATGTAATTTGGTGAAATTGAGCGGGTGAATAGATATCGACTCCCTTTAGGGGTTCATTTTGGCGAATATGTTTTGGTATGCTGTAGAAAATAGGGCATTCTATTTGAAAACGGAATAAAGGTATATGAGAAGGGTTCGGGGTTTTGAAGCAAAAAGGGCGGGCGTTCAATGATTATTTGAATTAAAATCGAAATTATGAAGATTACATTATGGATAGAGAAATTCAGGTCGTCCCAAACGACGAGATTGTAAAGGTAGGCAGGGAAGTCCTCGACTAGAGATACAGATAGATGAAAAAATAAATAATGCTGAACATTTTACACAGCGCTATCCAGCCCCAAACTAACCTAAGGGCTGGGCCCTTAGGTTAGTTTGGGGCTGGATACAGAAACTTTTGATGTGAAATATTAATTGGCGGCTCGTATGCCGTCATGCCGTGACGGCATGAATACTAAAGGCAAAAGTACGGAAACAGATTTCTTTGCCGTCACTCGTATTTTTATTGCGTATGATAACTTGGGTAAATCGGCGTTGTGTGTATGTACGATTGTTTGTAAAAAAATCCGAGTATCCTCGGCATCCTCGGATCAACGCTTCGAAAGTTATCCTCGGACAAACAAACATACATAGACATACAATGCCGATTTGCCCAAGTTGTTTGAGCGCGATGATTTGGACGCTTTTTATAGGGACTGGCGGGATTTGGTACAAGATCGAGAAAAGCGGAGAGATGAGGGGGAGACCTTTGCCCAGCAGTGGGACAGCATAGGCTAGGTAAAAAAATTTTTTTTTTTTTTTCCTGAATATGTTTTTTTTCTTGTAGTATTTTATCAGAATGATAATTTTATTTTAATAAGACACTTCTTTGAAAATATGACTTGAAATGTTGAGTTGGACGCCTTTTTGTGACGTCAGTAGGTAGATTAGGGATAATTATGGGATATCATGGGACTCATTTGTGAGGTACTGCTGTTTGTTTTTTCTGCGTGTATAAATATGTTTTTTGTGTGTACCTTACATGTACTGTGTGTGTTTTGTTCCGTGTCAAATCACATAAATGTTTTTCTTTTTTTTATGTTATTTGTGGGGAAACAGGCTTACGGCCCACCTGATGGTAAGCGGTCACCATCGCCTATTGACACCGGCAACACCCGGGGTATTGTCGATGCGTTCCCTACACTGTACAAACCTCTTAACATTCTTCTTGAAGCGTGCCATGTCGTAGCCTAACGGGAAAACCTCAGATCGTAGCTCATTCCACATCTTGCAAGTATGGGTTAGAAAAGATCGCGTGAAGCGTGTGGTGCGCGATACCCAATCGTCGACGATATAAGGATGAGCTTTATTACGCTGTCGAGAAGTGCGGTGGTAAAATCTCGACGACGGGATGAGATCAAATAGCTCCTCAGAGCATATAATTTGTTTCTTTAGGAATAGCTATAATAACACTGGCTGTCAATATACGTCACCCTTGTAGAATTGTCAATTGTTGTCCCCGGCCATCATTTTACAACCATACTTAACCATCTGTCATTTGCGTTTTGTTATTCCATGTCAGATGCGTTTTTATTAAACCACGTTTTATAGTGACTTGTATTCTCTTTGACGTTTTATGTCACGTCACGCGGGAACGTGGTCGAACGGGACAAAATGTATGTCCGTCTCCTGGTTCTAAGCTACCTCCCCTACCAATTATCAGCCAAATCGGTTCAGTCGTTCTTGAGTTATAAATAGTGTCATTAACACGACTTTCTTGTATATAGATTTTACTATTAAAGTTCTTAGGAGTTATGACTTACAGTCTATGTGTATCCGTCGGCAGACGCTTAGGCGCATGCAGCAGTCCCCGGTGCGCGCAGTCAGCGGCCGCACCGCGGCACGCGCACGCCCACGGGCACGCGCGCGCCACCTGCACTGCGCACGCGCACAAGCACGCCACTAGGAGGGCACGCAGCATCGCGCGGGGCGACATCGTGCGGACGCGAGTGGTTAGGTCATGGCTATATCTGAAAATAATAAAAAAAAACATTTTTAACCTTAACAATAGCTTAATTGAGAAGTTTAATTTTATAACCTAGAACGTCAAGTTCATTAATCGAGCGAAGCGAGATCTCTAAATCAACTTGGGCAAATCGGCGTTGTATGTATGTATCATATCTAATCATAACATTAATTATAAAATCTTTATTCGGTACATGATACAACAATAAATATAATATAACTAAACTAACAATGCTACAAAAAAAATTAATTTTCATACTAGGAATAAATAAATAGATAGGTTATAGTCTCACTTTATATAGTTCCCTAACCTCCACCCTAGGAAAACCCTGTGTTGTGGGTGCTAGTTCTCTTCCGAACTTGTACACACGGCTACACATCAAGCTATAAATTTCCATTATAACCTGACCTCTCATTCTATGAAAAGTCTACACACTGCGAGGTTAGCTTATACTGGAATTGTATAGCTTGATGTGTAGCCGAGTGTACATAATAAAATAAATTAATTTATGTATGTTTAAATAATTAAGTATGTATGTTTGTTTGTCCGAGGATAACTTTTGAAGCGTTCGTCCGATCATCGTGAAATTTGGTATATAGGTAGGTATTACCCAAGTATTAACCCAGATTATAATCTACGAACATACTAAATTTCATCGAAATCGATTCAGGCGTTACGACGTCATTGTCGACGTTAGACGACCCCCGTGGCGCAGTGGGCATATAGCCGGCTGAGACGCAGGAGGTAGCGGATTCGATTCCCGCCGCGTAACAAATGCTTGCATGATCTACAGATATCTGTTCCGGGTCTGGGTGTTTTCTATTTATTATAAGTATGTATATACAAAAAAAAAACGTATATAAGTATTCTATCAGTTATCGAGTTCTCATAGTACAAGCTCTGCTTAGTTTGGGGCTAGATAGCGCTGTGTGAAATGTCCAGCAATATTTATTATTATTTATTTATTATTGAGTGACAAACACGCAAATAAATAAACATACAAACTTTCGCATTTATAATGATAGTGTGACAGAAATAAGGATTTATCATGGAGGTTGTATTTCCTTTTAGTATAATATTATAAATGCAATGAGCCGCATTCTTATTTAAATTTTCTTACGGCCCTAAGGTCGTAAATCGCATTTACGTATCAGGTATCAAACTAACAATGACCAAGTTTCAAAGCATGAATGATGAAATGTAGGTTTAAGTATAAAAGTAAGAAAGAAAGAAAGAAATAAATAAATAAAGAAAGAAAGAAAGAAAGAAAGAAAGAAAGAAAGAAAGAAAGAAAGAAAGAAAGAAAGAAAGAAAGAAAGAAAGAAAGAAAGAAAGAAAGAAAGAAAGAAAGAAAGAAAGAAAGAAAGAAAGAAAGAAAGAAAGAAAGAAAGAAAGAAAGAAAGAGAAGAAAGAAAGAAAGAAAGAAAGAAAGAAAAGAAAGAAAGAAAGAAAGAAAGAAAGAAAGAAAAGAAAGAAAGAAAGAAAGAAAGAATGAAAGAAAGAAAGAAAGAAAGAAAGAAAGAAAGAAAGAAAGAAAGAAAGAAAGAAAGAAAGAATAAAGAAAAAATAAAGAAAGAAAGAAAGAAAGAAAGCAATAAAGAAAGAAAGAAAGAAAGAAAGAAAGAAAGAAAGAAAGAAGGAAGAAATAAGAAAGAAGAAAGAAGAAAATATATTTATTTGAACCCACTTGACATCACACACAATAAAAAAAACAATGACAACAAAGGCAAAGTCAAGATTCACTCAGACAGACAATACTGGTGTTGCGCGGAGACAAAATGGTCCCTGTCTCAGCATAAGCTGTTTCGTACCACGATGGATACGATGCAGCGCTGGTTTTCTGACAGGGCCTAGGTACTTAGTACTAAAGTAAGTATTTTTTTAACAAAAATATAGCCGACTTAACCACACTACTGAACTGATTTTGATGAAATTTCCTTGAGACCTGTATTCGATTCACAATCATTTATTTGAAAGAATAGGTTAACAATGTTTAAAAGCTCCTTTACATTCTGCCTCGTCAAGGCGTGCACAATTTCCTATGTCAAAATGTCAAACATAATATTAGACTTAAAGTAACAACAGCAAAACAAAATTAAATAAACAATAAAGTAATGTCATCATTATATCTATAATTTATAATTTAAATATTCATTAATGTAAAAGCGTGAGACGTGGTCCTTCACTATTGGCCTTATGAATAAGCTCAGAGTCGCTCAACAAGCTATGGAGAGGGCTATGCTCGGGGTTTCTCTACGGGATCGAATCAGAAATGAGGAGATACGTAGGAGAACTCAAGTCACCGACATAGCCGACGGATTAGCACGTTGAAGTGGCAATGGGCAGGCCATATTATCGCGCAGAACAGATGGCCGATAGGGCAGAAAGGTTCTCGAGTGGAGGCCACGGACCGGCAAGCGCAGCGTAGGACGTCCACCC